>LR999957.1:150457337-151657337 GCA_905220385.1 Xylota sylvarum | reverse complement strand
CTCATTGGTACAGCATGCAGACCAAGCCAATGGATATTCACCCATATACGCTAGGCCTTCATAATCCGTTGACCTTGCAGGATTGGACCTTTGTTGATCTCGAGGCAGGAAGAAACTTCCCACCGCTCTTTGATTAATATCTGCTCCTGCCTCAATAAGGTCAGCCACCAACTCATTATTGCTATATGCAATCGCCAAATGTAATGCACTGGCACCCAGATACTCTTCACCTTCCATGACATCCAAAGCTAAATTGGGAAAAACTCGTAGCAATACCCGAGCTAATTTCGTATGAATCTTTGAGTCACATATAATTAGAACGTGCAAAAGACTTTCGCCGAGAGCTCCGCGGTACTGCATTTGCCAACACGCTTTGTGATCGCTCCATTTCCCCAAAGGATCATGAATTGATAATGATGCTTCAATTGGTATCATCACCTCTGTATGATCCCTATACTTCCAACGAAGAAACTCGGCTCGATTGATAACTTGTCCCTTGCCATCGTTGTACATGAAAATACCAAACTGTTCTCGAATAAGTTGTTCTACAGCAACCAAACCACCGGTATTGATAGCTTCAATTAATTCACCTCCTGTGAAAAAAATGATTTTATAAATTTAGGAAGGAAAACATGGAATTTTAGCTTATACCTCTCTTATAGTCAGCTAGCTTGTATAGAAGACACTTATTTGCTGTTGCTGAAGACTGTGAGATAACTTGATCCAGAATTGCACCTGGTTTCATTTCCGGTTCCTTTTTCCGAAAACATCTTTTGAATAAGAATCTCATTTTGAGGACAATTTTCTTGCTTTCGAATGGATAATAATTAATAAACTTGAATAGCTTTCACCAAAGTTTGATCGATGCACTGCCATGTAAAGAAAATAGAAAAATAATAAGCCATGACAACCAGCAATAGGAAAACAACCAACCACTACGATAAACTGAAATATATTGAACTGAAGAGGAATTTTCGGAAACATCTTCATTAACTGCTCATGTAAACAATGTGTGCAATAATGTGTGCAACAATGTGTGATAACTTTCTCAACTTACTGACCAGCTATTTGAGCGTTGGTGCTCAAATGATATATTGGCGCACTATAGACTCCCGAAGCCTATCGGTATTATACATGGAAATCCGAAGCATGTTGGTCCTTCAAATAGATGCTGTACGAAGCCGTGCTGACCCACCGCCGGTGAATCGTTGTTGTTCTGCTTAGTAGGCTTGTGGGTTCTTGGTAAGCTTGTAAACTGGGTAAGCCAATATTCAAGCATGGTGCTTCCAATAACAAGTCGATTGGTGTTGCAGAAGTCGACGTTGTCATTCCGCTCTGCGAGTCCGTGTTTGTTCATCACATGTTTGAGGCCGTCGTTGTCTACCTTTGCCTTAAAGTCCCCCATTTCGATGGGCGCAGTGGCTTAAGTGGTTAGTGCCTTGAACTACGGAGCGAGGAGTTCAAGGTGCAATCCCCAGACATCTTTTAAGGCCCCACCTCTCGCGAGCACCTGACAAACATCCGAGAGTATAACTGTCATGAAAAAGCACGCACAACATGAATGGTTGTACCTAGCCTAGCTTGGGTCAAATATGTACAAAGACCTGTCGAACCAAATTTTTGTATTTTTTTTTTTTTAAGAACAAAAAAGATGTTCAAGTTGGTGGGAAATTTTGTCAACATTTGGGGCAACCACATCAACAATTTGATACAAATTCATCAGGTTGGTGTTAGCCAATCTGCGCTTAAGGACATCTTACTTACTTACTTAACGGGCTCCCGACCCGTGAAGAGTCTCTGCCTGAGACACAGCAGCCTTCCACTCTCTTCGATCCCGGGCACGCTGCTTCCAGTTATCTAGACCAAGCGCTCTGGCATCCGCGATAGCTTGATCCTTAAAACGGAGGTTCGGTCTTCCTTGTCTTCTCGAACCTGGGGGCTGTGATTCGAAGATCCTCTTTGCTGGAGCATTATTGTCCATTCGCTCGATGTGGCCGAGCCAGTGTAGTCGACGTGTTTTGGCTTTTTGGACTACATCCACATCCTGGTACAGCTCATAGAGTTCGCGGTTATATCTTCTCCTCCATTCGCCCTCCTCGCATACGGGACCGAATATCCGACGAAGAATTTTTCTTTCGAAAGTGTTCAGTATTTGCTCTGCTTTCCTGCTTATCGTCCAGCACTCGGCTCCATACAGCAGAACTGGCAGGATCAAAGTTTTGTAGAGCATACATTTCGTCTTTCGAGTTAGGAGTTTTGACCCCATTTGTTTCGCCAAACCGAAGTAGCAGCGGTTTCCTAGGGTAAGTCTTCGTCGAATCTCCACTAAGTTGTCATTCGTGGAGTTGATATTTACTCCGAGGTAGGTAAACTCCTTAACCACTTCGAAGTTACTGTTGCCAACAGTGACGTTTTGTCCTAGGCGGTGGACAGATGCTTCTTTGTTTGTTGACAACATGTATTTGGTTTTGTCCTCATTTTGTCCTCATTCACTTCAAGCTTAAGGACATCATGCTGATTAATAAAAAAGATTGGCTTTCAGTGAGAAAACATTGAATCATAGACGATGCATTCACCATATTTTTCGGACTTCTGCAACGCGTTTTAGCTCTCATCAACTCATCCCAAGTGACCTCGATTCTTCTTCACTCTTCAACTACTACATGTCGAAAATCTCCACACCACCCTCAGGAGTCAAATTGGTTTCCTATTGGTATTTCTCGCATCAAATAAGGAGATCTATTCTATGTGCAGCAACATCAATACCTACTTCGATGATTCAGAAGATTTCTTCGCTAGTCGCAACCTCAAATTGTCTCCTCATCCAGGATCCTGGGAATAACATTCGATAGTCTTTGCAAGCATTCAGGCAAAGAATAATGTCAAAGAACAATGTTTTAAAATCACTAGCCGGTAGAACATAAGGATTATAAGGAAACCCTCCTCACCACATAACAAGTAATTGAAAGATCAGTTGTCAACAATGCAGCATCAATTTGGACACCACGCCTTAGTGATACGCAATGGCAGATGCTTGTCGAATGAAGACCACCAACATCAGGAAACAATGATGCTCAAAGTCAAAGAGCATAACGCACTATATTTGAGAGTATATATAACAGTTCTTATTATCTTTCAATACCCTGATCACCCTATCAGTGATTTACTTAATCTCATCACACCACCTAGGCAAATTCCTCCTTCGCATATATTGTGAAGAAGTCAATAGTTATATAACTCATTCACAATTGGATCGAGTTACAAATTGGTTCTGAATGCGAATGCAATTTATTAAAGTGGACTCGGGATCGTCCTTGAAACTCACCATGACAATATCGTGTTAAGAGACCGTCCAGATCCACATTACCACAACTAAGTTCACGTTGGAACTCAATGCTAAACAACTACAAACATCGCATACATGACAATATCATTGATCAATACTCAGACTGTTACACATCACCGCGACACCTGGGTTTCGACAACTCTGAGGACAAGACCCACACAACATTCTAACGTTTGAACCATACCTGGGAATCAATGTAGCTGCTACTACAACAACAACATAAATGTTCATCTTTAAAAAAAAAAAAACAAACATTACAAAGTCCGGTAGTAAAATTTTATTTATCTTATTGTATAAATTTAAAAAGTTGTGTAATCATCATTTAATCGTTTCGCATAGATATACATAAATAACTGCATGCATATGTATATGTATAAATATATACATTTTATTTATGTATACAGACAATAATAATAAATCGCATATATAAAACTTTTAGTTTAGATTAGTTTTACAAATATTAATCATAATGTAGTTATTTTACTCTGATTTTTTGTTTTTTAATTTCACTCATACATGTATCAGTTAATATTAAAAATATTCATATCGTAATAAATGTATTCAAGACCGTATAAAAAAAAGCGCTGATCGTTAAAAAAAAATTCAAAATGTTTAAAACTTCATTTCATTTTCTCATTCTTTTACAGTACATGCAAGAAGAACACAAAGTGCATACTGCGTTCTTCTTTGTTTATATGTATATTTAAATTGATTAGATTATAAAAGTCTGTTTAGCTTGTAAAGTATATAAATATAAATACTTATTTAAAAAAAAAATAATAATAATAATAATAATATCTTATTACTTAATATGGTGTTGCAAATAATGTACGCTTAACTATTAAATTGTCATATCTTGTGGTGTTGTCATGATGTTACGAATTATTGTGGAGCTATCAAATGGGTTAATATTGTGGAATGTTATCACTGTTGGTATGGTTTTTTTTTTTAAATTCCTTTTGAAATTGTTTGTTTAAAAGCTTTGATTGATTGTTATATTGAGTTCCTTTTTCTAGCGAGTATAAAAATTGTGTATAAATATAAAAACTTCTCTTCTTTTCTTCTGTATTAATTTTGGGTATCAAAAATTGCAATAACGATTTATGTATAATTTATTGGATATAAATGTATAAACTGGCAATGATCAGGTATATCCTGAGTGTCTATTTTCAATTATGGCAATAGATCCATAGTCTTTTCGTTATATTTTAAATTTTATGTTTTTTTTTTTTCTTCTATATAAAACAAAATCATGGAAGAATCTAGGATAGGGAGCTTTTTGTTTTTTTTTTTTTTAATTTAATTTAATTTAATCTAATTTTGTGGATATCAGACTAGATATTAATTTAATTACAAATTAAATGGTTTTGTATAGTTCCTTGACTTATGGCAACAGTATTCTTTTAAATCTCTAATATCAATTAAAGTAAGCTTATAGGTTAGAAATAGTAGCCATATGGAATTTAGAGAGCGACTTTTCAGAGACCTGCTATTAAATGAAATATTCCCTAGCTACTTACAATTTGAGAAAGTTATTTGGATTTAAGAACCGAGCCAGAATATGGAATTCAAGAAAAAAAATGTTACAATGCTCAGAGTATATTATAATGTTCCACATTTTACGACGATTTTTTTTTTTTGTTTACTGTAAGATTAATAGTACTATATTTGTTATGTTATGAATCTTATAATCTTAACCTAAGGCTGCAGCCAAATTTTCATAGCGCATGTTGTGGATTTCATTCCTCCCACTCGTTCTCGTCCACGCCTTCCATTTCGTCTTGTTCGAGCTTGGTATTGTATTCCATACGAGCACTTACCGACTTTTGAATCTGCGAATGTTTAGTATTAGTTTAAGCAAAGCGGTATCTACATAGATAATATTGGCTTACTTCTTGTTGTTTCGCCCGCTCGTACTCGGATTTTGTCAAAAATTGAGGGCTGGCTGTTTGCTCGAGTTTCTTTGTCTGTGTTACTGGCTGAATGGATGATACTGCAAGAGACAGTTACTACTATAAGTTTCGATAGTTTTTGAATAATCTATTTAAACTTACAGCATTCCATACCCTCCGGTTGAAGATTGAGTTTTTTCGGTTTCTTGTCATTTGAAGAGAACCAATCATCGGCCGACATTGTTGGTATCCATGTCACCAGAGTCGGGGGAAAGAGGTCATCTTGAAAAAGTTCACTCTGTTTTGTGAAAAAGAAAATAAATGCACATATATTATTGTTGCAATAAAGGTCATACAAGATTTTTTTAGAACTCACCTTTATTCTTGGCACCGTGAAGCTTAACGGCTCAATTGTGGTATTTGTCAAGCGATATGCTTTTGAGAACTCTACACTCGCCACATCGCAATGATTCTTCGTGAGGAAACTAAGACCTTGATGCAACGATGAGCATCTATGGTGTGAAAGTGGACAAATGTATGGCTCCTCGTCGGTGATCTCATAGGCGTAGATAGTTGAGTCTCCTTTACCAGTAGCGAATAATGTAGAACTGTCCTCATCGTAGAACGGAATCAGAATAGATGGTGACACATCCAAACTAACTGTATTCAAAGGAGCTGCTAATTTGTTAGCATTGTAAACACTGATCTGTCGCTCAGATACTCTGAAAATAAGCAAACTTTAAGTAAAGAACTTCATTCCATACCTATTTACTCCTTTACTTGTCAAATCCTGTACACACAATGTACTGCCCTTCAATGGCCCATGTGATACGAGCACCTCTTGTTCCAACTGGACCGTTTCCCTCTCTAATGGGTGTCTCCGATTTTCTGGGATTGTAAATACGAATCTTGCCATCCTTACACACAGTTGCTGTGAATTTTCCACACGGACTCCATGCCAAGTCGAATATCTGATCATTGTGACCCTGCAAGTTACACTTCTCTTGCATTGTGTCTAGATCCCACAGCTTTATTGTCATATCGTAGCTTGTAGTCAAAAATACATCCTTTGCTAGTGGATGGAAGCGAATAAAATATATTTTATCCGAATGAGCTGCAAGCTCCATTTCATGAGTGTTTGTTGGTTCAGATAAACCATTGTCATCAATGCGCCACAGTTTTACAATTCCATCATCGCAGGCCACTGCCAAACGCTTGGCATCGAATGGATCCCACTGGAAGTCCATAATATTATTGCCATTAACCAGCGAAGAAATAACTCCGTCCGGTAAACGGCCAGGACGACTCAATTCGAAAATTGCAATCTTGCCACCAGGACCAGACAGTGGAACAGCAACTCGTTCATGATTCGCATGGAAACCGTTACATTCGCCAGGAATTTGACGGCTTAAATTACGCAAGTTCTCTATATGTGTTGACTTGTGTCCCGGAGTACCCTTCAAATGGCGAAACTTGGAGACCTTACCAAACACGGTCGAAGTGCGTTTAGTAGATGTAATAGTAGTTTCAGTAGCTGATTTCTTAATCCCTTCCATGGTGCGTCGTTTTTCATCTAAAAGTTTACCCTCGGGTACTGAAATGCGTTTGTTATCTGCTTGTGGCTTCATTGGCTCAGTCTTAGAAATCTCACGTCGGCTGCAATTGATAGAATGTCAAGTTGAAATGATTGAAATGTACATATATGCAATTGAACTTACAGTGGAACTGGAGACTGTGCTTTTTCCTCTTGGGTACTTTTTGATCGGTTCTCGTACAAACGTCGACGCTCTGCAATACTACTTCGGGCAGCTGAGAATCTGCGTAACTCAGCTTCTGGTTTATCTTCGCCTTCAGTTGAATTTTCCGATGACTCTGAATGATTCAACTCGAATATCTAAAATTAGATTCAGTTAATATCAAAAGATCTACAAAGTTAAGGGTTAATATGTTAGTGAACCTTATCAGGAGATTCATCTGCCGACTGTGGATTAGTTTGTTATTTCAAGTTAGGATAGGGAAATAAAAGAAGAAAGAAATTAACTACAATTTTGATTTGAAAGTGGTCAGCAACAAACTTTACCTTTCGTCTTTCTGATGTTGTAAGGGATTTTGGTCCAGAATCTACGTCTGTATCGCCATTCCTTTGAGGTTTCTCTTCTAAAATGATTTATATATAACTTACTACACTTAATACAAATTGAACTAGTATACTAACTTTTTATTTCAATTTCAACGATAAGGTCAGGCTTATTTGAGGCGGGTGGGGAAGGAGTTTCCTCCAAGCTGTTGAGAGTATCTTGTGAACCTGGAGCTTGTGGAACAGCAAATACTTTGTCAAAGGAAACATCCCCAGAGTTACTTGAAAACGGCTTCGGTCCAAGTCTTGGCTGTTGGCAGAAAGTATATGTTGTATAATTTATTGGTGGTACAACCCTAACATCCATTCATGCAAAATGATAAAAAAAAAAATTAATCCGACAAAAAATAATCAGAAAACAAGTAGTACTCAATAAACAAAGGTGATAAATACACAGCTATCCGAATCAACTAAAGCGTCTTGAAGTATATTTTGATAAGACGCCTCAAATAGAGTAAAACGGATACATAGCAATGATAAGAAGGTTTTTTTACAAATAACGACAGTAAAGCAAATAGTAACGACATAAGTTTTGCTTGAACCTTATTTTAAAAATCAAGTTTAAATACGTTCCCCAAAGTAATCATAAAACGGAAACCGTGAATTACATATCTACAGTTTCCGTTTTATATATTTGCGGTTTCTTGCTAGGTTTTAAATGAAATTAAATGAAAGCAAACGAAACCTTTTGCTTGTGCTCCATTCTCTAGAACTTATTACGAGTCCGTAGTATAAAGGAAAGCCGTAATGAAACAATTCGTGTTTCTTCCCTTATGCATAAAGAGACCCAATCCAATCGAACTAGATATAAGATGCGCAGAATGAAAAAAATTAAAAAATCTGGATTGAGAAACTAGATTTCACTTTGTCCTCTGACCCTGTAATAATATGAGCAAAGAGGAAAAGTGATTGATGTTACGCTTTCTAAGCGCAAGTTGTTTTAGTAAATAAGTCAAATCTTCGCTGGATTTATATTAGAAAAAACTCTCGCATTAACTGTTAATCCGAGAAGATCAATTGAAAGCGGTTGTTATCACGACCTAGTTAGAACATACTACAGAAGTAAATATATACACTGGTCGAATACAACGAATTTGTGCATTAAATTACAAAAGATAAAAGTGCGTCCGCACTGATAAAATGATAAACTTTTGAAAGAAATTTTGCGGGATATCAATGAAAGAAACCGCTATGCTATAGACTGTCCAACTTTAATTCTTTATTTTGCTTGAAAATGTAGCCCAAAAGATGCTGAAGTACACTTACGCGTGAGTGTGGCAAGTGTTCAATGAGAACAGATTAATCTGCCTTAAAAATTGATAAGCCAAGATGAACTATCGAAAAAAACACTAAGACACTAGTGTATCTTAAAATAGTTTAAATGCGATTATATTTGTAAAAGAAAAGACGAACTTCCCATCAAGTCATAAAACAATTCCTAATAACAGAACAAAAAATAAACGATCACATGAGAAATCTTACACGCAATCAGTGCAGTAAAAGTAAAAACAGGAGCAACAGTGCTGTAAGCAGCGTATCGGCGGTTAAGTGCTTTCAACAAGTGCTTTAAAACAAGAGCAATAACAAAACTCAAAATAATAGCTCTAGAACGAAAACCAAAAAAAAAAAAAAAAAAAAAAACAATAAACAAAACGATTATAACGAAGACACGCTAACAACTGCAAACAACACAAAACCTTGTATGCTGATGTTGTGGTAGTCCTGGGTTTAGGGCGAGGCGTCTCGTCAGAGGACGAACTTTGCTGTGAATCGGGCAATGAATTATTTCGCGATGTGCGTGGCATTGGCTTTGGCGGACTTGTGACCGAATGGTCACTGCTGCACGAGTCCTCAGGGGAGTCTTGTGATGAATTGTGAGATATCATTCTTGTTTCGTCATGATTGTTATCGCCATTTTGCGGTGAAATATCCTTCTTCCTGTTGGCAGTTATATTCTTTTCAGAATCGATTTTATATTTGTTGTCAAACTTTTTCATTATATCGTTTCTTGAAAGCAATTCATTGTCATTCTTGTTGTTATCGCTTTTGTCATTAATTCGGAGATCATTTGTACCCGTTGAAGCTACTGCTGGAGAGGTTGCATGACGTCCGTTTTGTTGCGTTTTAGAGTCTATAGATTTCTTATTTTCTAATATCTTTACCAAATGTTTCAAATTGCCACGATGAATCTATTAACGGAGAATGGAATATGTAAATCCATAAAAAAAACCATAACAGTACCCGAAAATAGTTAGTGAATAGAGGATGATACAATGATACAAAAGTGAACTTCCAAATCTATTGTATATCGAAAAAAGTACGTACCGTGATTGGAGCATCGCCTAGCTCACGCTTTGCAGGATCCAAGCTCATTTTTGGTACGGGAATGTTGATACCGTTTATCCATTCGCTGGCGGTTAAGTCAGTCTTATAACCGGTAGTCTCTGGATAGAGATCACTGTGAAAATCTCTGTAAGTCTGTGAAAATATCGATCGTTTGATATAATAAAAAAAAAATGGTTTCAAACTACCCACCTTTCTTGGAACTTGATACATTATAGGAATGACCATATTGGAAGTCAATTGAAGCACTCTATTTACTTCGCCCTCCATCACCTTTAGAGCCCTCTTCGGAACCAGACAAGCTCCCTTCGTCTGTTCGCCAGTGTGTCGTAGACCTTCGATCAAGAAAGGATCTTTGTCGCTAACCTCCAAATAGTTGATAGTAGTGTCACCCTTTCCAGCAAGGAAGAGCATATTTGTGTCGGGATCATAGAGTGGCATGAGGATACCAGTTGAGCAGTCCAATTCGAGAGTTTTTTCTGGCACGGAGAAATTACGCAAATCGCGAATGATTACCTGCCTAAGGCGGGCGGCATCGAATCCAGTCGTTAGGATGCGACTTTGATTGCCCAACCATACCACTCGGGAATCTTTGATACTCTGATGACTCTCACCAACCATTTGAATAGGGTCACCGGCTACTCTCGGGTCGAGGATTCGAACGAATTTATCTTTGCAACTAGTAGCCAACGTAGTGCCATCTTGCTTCCAACTAACCGACTGTATGACCTCAGGGTGTTCATTATTAGCTGCAGCGAAACAAAGAAATTCTGTAACTTTTCATTTATCAAAAAATTTGCATCGTTGACTTACAAAATACTTCCTTTTGTGACGTAATATCCCAAAGACTTACACAGCCCGCTGCCGTTGAGTGTAACAAACAATCTGCTGTAGGGTGGAAGCCTACTGTCTCCACACGACGTTGTTTGTGTGAAAACATACATTCGGCATCCGACAGAGATGTTTCTAAGCCTTTTTCTGGTATGTGCCAGATTTTAACTAAACAGTCTTGTGATGCGGTCGCCAGAAGACCATCATGAAATGGTGAGAACTCCAAGTCAGTCACAGTGTCGGTGTGCCCATGCAGCAGAGGCATTGTTTTACTTTTCCGTCCGCAATCGTCGATTGGTAGCACCGCCAAGCTCGATCCTGTGTGCTCCCAATTAAATGCCATAAACGCTGCAGAAGCTGCAATGTTGTTACCGAAAGTCTGGTACGAGCCGACGCATATATCCCGAATACATGCCTCCGGCTTGGGCACAATGGGAGCCGCATTTTTATACTTCGAGGCTTTAAATCTCCAAGCCATTGTCACTTAGTAATGAAAACTTTAATAAACAACCTGAAAAAGATGAAAACAATTGGTTCAAGACAATTTTTACTTAAAATGTAAAGAGAAAATGGACGCACGATATTTTAAGCAGAAGTACATACTATTGAACTATGTACACGAGAAGGCCTGCAGAGAAGAGTAAAAGAAAGCTGCATTTGTAACTTTTCAGACAGTCAAGCAGCAGTATTACCACTTAAATCGTCTTGCTTTCATGAACCAAATTAACATAGCATGGATTAGAAGGGCAGTGAACGGGCTGACTACCTGGCGAGGACAAGCCTTAGTTTCCTGAACCCTGTCTTAGGGTACTACCGGTACTACCTAATAGTCGACATTCCAAGATAACACAATGGGAGATTGATACACACTCTGTCTACTGGGCCAAACTACAGGGTCTGGATATGTGAAAAACTAGTCTACACTAATGAACCAATAAACAATGGACGGCTCGGAAGGCAACATGCAGCATTCCCCACGTTATAGCTCCAGCTGCTCGAAAAAGTGGTCAAAAATTGTTTAAAATCATGTTTAAACAGTAATGACAGTAATTACTAATTACCGATGATGTTGAGGTCGTCTGCGTTTTCCAGCAGATGGACTGATTGAAGATAGTTCCTTCCGTGTTAATACGCCTGTTCCAGCACAAGATTGAAGAACCATATGAAAGCGCAACTCCTTGCCGAAATCCAGTACATGTTTGGAATATATTGGAGAAACTGTTTTCGAATTGCACGTTGCGCCGCGTGTTTTTCTGAATCACGCGGCACAGCTGGATCAGTTTAACCGAGCTCCCGAATTAGGCCATCGCCTTGTCTTGAGCTCGACGATAAATGCTATCATATGTTGAAGTCAATGAAGAGATAGTGAGTCTCGACTTGAAATTCATTGGTCTTTTCCAAGATTTGCCTTAATGTGAAAATTTGGTTAATCGTCGATAAGTGTGCTGCAGAGAGACTTCAGACGTTCATCAAGTACGTTGGATAGGATCTTATATGCGACATTAAGCAGGGATATGCCTCGATAATTCTTACAAGACATATGATCGCCTTTCTTGAAGATGGGGCATATAAAGTTGATGGTCCAGTCATCGGGCATGTCTTCAACCACCCGTACTTGGTTGATGACTTGGTGCTGATAGACCATCAGAGCATTCTTGTTCTTCAGCTGTTTGATAGCTAGCCAACCGCTTCAAAACTGGTAAGGCGGATGGCTTAGTAATTGATTCGATACTGGTTTTCTTCTTGTCCTATCACTCTCTCTACCTGATGACCATTTAGTAGCTGCTGGACATGCTGCTTAAACACATTTACTATTCCCTGTACTTCGGTGACTAGGATTCCTTCACTTTTCCGAAAAGCCTGCGTTCCAGATGTTGTTCCTATGGCGGTATTTTTCGATATTTTTGAGCTGGGAGACGGCATAGGCTCTTTACTTTTTACGCTGGATATTCTCCTCCTCCCTTCTTCTGGTTCGATACTCTTC
This sequence comes from Xylota sylvarum, assembly GCA_905220385.1. Lineage (NCBI taxonomy): Eukaryota > Metazoa > Arthropoda > Insecta > Diptera > Syrphidae > Xylota > Xylota sylvarum. The sequence continues at coordinate 151,644,804 of LR999957.1, read as the reverse complement.
CCTCGCTGCCTTAGATTTCCGCTGCAGCGCTTGCATGTGTGCATCGGCGTACGCATTCATCTTCATACCAAGGGCTATTTTGGGCGGTGTCTGGTAGCTTATGGTGGTTTCGGACGATACTAGTTTCACAGATTGTTGGCGTTTGTGGATTGTGAATGCACAGCGGACAGTCTCTTGCTCATTTGCTCTCTTTAGGCTCTGGCTACTCCATTCGTGCTAAGGCTTCCAACATCGAATTTCCTTTTTCTGGGCAGTTTGCAGCTTCTTCTCGTTAAATAGTCGAGCCTTAAATTTGACTGGACCAAGAAAATGGTCAGAGTTGACGTCCACCAACATGTTCACTGACATCTTAAACAATAAAGTTGTCCAAAGTATTATTATGTTTTTGCCTAATTGTTCTTTAACACAAATGGCTACCATTTGCTAAATATTAGTTTCAAGTTAATATTCAGACATCATTGAAAAAGTCGATTTAAAAATTTAAATGCGTTTAAGCGAATTTTCGGTCATCAACAACATAAAAATGACTCACTAACTCCTAAGAAATTTAAACTGCCAAATACAAAAAAAAAGGATTGAGAAAAGGAGAAAGGACAACTCATGTCTAAAATTTGGGATTTTTTTGAGAGACAAACCATTTGCTGTTCGAGTGTATAAACAAACTTATTGTAAGACGTGTTATATCTCAGACCTCATTGCCCTCTTTTCCCTCGCCTTTTCAGTTAAAAACGCAATAACATCACGATTGACTGGTGCAAGTGGAAAATAGCAATTATCTTATTGGTAAGTAGCTGTTTCTACATCCGGATCCATTCTGTCTAACACAAATTGGCTTAATACTTAGTCTGTTATACCCAAATCCCTTTCTTGCAAATGCCAAGCTAATTATCTTATCTAGTAGTGTTATATGTATATGTACGTAGGTATATAGTAATTTAAGCCACTGCCTCCAAACGCAAATTTCGAGGTCAACTAGTGTTTGCGTGATAGTGTAATAAATATAAACTTGCAGACGTTTCACTTTTCTAACTTGTTCATCCAGTGAATTCTTACAGAAGTCCTAAGTTTGTAGAACTTAACCATTTTAAATTTTTTTTAGTAGTGCTGCTATAGCAAAACTAAAAAACTTTGTGTATACTATGTATGTACATACTTATGATTTGTTGAACGTAAAACTTACAAAGAATTACATGTGTACATACATAAATATATATGTAGGTAACTATTCTTATACATATGAAAGCATATCGATTGCAATAGTCTTCAGGTCACAGCCTTGCCACCCTTTCTGTTTGGGTACGCCTTTTCCGTGGTGAGAGTACCTACCTACACAGAAATTCAAAAACCTTAACACCCACCCTCACTCACTCACTCACTACCCTGAGAGATAACGTAATTTTGCAATCAATTATCATGTGCCGATGACATACCCATATGCTTCAAAAGAAAGAACAAATAACAAGAAACCACACAAAATAAAAAAAATAAAAAAAGAAATCAGTTGGTCACAGCACACTGTATACTGTATGATAACCAACGACGAATTATGAATCACAAATGTTATTTATATTTTTGAACCTATCAATTATGGGTGGGGAGTGGCAGGCCGGCGTACTGAGTTATCAGTTTTCCCTGCCAAACTTACATATCTACATCCATATGTAGAAACCCACCCAGATTGGATTTTTCTCTCTGTTTTGGAAAAGTGTATTTTAGTTTAGAGAAGATAACTTGAAAGGTCGCAACGGGAAGGGAAAACAAAACAAAATACATTTCCAGCACCAACCGGCTGAAAAATCACCCTTTGTTACCCCTTTTTCTTCTTTTTCGAAAAGCGAATGAATGAAATAGAGAGAAATAATAAAAAGTGCAAGCATTCTCTTCGCTTGGCCTCTCTTAATTTGATGCAACCCCTAAATTTCCCTGCTCTTCGAAATGGCACTTTCTCTCGATTGCTTCGGTGCTGCCGCTGCGGTCGCTCATCGCTGTCATGATTAACTAACTACAAATAAACATTTCAGTGTTTATATAGGATTTTCTCGTTTTCTACACTGGTGTAAGTGTGCAATGCAAGAAAAGAACGATTATTTTATGCAAAAGTGTGGATTATAATTGCAATTTCTCTCGACTCGATTTTTTATTGCTGTTTTCAATCCTGGCTAAAAGAGTTGGGAAAGTTTTGCAATTATGAAAGTATGAAATTGAGTTTTGGCAGACGATCTAGTCCGGGGGGGTCCGACCATTTATATTTTCACCACCTACCTGCAGCCCCATATGTATGTATGTACATGCATACATATGTACATATCGGATGTAATAAGAAAGTCCTCCAGAATAGTTTTTCTTTTTCTTTTTTTTTTTATAATTTAATTATACCTACAACAGTGCATTAATTTAATGCACTTGACTTCAATAAAACTTGTACGCACACGGTTTTATAGGCTGCAGCTTTGTGGATAGAGGCTCTATCGGCTTTCTTACCTCCTGTGCTGCAGGAGGAATATTAGTACATGCCGAAGTCGCTACGCTATTGCTTTAGTTACCTTTCCAGTTAACATGATGGTCACTTACCTAGTTTAGCAACTTTCTTTGCGCGATTCTGCCTCGTCTGCTTGATTGTTGTTCTTTTCTTCAGATGATGATAATTTCCCCCCTTGCGGATGAAATCGGTGATAAACTAGTGCTGCGGCGGCGGCCTCTTCTTCACACTTCCGGAGTTGCAGCTATTTTTTTCTTTTGTGCATTGATATCGCTAGTTACACCGTGGCACTATGTTTCAGTAAAAATTTATGTTCTCACTTGATTTTTTTAAAGAAAAAAAAATTCAGAAATGCACTTTTTCTTTGTGAAAATGGTTAGAATTTTATATTCACACGACACACAAGAGAACCAAGAAGCAGCACACACCCAACGAAAGAAGGAAAACACTGTGCTGTGCAATTGAACTGAGAGCCAGTTGTCCCTTTGTATATGTGGACGATGTTTTATTGGAAAGTTTTCGAATCGAATCAGATGACTTTTTTCTCATTTGAATTGGTAGATTAACATTGAGGTGATAAATGGTGATTATTTCGAAAAAATAGAACTTCACCGGAGACCGCAAACCATCAAATACCGCAAACCAAATACTGACCAAGTCGGAACGAGAAAACTAATCGATACCATACAACACCTTCCTTGCGACAGTGACTAACATTAGAAATTTTAAGCACCTACATACATTTTGTTCTCTTATTTTTATGCTTATTTGACATTTCAGCGATTAATTGACAGGTACACTAAGAAACGACACGACACGACTATATGAAATTATAAATGATTTTGCAGTTTAACAGCAACTTAAATAAATCTTGTCATCTAAATTAATATATGTATTTGACACTAAAGAAAAATTTGATTTGAACGAAGCAAAACGAAGAATAAATACTTATTCTTATAAGCCCAAATAAAAAATAATAACATTTGTTACGTTTACACAACAATAACTTAAGGGTCAACCAAAGTACGTTCTATGTCCAATTCGCTACTAAACTGCACTCATGCACACATGAATTCCAGTATTAAATTAAATTCATAAATGGATTTTTTTTTTTAAATTCCTGTACCTTGCCACAGGCCCCGGTTCATTCTGTTCATTACGTGCGGAACCGGAACCATCGGAATACATTGGTTGTCAAGCATTCTCTTTGGCTCAAGTGGTTAGTGCGCTGGACTACGGAGCGAGGGATGCCAGGTTCAATCCCCAAACAACACCTAAAATTTCTTTCACGGCCCCACCTCTCAGCGTCTGACAAACATCCGAGAGAAAAATTGTCATAAAAAAGCTTCTCAAAACAAAAAACTGCCGTTCGGATCCGGCATTAAACAGTAGGCCCCTTCCATTCGTGTGAAGAATATAACACGCACAGCACGAGTGGTTGTGAGAAGCTAGGCCCTGGGTCCCATAGAAATGTCAAGCCAAAAATTTGTATTTGTATTTTGTGAGCAAAGTACACATAGAACGCAAAGTACTTAAACAGTTAGTACTAAAATTTTGGTAGTTCAAGTTGATTCGAGGTTGTATCATATTGTACTCCCTGTACTGCGGTTATTTTCTTATCTCAGATTTAATTTATTACCAGAGTTTTAGGCCATCTACAATCATCTGCAATCGCTTTGAAGAAATAAGGGACTTTGTCTATCTCGGCTCTGCTATAAATTCTGATAATAACATCTCAGCAGAAATTAAACGAAGAATAACTCTTGCCAATCATAGTATTTTGGGCTGGAGAAGGCAATAAAATGTTCGATCCCGTTTGCGTCCTTTCCCGTCCTTTGAAGGAGGAGATTTAATGACAAACTGTACCGCAACATCGACTAATTGCGTATTAGTTGGCTAAGATGGCCTTAGGTGGCAAGCACAAGTAGAAGGGGACCTCAGCAAACTTGGAGTGCGCAACTGGAGGCAGTTAACTAAGGACCGGGCTAACTGGAGAGGCTTTTTGATGGAGCCTCAGGTTCACCGCGAACTGTAATGCTATCTGAGTATATGCAATAGCTTGAATTTTTTTTTCCTGTTTATTTACCACCATTGAATTAAAAAAATTTTTTTTTGTAGAAATAAATTTAGACTACTAATGTAACTATAATAAATGTTTAAAGCAACTGACCTGAAGGGTTCTCAATATATTTATATTATTATATTATAACTTAAAGTTTACTCTAAAACTAGTTTAACTAACAATCGCTTGACCTTTGAATAGAAGCTTGAGTCGTCTCAAGTCGTTTCGTTATTCTGCGCAGATGAACGAATTTAAAATGGCACCTATATCACAACCAATTGGAGTCTCTTTTTCATAGTGATATCGCAATTGACCAATGTTGTACCAAGTGCATCGTATTAAGAATTTGGACTTCCTCGAGTTATCTCCAAAATCTACCGAAGCGTAAAAAATTGATCGAATGTGGACTTTCTTGACCTGAAACCGCACACACACACAGATAAAGGGCCAATCAGGTTATTGACGAAAGGTTTCAGATGTCCATACCTATTATTGGCGCAGGGCAAACGATGCTGAAATTCCAATTATCAGACTTGTCTTAATCTTAAAAAGAGTTGGTGTATCCTCTGTCAAGTCATGTCCAGCTGCTTTGAATAGCTCAGCCGACAAACCATCAGGCCTAGCAGTCTTGTTGGATTTCAGTTTGGACATGGCTTTCCTCAAGGAGTTCGAGGTTCAATTCTCAAACAAAGTCTAAAATTTCTTTCTTCTCAAATAAAAAATTGGCCTTCGGACACGGCATTAAACAGTATGCTCCTTCCATTCGTGTAAAGAATATAACACGCACAACAGGAATAGTTGTGAAAAGCTAGACCCTAGGTCACAAGGACCTGTTGTGCCAAATATTTGTATTCTAATTTGTATCGCTATCCTCACTTCCTTTTGGTCAGGTCGATAGAAGTTTTGGCTATCATACTTTTGGTTTAATTGTCCATTCTGTTTCCCTAACATGCACATGTATAGATATAGTCTTTCGTCCCATCTGTAAGAAATATTCGTGATCCTGTCCAACGTATTTTCGGAACTGCAACAATATCTGCTGCAATAGAGCTGTTTTCAGTTTGTGAGTTGCGCTTAGAGTATGCAAGGTAAATACACTTAACACTTACTATACATAAATGCAATATTGCGCAAGAATTTCTAAGCAGAGTTCATAAATCCATAAATTATCATCACAGCTAACCAGAGACTTAAAAGATGTATTTGAGCTTTATGTATGTAGACTTGCATTTGTTTTGTATTGCGTTTGCTTTGCAAAGCTTGCACTTTTGAATTGGTCCATATTTACAGGTATTTTGCATATGTACATATTGCAATGAAAATACGGATGATGAACAGCCAATGGAAACTACATTCATAATCAAACATATTGAAGAGCGAATTAATAAACACAATCGTTTAAAACATCGATATTATGGTTTCTTTATTTGAATTTATAATAAGTTAGGATTGTTACATAGGGTTCACAGATACATTCTATTTAAAACATCATCTTCAATACAAAATACTACCAATTATAAAACACATGTTGATCTATTTCTCTCCCGTATAGTTTTTTTGGCTTTAAAGAACTAAAAATCCATACTCGGCCTTTAGCACGCTTGATACAGACACAGTGTGTAGTCACTAGTGTTAGAATAATTTATATTATGTTTCTTTTTTATTTTAAATGAAAATGAGCGATGTAAAACATTTAAGATAGTTTATTATATTATAATACATAATGCAAACCCTACTTTTACATAAGAACTAGACACAATCTTGTTATATTATTTATTTATTTTTTTTAGAATAAAATCTATTTATTTGTTTGTTAAAACTAAGAAAAAAAAATTCATAGGTACCGATTCTAATATTTACAGTTTATATTATAGTGTATACAAAATACAATAATGACAAAGAAAACAAAATTAATAATTTAATATAGTTACGATATAGTTATGTATAAAAAATATAATATATGTATAGGTATGGCATTTATGTTAATAGTAACTGTAAAAGCATGACCGGTGAATAAATTCATTCAAGTTTACAAAAAAAAAAAAAAAAAAAAAAACACATTAGTAACAAACGCAAACAATAAACTAAAAATAGAAATACAAAAAAAAACCTACAAATTAAACGTAAAAAAAACATAAATAACACACAAATAAAGTAAAAAATATTTTAGACCTGCTCTACTTAAACCTAAACTAATTGCTTACGCTTAAAATTGCATTTTAAAAAAATATGTATACAATTATTACAAATAACTTTATAAAGATAAATGTTTACTTCTGGTGTAAAATTTTAAAGTTCACTAATAATAAAAGTTAATAATTTTTTTTAGCACAGAATTTCGATTAGTATTTTGCGATTTTGTTTTTATTTTATATTTTTAAATGTTATAGTTGTGTCTTATAGAATTGTAGAATTTTTAGATGCTCTACCACTTACAGACTTACATTTATTTTTTATTTTGTAAATTTGCATATTAACACATTGGCATATATAATATATAGGTTGTTCTTGTATAAACAGAAGAACGCCACTAAAAAACACTTGTGCTGAACTTAGAGAATCAAAAATAAGATTGCACTTTGTTGCTCCTATCATATACATAATAAATAGTAGTGAACGGAAAATAAATTAGTAAAATGTTGATTCAGATTTTCATTGCCGTGCGTGTAAATAACGAACCAATGTTCTATCAGAAGTCAGAATCGATAAGCTAAAGAGTGATTAGAACCACACATTCAGTGTGGATTGTTTTGTTTTGTTGTGCATAAGGAAATCATTAGCATAAAATTGCATGTGCTTATTTCAACAATGAATATCATACATACATATATTTTTGTTTGTTTTAATTCCTAATTGTTAAGACAGTCTTGTTTCTATATATGATTTGATTAATAATAGTTTGTAACAACATTAATAGAATTTCATGTCTCCTTTAGTTTGCTTACACGTAAAACCACACACACACACGAATTGAGTTAATTGTAAAATTTAGTTTAAAAGTGGTCTTACACAGACGTTACATTTGTTCGTTAAATCTCAGACGATTAACTCTATACAAGTTTGTATATGGGGAGGGGGGGAGAGGGGGAAAGGGGGACAGGAGAAAAAGTTTTATGTGGTTTTCTTTTTGAGGGGAGTAAGTATTTTTCTTTTAAATTTAAATTTTGGTATAATTCGTTTATGTTTGTTCGGTTGGCTTTGGTCTCAGGTGCAGCGAATATGCTGCCTCACCACATCGTAATTTCGTTGTGTTAATTAGTAACTGATCTTTGAGAAGTATCCAGATTAGGAGTCACATACATATTCTTATTAGGTTTATGATTACGAGTAAAAGTTCTAATATAAGATTTAATTTTGCACTGGTCTTCGGCCGCGAGGTTTGATATTTTCAGAAATTTGCCACATCTGCTCCTCTCCAAGGAAGTTCTCGAAATTCTCAAAGAACCCAATTATTCGTTCGTTTTTCTTAAACGGGTACGCACTGCAAATATAAGTAAAAATCAAATATCTGTTTTTCCATAATTGATTTATAAACGTACCACTTCTTGAAGCGTTTCATGTTGACTATTATGTTGTGTTGCTGCCATCGTTTGGAGAAGTTGATAACTCCATCTTTGAGATAATCAGGATTTCCCACATGTACGAAAGTCAAATCTTGCAGTACAAGGCCTCTGTATAGAAAAAAAAATTAGTAAACCAATCACAAAGGCTTATTAGAAGTATTTTCTTACATGTATGGTATGCAAGGTGGATTTGTTTCGGCCAATGCTTGACGGTAAATTCTAAAACTAGAGCTCGAATCAATTAGGGCACAGTACTCTTTCAAGCCCTCGGTTATTGTTTTGTGCCATTCTAATCTGTAAAGTAAAATATTTATTAAAAAATTACGACCAAGAGAATGAAAAAGTATACAAGTTTGTCTTTGCTTTGCTTTGTTAGGTATTAGTTTATTGAATCAGTTTAGCTAGTTCAGAAACCATTGGGCAAGAAAAAATTGCAGTTACATACAAAAGATGTGGGAAGTACTAAGCATACCCTACACCCATGGTGTGCAAATAGAAATCTCTGATTGCACATCAGCAATTAGCGCCATCACAAACTCCGCATGGAAATCAATATTGGCAAAAGAGTGTAAAAAGAACCTCAACCTTCTTGAAAGTAATAACACAGTCGGCGTGCGGGAAATGAGTGGACTGACAACAAAAGGGGCTGCCAACAAGAAATTGTTAACAACCACAAAGACTCCCTTAAACAACTGGATCCACCAGAACTTCAACAAGTACTGGACTGGACTGGAGAGCGACCTGCAGATCAATCGAAGAAGAGCCAAAAAACAACAAATACATAGAGGAAAAAAAACCTAGAACACTATCTCTGAATTTGCACAGCAATAGCGAAGCTGCACCACTGATACCACAGATATAACGCACCTCAGAAAAATAAGAATCACTGAAATAGTAAAGTTTGCTAAACAAACTAAGAGATTTTCCGATCAACGCAGTCAACTGCCATCGATCCAACAATCCCTATCCTTTTTCCATCACAACTCACAAACAAAAGATATATTCCTTACAGAAACGATGGGAGCTCACCCCCTTCAACCAACCACCAACCAATCTTAACATTGTAACAGATGCAACTGAGCATTAACGGACAAAACAGCAAAAGTAGCAAGGATCGTGCCAAAAGATAGTACGAGACTACTTCTAACAATTATTTTGGCTGAAATCCTAAAGGAAAGACGGAGGTAGCAATCAACGCGTTGAGCGAATATAACATCCTTCGAACATCATCTTAAGACGTTCCAATCGACTTTTCGGCAGCAGAATATACTATTCTACTACCAAAGAGCCATTGAAACTTATTGAAAATATTGTTAATGAATATATTTTTGGCCTTACCTTCTTATTGGCGCCGAATCCAAAGCTGACAAAAGCGCCAAATACGAATTGTAGTTATTCATCTTACGCAGATGTTTCATTATTTTGATGAATTTTATCACATGCTTTTCCCGGTCTTTGGCATCGGGCTGCATTAGAATTTTAGAGCGTGCCCAATAAGACATCTTATTGAAGTGCTCCGTAAATTTGTTTAGATTGGGAGATTTCTCTTCACATTGCTCTTTGGCAAACAATAATACTTCTGGAATTTCGATCTTCTGAAAGAGTTCTGCATCGAGTAGTGTCATTTGTTCGGCAATTTCCAGCGATTTTAAATCTAACAATGTAGGTTGATTTGCTGTAATAGATCGCTGTTCACATAAGTAGCTGCCATTCTTCTGATCCCTGTAGGTCATAACCTGAAACAAAAGATGTTTAGTACATTTTATTTCCAGTTTTTGTTTGTCAGTAGTCTTACCTTTTCTACAATTTTATTTCTTAAGAGTTTAGCCATATAAAGTTCACCAGAACACACAAGTTGGTTGACAAATTCAATTATCAGCTCTAAGAGCTGTTTAACTAAGTCCGTTGACCTAAAACAAAAAACTCTATTTATTTCAATTCGCTTACTTTAATAAAAAAAAAAATAAGTCAACTTACGTCAAGTCGTTAACTACTCTAACTAAAAGAGAAAATGTCTCCTTAGCAGCCCTCTGTTTCTGGTCGTTATTCAGCTGACAGGAAAGCACAGTATAGCGATGGGTTAACTTTTTAATCAAATCCAACGGCTGAATAAACGTTCTGAATGTGGTGATGAATGCTTCACAGAAAGCTAAAATGGCAAATGTTTACTTTAGAAAACTATGTCCTACATAAAGCAACAATATTATTTTTCAATTAGTGCAAGGCCAGATCGTTAATGAACTATTGAAAACCATTTGAGCTTAAGAGACAGACTAATAATCTCTCTTACCATCTTTTTCGTCTGCTGGATAAGCAGCGTTAAAAGAGATAGTATAGTAAAAATGGCAAAGGAGAAGAAGAAGAAAGAGAAAAGCGTAAAACAAAACAGCAATTTGTGAAGAAATTTTTTGTGGATGAGCTTACAATACTGTGTTTTGAGCAATGTAGGTGTTTTTGTTTAAATAGCTTCTCTCACCATTATCTGAGTTCTTCTGCACTCGGCAAGCATGGACAATAAGGGCATCTAGGTAGCCTCCTTTGACTTCTGGGCCATCTTCCCCTTCTTTCTTTAAAATCATATATGCTGTTATGTCAAGTTGTTCTATCAGATCGGGCAAGGTGTCCTTGTTGACTGAATTTGTTGGTGAGCAGTCCTATGAGCAGAAACCAATTAATATTGGATCTTATCGCATTTAATGCACTACATACCTTTTTATTATTATATGTATTGTTTCGAAGTATTACATCAATACCCTCGTCCTCATCATTGGTGTTCTCTAGATTTGAAGTTGGTGAATCTTTGTTATGTTCCTGTTGCTCATCGCAATTCTCTGGCATAGCACCTAAGTCATTGCTTGCATTGTGGTTCTCCTCATCACAAATATCTCCACCTTCCTCGTTCACAGTGGACATTTCAGTGCCCGCTGCTGAGGGTATCACACGAGCTATGCGACCACCTTCCTGATACATTTCCAATGCCATTGCAGGCTTGGGACTTTGAGGTGGAGTAGTGATTATTGTTGGCGTTGGAGTTGACCTCATCCGTTGTTTATTCTTTGGCGGCAGTGCTGGAGGTATCTCATTGATTGGTGATGATGTCAGTGAAGATTGTGATGTTAGGGGTTTACTAACAGGAGATAAACTAAATTAAAAAAGCAAAGGTAAATATAAAATTCCTTCTTAATCATTCTGCTGTTGTAATATTAACTTACTTCATTGTCTGACTATGTGATATGTTGTTGCGACTTACGTTGTAAGTATGCATGGAGTGACGATGCTGTTCAACCGATCTAGTTGTAGCCGAACAGATCTCCATATATGCCAGAACTGAAAAGGGGTACATAAAAGTTATTAGTATATAATCAAGCAATTGGAAGTGAAGAATATCTCGATATTACTTCTTAACACGCTTCACAAGCAGTGGACTTGGACAAAATGTATTTTCTCTGAACAAACAAATTCTAAATTGAAAGAAATATATAGATAGACATACATAGTTGGCTTGAAGTAAATCCAGAAGGAAAAAAGAAAACTTAACAACCAGTAATGTTGAAGCAAGTGAAAATGAACTGTGATTGGAATAGAATTTGTTTGCTTTGCTTAACAAAAAGAAAACTGCTTCTAGGTCAGCAAAACTTTTGAAAGAACTCGTGTTAAAAATTACAAATATTTATTTGCTTCTGTTTTTAGTCTTAAAGCAATTATAAATCATATTAACACTAAATCACCAAAGAAGAATAGCTGAAGTAGTTAATTTTTTGATGTGACTTTTTGTTATTTACCAAAAGCAGTGATTTTAGGGCTGGCATCTACCTCAATCTTAAGTTGAACCTTTGAATACAATCAAAAAAAAATTATTCATATTCTATAGAACTACTTTTAGACTTGGACTATCATAGTTAAACCCATCCCATTCAATTTCATTTGCAACAGCGATGCACTCTATTCCACTCTGTCTCCGGGCAACATGAACAATGTTCAAGTAAAGTCATGGACTTCCTCGAAAATGTAAAAGCGGATAAACTAGGCAGAATTCTAATCAATTTTGTAGAATTGGCCTTAAAACTCCAAGTCATGCATACATTAGATAACTCTCTGTCTCCGGGCAACATGAACAAGTTACTAGGAAGTATCACGTTCTTCCCCGAAAATGTAAAAACGGATAAACTAACCAGAATACTAATCAATTTTGTAAAATTGGTCCTAAAACTCCAAGACATTTACACATTACGAATAATAATACACTCAAGATCGACACAACGTACACATATCGGAATCAAAAAACAGATAAAACCATCTTAAACTCAGTAATCAGTGTAGAGAGTAAAACAATAGAAATAACTCACGATATGATTCGATCACTCTTAATAAATGATCTTCATTCCACGCAGCCATTGCTACTTTTGTTTCCATTTCACTAAGTTCTATAATTTTGACACTTGAATTATTTTCTTTCCCCGTGTTAACCCAGAGAGTCCTGCTTTGATTCGGTCTTAGTTGAATACTAAAATCTGTTTCAGAAAACCTATTCGCTTCAGTGTTTTGCTTATGCAGATCGACGTCATAACCAACCACGATACGGGTGAAGAAAAATTGTGCGTCACTTATTCTTATCGGCGTGCCGCTCTGCGAAGACTAATACACCATTCGAATTGCGGATGCCTGCGACAATTATGCCAGTACTTGGCTTCATCTTTAAAGATTTAATAAGCTGAAAATTATTTATGATTCACATAACAAAGTCTAGCTCATACTAAGTATTGGATATGACTACAAGCCTTTCTAACGCTCATAGGCGGCTACCCTTAATTTAACTAAAAATAGAATAATGTCTGGGAGCTGTTGCTCAGTGGTTCGTGCGTCGGATTACTCAAGTTCATGAGAAAGATTCTGAATTCAATTCAGCCTTCAATTACTTCCTTCGTTTTAAAACTATAATCCGCACAACACGAATGGTTGCGAGATGGAAGATATTAGGCTCTTCATGGCTCTGTAGTAGTAGTAGTAGTACTAGCTGATGTTAGCAGTAAAGAACAATACGCTTTCAAATCATCTTTAGAATTGCCTGGCCGAACCGTGGATAGAAATGGTGTTAATAAGGCAAATGCTTCCCAAGAATCGTAATTTGAAGGAGTTAAAGTTATTAAATATATTAAAAGTGATTAGAATCCAATTGAATCCGCTCGAGAATATTGACATTCATGATCTGAAAGAACGTCAAGTTTTTTTTTTTTGGAGGAAATGTCCACCAATGCATACCAGCTGATGATTTTGTGTTTGTAAACTGCAGCAAGTAACGTATTCGTTACTCTATTAGTTACTGAACCGGGGCTAACTGCAAAACGAGGTGGAAATGCTGAGAATAGTCTCGGGTATCGTATCGTGTATCGTATCATCCTCCAGATTACCAGTCATAACAGAAATAATGAGGGAATCCGAAGGATCGTTAGCTAGTATGGTGACAAAATACCACAACATAACATATAAATAGCAAGAAAATTGGATATTATAACCAATCATAAGTTGACTATGAATTTCCACCAAAGTAGTCTCAGAAAAACTAAATTTCTTTGTCATCAATGTCTGAGTACAAAAACCTAAATATAACAACCCGAGATAGTGAATAGGCAGCATGCGCTGATTCACTCAAAAGACCGTCAGCTGTTGGTAGGGAATATTCTAATTACACTGGATATTCAAGCAATCAATAGAAGTATGAATCAGAGGGTAATTAGGACACCATTGTCAATGTAGTACGTGCAGAAAGTCAACAAACGTGCATTTCACAGTATTACTCATACTATCATGAGCAAGGATGTGCGGTGGGATTAACTAAACAATATAGGCCTTTTAGTAGATAATGCAACATATGCTTGGAGAGGGCTTTACATGTAGACGGTAGAAAAAATTTATTCACACAAAAAAAAATACAAATATTTGGCGCGACAGGTCCATGTGACCCAGGGCCTAGCTTCTTACAACCATTCGTGTTGTGCATGTTATATTCTAGGCACGACTAAGGCGAAGCAAAAGAAAATAAATCGCTTATAGCATAGTTTAATTTGACTGCATCATTGTCCCCCTTCTATAGTAACTCTTATCTAACCAAACTAACTTCTCAAACAATCCCTGGACCACAAAAAAAGAATCACTATTTTTAAAGAGGTACTGTCCCCTAAAGGGGCTACGATAACTACTTGCCCATTAGCATATGTGCCTTTCTATTAAAGATTTTGGAATGACTGGTGGCTATTTATATCCTCAATTATATCAACTTAAGGATGCTTTAGAGATCACTAAATGCTGATAGTACAAGTACATCAGTTGAAACCGCTTTACCAACAAAGAATTTACAAAGCTAGCCTTCCTTGAATTATGTAGAAGGGCCGTTCAACAACATAAAACCAGAGGCCATAGTGAATGCTTTAAGGAAATTGAGAATCAGTGCTAGGATAAGTTATTGGATCAATCAAATGTTAATCAACAGAGTGATCAAGCCAGTAATGTAAATCCAGAAAATCGAGTTCAAAGCGGCACACCACACCACACTATTACCACAACTACCGAGAATGAATTACTCCTCACTTTAAAAATGGAGCGACACAAAGCTAAAGCTTAAGCAGATGGCATTGCTCGGTTGAATACAATACACAATTTCTAGAGAACCTGGTTAAATTCTTTCTAAGTTATTTTTAATCCACTTTAAAAATGTCCTAAAAATTGTTCATTCCTCATTGATAATGAGTTGGAAAATGAAAGAAAAATTAAGTTTACTGTTTTGTAATCGATGTTAAGAAACTAGAAAGTAATATATACATGGATGCTATAAGAAAAATTGTATCAAAACAACACACATCTAACATTGATAAAAAAAAACTAAAACTTGTTTAAAGTTGTGTTTCAAGTTGTAAAGTATGACCTCTGTTTGTGATGATGGCAATCTGTGATTTCTTGTTACTTGGCTTAGTAGCCAGAAAACATTTTATTTTATAAAAAAAAAAAAAACAAGGCAAATATGCAAAAGCAAAATTCCAAAAATATTTGTATTGTACGAGTATATGAATGTACATAGATTGTTTGTTTCAATAATGTTGTTGTTGAATAAAACGAAGCAGAAAAACAAAAGCAAAACAATAGAAAATCTTTCCAACCACTTAAACTTACCCGAGAAGGCCACACTTTGAAACACTAAATCATTAAAACAAACCATATGCGTTAGAGTTTTTCTAATTACAATATTTGGTTTAACAACAACAGAATTAAATTCCCTATCATTTGAATCTAAAACCTTCGATCTAAATTGAATACAAGTACAAAAACAAAAAACAAAATAAATAACATAAAATAAACGCAGTGGAAACTTACTGTGCTTTTTCTTTACTGGCAAAGGTGGTGGCTCTTCAAGACTTGGCTCCATGGCGAAGTTGTGACACTGACGCGGATCAATCAAGCTTTGATGTTTGGTCTGCCATTGGAAGGGGTTTGAGCGTAGCTCCGGAAGTTCATGTTGCTGAGCACCAAATATACTGAAATTGATAATTTTTGTTAAATGTTTTGCCCTCTTATTTATAGAGAATAGTATTTTACAAACCTCTGAACATCATCGATTTCATCGAAATTATCGTACTGGGAAAAGTGTTTCTCTTTAGCCTTGTATGCTTTAGGTGGTAGAGCAGGAGGAATTAAATCAGACAAAGAGGTCGAGAACATATCATCCGAAGATGAGATGTCCAAACTATTAGTCTTTGTCAACGAAGACATACTCTGCTGAACATTGATGAGTTTCTCTGATTTCATCGAACTTTCAAAGTGATCTGGACTAGCACTACTATTACTGATTGAATTGTTATCATCGTTTGTTCCGGCTGCACTAGTTTTGGAAAAATTCATCATGCCATTTTGTGTTTCGATGGCTGAGAATGTTGCCTGATTGTTAGTCACCGATAGAGAAGAACTAGAAAAGCGAGTTACTGTCTTCTGCTGCTGATGGGCAGCGGCTATCAACTCTTGACAATTTTCACTCGCATACTGATTACCAGACTTTTGAGAGTGTACACTATAATCTGATGATCGCTTGGACACACTCTGAGTACTAGTACGGATCGATTGCATTGATACAAATCCTGAAATGATAATTTATTTAGTTTTCATTCAAACTGTACCCAAACACATAAAAGCAAAAAACAAAAAAAAAAAGAAACAGCGAAGAAAAAAAAACAAAACGCAAAATTTGTTGAAAAGACAAAAATAAGAAAAAATCCAGAACAACAGAAAAACACTGCTATTTTTTTTTATAACAACAAATGTACCCGATTCATTAGAATGGCGATTGGTTTTTCGCATTTCTGGCTTCTCCGTGACAGCGTTGACCAGTTTTTCTGAGTCCTTTTTGCTTTGTGGTGATTCTATGAATGGAAATTATTATAGTACACGTATCGAACTGGAAACTCGTATTTTTGGCGACTCAATATTTTGTGTGAGCTAACTGAATGTGTATAGATGTCATTAAACTTACTGTAAGCAAGCATTTTCTCCATATCATCCTCAAGAAATTGATCCTCTGAGGATGTTTCCATGGTAAGCGCTTTTAATTCTTCCTCCTCACGTGAATGATTCAAAGCTGAATCCAGTGAGCATTGACTAGAATTTTCATCTGGCGATCTAGAGCGCACCGAAAGGCTATAAAGATAATTATATATAAACCCGATTCTTATAAGAATATTATCAATTGTATGTTTACTGGTCTACTCCATAATTAAGCATCGAAAGATCTGAACTAAAGTCCAGTTCAGAATTGAAGCTGCTTGCATTATTCTGACTCTGTTGACTTCGGCGTTTTGGTGGTAAGGGTGGTGCCGCAATTGACCTAGTAAATAAGTAATATGATTAGGAGACGAAATAAAAAAATTGCTATCTAAATTGTTTGTTCAAGGCTTTGTAGACTGATTTAGGATCTAATTTACCTACACGAAATTATTCGCACTGTGAATGTTTTAATTATAGACGATTCTTGTAGTCATTTCATTTCACCAAAGGTTTTCCAAAGTCTAAGCAAGGAAAGGAACTTGCGAGGATCTAGACGAAGACTCAAAGATGGTTCTTTTAACAATGACATTTGTTCATTGGAACAGTTATACTACTAAAGTTAGTTGTCGGACACTCGTTGAAAAAAGGAAAGCACATAAATTAACCACTTTGACCATTCAACAGTGTTCATGGTGCTCTATTTCCTTTCAAAGAGGAAAGGAAAAAACTGCAATATCAGCGTTTTGCCTGCATTCCTAAAGTTAATGATGACTATGTTCGTGTATTTTTTGTTTTGTTTTTAAGGCCTTTGACGTAGCATGAGAGCCATCCCTGATAAAATTGTTGCTATTATAAAATTATCGTTGGCTATGCACAATGAACAGTTTTCAGAATCGTTTGAAGTGTGCCAGTGAGCGAGGCAAGAACTAGTTTTGTCATCGATTCTGTTACTGTCTATTGATGATGACGGTGTATACATACAAGAAACTTGGTATCCAATGGAGAACGTTTGATAAGCTTAGGGACTATGTCGATGATATCTGTTTCTTTGGAGGTCTGAATGTTAACAAGAGCTTAACATGAACAAACCCGTATGTAATATGTTTGAAATCTTTTCTCCTGTGTGAAACTCCAGCAAAAGATCGCTACATACCAATTTGAATTCCAATGTGAAATCCGTGCTGTTATGCGCCTGTGAAATGCTTTATCAGTGCCCCGAGCATGCTACAGGCTTTTATTAACTAGTGTCTACATTACATCCTAAAGATTCGTTGCTGCTAATGCAGTTTCCGGAACATTGTTATTATTATTTCCCTTGGACAATTTATGTTTATAAAGAAATTTAGGAAAAGCTCAATAGCGAAGAATTTTTCTTCAATTACAGCAAACGCATAGTTTTACCTAGACGCGCAATCATTTTAAATTTGTTTGCTCATTTAACCGCTGTTCCACTTTCACGAACAAAGAGCAAATCAGAAACGATGCTAAGCTTTCAGAATACAAGACTATATGTACATTGAATGTAGTTGACACTTAAATAACACCACTATTGTGGACTGAACTTGCGCATCTCCCTAATGTGTTTATGTGCACAATTACCACCCTTCTAATTTATTCAATTAATACTTCATATTTATCACATCATCAGCTGTTCATATTTGTGGCATAATGAATAGAGAATACTAATTGCTTACCTGTTGGGAAGTGGGGGTTTTGGGGGTGGACTAGAATCCCTTAAAATGCTTTCAGTGCTATGTGATGCTCGCATAGGATTTGAATTTGCTTTTTCTAATATATCACGATCTCTGCAAATACAAACCGATTATTTGCAATACAAAGCTACAAAGGGTATTTAACATGTGTTTACTTGGGAGTAAGCGGTATATCCGGTAATGATGTCCGCTGGCCAACCATTTCAACCGGTGGTCGCATCAGATTATTTGGTGAGATTTTATTTTCAGTTGTTGTAACATACTTTAAAGTGTTTTCTTCTTTTTCTTTTAGCTTTTGTTGGGCTAAACCCACTAGATTCTACAAATTGAAGAAAAAAAAAAGTGTTTGTACCTATACACTAATAAATTGTTAAAAACCATTCTTTAGGATACCTTCACAGCTTCATCAACTAGGTCGACGACTTCTTTGACATTTTCTTTACTTAGTGCTGTACATTCGTTTGGATCTTCACAGAGCAATACTTCGTCACACAGCTTAATTAGCTTTCCTAACGACAGATACATTTGACGCGTAGCCGACAACATGACATTACTATTCTCTTTAAGAGTGTACGATTGAATAACTACAGTTAGAAAAGATAGGTACATGTATTTGGAAGCAATTTCAACAGCTGATAGTTTCAATAGTTATTTACCTGCATACATGCTAGCAATCATTTCCAAAATCACAGTTCCATTGCCTGGCAATACTTCCATACTAATTTTTTTCTGCTTGGAGCTCACATCTCGGAAATGCGTTAATGCATTTGTTATATCCTTTACATGAGTCTCAAGTGATTGTGATGAGCGAACCACGTCCTCAGCTGATGGTGGTTTTGCATGTTTACTTCGCGGGCTATGAGGGGAATGTGGTCTAAACAGGAAATATTGTGTAAACTATTAAAATGTAAATGTGTTGCGTTTTATTTTTGTTACCTCCCCAAGGTGTTCGTGGGCGTCCGCATCAGAGATATCTTCTCAAACAGGTCGTCCTTGAATGATTTAGCTCGGCGCGCTAGTTTAGTACCCTTTAGACTATTCTTGTGTCCCGAGGAACCAATCGACGATGTATTAGGCGTCGATGGCGAGCTGACGTTGTTGTCTAAAATACAAAATTGCTATTATAAAACTTTCTCCATAAGGCCGAAATAAATTCGCAATTAGCGTCCATTCTTGGTGAACACGATGCATAATTGAAATTCTTTAAAGGTTTCGATTTGCATTCAAAATCGGTAAGCACCAACCAAATCCGGATTATAACTTACATCGAGTGACATTTTTTATAAGTACCCTTGGCTTGGATTTCCTTTTCAAATAGCGCCTATCCAATGAATATGAAAATACCTTCTGACTCTCTACCAGGGCGCATTCGATTAGAAACGATTCATCGAATTCAGGCATTGCATAACGATCATTAAAAAAAAAATTAATTTAATTTCTCAACGCGCGGAGAACCTAGCAAATTTATAATTATTTATGTACTACAGCGCACAGCAGTGTGTCTGAATTGATTTTTAAAAGTGAAATTCTTTTGTTTACACTCGCAAAAAGGAGTGACAAAGATTGAAATGAAGGAGAGGCAAAACCACAGTAGTATATGGCTGCGGTGGCGGTGGTCTTCAGGTTTTTCGTATTTCCTCCTCATTCATCGGGTAAAAAACTTGTTGTTCGGAGAAATTCAGAAAAAATTCACGGCAAGTTGGTATTTTTAGAGCAAATTTGTCAATCTCTTTCTATGACTGATCGGATGAACGGACATAAGTAGTCGTCGTCCGCCGCACAATCGCTATCGCAGGCTAATTAAAGTTCGATGACGACGATGTCTGCCGTCAGCGCTCTCTCGCTCACGCTATAGATTTAATCTCACTTAGGTAAGTGATGTACAGCAAAATATCAATGTAAACAAAAAAAAAAAACCAAGACCTGAGACAGTATCACTATGAAAATGCGACACAAATATATGTATATAAAAATAAAAAAATCTGGTCCAAGACCAATAAGAAATCGTTCGTCTCTAGTCGTAATCGCGAAGGCAACGCACGTCCTTAGGCAAAAATTATTGAGTTAAAATCGATTCAAACTCGACGGTAGAAGGTTGATAATTGAAAACTAATTGCAACACTAAAATGTGGGACACTCGCTAATTAGAAAGTTATTACCTACTCCATGCAGTACAATGACCTTGATTGGTCAGCCTGAGTCACTGGGGATAAATTTAGTTTGTCTTTACCTTACCTGCTATCACAACCCTATCGCAAAATTTATTTGTTTATCACGACAACAATGTAAATATACGTTCAAGTTATCTCTTACGAGTATAGTTGCGGCTTAGGCAGTGTTAATTCGCGTTATAGATCACTAAATTACTGTGTGGAGCAGAAAACTTCTGCAACGTATAGCACTTTTAACTGTTTTACTGCAGATAACAAGTATGTTTCATTTGGATAAATATAGAAACAATTTGCGCACAACAAAGAACCGAGTAAAATCCGTCTTCAACGCACGGTAGTCGGAATCGGTTTCGTGAGCTGTGAGCTCGTGCCACAGCTTGAACTTGATACAGAACGCCTCTCAGTGAATATCGTAATTATGTCATGCCTTGAATGACTAATTACTTAAGTATTTTAGCGTATACTGTTTACAGAGATGAAGTTATTTCGCGACGACAGTTGCTTCGTCGCTCAGTTGCTGCTGTATTGTTTCTCCGATCGCGCGGTATCTAACTAATTCGCATTCCATCAACCATGATCGCATTCTAACTAGAGTTTAGATACATGCCCTAAGCAAATAAGATACACAATATGTACAAACAATAGAGAAAAAGATACGAAACACTTATAATCCAGCACAGCATTCACCACATAAGTTTACAGCGGCCATAAATTATTTGTTACTTTTGTTATTCTCACTGTGCGCACTTTTTGTTATTCATTTTGTATGTTTTTCATTTTTTTTTTTTTACTTTATCATTATTCAGCAGTGAATTAATTAAATTGACCGACGAGTAGGTGACTCCTTTCAGTGATACATATACATATTTTTCATCCAAAACTAAGTTTTTTTTTTAAATTTTTTAAAGGCAACAAATTAAAAGAAGGCATTCCAAGAAAATTGTTGATAAATAAAATTTTAGAATAAATAAACTGTATGTATGTAGACATGGAGAAGAGGAAAAACCCTCAAATGAGAATTGTTTAAAAGAAAAATAACACATTCTGTTGAAAGCTCAGACGAACACATACCAGCTTTCTGTGCGGAACTCATTGTAATTGATTAATTATTTCCGATTTTTCTATGAACTAAGTAAATACTGATGATTTCATAGTGAATTGAAGAGTTTTTAACATTTTTTTAACACACAATTTTGGGTTTTTTCTCTTGAAGAAAAATCTACTGTCACCAAACTGACGGCTGAGCTGACGACATTTTGATTTTTTTTTATATACCCGCTGAAATAGTTAAAGTCGTTGCCAGATAGATGAGATTATCGCAGGTGAGTATGGTGATTACGGACACCGGATTAGTGGTTTTGTCTGCATAGAGGCTAACCAAACAGTCGCTACCTAAAATTCGGTGGTCAATATTTTTTTTATTTTCTCTTGAAACAAATATCCTAATTAGGTTCATTGAATTCTTCGATTAGCTAATTAACCTTCAAGAGATTAAGCCAATGTACTTTCTGAGTTTCATATCTTCATGAGCGGAGAATGAAACACTTTTTTTTGACGAAATGAATTAACATACTCGTACAAGTGGTTACTCATTAACATCCGGTGATCGTTTAGAGATTATAAGAATCATATAAGGAGGTTTTAGCTGAAATAATGGCAGTATAAGTATTGCGTATCTACGATGACATATTATTTTTTAATCTCAGGAGAAACAGCATTATAAGGCATAGACAGCACCTTTAAATGTGAGGACATTATTACTGATTCTGCTCTTTAATTGCTGGATACTAAATAGCTTCACTTCAGCTAATTATCTGCAGTTAACTAAGGTGAGGTTTTCCTCTTCATTTGTAACTTAGGGACTATAAAGTTAGCAACTGTCTACAAATCAGGATCTGC
Source organism: Xylota sylvarum (assembly GCA_905220385.1). Classification (NCBI taxonomy): domain Eukaryota; kingdom Metazoa; phylum Arthropoda; class Insecta; order Diptera; family Syrphidae; genus Xylota; species Xylota sylvarum. The sequence goes on along the minus strand of LR999957.1, from coordinate 151,622,392 downwards.
AGATGGTTTGTTTGCACGAATTATTTTATTAAGAAAGTCGCTCGTCTCTTTATGCTGTTGAGTAGATGCGTACTGGGATATGAATTCTTACCATTTTACCCCAGAGTTGATTGTAACGCTAACGCCCCATGTAACTTGGGGTATTTATTTGACCCTTCAATTGAAAATGGCCATGTTTTTCCTGGAAGAAGGGGTAAACTGTGTTTTATTTATATTAAATTCAACTAAAGTTTGCCATAGATGCCTTCTGTATCGTATCTGACGTGTTTTCTTTTTAAGTCTTCTTTCGGTCGAGCATACAACCCAAGTCTTATGTGAGATTTGGATTGCTGTACCATTGTTCTCCTGAAAGTTAAAGAACTTAAGTGTGCTGTCGTTGTACGCTTACTATTTTACCGAATTGTGCACCTCCGCCAGATCGGCATCGAAAGGAAGAAATCAATTGAAAGAAGACTATAGAGTTTCCTTAAGTTTGGGTGTACTGCATTGACCGTTATGGTTGTAATAGACCGGATAACAAAACAGAATGTAGCTGAATAAGGAGCATCGCATCGAAAAAGCTAATTTGGTTTCGGAATGTTGCCCAAAATATATAGAGACAATTTAATCAGCTTTAGAAATGGTTCCATAGCTACATCAGACCAGGATGTATTTGCCAGAGGGGGAATATTTACACATTCGCGGAAGGAGTTCTATAAAGGTCAATCTTTTACAACAAGTTGGTAAGCTTACGATACGAATTTGGTTTGTAGATCAAGATGGTAAACGTGGAAATCTTATTATAACGGTATTGTGACATTTAATCTGTCACACTCCACAGTTAAAAAAAAAATTTATGATTTTGGAACAGAATAATGGACAAATGAAGTTTCATATCTTTAGTAAACTATTCGACATATGAAGTTTGACAAACAGCAAAGCAGTTTTTTTAGGGGCGTTCATTGAAGGTGTGTCGTAAACTTACATTTTTACACAAATGATTAACTTACCACGTTGCACCCTTTATATTTATAATAAACAGAGGAAATTATATTCTTTAAATTATTCTGCTTTGAACGCTTCGACCAGCAGTCAAGGAATTCATAAATTAAATATAATAGTCACCCTGTTATTTACCATTCCCATCCCCTATTCACCACAATTAAAGTTTCGCACCAAAAATGACAGCGAGACGTGGACATAAACTGCATACGTCAAAGTTGTTAGGGAATTTTTACTACCTCTATAGCGGGCAGGGAGTGATTTTCTCTAGAAATCCCACGATTTAATTAGGATTTTCCAAATGGATTTTCTAAAAAGTGGAATAAAAACGGTCCTCGGCACCTCGGAACCAGGTCAACAGCCCAGTGTCGCCGAAACAGTAAGTAAATACCCAGAAATTCATTATATAAATTGTGTCGAAGGGAAATCATGTTTCGCCAAAAAATTCAACTCATAAGAAATGTCGAGATTTTGAAAGGGTTTTCCGTTCTAATTGGAAATTTGAATACACCCAATCATCCTTAGATTGACCCCTCATTTGAACTTCCTTTCGTGCAGAATCTCAAAATTACGTTTGAAGGTCAGAATGGTTTATAATTAGTTGAGAGACTTTCACGACACATTCGCTTCCTATTTTTATTGCATGTGTAATCGAAATCGAAATTTGTTTTCGTAATTTTAGGTGGAGAAGCTTGTTGACAGAGTGACTTCGTCAACTCTCCTCGAGGACCGACGTGATGCATGCCGAGCGCTGAAAGCACTTTCTCGAAAGTATCGCATTGAAGTCGGTGCACAGGGTATGCCTGCACTTATTCAGGTGATGCAGAATGATTGCCAAGACAGTGAAATCATCAGCTATGCACTCGATACTCTGTGTAATGTTATGTCGTCGAGCGAGTTCGACGAGGAAGCAGACAATCCGACGGTCACCGTGAATGTTGGCGAACAATTTACAGAAATGTTTATCAAAACTGCAGAGAATGTAACTTTGGTGATGGGCTACCTGGAGGAATACGACTTTCGTGTGCGTAGAGCTTCTATACAGCTCATAACCATTCTCATTACAAACAAGACGAAGGCTCTGCAGGAGATAATATTGGTTAGCCCGATGGGAGTATCCAAACTGATGGACCTGCTCACCGACAGTCGAGAGGTGATACGTAATGATGCGTTGCTGTTGCTTATTCAGCTAACTAAAGGTAAAGAGAATGCAAGACAATAGTTTCCGATTGATGAATGATTGTTTCCGCAGGACATTCCAATATTCAGAAGATTGTAGCTTTCGAAAACGCCTTTGACAAGCTCTTCGAAATCGTTAGAGATGAAGGTTGTTCCGACGGTGGCATCGTTGTAGAAGACTGCTTAATTCTGATGCTAAATCTTTTGAGGAACAACTCCAGTAACCAACAGTTCTTCAAAGAGGGCAGCTACATTCAAAGACTGGCGCCAATGTTTACCATTCCACCGGAGGTAGAGGAGATTGGTTGGACACCACAAAAGGTATCCAATATCCACTGTATGCTGCAGGTTGTACGTGCCTTAGTCACGCCTAGCAACCAGCAGCAAGTAATTGCTTCGTGCCAAAAGGCAATGCGTTCTTCACGGCTGCTCTATTCGCTATGCAATATCTTAATGAGCAGCGGTGTACCCGCAGACATCCTCACCGAGACCATCAACACTGTTGGTGAAGTAGTGCGCGGTGATAGCAGCAATCAAGAGGACTTGAGTAAAGTCATGGCGCCTAGCAACCCCCCGCGACCGGCAATCGTCGTTCTTCTAATGTCCATGGTCAATGAGAAACAACCGCTTGCTCTGCGCTGTGCTGTGTTGTATTGCTTTCAATGCTTCTTGTATAAAAACGATTCCGGTCAGACTGCTGTCATTCAGACACTTTTGCCTTCCAGTACTGAAGTGTCGAGCCTTACAACTGGACAGCTTCTTTGCGGTGGCCTGTTCAGTGCGGATCCGTTAGCTAACTGGTTCTCGGCTACGGCTCTAATGCATGGTCTTGTCGATAATGTGACTCAAAAAGAAGAGCTGCTGCGAGTTCTCTTGGCCACGACAGCTGGTAGTCAGCCGATATCTTTATTAGAACAATGCACCAACCTGCTGCAAAAGGAGACATATAAGTTACAAAGCAAAGTGGGTCTGCTTATGCTGCTGAGTGTGTGGCTTAGTCATTGTCCAGCTGCAGTGAAAGCTCTTATTTCAACACCTGGATGCATTGCATATTTAATTGCTAAAGTGTGTGCCAATGAACACGACGAGAATGAATACTTGGTTCAGGGACTATGCGCTTTTCTAATGGGATTGTGCATTCAATTCAACGATAACTCTCTGCCCAACAACAAACGGGAGGATATTTGTCAGGTTAGATAGCTATTCACTCAAAAAATGCATCCTAACTCTAAAAAAAACATTGTAATTGCAGCTAATTGTCAAACGAATAGGTCAAGAAACATTCTGTACGAAACTAAGTGATGTTTCTCGACACGAAGCTTATAGTCGTGCATCGAAATCCCCACAAATCCGAGCAAAATCTTCATCGGACTTATTTTTGGACTACGAATACTGTAAAATGCATAAATCTCTTGAAGGTAAGATTATTTGGTTTTACATTAGGTGGTAGTGCTTGGGGAAAAGACAAACTTACCTACAATATGTATGTAATGTAAGTGCCAGTCTTGCTTTTCTATTGCATTCGGGTTCTCTCGGCCACGCGAGACATTCCACTGCTGTATAGAATAAATTTTAACAAAACTCTTCTCTTTGTAGCTCTGATTGTAAAACTAATTGGCGGCTTCGACGTGAACGGAACTGATTTAACTGAGCTCACATTGAGTTCTGAAGCCTCGGTGTTAGTGGCCCAATACAAGGGCATCATTCGAGGTCTTGATACTGAAATTAACAGCTTAAAAGAGACTGTTCGCCACCTAGAAACTCGCAACGACCAACTAGAAAAATCACTCTCACAAATACAAGGGACAAACACTCAGCTATCAGATCAAAATCTTCTATTAAGAGCTCAATTGGCAGCAGCTGCTGGACCATCTGCGCCTAGTGAGGAAATGGAAATCGCAACGCAATCAGTACATTATGAAAACGTTCGTTTAAATAAGGAAGTTGAATTGTTGAGAGAGAAGTGTTCCGAAGAAATGCGACGTTCGTCTACTTATGCTGATGACTTGAATAAACTCCACAAAGACCAGGAGGACCTGCTGGAACTTTTAACAGATCAAGAAAATAAAATTACAAAGTATGCCAGTCAGTTGAAGGCGGCCGGAATCGAAGTCGAAGAAGAAGCAGATATTGAAGTCAGCGAAGAGAAGCAAGACAATCACAGTCAAATTATATAAATGCGTTGTATATTTGCAATTTTAGAATTTATGTACATAGGAAGACTTAAGAAACAATAATGTAGTCACATTGTCCTCACAACTTTTATTAACATGTTCTTTGTTTTTTTTTTCATCTCGGAGGTTGCCCTAGTTGTCTTCTTTGTAAAGAAAGACATACGTACAAATAGTCCTTTTTACGTTCCTTAATGACTTGTGCAAATGTATTTTCTATGGTTTCCGAGTTGTAATGTAATGTTATGTTGGAGAGTATCCAATTACGAATTACCCAGGAGTATGTTTAACCTATTAAAGATGCGGTATTGATAACAGGAACATTGTTTTTAGCTTTGACTTATTAATTTCAGATTGAATTTTTGAAAGTCGACGACTTGATGAACATCTTGACTTACGGACTTTGGCACGTAGCACGATGTAAAGCTGTAATGAAATTAAACTATAGACGGAGTCTTTTTTAACCAGAAATGATACACGACATACATATGTATGTATTTAGATATAAAAAAAACTATAAATAAGTAAGAAATATATAAACTCTAGAGAGAATACAACTCACTGATTCATTCTCCAGACAGTAGATAACTAAGTATTGTATTTCACGAAAGAAACTTCTTTCAAAATAACGAAGAAGTTTCCGACAAACGAATGATTGAAATGGTTTTGCGTTATGGCAGAAAAACCGAAATCCAAAAAGTGAAGCAAAAAAGTTTTGTCTCATCGATCATCCCAGCTCTTGTCCACGATAATCAGATTATCACTAATTTATTATTAGCTGCAAAATCCAATTTACCATATACATACTTCTCTACCACCGCTTTTACTGAACCCTTATCAATATTCTTAAGGACAAGATTTGTCCGAGCATAGTCAGTAGCTCGATATTAAGGTGTTTTTTCTATTCAACATAGGACACTTTTCGTACTCGTAGGTAGAAACTTGCGTACGACCAATCAATTCCCAAAAAGGGGCAGCAAATTTTTAGTAATTTTGAAGTCAAACCGCTTTACTTGGCATCGCCGGAATGTTTGATATTGAAGTCAGCGAAGAGAAACAAGCATCGGATAAAATCTACAGTTGTGTACCGCCTGGCCATCAGTTCAATCGTAATACTGGCGGATTTCTCGCGCACCGAAATATTCTAAAACATGTTTTTTGGGTTTGGGTTTGGCTTTAAAATAGCACCTCAACAAATTTTCGAAGAAAGCCGAGAAGGGACTTCAATGATGAGGAGCTTAGAGCATCAGCACTCACCACATCACCACCGAAGATCTGCCACCTGATCCGAGCAAAGGCCGAGCTATCGTCGCTCTCTACAAAAGCATCGCAAACAGTAGTGTCAGCCATTTCTGCTGAGAGACAGTAAGTTTCTCTTTGATTTTTTACAGACATTCGGGAGCATTCGTTCTGAGTATTGCCTAGGAATCTCATTGAAGATCTCATTTCTTGTGATCCCAGTGTAACCTGGGAGCCAGACAGGGGTCAAAGAGTTCAGCCTTGTGACCAAATTCAAAGAGCTATTGTATTGTCGAACTACTTTGGAACTCGTTAAACGGTTTAGCAAGAAATTCAGTACAGCCTAACTATCGCTACAGACGCAAGTACTCTGACTCATCCACTTATTCTTTTCAATATAGTCTGTGCCAATTAGGATAGCATAAATCTGCGCTTGGGAAACAGAGGCATAGTTGCCTAACAAGTACTTAGCGAAATCTAGTGTTGTCGGTCTCTACAAAGACACTGCCACTAGACTATTGACCAGTTTTGAAGATATTCGTGAAAATTCGACTACAGTCAGACATTGGCCATTTGGAGTCCTGGACCTAAGGAACGTCGACTTTAAATGTGACCCCACAGACATTGAAACTCCAGTGCGGATAATACCACTCCGTTGATAGTTCAGCCCATTGTATATGTACATATGTAAGTATCAAGGGGAGGTAAATAAAGCAGAGCATCAAGATGAGTGCCAGGCTCTCGAAAAAGCTCCCATGCAGTCGTGACAAGCCGTCATTTGAAGTTTAGTTCAGAAGGCAATCAGGAACTGCGGAGTTCCTACATCAATTGGTAGAGAAGGCTTGTGAACCTGAGTCTTTCCTAAAGAATGGAGAAAATAAATCATGATCAAGCTTCTTAAGGTAAGTCTCGGAGAAGAATTTTTGTGCTACTTGCAGTTGTTATCTAAATAATAGCACTTGACCATCTGAAAGAAACTCTCAATGCCAAGAAAGTACTAATTCTCATTGTCAGACTTCATATAGCTTTAATTTCCAGAAAGGTAATTTTGCCAAACTTAACAACTTTCTCAGTCACGCCGTTTTTAACTACAGAGGTATTTCTGTGAATACTGTTCTCTCGTCTTTTCATTCTTTAATCTTCGATTGCCTTCTGCAATCGCTTCGTAATAAGGGAAACAAACTTTGGAGAGTATATCTGAAATCTCGCTCTGAATCTGACTGCTCCCTTCATCAGCACACACACACTTCGCTGAACTAAGTGAAGCTCTTTACCAAGATTACCCTGTCCGCACGCAATCCAGTCTAATTGATAAATGCAAACGTAAACCTGATAACTATCCATCTACCCTCAAACTTGCCAACGCCTCTTCGTCGGACCCTAAAATTGTTTTAAACCTATTCGCTCTATTCGCTTTAGCCAGTCGCTTACTGATCGCATCCTTGAACCCGACCTTGAATACTTCTCTTATATGGATAACGAGATTAACAAACTTTAAAATGACTACTCCCCCGATACTGATGGGCTGCTCGCTATTGTTTTAAAGAAATTCGTGACACACTTGGCCCGACCCTTGAATTCACTTTTTCTCATGTTTATTTCCGAAGAATCTTTTCCCCTCCTTTGGAAGAAATCATCTATCATACCCATGCATAAGAAATGTCCTGAAGGTCTACACTCAAACTCTTTTTGGGAGCATTGTGTACGACGCAATGCTTTTGCATTGTAAATCCTTGTTTTCTACTAATTAACACGGTTTCCTCAAAAGTAAATCGACAGCCATCAACTTAACAATATTTGTTTCTCAGGCGTTGTGTGCATTTAAAGATGGTTGCGAAATCGATGTAATACCCGCTGACTTCAGCAAAGCATTTGATAAAACCTCTCACCCAATTATTACTCGTTGAAAGCTCTCAGTTTTCAGATGTATCCAATCTTACATTGAAAATCGACAGTACGAAGTTATATTTAGATCTTCTGCCTATGGCCGCATCAGGTGTTTCGTCCTAATTTTCGTCCTTACCACCAACGATGTCAACCGCATTATCGAAGATCCCTATCTCCCCGTTTATGCCGATGACATGAAAATCTTAAAAAATTCATATCAAATTTCTCCAAGACGACCTTAACCATTTTTTTTTATCTTGTGTCGGAAAATTATCTCGAACTTAATATTAAACGCCTTCCATCTACCCACTTTCTCTCGAACGAACCTGACTCTTCAGTCTTATCGTTGCGCGATGTACATAGATGTTATCTGGGATATAGAGCATTAGGGATATTAAAAACATTATAAGTCGAGTCAATTCTGCGCTTGGCTTTGTGAAAGGTTGGTCTAAGGAATTTTCAGACCCCTACATTACTATAATTAATTACAATTTTTTGGCTTGACAGGTCCATGGGACCCAGGGCCTAGCTTCTCACAACCACTCGTGCTGTGCGTGTTATATTCTTCACACGAAGGGAAGGGGCCTACTGTTTAATGCCGGATCCGAACGGCAGTCTTTTTTTGTTTTGAGAAGCTTTTTCATGACAGTTTTACTCTCGGATGTTTGTCAGACTATCGCGAGAGGTGGGGCCGTGAAAGAAATTTTAGGTGTTGTTTAGTTGGACGCTCCGTAGTCCAACGCACTAACCACTTGAGCCACGGCGCCCACCATTACTAACTCATTTAATATCACATTTGGCAGACCCTTCCTCGAATCATGCTGTCGACATCCGACGAATTGAAGCTGTCCAACACAGATTTTTACGTTTCGCCCTTTACGGTCTCCCTTTGGTTGATATTATTACTTTACCTCGCTACTTTGAACGCATAAAACTGATCAACCTTCAGTTCCTTGAAAAGCATCATTTAATAACTGGTCACATTGGTTGCCCCGCGCTTCTTGCATCAGCCTCATTTAACACCAATCCCCGTACCCTTAGGTGCATTCTCCTCTTCCGTCTCAGTACACCAATTATGGTTATAACGCTCCTTTGTCTACAATGCTTCGTTTGGCTAACAATATGGAAAACTCGTTTGATTTTCACTCCAACAGAGTCACCTTTCGGAACATTATTTAGCATCGCTCCAATTCCGCCTAGTCACCGTCCCACCGTCTCTTCTACCCCTGCTTTCTCTCTCCCTTCTCTCGATAGTTCGTGTTTTTAAGTATACATTGTTTAAGCTTGTTTAAGCTTAGTAATGTTCCGGTAGTGCTGGCGGCACCAAAAAATGAACTGTTTTTCTACTACAGTACAAAATGCTATTTTAAAGTTTATCAGGACATTCTTCTTCTCTTTTTACCTACATTTGCACCTGTTGACGCAATTTATTACCCTGTTTACCATTACGTCCTTGCTTTATTAACTGTGTATTTATGTGCGTTTAACGACCACTGCATACTAACATGTCCTTTACGCCTATATGCTTTTCTAGACTAGACTGCTAGAGTACACACAATAAATTGCAAGCTAAAAGGGAATAAAACAAACCCACCTAAACAACTGCTTTTCAATTCGTCCTTTTTATAATCAAATGAGCGTAAATATTTATCTTATACTAAAATAGAGAAAACCTTTTCTTGTAAATGTGGGACATTCCTGTGCGACGCGACGTTAACACTTTCATTCATAAATAAAACACCATCCTTGACAACAGCACTTTTTTCAGTTCCGCTCTGACTGTATATCCTCGAATAGTGAAACAGTGAAAATGTATTTAATTTGCTTTTAATAAAAATAAATATTTTTTTTTTTTAAAATGCATCTTGTAATTCTAATTGTTGCAGTTCTGTGTTTATTAACGAATTTCAACTTTACCGTCAACTCTGTTCATACCGATGAAGGATTGGAGTTGCTCTTTAGGCAAAGGTGATTTCTTTTTAAAGTTGATCTAATGTGAAACAATTTTTTATTTAAAATAGAATAACACACCTATCCAGCAACCAACCATTTTATATTCTTCTATTGAACTTTTCAATACTAGAACATTGAAAAGTTGTTAATTTTCTCTGGTTCTTATGTGAGCGTATATTTATTTTGTTCATCCTGTTTAGATCGCATTCTGATTGGGAGGACGTATGGCATCAAGAAACTCATTCACGATGTAGGAATAAGCTTCTGCGTCATCTGTTTTGGGCGTGCGACAAAGATATTTATCGACTTACCCGACGCAGTGGATCAAAATCAATGATAAACCCAAAAACTTTAAGAACCACAGGTCCACCGGTTTTGAACGATACAAAGTGGATGGGAAAATCAGTGGCAAATACATTCTTGCGAAGCCGAAATGTTCGTGCCTCTGGATCTGGACCATCCATAACAAGTGAGTGTTGTACAAAAGCTGGTTGCACCTGGGAAGAGTATGCCGAATACTGTCCGTCTAATAAACGGCGGAATCATTTCTGATAATCATTTTATTAGAAAATTGTTATTTTTATTAGAATTTGAACATAAAATTCTATCATGCTTATAAAATCTGTTAAAAATAATAAACGTGCATTAAAGCTTAAATATTAATTATAATGGTTAATAAAACTTTGTGATATGTACATATGCCAGAAACTGATGACTCTACACTTCGCTAGAAATAGGCTCCAAAAGGCACAGTTTGCTTTATTTTCTAGCACTATATTTATATATGAAAGGATATCCTCTAAACTGCTCCTTAACGTCGCTTACAAGATCTTATCTGTTGTATTACGTGAGCGCTTAAGCCTTTTGTCAACAACCTAATTAATATTAGTGCAGTTTAAGGTTGGGGTAGTCGTCCTTCCGCCAAATTTTCACACTACTGCAGATCTAGGAAAAACCCAGGAATTTTACATCGATACTCATCATCTTTTATCGATTTTAAGGCCGCCTATGACAATATAAATACATACATACATGGATATAGTAGGCAATATGCATATATTATATATATGTATACAAATACAAATTTTTGGCGCGACAGGTCCATGAGACCCAGGGCCTAGCTTCTCACAACCACTCGTGCTGTGCGTGTTATATTATTCACACAAATGGAAGGAGCCTACTGTTTAATGCCGGATCCGAACGGCAGTCTTTTTTTGTTTTGAGAAGCTTTTTCATGACAGTTTTACTCTCGGATGTTTGTCAGACGCTCGCGGGAGGTGGGGCCGTGAAAGAAATTTTAGGTGTTGTTTAGTTGGACGCTCCGTAGTCCAACGCACTAACCACTTGAGCCACGGCGCCCACATATGTATATATATGTATACTACATATTATTAGACTATTGGAGCGCTTGAGATCCTGCTTGGCCCTGCTTGGCGTTTATCGTAATTCGCTTAATTAAGAGTTTACACATAGCGGGAGCCATGTTGAGATTCCTTGTCTCCGGTAGAATCGACGGACTTATACCATGCTTGGCGAGTTTTTGGCCAATTGCGGCCTGACTATCGGTTAAAATGGTGGATACCCTCGCGGGGTATCACATTGTACCTTAGCCACGATATGACCTCCTTGATCGCCATGATTTCCGCCAGGAACACGCTACAGTGATTAGGAAGGCTAAAGGAGATCTTGCAATTTAGATCTTCGGATAAAACACCTCCCCCACACCTGTTTCCGTTTTGGACCCGTCTGTATAGAACCAAAGAGATCCACTACGAGACGCTATATCATATAGACGCATATATTTTTGTTGAATAGGAACTAGGGGAGGGTATAATTAGTGTCTTTTGAGATGCATTCCAATTTATTTAGACTAGACAAGTGGCCAGTTCGCAGACTGGTCCAAAAAAGAATTACTTTCATGCGAATGACCGCATTTGCTGCCACTTCTTTTCAAACGATACTTCTTAACTGCCTTTGCTTTGATTATATTAGATTTAATGGTTTTTGGGGCTACTTGACTGTCAACGAAGATGGTTCTGTTGCCAGGATTTCAGCTTAGAATACACTACACACTTCTGTTAATCTAAAAGAGTCCTTTTCTTTGCAGTGTTTCCGAGTAAAAGCTTGCTCCACTACCTATCTCCATTTTTGAGCCATCCGTGTAGATTGTGATCCTTAGATCGTTATACTATTGGATTTCCACTCCCCCGTCTTGGGAATAGGATCGGGATATCAAAGTTAAAGTGATTCTAGTGAACTGTATAGTCCGATGTGGCTAAGAAGCTTTCGGAGTTATATTTTCTGCCCATTGTTTTTATGTCTGTTTCCACAAGTTGGATTCTCTCAATCTATGAGCTCCTTTTATGTCAGAACCTTTAATGAACAAGTCCAGAGAAAGGTTATGAAGGATCATGTCCAACCGTACTTACTGCGAGCTTTTCACAAGCCTGTTGTTGGTAGGGTTTTTTCATATAACTCTTTGTACCAATTCCTGTCCACCAGACTATAGAATCGATTGATATTGCCTTGTTGCAGGAGCCTTGGATCTTCAAAGGAAGGATTCGAGGTCTACGTGAAAGTATTGCCACTTTACACTAAGTGCGATCTGGCGAAAGAGCTAGATCTTGTATATTGGTGAAGCACGGAGTTAAAGCGCTTATGCTGCCACAACTTTGTGTCCCTGACCTCGTCGCTGTGCGAGTAGGAGCAGGTGCGGGCAGTTTTGTCATAGCATCGGCATTCCTGCCATATGACTCACTAGAGCACAACAAAAGAGGTCGAGTCTATGGTAAATGTCTGCAGAGATAAGAACGAAAATCTAGTGATTGGTTGCGATGCAAATGCACACAGTACAGTGTGGGGAAGCACCAACGATAACTACAGAGGAAAAGCTTTATTCGCAGAAAGATCGAAAATATGTCAGGATTCCCAGGAACACAGGACATAATGAAATACCAGGAAGTATTACGGGAATGGGAGGGTACCCAAAATAACGAAAACCACTTGGGATGTAGAGTCACAGCTGAAGTACTTACAAACAGTTGTTGAAAATGCTTACCAAGAGGCGTGTATACCTACTTTGGCAGATGAAATAGATCCCTCGCCTTGGTGGTGTAGGGAACTTGAAAATCTAAAGAAGGAGGTGAGAAAAGCCTTTAATCATGCCATGAGAAGGGATGATCCTAAATCATGGGATGAGTACAAGGCAAAGAAGAAAGAGCTAAAATCAACTCTGCGATGAGGTAAAAGGGATTCGTCACAGTCAAGAGACAAAATTGTTTCGAGGGATCCAGTTTCCAAAGTCGGACTCATTCGTGATAGAACGGGGGAGACACTGGATCGTACAAATGAGGTCTTCATGGAAATACACTTTCCGGGAAGCCTTAAGTCATATCAGCCCTGGGCTCTGAGGAAACAAGGAGCAAACAGGATGGACAGGGCTGAAGCGGAACGGATAGTAACGCCAGAGGCGGTCTGTGGGGCGATGAAAACAGTTTCTCCTTACAAGACCGCGCGACCGGCTGGTATATTCAATCCGTCTAAGATGGATCGTGCAAGAGACACGAAAGGGACCCAATACAGTGGTCTGGTTCGTAATTTCTCGAACAAAATATATATACATACATATATGGTCTATAATCTTTAGTGGTAGACCCCTACCTCTTTCTATTTACTAAATATGTACGTATACGGAGTATACAGCTTGATAAGATGTTCACGAGGTGGGGTACAGACGTGTTCAGAGACTGTTGTAGCATTGCTGGTATAATTTCGTCAGATCTTGCAGATTTACCGTCGATCATCTGGATATATTCGGGGACACATTATTTCTTAGAAATCTTCAAAGACTGCGTTAGCCACAGCATTTTGTTTTATCTCAAAAAAATATATTTTTTACAAAATTTTTGGGAAACTTAGCCATTGACTCTCTGGAAATTCATTCGCCACATTCGCCACTAGATCCATTATAGTCACATTCTTTTCTTTATTCTGAAGACCCCATCTAATGGTCGCCTACATTTTTTTATTTTCCCGGTACCCATCACATCCGGTGAGCACTCCTTTATCCACCACCAGGAGAAGCGTTTAGTGGGAGATTAAAAACCACTTACGGGGATATCGAGATCATTTTTGAGAAATTCTACATTCTTAGATATTTATAGGGTTTTTATAGTATCATTGTTCTTTATCGTACAAGCGGGAGGGAGTATCTTTAGATTTTATTTCATTCGTCGGACAAACATTAACGAAATTAATTTTTATTTTCATGAAGCAATATTATTATTTTTTTCTTTTTTAATACCACATACCACAGCACTTTTTCAACGGTTAACAATTAAAAATAAAACTTTCTTTTAGATAATACATACATAAATACATAACTCAGCTGAGTAATTCGAGATTGAATTACTGATTCGAAATTGGTGTAGATTTTCTAAACAAGCTCCGTTTTTTAGTTTATCGGTCAGTGGTTGGCCTTGTCGCACTAACGAACGGAGGAACCACTAAAGGACTGATAAGGCGCCAGCGCCAAACGAACTAAGAAAGCTAGCAGCGACCGTTTCGAAACTTATCAGTTGCGAAAAATTGCTCTAAATGTAAAGAGTGCGTGAATTAGTTATGAGCAAGATTATGGTGTCGGTCAATTTACTTAGCAAAGGGCTTCGATTTTCTTGGCTGCTATTAATCATTTTATTTACATTCGATTGTGTATTGGGATATCCAGCGGGAGAACGTTTGGCTGGTATCGAAGTTCCGCCACCGGCAATTGTAAGGTGCTGCAACGAGAGTTAAAGAAAAATGTTTGAGTAGAATATTGTTTCAGATAAATTTTATGAGAAGATTTGGATACTTGGAGTCAAATCCAAGTGACTCGGAAGCCCTGTACCATGAGGAAGCTATTATAGGGGCAATCAAAAACGTACAGAAATATGGAGCACTTAATCAAACCGGAAAACTGGATAAGCCGACATTGAAAGTAAGTATATGTATGTACTTTCCTCTAAGTTGAAGCAAAAAATTAGTTTTTGTTTCTATTTTAAGTTGCTATCTACACCTCGATGCGGGGTGCCGGATATAGAGTCTGTGGCTGCCGCCGCCGGCAGTCGAACTAAACGCTATATTGTTGGTGCGAGATCCTGGCAGAAACGAAACATCAAATATTAGTAAGTGACGCCTAAAGTGTTTCATATTGAAAATGCATCTTTTAAGACGTTTCTCACAAGCATAGCCAATTGGTCCTCAAAAATCGAAAGAGAACAGATAGAACGCGATATGGAAAGGGCATTTGATATGTGGTCACGCTACAATCGATTAAAGTTCGAACGTGTTAACGATACATCAGCAGATATTATAGTGGGATTTGGCAGTCAATATCACGGAGATAAGTATGAGCAATTGCATGTAATATGAGTCATTATTCTTATTTGTTGCACAAGCAGCTATCCTTTTGATGGTGCTGGAAATATTCTGGCGCATGCCTTCTATCCTTATGAAATGGGCTCATATGGTGGTGATATCCACTTTGACGAGGACGAAAATTGGAAGGAAAACTCGACAGACCTTTCTGATGGAGTAGACTTCTATTCAGTTGCCCTACATGAATTGGGACATAGTCTAGGATTGGCACACTCTCCAGTTTATACATCGATTATGTTCGCCTACTACAAGGGTCCCGGGCAGAATGTTTTGGATTACGATGATATATTGGCGATGTATGAGCTCTATGGTAGGCATATGCATACTATAGTGATAAATTTAATTGGAACGACTTCGTATAGTTCAGAAAAGGCTACAAGGTGATGACGATGATGATGAAGTGAAAGATCACCCACCTAGGCTTACCACAGAGGCTGTGCCCTCAACTGTCAAGTATGACTATATCACGGAGGCTTCTGTTGAACAGGGAACTACGAATGGGGATATGCTGCTTACGTATCAAGGGGACTATGAAACAGTAAGCGATCATAAGGTAATGTGGTTAAGGTTTTGTGCACAAATATTTAAAACAATATTTCTACAGAGAAGATATGCTACAGTTGCATCAACCATCCCTTGGGAGAGTACAGACGCTGTATCAAGAATTCCAAGTAGGAAGCGTCCTCATGTCCATACAATGAATATCTGCCAAGGTCATTTTGATGCAGTGTCCCTAATAAGAGGTGAAATCTATATATTTAAGGGAGAATACGTTTGGAAACTCACGGAAAGATACACAATCGCAAATGGATACCCAAAGGCAGTACATGCAATGCTACCTTTTTTGCCAGAACATATTCAACGAATCGATGCAGCATATGAGCGTTACGATGGAGCAGCGATAATTTTCACAGGTTTTTATCTTATTTTATATTATTATTGGCTTTTCATCATGATTATTTTACAATTACCTATATCGTACCAACGACTCCTCCATTGTATCAGAGGTAGTCTTATTTTAGGCATCAGGTAAACAATGTTAGCTTCGGTGAAGCAAGGCAGAGTAAATGAAATGAATTATTTACCTGCTGGAATAAATATCTACAACTAAGAAAAATGAGGTTGTGGCTTCCTCAATAAGGGTGTTGATAGGATCACGTTTTTCTGCTCTAGTCACTGGACATGTTTGCATCTATTTAAATCTATTCAAACCTGTCAAACCCACTGATAAGTCATCAGAGTTGGGTTTGTGGTTTCCAGATTCTTGATTTCGAATCCGCAAGTAACACTGCTCTTTCACTGAATTAATTTATTTCTCTTCTTATCCACCAGCTGCTCGTAGTGCTAACTTAACATACTCCATACAGACTTCTTTAAGCTAAGATTACGCTATTTTTTATCGTCTCTAACCAGATATTTAGTGTGGGAGACACAACATTTTGGTTAGCATTCATACATTGAGACATGTGTCAATATAATATTTTCCATTAATAGTAGTTGCTTGCAGGAAGCACAGGAAACTCACTTTATCTGCATAGAAGCGGTGGTCGATATATGTAGACCAGATTAATCTCTGTGGTCATAGATAATACACTGAACAATCTTTGTCGTGTCTGCCACGCTAAGTGTTTGATACGTTCATTGTTACAACGCGAATGAGTCGAAAAAGTAATGTAAATGCAATCTTAAATTGTCTAGGGAATAAACCTCATGATACCAGACTAGACACTTTGTTCAAATATTAAATTTTATGTTCACTGACAGATAATTTGTACTGGGTTTACGATGGTAAACAACTTTTGGAAAACAGCCCTAAAAATCTGTCCACTCTAATTGGAACCACTACTAACACGACCAAAATAGGTGCTGCAATGATGTGGCGTAAGTAATCAGCCCAGGAAATTGATTTGAGTAATTAACAACTTACAAATTTTAGCGAAAAATAACTTGACGTACCTCTTTGCTGACACCCAATTCTGGAGGATTGATGATAGACATCTTATTCTCGATGACAATTACCCAAAACCAATGCGACGCTGGGTGGGTATCCCACATCACATCGATGCAGCTGCCACGCTCTCAAATGGTACTCATATACTTAAGTACAAATATATACTTACTTACATACTTGTTTTTTGGGTTTAGGTAAGACATATTTCTTTAAGGACAATCTGTATTGGCTATACAATAACAAATTTGTACGACCGGAACGCGGCTATCCCAGAAGAGCTTCAACAGCATGGCTTCGCTGTCCACTAACAGAAAGAACAAAGCTTAGGAACACAAACACCACTGTGTCATTTATTTAGATTTTAATTTTGTTTTGACCTTTACATATGTAATCTGTTCACTCATGTACAAGATGTAGTAACTAATATATATGTACAGAACCCCCACACTGCAGTAAAGGCTTGTCAGCAGTAGAGGGAAGAATGGTAGTTTTTCATTTAATTTCAAAGCGTAGCTAATGAAATGCTCATAAATTGGCAGCAACAAAAAACCGCTGAAGTAAAGGACCTCATACCATTTAAAAGTCAACGCTTTGTGCAAAGACTTAAGCATGCAGTAGAGGGTTAATATGTAGGCAAAATATAAAGAGTACTTAATCAATATGATCTCCTTTGGGAACAGTAGAGGAAGCAATGAGAAGTAGCCCACGACACTTAACATAAAGGCGTACCTTGCGTCTTGGACGTCTGTCAAGCTGAGAAGGCTATAGGAAAATTTGTTAGAAAAATGTCTATGAAGGAAACAATGACTCACCTGAAGGGTATTAGCGCCATAAGAATTGCCTTCTCGTGCACATGCCAACCGAACATGAATGCAGTACACGAACATAGTACAACTGCTTGTAGGAATGAACGCATACTTTCTCTAAAAAGATTTCAATTATAAATTTATATTCAATGTGTATGCGACGTTTTTATCTTACCGCTTCCCGGTTAACCAAAGTAGCCTTATGATACAGGGAAGCATGAAAATACCAGTTAAAGTAAATGTTCCCAGTGGATAGACTTTTGGTAAAAATACATGATTGTACTCCTGTACAAGGCCTCCGGTGTTTGAACCTATTCGTGTTGGTATTTTTAACATCACTTCTGCAATTTTGTCCAAGAAATTATACAACGCCCAAAAATTTGGTGCCCAGTAGGCATGAGTGAGTCCCCTCTTGAATGGAAACAATCTGGAAAGAACCTTTAACAACAATTAACGATACGGACCTCGGAACACATAAGTTACCTGTGGAAGCTGCTTGTAGAACGGCCCAAACGACAAGGCAAAGCAACTAAGCCCAACCGAAAGCAGAGATAAAAAATTCCGGATCGGGTGTTTACTTTGCATGCAGTAGAACCTCAAGTAGTATGTTCCAAAAGCTGGTGCCAGGTACAGAAAAATGTGTTTGAAATTTAACAACGAGGCAAACAGCAAACATGATATTAAATATTTCTCTTCCAAAAGATACCCTATACCCAGGAGGAGAATTCCAAAGAGAAAGCCGTTGTACTGAAAATGTATATGGTCCACGAAGATTAGTCCGACATTGCAGAGGAAAATAAAACCCGCTGCTAATGTCTCAAATCGACTCTTTATGTTCAGAGAGGATAGGCACCTAGAGAAAGAGAAATCTATGTTGCAACTGCATTTAGAATAGAAAAGTGAATTTCTCACTTTTTCACGCCAAGTGCAAACACAACATCGGTTACTATAACTGACAGCCGCTGGAAAAGTATCGTGGCATTTGAATCATAGTTTAAGTTCCGCACGTTCAGCATTTTTGGATCGAAAAATTTAGCCCATTGTGACAAGAACCATTCGAAAGAGGCGAAGAATGGTGGGTAGTCTAGTGTCCACTGACTGGTATCGTCCAAGTACCACTTCGATATGGGAAGGGAATGCGTAATGGCCATCCAGTTGCGGTGCACTTCGAAGTCAGTCGACCGGCTGAAATAATGGTCATTTTATTAAATTGACACGCTTGACAAGAAATCAACATACTAAGACTGAATCAAAAGCAATTTAATTCCGGTGGCAAACAAAAACATTAACCAAAACATAATTTTAATTTAAAATTGTTTAAAAAATGAAAATACAAATAAAACTAAAGTTTTTCATGACGTGTGACAGCTGAGAACTTTCGGAGTAGACACTGCCAACTTAGAACGATTCCGAAAAAATTAAGGACAGTGGTATTTGATTTAGGTAATTCTTTCGTTACCCTCTATCGTGACATTTAATCATAAGCCCTTTAATAGATTACGATTACAAAGGATCATAAGATAGGAGATATTAGAAGTAATTGCTAACATTATCATTGAATACACCTGTATTCATAATTACGTAATAAAGAAAACTTTCTCTGATATAATTTGAAGCTGAAGATAAACTAGCAGACTTACTAATCTTGTTGCTCAACTAACAAGAATTATGTATAAAAGCGCTGACTTATGGGTTGGAGTAAAATCAGTTCTCATCATAGTCCAGGTAAATATTATCAATAATCCGGTAAGTATGCTTAAAGCCGGTTTCACATCGAAAACATACATTGTTTTGCTGCATTGAAAATTTTTGCAAATCCGACGTTGGAACACGGATTGAACTCTCGCCGTACTTGTGGTTAACCACGTTGCTTTCGTCTTCAGAAGGCCATGTGCCAGAAATTAAATAACTAGGGCGATGGGAAAGAAAGAAGACCAAAGTTATTCCGCTGATCAAAAATGGAGGGATGATTAAATTCCTCAGCACATATGTATGTAAAATCCTCTTTCTGAATAAGTGAATATGTTACTGTGTTAGATATGTAGTAAACTGTGATCAGAATCAGAAAATACAATTCTTATCCACGCTTATGTACAGAAAAATATTATAAAATAAATAATCGAAAATAACTTAACTTTACTATTTTCAACATTTCTGTAAATAAATAAATTTTGACGTAAAAAATGATTTCGTAAACTGTATGGATTTTCATAATAACATTTATATCATTCGATTTAATTCTCTTTCCTCACTGTCATGATATTTAGTCGCATGTACCACGAATTTTCCGTCTGGCACTTCCGCATTTGACAGCTGCTGTCATTCGGAGTGGCTGTAAATGGACGCCAAATCAGCCAATCATGATCAATGGCGGACAGCAAAGGTTTTCTATTGGAGATTGCAGCACGACAGCCAATACGGTTATTGGTCTCTGGTCGATTTTTGTTGATCATCGTCTCTCATTGGGCAACCAAATAGAAAACATCAAAATCAGCACGTGCACTTTATTGTTTTGATGCACAATAAACCAAAGTAAATGCAACAAATTTCACGCAAAAGTACAGAGTATAATTCGCATGAATCTACCAAATCCGCGTCGTGCATTGTCTTATAGTGAAAATCACACAGAATGACACCATCAAGGTGCAAATAACTCAACAATACAGTAGTTAACCGTATAAATTTAAAAAGGAGTACTATTTTCAAATAATTCCTTTAACAGGCCGCCCTAAATAAATGTAAGTTGTAAGTTCAGCTTATGGTTGTGAAATTCATTTGCTCTAATCACTGACCTCTTTTAGGAAATGGAGAACTCCATTACAGTTACCCCAATTAAAGTCGAAGTACCTGAATCTGTAGAACCTTCAGTCTCGTCGTCCAGTCATGAACGTCATAGAAGTCACAGGGTGAGTCAGCGCAAAAAACCACCCACCATCGATACGTTTTGGCCAAACGTGTTGGATGAAGTGAAAAGTATACAACAAGTAGACGCTAAGCATCAAGCACTGCCTTTAGCTCGAATCAAGAAGATAATGAAACTAGATGAGAACACACGGATGATTGCTGCCGAAGCGCCCTTGCTATTTGCCAAGGCATGTGAGTATTTCATCCAAGAGCTGACGCTGCGGGCTTGGGTGCACACTGAGGAGAGCAAAAGGCGCACACTCCAACGCAGCGATATAGCACAAGCAATTTCTATCTGCGACCAGTTTGACTTTCTCATCGACATTGTTCCGAGAGAGGAAATTAAACCAGCTTCGGCTCCGGTGAAAAAGGAAACAGAGTCAACTAAGCAACACTCCACTCAAACAACGACAAATACGGTCACTGTGTCTACAAATAATGTTCAATCACCGGCTCCGGAACAGCCAATGCAGTATTATATTCAGCTTGGCGGGCAGCAACAACAACAACAGCAAACAGCAACACACATGCAAACTGCGAATCTAACACCAAATGGAATAATTAGTAATCAGCAGCTTCCGCAATCTCTGCAAGGGATCAACATAGTCACTGCACCTCAGAATATTCTCCTGACTACAGGGAACGCAGGTCAACAGCAAACCGCCGCCACCATGGTCAATAGTTTACAAAATCCACAACAGCAAATTCAGCTTATACAGCAAGTGGTAACACCAAATGGAGAAATCACCAATGTCCCGGTATGTGTAGTGTAGTGATACATAGATGATCGATGATGACATACAAGCTTTTGTAACATGTCTGCTTAGTGTTAACAGAAATTGCATTTCACAAATTTATCACTGCAACTAATTAGCGTGATACCTGCATTAATCACAGATAATTGCCATAGAACCCACAATACGTAAACGAAGAGTTAATTAACTGGCCGACCTCGTGATTGATGTTTGTAGGACGATTATATCTGTAATAAGTTTTTATTTTCTACTCACCTCTCTATCACTCTATTGCTAACATCTGTTATACAGTAGGTACGCTTTAATGGAAATTGTTGGAATTGGAATTTCAATTCTAGTCGAAATTAGGGAAAGTGGTTAACTTTTTTCGTTGTTGAATCCTTTTTCTGAGAGTTAGGCAATCGTAATAATAAATCTGTCCCCTAACTCAAAAAATCGTAAAATAATGTGGACACGAGAGAGTAAAAGCTTCCCCCTTACGAATTTTTACTTAACAAATTTCTGTAGGTAGGCAAGTGGTGGGAGATCTGTCAAAAGCACTATGCAATCAACTGACATTTTGGGTCAGATATTTGTTTTTCTCTTACCAATCAAATTTATTCAGGATTCCATTTTTATTTGGTTTGGTACTTTTATTTCTGAAGATCTATGAAGATTTTATTGTTTTTTTCCTGTTTTGTTCCTCATGCATGACATTTGATCAAGTTTTGTTGTTTGATGGATTCCCTAACTTTCTTGAAATTTTCATCATCTTTGAAAGAATTATCCGTCACTATGAGGAATTCGTGATTTTGCAATTTAAGTGCTGAAAGTAATGGGGCCGACCTATTGTGTTCACGATAGACAACAATTGTTGTGTCCATGTGTACCATGGATTCTCATGATAATCTGTTGGATTTTACAAACTTCTTTAGGTACACTTCCGCTGGATATCTTCGTTCTAGCCTGGGCAGCTATTATCGCCCTAAGAATAAGTCAGTCAAATAGTTGGAGACATAATACGACGGATCATTCTACCTGATTCCGTAAGTAGGGATTAGTTCCGAAATGTATCAGATGCGTCGTAGATGCAAAGTCATAAGTTGCAAAAGTCAAATAAGAAAGTTTTGACAAAGTCGCAAGTTTCTAAACGTATCCTAAACGTTATCGATGCGCATCAAGTGAGCAAACTATGCATCGATAATTTTTTCGATGCTTTTATTGGACATTCAAATCACTCATTTAAATTTATTTTTCATTCAACGTTTGTCATTTTATTGTGGCAATTGCCTACTCTATTCAGAAATATCACAATTGTGCAGTGTAAAATGTATACAATCTATCGAAGTTGCGTTGCAGATGCGCATCAAAAAAATAGTATTACCGCATCGAAACTATTTTTTTTTTACATTTTGGAACTCAGCCTAAATTTCAAGAGGCCGTTAACAAACTCGTAACATCTCCGTCTTCACAGACGGATCAATGATGGATATAGGTGATCGGAAAGGATAGGAAATCCCTTTCTACCCTTATAGGAGTCATCACGTGGCATAACACTCTGCGGTGCCATGAAACTAAGACTAACGGAAGAAGAATTATGACGTACATGTGGAGATGAGGAAGTCACTGTCCAGGTCTTATCGACCTTAGATGTACGACGCTTCTTTCGTGACCTAGAAGAATTATCCAGCAGACCAGTCAATGACATCTTGAACTACATCAAATTGGATGGTTTGCTAGTTCATAGGAACCATATCTGTAGAACTAGGGTTAACCAATGGGTCTGACTATTATAATATTTAGTCACTGCATTATTGCTTGTTTCAGGTCATACTTCTTCGCCGCTGTTCTTACAAATGAAGAGAGCGTTATAAGCCGGACTCTTTCCTGTATGTCAATTTTCCAGGCCAGTTTCCTATCCAGTACAATGCCAAGATATCTTCAGCAATTGCAGAATTGTTTCCAGATTTTTTTTTTAGATTGCCTAATTTAATTTAAACCCTCTTACTTTCTATGTATTCATTCCACGTAATGTCATTCCCTACTAATTTTGCTTTGGAAGAATCAATTTGAAATTTGAATGTTCTTTTTACAGAATTAGATACTCTTAGATACTCAAACACCCTCTTAGTCGAAATTTCCTCTAGCTCAAATTTTTTCTGTTAGTGTTCACTTGAATTGTTTATATATAAAAAAAAAATCCTCTAAATTAATATCCTGTGAAAATTTTAGTTACATTTATTTCTTTTATTTAAATTATTAACTGCTATAGCATTTATAGAACCTTTTAGTAATGAACTTATTTATAAGAATACATTACAGTTAATGTAATAATCCGTTTCCATTACTTTTAGATTACAATAAATGCACACCAACTGAATCTACTTCGTATGCAAATGCAGAATAATCAGGCGGCAAATGCAATTCAAACACAACAAGTGCTAATACCCACGATTCCTACACAGCAACAGGCACAATTAGTGCACATAGGTGGTGGAAATGCGAACGTTATACAGAATCCAGCAACTGGAAATATTTTTCTCAGCACCGGACACGGTAATTCTATAGTCTCGACTGATCGGAATCTTGGAAGCACCTTTCGACCTTCGTTGAATTGAATAATAAAAAAACATGTACTTTTGGTAAGAATGTTTCTTCTTACATCCATACATAAAAGAAAAAAAAAAATAGAAATTACTATTAAAGGTGTAAGTCTTGAATGCAATTCGAATTTTGCTTTTTAGCTCTTGTAAATTCATTAGAAGCGACGCGAGACTTCACAGTGTGCACACCAACCCTAATCTCTAAGAGTCTATATAAGTAAAATGTAATTTTATTAACTTGTGCATCCAAACTAAAAATATAAAGTTGCAAATAGCCCCTTGCCAAAAGGCTCTTGTACATTAGTTTTTTATATATGTAAGTATATCTCTTTTCTTTTTTTTTTTTTTGTTATAATATAATGTAATTAATAATAAAATGTGAATATAAATAGGTAAATAAATATTATTAAATTTATTTAAACAAAAACAAAAAAACTGTTCTATTTGGCAAGGGATCACACTTTGTGGGAATTATAAGTATTGTCATAAAAAATAGAAATTTATTTAATAAAATATAAAATAATAAATAAGAATCTACTTTTATTTAATGCAATGCTCCAACGTTGGTTTAAACCGTTTTTTTTAGTACTTATGTATATTCAGAGCTCTGAGTTTTAGTATGTCAATCTAACATCTGGACTGAATATATACGTGTCGTGTCATATCATGGTATCCGATGGGAACGGAACGATTTGTACAAAATCGGAAAATTCCATAGCATAGCATCGGTCGCACAATAACTATCTACAATGGTCTGCATTTTTCTTTGTCAGTTCTGATTTTTTCTCCGAGTCTTGGTGGTGGTCGGACAAAACACAGCACATAGGTTGCTGTGTTTCTGATGGCATGTTGGTAGCGTTCCAATTGGTCTTCGGCATTTGATGCTGGCGGCATAGGAGTCGTAGCGAGATTTCAGGATACGCGTACGGTACGGCAAAGCTTCTGGGTGTTCCCTCTTTATTCTGGCATTTGGGATAACCACATTCGTACCTTGGGTACAACAAGGTTGTGATCCGAGTCGATACTAAGTGCTCGAAAGATTCGGGCATCCATACTTATACTGAAGGCATGTCTTACGTCGATTGCCATATGACCAATTTGGTTAACCGTTTGATGATCGAGACCGCCACTGCCTGTTGTGAACATTGAGACGAGAAAACTGTGTGATTGCTATAGTGACGTTTCGCCCCGCAACGAAGTCAATAAGGGTAAGTCCATTTACGGACGTGGCTATGCTTGTCAATCGTCTTACCAAAAATGTCCTCTTTTCCTATCTTAGCGTTAAAATCACCCAATACGATTTTAACGTCATATTTAGGACATTGTTCGCAAGTTTTGTCGAGGAGCGCGTTTTGTCGCTCATATTTTCTGTGGGGGCACGGGAGCGTGTAAGGCTTGTGTTGACGAATTTAGCCTTAACGCGGATTGCCTTAAGTTGTTCGCTCACGTGTCGAGTTAAGACTTCTTGCTTAAGTCTGCCACGTGCCCTCGTATGACAAATCCACATCCGAATAAGCGTTGTTTCTATTTACAAAAAATACAAAAATACAAATTTTTGGTGCGACAGGTCCATGGGACCCAAGGCCTAGCTTCTCACAACCATTCGTGTTGTGCGTGTTATATTCTTTACATGAATGGAAGGGGCCTACTGTTTAATGCCGGATGCGAACGGCAATTTTTGTTTTGAGAAGCTTTTTCATGACAGTTTTTATTCTCGGATGTTTGTCAGATATCCTCGAGGTGGGTTCGCGAGAGGTGGGGCCGTGAAAGAAATTTTAGGTGTTGTTTGGGGATTGAACCTGGAACCCAGCGCTCCCTAGTCCAACGCACTAACCACTTGAGCCACGGCGCCCACTGTTGTTTCTATTTACTTTCTATAAAAATCACCGTAATAGATGTCACAGTTTTTCATCCTTTTTAACACACAATCCTCGTCTCTACAGCTTCAACAGTAATCGTTGAAGGGAGCACCAAGCCTTCTGCATTTCTGCCTATCAGACAGTGGCCTGTGAGGGCGCCAACTATCTTAGATTTATTCTACTGGTTTTCCTATAATCCAGCTCTGGCCAGATTTGTTTAGAATAATGACATGTGCTGATATTGTTCCACCTATCTACTGCTTGCTATTCTTATGGATGCGGTATGTAATTAGAATTTTATCGATTTAATATGTGCTGCCGATTCCCCTTATTGTCAGGGAAATTCCGGTTTGCACTTTCATATGTACACTTTGCTTTGCTATTGTCATATGTACACACTTCAACAAAATATGAGAATTCCAACATCGAATTCGAAATCTCTAAATAGTTTATAAGGAGTGTACATACAATTTTGTGTTTAAGTTAATATCGAAATCGCTTGCTCGCTCTGTGTCTTAACATTATACTTGAGTGCAAGTACCTACAATAATAAAAAATAAAGTCGCATCGAATAACTTTCTAAACTTTCAAATTTGTCGTTAGATGCGATGCCTGAACGTTGTCGCGTGGATATATTTTGTAGCTTAGCGCACAAATATGTTAAATGCTTCAAATTTAATTTTACAGGAGAAAAATAGTTCTACCGAAATATTTCCTTTTTTTGAGAAATAGGTAACGTGAATAATCTTCGAAAAGGAATAAAAAATGGATGATGTTTCCATATTCTCTGTTAAGTTTTTGACAGCATTTTCTGAATATAAATTGCATTTTCATATACACGTAGGCTTATTCATCTTTTCTCCTCCGACCCAGGTTGAACTAAGTATACTTTTAAAGATCTAAAACTTCAGACAAGTCTTCATCAACTTGCTCTCTTTCTAATTCTTTTGATTAACTTAAGAGTAAAGCCGAAGGTCTTTTTGACAAGTTTTTGAGTTTAAAGGAAAAAGACAAGTACCAAAAATGCTTGTATGCCGGTTTATTTATCCAATTGAACGGATGAAATTTTCAAAGGCGAGCTATTGAATATACAAAAGTATGTAGATAAAGGAATTGTTTTTACTAATATTGCTTCTACAAACTCCAAAGAATTAGAATTGTGTCGTAGATTTGTTCTAATAGAAATGTATTTCTTCCACGCTGCGATCTTTAACATATGTACATATGTAAATGTTATTCAATGTTGCTATCATTATTTATTAAATGCGTTACATTTATTTATAATTTTGTCAACAAATGACTATGAACATAGTCTTGGGAAAATGCATTCCGAGGGGAATCCACGATAGGAGGAATTATTTTTCGGGAACAAAACTATTCGGGAAAAAAAATATAATGCAGCTTCAATATTACGGTGATACTTTACTAACCGTGTTCGGAGCAACAACATATTCTTATCATTCTTCATAATGTGAAGTTGCTACCGCAGCCTATATCAGATTATAACTTTTCAGTTAAAAAAAGATAGCATGTATTACAATAAATATAAGAATAAAACTTCAATTTCAATAGCAATTATGCGAATTTCTTCAACGTTCTCAACAACCACAAAACTAATCAAACGTAGAATAGTGTAATAAAAAAAAACATCTTATTAAATGAATGAACAATTACAATATAATATATTTTTTTTTTCGAAACATTCGTATTTCATTTTTATAACATTTAAAAAAAAATAAATTTATAACCTTTTTTTTAATAATCTTCATTCTAAGACACAACTTATAATATTATATTAGTTTTTTTTTTTTTTTTATTTCTTCATATTCTTTTAGTTACTTGCATTTTTATTAGTTACAGGAATTCGTTCGTGGAACACCGTAAAATACATAATCAATGCAAAAGTTTTTTTTGTTTTTTTTTTTAAATAATAATATAATATTAATTAAGAGTGAAAATCGACAAGCAACAACAATAGCTAAAATCAAAACGGAATACGTAAGAGATGAAAAGGGGGACTGTGAAATAAAGAAAAAGGAGACTTCATAGTGTTAAGAGAATACATACGACGAAAAGTATAAATTATTTTCTTTTTCTTTTTTGACGAGGGGCGGCAGTAAACATTTTCTTTTTCATTATACATAATAACACAACACAACAACTGAAAAAAGGCACATTTTGAAACACACGACTTTTGTGCAGTGTCTGGTCTTTGCTATACAACATTAGAGGACTGAGGAAAATTTGGAAGAAATTATTCATAAGTCAATGCTCTTCTTAGCTACTGTTGTTTGTTTTTGTTTTTTTGTTTTTTTTTTTGTGATGTTTCCGATTATAGTCTTGTTCGACGTTTATTTTTATTTTTATTTTTTATTTTTTTCATAGATACATTTGTATTTGTATATATATTTTCATTTAGTTTCTTTTTTCCGCTAGCTACAAATATGCGACGATTATATACGATTTTACTTTTTTGTCTCCGTTTTTTTCATTTTCTTTTATTTCTATGGGTTTATGTATTAGACGAAAACAGTTATGAAAAAGCACGCTGTGAAACAAAATAGATGCGGCTTTTGCTAATCATTATATCTTCTCGATTCATTTATACAATGAGAGTTTGTGTAGATACTGGAATATACATATTTGCATATTTTCTTCGCGTTATTGCTATTCCTAGTTGTTTTCTTACATAGGTAGATCAAATATATATATAGCATTCCTCATTTAAATATATATAGTTATATTTCTGTATTGTTTAATGTATAAATATAAGTAACTACCATATTCAATTTTTCTACTACTTCAACGCCATTTTATAGTAACAATACGCGCGATTGCGATGACAACGCCAATGTAAAAAAAAAAAAAAAAAACAAAATTAATTACAAACATAGAGTTTTAATGTTTACTACAATTTAATAGACAAATAAATATTCTTAATAAGAATAATTCAACTAAAAGTACACTTTACAAATTAAATTAGGAAAAGCCAAAAAAAAAAAAAAATAAAGTCATTAAAACAAAAACTAAAATTTAATACTTAAAAACGAAATTAAAGAAACAAGTGATAAGTCGGGAAGAGAGAGAGAAAGAAATAAAGTATGGGAGAGAGAATATCTAAAACAAAAAAAAAAAAAAAAAACAAAAAATATTGTAAAGTACAATGTCACTTAGCCCACAAAAAAGTGTTATACATATTTAGGCATGTAAATATTAACTCTTCTGTATTTCCTTTTTTTAATTTTCTTTTTTAGTGTTTTATTGCAAAAAATATATGTTTATATTTAACAGTTTATAACGAATATGATATAGAATCAGATCTGTTTTAGATTAGTTTTCTTTTTATTATAAGTTTTTGTTCAATCGTTAAATAACTAAGATTCGAATTCACTTCTCTGTGTATATATGTATATATAACTACATTATATGAATGTGTTTTATGTATGTTTGTTTGTATGTATGTATGTATGTCACAAGATATCTCTGCACTTTTATATATGTATGTAACTTGCTCTAGTTTCGCTCTCTCTTGCATGGTTGTAAAGAATAAAACTATAGTAAAGTACAATTACTATTTAAATAATAATAATAATAATAAGACAATCATAATCATAATAATAACGATAAAGATAAAAGTTAGTTATTTTAATGTAAAATTAATTTCAAACAAATCAGTGATGCTGATTTGCTGATCTCGAGACTGGTCGAACACGTACTCGAGGCGGCAGTGTCCATGTCGTTGTGGCTGTTGGTCATAGAGATTCCTTCGATGGTACCCATATAGTTGGGCCGGATTGTGCCCAGATTGTTTGCTTCACTTTACTATAGATTTCCTCTATGGTGTCGCCTTGAACAACGCCTAAAAAAAGTTTTCAAAAAAAATTTATAACAATCTTTAATATATGTGCCTATATACATACATAGCTAACAGCAATAAGTAAATTTTAGTTGTAAAGTAATTAATGTTACTTAGTTACAGAACCCCCAAGTGCGATGGGATGGGCTGCTCAAAAGGAGGATGAAAAACTGCGACATTTACTACGGTGATTGCTATAGAGAACAGAACAGAGTAGCGTTTATTCGGATGCGGATTTTTCATACGCGATAGCCTAAGGCAAGAAGTTTTCAGCTTTCAACATGTTATGACAATCCGCATCAAGACTAAATTCGTCAGCATATATCTTAATATGCACTCATGCGCCCACAGATGATAAGGACGACGCCACCAAAAAATGTTTCTATGAGCTCCTCGACAAGACGTATGAGCATTGTTCTAAATATGATGTCAAGAACGTGTTAGGCGATTTTAACGCCAAGATAGGAAGGGAGAACATCTTTGGTAGGACAGTTGGTAAGCAGAGTCTACGCGACACTATGTCTCGCAACAGAGTTAGACTCATTGACTTCGCGGCGGGGCGAAACGTTTACTATAGCAAGCACACGGTTTCCTCATCTCAATATCCACAAGGGGACATGACGGTCTCATGATTACGAAACGGTCAACTAAATAGATCAAATTGCGAACCTTCCGAGCAGCCAACCTCGAGAAAATTTAACGTCGAAAAGTCGCAATCGCAAGCGGTTGACAGTATCTTCGCCTAACGCTTATCATGACTCCCATGTCGGCGCATCCAATCCTAAAGACAAATGGCAACGCTTTCAACATGCCATCAAATACGCAGCAACTGATGTGCTGTGTTTCACCCGAGCACCACCAAGAAACCCATGGTTTGACGAAGAATGCCGGCAAGCAAATGCAGCTAAACAAGAGGCATACAAAGACGGATGAGAGCTGCTCGTGATCTCTACAAGCAAAACAGACGGGAAGAACACCACCTTCTCCAAAAGAAGAAAAAAGAGCACGAGAAGCGAGAATCGAACATATTGAGAGATTATACTCCAGGAATGAATTTTACCAAAAGGTAAAAAGAACGTGGCATGACAAAAAGTCACGTACAGAAGCTTGTAGGGATGGAGAAGGAAACCTCGTAGTAGAGTCACATTCGGTGCTGAGAATATGGAAAATTTTCTTCTGCAGACTGTATAACAACGAACAAGACCAACATCACTCTGTCAGGCAGAATTAACCATTCACCATAGACGATGATAGACACAATTTCCGTCCACCTGATGGTCTACAGGCCGAATTATTTAAAATAGCTGGAACTGTACTGCGACATCAACCTACTCAAAATAAGAGTGTTCGAATCAAACCGGAGGGACAACGCAGTAGAGGAACACCTCGCCTTTGGTGGCGCGCACAAGAACTAGAGAGTCTTTTTTGTTTAAGACCCAGGTTCATCCGGAACCTTTTGTGTTTTGCTTTTCTGTGCTTTACTGTATTACAGAATAACGAAGGAAGACAAAATTTTAATTACTACTAATTTCAACACTAAGTTCAAAGTTTTCAGATAAAAAACATAGGATTGATAATTTGGAAATATTTCTTTTGTTCGATTCCCAAATGAAAATTAAGTCATTCTACTTATTTTCCCTTTCTTCTTCGTACAAGTAGAAAGAGATGCAGTTCAAATTTAAGTTACCTGTGAAGTATTCGCCGAATTCCTGTTCCATCTTAATCGCTCGTTCGTATGTTTTCTTCGCTTGTTCTTCAGTCATTCGCCGATTCATTTCCCTGTAAAAAATATACTCATATACATAAGCATATACTTAGAAAATCACATTTCTATTGAACACTTACATCACCGAATCAACAGATTTTGGCTTTATAAAAACGGCTATTGGATATAATTGAGCTACTTGTAATCGTTTAATTGCGTTGCCCGATACGTCTAGAATACAATGTTTTCCTTTTTCGGCCACATCCCTTACACTGGCCACCGACGTTCCATACAAATTATCATTATACTGGCCTGCCTCAATAAATAGGTGATTTTGAATGTCTCGTTCCATTTGCTCCCGAGATGATACAAAGTGATAATCTCTTCCATCTACTTCATAGTCACGTTTTGGCCGAGTAGTATCTGTTTATTAAAATAAAACGAAAAATAATATTATTTACATAAAAACGAAATTTTTATGATTAAACTTACGTGGCACACAAGATCCAAACTTCTCAGGATACTCAGAGATAAGGTCATCATTTATGCGATCCTTAAGCGGGCCCAATATAATTACTGGTCTAGTGTAGTTTATTGATAGCCTTTGTACAGCTTCATAAGAAAGAACATTCTCCTCGGATGCTGTAAGTGGTTTAATGATTAATATTAATTCTCTTCTTTTTAAATTGTGCAACTTTTAGTATTATTATTATTTTTTTTTTTTTTTTTAGTTCTACTCAGGCAATTAACTGAATTTAAAATTTCGTGAGCATCTGTATACATTAGAAAATTTGAGATTCAGTTCGAAAGTAAACTATTCAAACACTATTGACAGTTTTCCAGACATATACATAAAAATTAAGAATAAATAAACAAATATATATAATTAAATTAAAGGAAGATAGTTGTTGACTAAGTAAACATTGACTTGATAACAAAATCAAATGAAATAGAAAATTAAAAATTAAACAATTATTATTCTTTATTATTTTACGGGAGAAGCAATGCAATGTGCATTCGCCAATTAACTACTCACTCTGTCCAACATTTCTAGCGCTGCGCAAACGTTTCATTTTAGAGTACAAAAATGCTTAACATATTCATTTTAAAATTATTGTACCATGATACTTTGTTTTTTTTTTTTTTTTAATTATTATTTAAATTAATAAAATCTTAATTAATTGATTCTAGTTCAAGTGGTTAAAGCTCTATTAGAATATATATACATTTTAATTTTTGTTTGCATTTTACAAAATAGAACAGAAAATACGAATTAAGTTTTGAAATAAAGAAAATAACATTGACACACATCTAAAGAAGCTCAACTAAGTTTTATTTCGAAAAGAAATTAATATTGCAATAAACCTTAAATTACAATTAATAACTAAAAAACAATTAGAAACTAAATTATATAGAAACAAGGTTAATGTATATACTTCTGAATTTTATTATTGTTATTTTATTAAAAGTTAATGTGTCTGTTGATGTCGGGTAAAGGCACAAATTGTCTCATTTTA
Source organism: Xylota sylvarum (assembly GCA_905220385.1). Classification (NCBI taxonomy): domain Eukaryota; kingdom Metazoa; phylum Arthropoda; class Insecta; order Diptera; family Syrphidae; genus Xylota; species Xylota sylvarum. The sequence continues at coordinate 151,589,629 of LR999957.1, read as the reverse complement.
CCAGAGTATACTTAGGCTGCATAGACTGCGATATGATTTCATGTTAGCATTTGTTCAATCTACATAAAATTGTTAAGTAGAGAAATGGAGTAATTCCTTTTACTAGTTTATGAGGAATCAATGACAAATTTTCATATACACATTGTCATCTCGAAAGAAATTGCAAGACTATTGAGCGATTAGGATTTGGATTTTATAATAAAAAAATGTTAAAAATAAGAAACTCAATTTTACTAAAGGGTCATCCAACAAGAACCATTGTTGAACCGTCAACATTCAACTACCATTGCGAAGACTTTTGATAAATTAAAAAACATACAGAAAAGCTACAATCCGTTTGGAACGGATCGTTTGATACTCTATCTTACTAAGCAGCCCTAAAGCCCTTTTTCTTTTCAAAAGTTCAGATATAAAATTCATCCTCCTAGCTCAAAATTTAAGTCCCAAAAAAACTGGTGGCATACGGACGGACAGTCCTGATTACGAATATACATATGTATACAGCAGCTGAGAGTGTGACTGAAAACCCAAGTGCGTCCATTTCGAGACGATCACAGAAATAGAGCCTATCCGCAACAACTTTGCAACCGCATTCTGCACTTAGCCTACCCTTTATAAGGTTTAGTTGGGACATAAATTGAAAACACTACCCACAACGCCGGCCGTACTTTCGCTGATTGAGTGCTGGAAATGAATAAACAAGGTCATGATTTTTTACACAAAATTATTCTGAATGATGAGCGTCATTTTCGCTGGGAATTAATGCGAAAACAGTCATGTTTCAATCATGGCTTGGCAGTAACCCATCTTGTCAATGCGATTTCGCAGTATATTTTTGATGATTCGAGGCTCTATTTCACTAATCGTTCGATCTATCTACACATACTAGCTGACTCGCTCCGCCTAAAATTGATTAAATTGTTAATGTCACTTTCAAAAGTCGAGTCTGTCTATTGAAAGAATGCAACTGAACAGGAAATGTGGAAATGCATGTTGGTTCGTCATTTATCTGAAGATTCAATGGCAATTTTAACGCTGAATGAGCTGTCCGACCGACCTTTCAACAAAGTGCCGTATCCATACAAAATGGAATTTTCAGATATCGCCACCATGAACCCCTGAAAGTATGCAATTTCGGGTTTTCACGAATTTCCGACGTTTCCGGTCGAAATATCAAATTTTTGGCGCCGTTGTGTATTTACCTGGTTCAGTACGAATCCAACAAAAAAAATCGCCATGCAAATTGGATGATGTTCAGCCGAGTTATGCGCATAAGAGCCGACACCAATTCATTTTTATATATAAAGTTGTATATTGTGGATAAGTGTCTGAATCTTTTCTGGATTGTGCCCGTAACATCGATTTTTAAGGCATCCCATTAAAAAAAGTTCAACAACATCAAATCGCAGCTCTGCGGAAGCTAGACAACATCACCAAAACGGCTGGATTGTTGTCAGAAATGTTCCAAGCTCACTTCCAAACACGAGGATAACTTTTGTTATCAATTAGTATGACCATCTCACGACCTTTAATAAAAAATTGTATATAGCATGCACGGTTGGTGCATTAATTTATTTTTAAAATTTACACTGTTTCAGCAATACGCTTATTCGCTTTGAAAATAAGATTTCAATATTTCTCAACATTGTTCAAACGTAAATCAATTCATTTCGTGTTCTTTTACATTTCGCACTAAAAATCATAAGATCTCTAATGCTCTAATAATTCTTTCAGAGTCTGATGAAAATTTCAAAAAATGAGGGAACTCATCATGTATAAGGAAGAACAAAACACGAGAAAGACGATAATATCTTCAGAAATATATGTTTTCAAACCAAATGAAAATGAAGTACTCAATACATTTGATTGCTAGAAGAAAAATAACTACATATGCATGTATTGTTAGGGAACGGTGTTGAACTAGAAATCGTAAAATATCGTACGAGTAATGGAATGACCGAGTGTTTCAATTTTTTGAACGTGAAAGACTTGTTAATTTTAGTTTTAGTTACAATTCATAGGTTACACCACTAATTACAATGCATTTGTGTATGCAAATAGCTGAAAAGTATAGAATAAGTCTAATGAAACCTTAATCAAATTTGAAAGGTAAAAAGACGGACTGGGTCTGTAGAAGTAAATCTTGGAGAAAATAGAAGTTCCTTCATTAGGGTAGAACAAAATATACGCCATTTTGATTTGCAACAAAATTCGAGAGCGAGAAAAACATGAATGGAAAGCGCCATCAGAAGACTGATGATTAGAGAATTTGATTCTTACTTCCATTAAATTTATTTTTCTTTTTTGGTAAAAAGATTTCGTTATATAAAATAAGACACCAACTAAAACGTATTTACTTTTACAGTCGACGACATGATGAATAACATACAATTGAAACACAAATTGGTTTTATTCGCATACTTTCTGTACAAAAATTCGTAGATTGCGAAATTAGAAGGAGGGGAGGTAAAAGTCTCTCAGAGAAATATAAAATTACGGGAAGTAAACGAACGCGAAATTAATGAAATTTGTCCACTTTTTAAACGTCAAATGGCAAACGTATGCAAATACTCAAGCTAATGTCGTTTTCCATTGGACAAAAAAAGTGCTTGGAGAGCACTCCGCACAGGAAAAAACACTCCCAAATACGTTCCATTGGATGTTCGGAGTAAGCTTTTGGGAGTGTTTTTCGATTCCGGATTTCACTTCGGAGTGCACTTCAAAATCACTTACACATATAAACTTCTACATAGGACTGCGTGTCAAATTCAAGTAAAATACACGTTATTTTCTTTAATTAATTTTCTCAGTTCAGAGAAGTCGACAGATACAAAAAATTCCTCATTTTCTCTGCGAAAAACGTTATAAAAATTTATTTTTTCACCAACTTTTCAATTCTTTCGTTATTTTTGCTTTGAAAAAAAATTATCAAGAAATCTGTCATTTGACGATTGGGCAAAATGATTTTCGTATGTTCCTTTGGAATCCAAAAGGAGTTTTGGGAGGATACGCGAAGAGACCTATTTTCTGGGGAAATGTGAAAATATGTCATCCACATGGTGCAAAACTTCAGGTCTTTGCAATACTCGTATACGGTACTCAAATGAAAAACATAGCAAATGCTTGAACTGTCAAGGAAGCCCTCCGGATCATATCTCTATTGAGAATTTGTCGACCATCATTAGCTTCTGGCTCTATAAAAAGGACTGCGATGAGAAGGAAAGAAATAGTAGCAGTTCTTCAATTTAAACTTGACTTGGAATCATGCTAATGAAGTAAAAAACACGAAAGTACTTTTTTTTTTAAATCACAGCATTGTAAAGGTGTATCCAGATCGAATGAAACATTTCAAAAACATTTCCGAAATGTGCCCATTAGCGACGGAAAAATATTTTTGTTTCCCAAGTATATGCAGACAGCGAGTGTTTTTTTTTTTTTTTTTTGTTAATAAAGGAATACCTTACATACATATTTTTATGGCGATGATTTGCTATTACGAATAAAATTTTCCAAATAAGCGCATGCTTTGCAACGGAGGCTGCAAAGCTTCTTTTTGAGCCCCGAACGTATTTTCCGATATTTTATAAATAAAATTTCGGTCCAAAAAATCTTTTAAATGATTGCCGCAAAATGTTTTCAACACTTGAGTATGTACATATTTATGGAGTAGAACACTGGTTTTTCTCTTCCCAACAATATCTCATCACTTAATAAATTCGGTGTTCCGTTATTGAGAGCCGTTCAAACTATATTGTTTTCAAAAACGTCAACAGCGGGCTTTACAGCCATCATCGGCTTTACAGCCATCATTTGTTCAGTCGATGTCCACACCGAAAAAAAAACATTTGGGAAATGTTTCTGAACTGTTTCGTTCGATCAAGACCCACCTTAAGGAAAACAAGCAATTAGTTTGTTGATAAGCATCTTCTCAAACAAAAATTGCGCCATGAGCACGTGCTCATTTTTCATTCGTGTGAAGTTTATAACACGAGAATCACGAATGGTTATGAGAAACGACGCACTGTGTCCCGTACGGACCTATCGTGATATTTATCAATTAATTGATCTATCACGAAGGACTATTCAAGTAGTGCTCTGCAATTCATACATCTTTTTGCTTCTGTCACTGTTATTTTTTAATAAAAAGTAAGTCAAACTAGCACTTAAAATCTACCCTAAGCTAGTCGTTGATACAGACTTTAGGTGCTACCACTTAGAGCTTAGCTTACATTGCTACTAGACCCATATGCTTGAATATGTCTAAAAATTCAAACTCCCTTTTAATTTTTTGTGCAAATTATTCAGAATAACACAAAAAACTCAATCTTAAGAAAAAGGAAACAAAAAACAAACAAAAAAAAAATACAAAAGAAGAATATCAGAAAATGTACACTTTATGTATTTGTATGAAAGACGTCTCGTGTGTATAAATAAAATATTGGGTAAAAGTATTCATATAAAATTTTGCAAATATGTGCGCAAAGTACCAAAATATCATACCAAAGAGTAGAAAAAGACACGGTGCCACCTACAGTAGGTGTGCGTTAAAAATACAAGGATGGTACATACTCAGTCAACCTGTTGCAAATCTTACCATCTGAGGGTAAACACATGTTTTAAGAATATGAAAATAAATAAATAAAAAAAAAAGAAACAACCGATTCAAAAAACATACAAAACCAAACATGAATCTAAAACAAATTCAGAAGATTCAAGCATTCTAACAAGTGAATGATAAATATTTGCATTTTGAAAATTGGAAATATATCTCGCAAGTCTTACAAATCAACAAAAATAATGTGATGGGAAAATGCTCATACAAATTATATATATATTTTTTTTTTTTTCAAAAATTCTATTTAAAGAGGGGAAAAGAGCAACAGGGGCAACGAAATATCCATTGTCAAAAATACGAACGAACGAATCACGGTTGCTTACGAAACAAGACGGATAATATAAAAAAAAATTCTCATATGAGGTATAAAAACGAAAACGAAAATAAACGGTTTTTGTATTTTTTTTTTTTTTTTGTTTTTCATTTTACTCTACAAAAATATTCAAATTTAAATTAAAAACAAAAAATAAACGTTTCTTGCAATAACTGCTGCAAATATTTCTATTGATTTTTCAATTTTCTTTTTTTTTTTTTTTGTTTTTGTTTTTAGTTGCTCGACTTACGATAGTCAGCATCACTATTCTCCAAGTAGATAAGTGTTATCTGCTCCATATCAGGTAACTCCACTCTGTAGATAATCTCGCCTTTTTTTACATATAATTAAATAACAAATTTAAAAGAAAGAAAAGAAATTATAAATTAAATTTTGTTCGTTGGTTTGTTTTTCGTGAGTGATTTTGCGGCGGGGGTTTGTTTTTTTTTTTTCGATTGAAACAAATAACGAAATTAAAAACAGAAAACTTGTGACAAAATAGTGAACGACTGAATGAAACTGAAAGCTGAAAACTGAGAATCTGATTCTATATGATATAATTCTTGCAAGTCAGACCTTTTATTTGGATTTCAATAAAAGAAAAAAAAAATGAGAAAAACTAATAAAAAAAAAACTAGGGAAGAAGTCAAAGTCTTTGAAACAATAGGCCAATTTTCAATTATAGCAGTTGAAGACAAAAAAAGGAACATATTATACACCGAAAATATAAAGAAAAACAAAACAGCCAATGAGCCTTTCCAATTAAAGGTAAGTCATCCTCCAAATAAACATTCGCATTTATGACTCACTTTAGGTCACTTTGGAAAATTTTTTACTTGTTTTTTTTTTTTTTTAAGGTGCATTCGCACTTCTTACTGTCAATGGTAATGGCAATGGATAATGAGAGGATGTACACCGATTTACACAAAACGAAAAAATAACTATCAATTTATAAATAAAATGAAAGTTAATTAAGCCAAAGGATCTTTATGAAGGGAGAGATTATCTAATTTATTTATTTTTTTGTAACTACTCTCAAACATTGAATGTTTAATTTTGCTGAAATGTTGGATGAGTAGGATTCATATTTTTTATTTTTTTATTTTTTGTTCGTTCTCAACACAACATAATATTATTACGACTAACAATATATATATGTATATATAATGCAAACTTAGATATAGCGAAACAACAAAGTTAACATTTGTTATGTATAGGTATATATATTTCCTGAATCTTTAACATTCCGGCTAGTTTTGGTTTAATAAAATATAATGTTGCACTTATCATGTGTACCTACATATGTTACAATGAATTCTCTCCAACAACGTTTAATCCGATTAAAATTTTAAAATTTAAGTTACACTTTAACACTCACTTCATTGCATCGCAAAGAATTTCAAAAATTGATAAAATAATTCAGACAAAGCTTTATCATTCAATCATGATAAATCATAAGAGTGTTGTAAAGCATAAAACTCAAAACTGGTTATTATCCGCCGTGCATAAATTAGTTAAAGTTAACACAGTATAACATATTTACTAAACAATATTTATACATATACATGTGTCAAAGAACCCTAAGACAATATGTTGAGCAAGGGTAAACAAATCTTTAACAATCCAGAAACAAGTTCAAAAATTATATGAAAATGGTGTTGGTGTTCAGCGTCAAACCATAAATCTGGGAGAGGAAATTTTACATCTGGCACCGATATCAATAAAATTTGGGATTCATCTAAAGATGAAAATGGTTCTACGGAAGTCGGCATTTAATGACTTACATATCTGAAACACGCTTAAGGGCTACAGAGACTTTGGTAGAGCATTCCACATTAGTTTTGTACAGGATCTCTGTACTTGACGATACGTCCGAAGGTAGGCTTGAAGATAAATTGGCGTGCATTCATATTACAAGGCTATTTCAAGGTAAGAGAAAAAATATTTCTACGGTGTTCGAAGGGGGACAACTGACCAAAAATTACAAAAACTTTCTTATCTGGACTTGTATATCACAATAAGATGTGATATCGTTTACCTGCATTAACTGACGGAAGTCGGCATTTATTGAATTATCTGAAACGCGCTTTCACAATGTCGCATTCTGGAGCTCACAGAATAATCCGAATATGACCTCAGGCGTTGGGTCGGTTTATTTTTCGTAAAAATCATAAACACCTGTACTATGCCCAAGCAGAGCTACTCTCTACTACGTTCCGATAGTTTGATCAATGTCATTTTTCTAATCTTTGAACGCCCGACCGGCTAAAAGCGGCATTTCGTTTTGGAAAATTCTAAGATTACGCTTTGTGACAGATAATATTGTAGTCACTCCAAAGCCCATTTACGCGCGAGCACGAGTAATTCTTAAGTTAATTGTGGACATATACAATCTGCAAGAAATGTACAGATATTATGACTATTACGACTGCTACTCAATTGTATAAACTTTTGTAGTAACCGACTTCGTAAATTTTAAACCGAAGTTCTGGTGTCATGGACCCGGTCCAGGAAAGGAAATGGACCACAGCTAATATTTTATTAAAACTGCAAGAAGACTGCATTATAAACTTGATTTCGGTTGTTTTCTTATCTATACTTTTAACAAAACAAAAAAAGTTAGTAGTTCTTTATTTTTTATATTTGGGGTTACATTATATTTTTAAAAACACTCACCAGGTATGATTGCAGCCGGCCTATATGCTTATAAGTCATGGGTGTTAATCAACAAACGGTAGAGATAAATAGAGAGCAAGGGAGATAATAGGTGGAGAGTAAAGACATGAAATGGCCATTGCAAAGTCAGAAGCTGATAAAAATTTTCCGTATCTCCAACGAACACCAATAGACATTACTATGAATTACAGGGGATTAGACACACCCTACGGCGGCGTGAAGACAACTCCAGTATGCAACATGCCATTTAGTTGAATACGATCACCCAGCAGCCTGAACTGTGGGAAGCCTTCGGCAAACATGGGGTAGAATTGAGTTAAGTTAAGGAGGATCAACATTTTTGAGAATGAGTGAAAGGCAGCTCAACACGTTGCTGTACTCCAAACAAAAGTTCCAATCAGATACTGCAGCCTTTAGAATGGCAAATACTAGGTGAATTAACATGTCTTTTTTTTAAATAAATTTGGCCAGAATTAGATTGTAAAAAAAACCAGAAGACTTATCTCCGCTAGTAGGAAAAATCTAAGAAATATAGTTGCAACCCTCACGGGTCATTGTCTGGTAGGAAGACATGTCAGCTATAGAAACTGTAGAGACGAAAAAGATGACGAAAGCATTTCACACCTTCTGTGCACCTGTCCTGCCCTAACGGCTTTGAAAAGGAAAACTTTAGGCGAATATTTATTCAAAGATCTTAAGTGATTTAGCCAGTCTCGACTTAATCAAAATAAAAAACTTTGTCTCTGGGTCAAATTGGTTTAATGTCTAGACGGCGAAAAAACTTACGGCATGCGTTCACATCGAAACTGGTTGCCCCGCCTCTTATCCCATATGGGAATTCTACATGCAGGTCCCGATACTGGTAATCCGGTTATTTCTCTCGTGGCATCACAATTAACATTCTTTTGGTCTAAGTGTATTCCAACAGGAATAGTCACCTAAGCCAACCCAACCAACCCCAACTCCGAATAAGATGGCACGCAGGCGTTGTCCACGTCCCATGCGTTAAAGGAGTTAAGTAAGTAAATTGCTTTAATCCAATGCACCGTTTGCATTTAAGACGATATCTGCTCTTGAGTGGACAATGAAAAGTACTGCTTCGAGTCCTAGTCGAACACCAGAAATGTTTATAGATTACCGAAAAGTTTTGGTAAGTTTAGCTCAGAGGAATTTAACCGCTTGTCAGATCTCTCGGATGCAAGTTGAATTATCTTACTAGTACCAAGAAAAAGCAAGCGTAATCAATAGAGAAACTAAGGCTGAATCAATTTAACCGAGAATATGCTAGACACATATAACTTATCCAAACGCTATGGATGATCGAAGCTTACTATACAAACTTATACACACTGTATTTTCTGTTTGTAGTTTGCCGGCAGTAAAATATTATAATGCTTTCTCTTACCAATATTCTGACTTGGTTAATGAGCTGTGCTATGCACTTAAAGTTGGGTTTTATCTCAGTATTGGAGAAGGTTATGACTTTAATAGAATTTATAGCTTGTTTATTGTTAGTTTTGAACCTAGAACCAACAGTACCGATGAGTACATTTAGAAAACTATAAGGGAGACGACTCTGTTTTCGAATTTCTAGTTAGTAGATAGGCTCAAAAGCAATTTTTTTAATGCCCAGTTCTTTGCTGGGATGTAAATCGTAATGGTGTTCTTATAAATCCCACAATTTTCCTTGACTACATTTTTTTTATTACTTTTACCACATTCGGAGAACTAAAGATGAGGATTTCCAATACGCAATAGAAAAGAAATTGACTGTTACTCTTTGTGTAATCATAAAATAGTATTGAAAAAAGGTTTAGTTTTAAATATAAATTATGTTGTTGTAAAAGAAAATTAAACAAAAAAAAAAGGAGTGAGTGTCAAAGAATTTTACATAAATTTCAAAATAATTAGATACTGCTTTGGAGAAGAGATTGTGTACCGCGACTTGTAGACTCATGTCTTAAAATTGTGTGTACATATTTACAATAAATGCAGTAAGAAGAGAATAACATAAAATAATAAAAAAAAAAAAAAAAACTAAAACTTGAATTAAGCTTAAATAAGTAAAAAATAAATAAAACATTAGTAGCACGGTTATAGAAAATGTTTCTTAATTTGTTCGTTAGTAACCACCACTTAATATGAAACAAAAATGGCAATAGTTCAATATCGAAGTTAGAAAATATGTGTTATATGATATTCGAACTATATTTTTGCTTTGTACTGTTCGTTAGTGTTGTGTTTTATTTAATTTTTATATTTTTAAGTGAAAGAGGAAGATATTAAGTTATTGGCATTAATTAAATTATATATGTATAATATATATATATATATTTAGACACACTATAGGACAAATACAACAAATTACATATAAAAAAAAAAGAACTATGGTGTAGTGAACTTGGTACATACCTCCTTCAGCATTGGCATCGTCTTGTGTGTAGCAAAGCATAAAAGCTAGAAAACGAATCGAGAAATAAAATAGATAGTTATACAATGCCATACAAGAGGAAGTTAAGAGTTAGTTTCGTTTTTGTAAAAAAAAAAATTAAAAAAGAATCTCTAATCTGTATATCGCAGAAACAAATGAAACAACAACAAAAAAAAACTAATAGTGTTGGTGGACAAAAATAAAGAAATGTAACAAGTGCAGTGTGTGGACTAATACATTTCTACATATTATTACATATACTCGTATTTACGCCGAAACCCTATTTATTAATGTTCCCCTCTAACTACTGCCATTAGGACAAGTAATATTTAGTTGATAGTTATGTAAGTAGGGCCAGTTTGGAATATCTAAATAAACCCCATTTAGTTGCTGTTTTCAAAGTAAACTTAAACTGTCTTTGCAAGCAGCGCTTTGAAATCGTTTCGTAATTATTTATATTTGTGTTAATTAGATGCTTATTGTTGAATGTATTTTAACTTACGTTGCTGATCGTTGCAGTCATTATTGTTCACGTTCTCGTTTTCACTGTTAACAACTCCATTAGCTATACACACGTTCATGTGTAATTCAGTTTTTACAGCGTTTTCAAGTTTGTTTAATTTTTTTTTTTAACGTTTTAAATTTGATTTATGATTTTGACAAGATATTGAGTTGGTGGATAAGCGACAATAACGTTAAAAAAATTGAATATGAAATGAAAAAAAAAAAGAAACAAAACGAAAACGTTTTGGGACAAAACAAAGTGAGTTAAGTAAAAATAAAACCAAATGACACAAACAAAGCGTAGACTTTGTAGGCTACTAGAATTCCTTTATACTTACGCTCTTGATCACTGCCGTCCTCATTTTTCTCATCGCGACTTTTCATGAATGGGAACTTTCGCGAAAAAGTAAAATTCTTCTTTTTTCGATCTAATGTTGATTGCTATAAAATTTATATGAATACATTTTTAAAATTGACCTGATCGTAATATAGGTACATATAGATATATGTATGTGTGTGTGTATGTACATACTTTGTCTATATTATTGTTGGCCGCATGCCCCTGAAATTTAACACTACGATCTCTTGCCCTCATCTTACGTTCCCAGCGACGCTTTGACGGCACAATTCCTATGACTTCGTCTTCGCTATCGCCAAGAACTCGACGGGCTTGCCACCACTCATCGTCAGAGGCATTTGTAACGTGTAAGATATCTCCATGCTTAAATGGAAGACCTCGTGAAGGCAAGCCGTCGTCTCGATTTGGATCATAGTCGAATAGAGCTCTAACATATAGGGAGCGCTTTTGTGACGTACGAAGCAGAGTACCAGTACCAGACGAGAGAGCAGCTTGTTGCTTGAGTTCGTGAATACGAGCCTCAAACCGGTTATAGTCTTCGGGTCGATATTGAGCGACTAGAGTTACCACACCACCGGAATTCTAATTAAAAAAAAAAAAAAACAAATCAGTTATATAATTCTAACAAAGAATTTTAGTATTCGCAAATTTAACACGATCGTGACGATGTTTCAACAGAATCACTCTCTATCAATATACGTAAACATAACTCAAACTTCTTCACACCGCATTAGTCAGGTAAATAAATAAAATAAATGTAGAATGACAAACTCAAAATATTTACATTACAATTTCATTTCCGGAAATGTTTACCCTAAGTGACCTCAAAGCGAGGGAAAACGTCAACGTGTACTCGGATCATTGCCAATTATCTAGAATGCGTATAACAACAGAGCACTTAAGAATTATTATAAGAAATATTTTCTTGAACGGCTACTATTCACTGCTAATGTCAATTGCAAAACATCAGATCAAATAATGCCAATGAGTGAGCTCTAGAAACAAAAAGAAAAATATGACCCAAGAAAAACAAAGATCTTGAGGAGTACTCAATCAAATAAAAAAGGAAGCGTTTTAGTTGCAAATTACAAGCAAGTATTTCGTACTATTGTGTAATTTAAATGAAGTCATTATTTTATGCACATATGTATGGAAATGGTTTTTGTACGACAGATTTTCACCATGAAGGGTTTGTCACCAAGCTAAGCCCTAAATCGACTGCGGACTGACTGAAAAGATAGGATAAAGAGGAAATCGTGAACAACCCTATTCTAAACCTAACTATGTCGTATGCAAGATTAAAATATAAAATAAAACCTGGCCTATGCCTATTCTGTCTTAAAAGTACCTTAATCTAACTCTTACCATGGTACTTGCTTCTTTCCACTATCTCTCCTAAATAGAGACTCGTCTCATCCCAGTGACGTGCCGGATGTCTTAACCGAAATTGTTTGGACATAGGCCCTAAAACCACGAAACTCACGTCCTGAAGGAGATGTTAGTTACGTCGTTACGTCCTGTTATAGTGAAGTTGTTGTCCGATCTGTTACAATAATAACATTACGTGACGACTAGTACGATAACTTGGATTGTGACTGGGGGGGGATACGTTAAAGAGGTATCTCACAACATTCGGTCAGAAAGAAAGCATTTGGTTTGTGTCGAAAGATAAAGGGTGAACTTGGGTTCTTCAAGAACCTTTATGCTGGACAGACAAGGGAAAAGGGAATATGCGTTTAGAGTAAGGGAAGAAGGTATCATAGGTTTAGTTTAAGTCTTATTTTAAGTTTTGGATTTAGATTAGGATAGTAAGGTTTCCGTGTTAGGTTATTTTCGCGCATCTTTTTCCCACCTTCGTGGTAGTAATCCTTGGCCACTACTACGCTTTTCTATTTTTAGTCCGTCCGATATTTAAGTAGGGTTTACCCTACTTCTTCTACTGGGTAAGAGTATACAAAAATGGCACATGTTATTTAAGTAGCTGAGGAGAACCATAAGAATGCCGACGACCTCTTCACCTGCACCGAAGGTGCAACCTCACTCAAATTTCAATTACTCTTACAGAATACACATTATGGTTTCCTATAAACTACTCGTATCCAATTATTCGATCCGTTGTTGCAGACACTTCAAGACTAAAGACTATAAAAAATCTGGTTCGCAAGAAAAAAAAAAAAGAAGAAAATATTCTCTATTTCGGTCTTGTATACCATAGAGTGACAAGGTCAGCATCGCCATGAACATGTTAAACTGTACTAACACAGAAAATAATAAAACATAAACTTACTTTTAACGCTTGAGCAGCTTCCTCATGTGTGGCATTCTTTAGGTTAACATTATTCACACTAATTAGCTGATCTCCACGCTTCAATTCACCACCCAAATCAGCTGGACCACCAGCCAGAATGAATGACACATAAATTCCTTGGCCATCCTCGCCACCGACTATATTAAAGCCCAGTCCTTGAGGACCCTTTTGTATAGTGATTGTACGCGCTTCTCTATATTACGAATAATAAAACAAAAAAGACGATTAAAAAACTCATTTTAACACCAGCATACTCATTAGGCTAAATAGTGTTTTCAAATGCACCTCACGTATTCTTTTCTAAAGAACTTCTCATTGAACATCTGCAGCTGTAAACAGCTCATTATTCGGCGATGACTAATCAATGATTTTTAAACAAATACACACGGTCGAAACTAATTACCACATCAACCACCGGCGACAGTCGTCTTTCGTTTAAAATATTTATAATAATTGAAAAATTCGGAAACTAAAATAATTAAAGCTTAGATATGCACGATCGGCTGAGGCTAAGCTTGCTCGAAGAAGCACAGAGTGACAATACGCGTTATGAGTTACACCGCACCGTAGTATTGTCGCCAAATGATTTCATTTTGCTATGATGAATTTTCGATTTCGATTCAACGAATGTAATATGCGTTGTCGTCTTGAGAAATTTATTTCTTTTTTTTCGCACCCGTTTCGCGTTATCGCTTTTATCTCGTTTGATACTTTCAGACGCTCTTGTGGCTCATTATCACTTCTCTCATTATACATTAGATAATGAAATGAATTTTGGAGATAACAGAGATCGGCGCTTACCTTGTTATGTCTTCTGTGCTAACAGCACGAGGAGTACCAGGCGGCACAGCAGCGAGTACATTCGATGATGCATACCTTGATGCAGGTTCTGAAAAGATAGTTTGTTATCTATTATTGAGAGCAATAATTATTATTATCGTAATGCATGTGCGCATGGGAGTAGGGAATGAAAGAATGTATAAGTTTGTTATGATTTATAGTGTATGTAGTAGAGATGAGTAATAGAAGAGTAGTGAGTGTCTTACGAGGCAAAGGTGAATGGGATCTTGATGTTGCTGGGGCAGGTGATGGTGATCGAGCGTAATCGACTACACTTTGTCCGATATTATTGATCGCACCTGTTGAATGCGAATTGACTTGACTGAATGATGAACTAACTAAATGCTGTGTCTTCCCAATAACTAACGTCGCTTTGTCAGTGATTGATTTGAGGGTGGCCACCGCTTGTTCGTGAGATACATTCTCTAGGTTCTTCTCCGTCTGCGAAATAAACAAGAATTCTCTGAGGATAACCGATCCGATAAAAAATTCATACTACTTACCGCATTATTCCGAACAGCAATCAGTTTGTCGCCAATGTTAAGGCGACCGTCAACATGCGCCGCACCACCCTCCATAATCTTTGTAACGTATATACCATTATCGCCTGGTATATGCTGATTGCCAATGCCGCCAGCGATAGAAAATCCTAAGCCCTTGGATCCTTTCACCAAGTCGATCTCAATAACTTGTGGCCCAGTACTGACTGGAGCACCAACACTCACAGCTGATGTGTCACCCGCTAGTGCACTTGAATTCGCAGGCCGTTTTCTTTTAACATGCAATTTAACATGGTTACCGGCTCTTTTCAATGCATCAACGGCACCGGCATGAGGCACATCCACAACTGATACATCGTTTACCGAAACAATGATATCATTTACACCGAGGCGGCCATCGGCTGCTGCAGCTCCGCCTGGTATCAATTTTGTTATGTATATTGATGTGTCTGTGCCAATGTGCGGATTGTCTGTTCCACCGGCAATCGAGAATCCAAGTCCAGAATTGCCCCTTTCAAGTTGGATGTCCTCATATATCCAGCTGTCATCGCCATTAACCTGAGAAGCAAATCAATTCTTCTTAGTTCTTTTAATTAAAATCTATTTACAAAGGGGACATGTTGAAAGCACATTTATATAATCAAAATAACAAACAGAGTACAGGACACAATAATAAATCGTTTGCTTAACATTTTAGTGGGTTAGGATCCAAATACGAAGCTAATTGCATTTTATTTCATCGTTATATGTGAATTAAAAGCTCATTATGGGGGAACTTGGGAAATTACTGAATTTTTTCAAAATTATTACATGGAATGCTAGTTTAGGCTTGGTTATTTCGCCAAATGTTTTGTGAGTTTCTTTCAAATGATTTGAAGGGATCAACGGCTTATGCAGTCGGTATACAGCGGCAGTAATTAATAACTTAACACAATGAAGCTTCTTCAGAAAATACAGGTTACTAGCTACTATTTAGGTTTTAAATTCTTCGGAAATCTCTCAGGTGTATTTTCACCTGAATATGTATAATTAGTAAATAATTAGTTTTCAGTAGCAAATTTCTATTATCATAGTAATACATCTCACATTCAGTGGCACGACCTTGGTGTATGGGATTATGCATTAACATGAAGTGACAAAATAAAGTAACTGCAGTTGAGATGCTCGTAACCTTCAATATGGCCACCCAACCGATCCAAACTTTGTGTAAATATGTATATTGCACGCACGGTAGTCTATAAGCCTTAATAAAAGTCCATCAACGTCAAATGGGTGCTATGATATAGACAGTTAATCATTGAGCTCAGGCCAAGGATCTGAAAAACAGAGTTATAGTTTCCAAAAAAGAGATTATGGAAAAATTAATAGACCATTGACTGTGTCCGATTATATCCTCATTGTCATAGGGACTTGGGCTCTTTAAGTTAAAGGTTTTTCGTCTGCTTTGTTGCACCCGAAATATTAATGCAGATATTCCAAGCTCCAAAAGAATTGTGTAGGCTGTATAAGGACGTAGACCAACATCCCACTGATAAGGAATATTAACCATTCAAGTCAGCTGGATATGACTTAGTAGAGAGCATATAGCAATTTCTTTCTAAGAACTGCTCATATGAGCAATAACCGATGATTGGAATATCAACATCATTTGGACGATGAAAACATCTGCTTTCTATTAAACCCATTTCTTGTTAATATAGCCATCCAATTTGTCCACTACTCCGCTATATACATACATACATATGTGCAAAACATACACATGGGGTTTAGTTTAGTTATATGCGTGTTGTTGCCCTTGTCAGGTTACCAAACTAAAAATTAATGGAGATGTTATTGAGGAATCTAATGGCTTGTCAATGCTTGGCTTGCAAATTATTCCGAAGTTGGGCTGGGTCCCTCGGATTCCTTAAAGGTGTAAGAGGTGGTATAAGACGTGTTTTTTTAGTCCTGCAGATTTGGCTACTATCTAGTCGTCCGAAAATCGAGTACAACTCACATATGTATACATATGTATTTGGGCGGAAGCTTCCGTAACTTGTCTGAGCCTATTAAATCGTGTCCAGCGTCAGGCATGCATATTGATTGGTGACCTATTAATTTGCAACCAAATTCCTTCACTACAGCATCGTCAGAATGTTGAATGCTTATCGGTCCTGTACCAATATTTCGACCACAGTTGTTCAGATGAAATCTATAGTTGTGTCCCGCCTGTGCATCAGCTTATTCGTACTACATGAACGGCCTCTTCCGCACACCCTTATATTTTAAAACGTATTTTCGATCGCAAGGTGAAATTTGGAAGCTCAACATGTTTGTGGAAGGACTTGGCTTCCTCAATATTTCCAACAAATTATGATTTGCAAAGATCCAAAGTCAATGCGCATCGTCGCCTAACTATCTTTTCTTTTCCTTCCAACTTTTAACTTTCCTTTCACTCCATCTGGGATTTAACTTTAAAGAACTTTAGTCCTAGGTCATGAAAAACATTTAAAAAAAAAAAAGAAAAGTAATACCAGAAGCCATTGGATATCTTTCTTTGTGGTTTTTTGAAAGAAAAGGTGTATGTCAATAACCCAGAATTCAACAGAACTGCGTTTTTTTTCAAATTTCAAAATAGGCGGTCTTAATGGAACACCTTTTACTAAGCGGAATATTGGCCCCAACTACAGCTTATGAGTGATGCATATCCGATCTTTTTCTGTTAGTTCATTCGGCATCTAGCAGAGGGTCACCTTGTTGGCTGTCCATATCGCGTTCAGTTTTAGTTTACATAGTCTTACGGGCTTGGATCTAATAACTGCTTGGCTATTGCTGATTGTTTTTCCTGAAAATTTGTCCTCTATAATCAAATCATTTCCGCACCTAAGTAAGAAGTAGTAACAGACTAGAAGTTAAATTCGACTACGTTATCATAAGATCCTTTCGATAGGCGTTCGATAAGGTATTTAAACTGATAAAAATTACCGGCTATAACAAATGTAGTCATGATTAATGTACCCCGTAACGCACAAGGTTTTTTTTTTCTATTTTATCTAGGTTATGGAAACCCAGGATTACACAATGTATCGATGTACTCCGGTTTATTTCAGACTGTTGAATGTTTGAATGTTTCATTATCATCGTTGTAAAGTTATTTTTGCCTGCCGCTGTACGTGCGAATTACTGCAAAACTGCACCCTTCAATGCGAATGTGATTAGATTTAGTGATTATAAAAATGACAATACTACGCTTATCTTGGTCGCGATAAACTAATAGAAAAACAATTTATTTTCAAAGCAATGAACATAATGTATTGTGCGAATAATTTTGCAGCTCCACTTGCAAGCACGTTTATTTATATCATGGACATTAGATAGGATAAAATCATTGCATTGTAGGGAAAGGACGATACAAACTCATATATTAAAAACATGGGCTGAGTACTTAAAGCTAAACAATAAAAAGCAGTAAAGTACAATATATAAGCACACTTGGACAACAATGACACATACCAACAAACTAATAACTTGTCTTAGTGCCTTACCTTCAAATTCGATGTCGAGTGAGCCTGAAAACCACAATATCATAAAAAAAAGAAACAAATTGATAAATAAATGAAATTTAAAAAAAAGTCATACAAATTTGTAATAACAATAAACATAAAAGTTTGCGAAACTCTTTTTTAGTTATTTCTTATCTCTTGGAAAATAGTTATACTCATATCAATTACATTTAGTAGTAAGCTACTGATAGTGGAGGAGCATGTTGAACTTGATACTTTAATCATATGGGTGCGGTGTAAATGAAATTGGAAAACACAAATCAAAATGAAATTCCACTTAAACTCTATCTACGATACGAGGGTATCGTCGATGTAGTAATATGAATGAATATGTAGTTCAGCACCCATCAGAGCAACTATCACATAGAAAGCTAGTGTCTACCCGCTGGCTGTGTCCAGCAACAACTTTAACTAAATAGTAATTTAGTAATTGTGTTAATGGAATGCGCAATGACTGCTAATTGATGGGAACTCTCCCTCTCTATTAATATTTATTTGTCTTTTGTGAATAGCCGACCAACCGACCAACCGACCGACCGACAGTAGGCACGTACATAATATTTGGTACGCTATCTCGTCGAACAAACATATGTATGTTCACATCCTTAAGTCCCTAAGTTAAGTATCCAAGTTGAACAAGTTAAATAAGTGAAATTCACTTTTCGATTTGTTGCGATACATACATACATACATACATGCATACATACTCGTATGTAAAAATAAGAAAATAGCTCTCGCTGAGTAGAGAAATTAGTGCTCTATGACTGAAGAAACACAAATTCGCTAATCAATTAAAGTGTCTAATTAAATTTACGTTGTATTAGTAATACAAGGCACACAGATGTGCTAGAAAATTACAAGTGATATGTTAAACGAGTAAACTGATTCCTCAAACAATGTTACCACATTTTTTGTTTGACTGTCTTCAACAAAAACGGAGGAATGTATGCTTGTGAGGAATTCCTTCCTTTATTTATCTATTTTTTTTTTTTTTACTATCAGATTGATAAGGCAATTCGAGATTGAGAAATGTTATGTTTATCAAAATCACATATCCATAAAATTTGGAATTCTAACACATGAATGACACATTAAGAAGATATGCTACATACATATGTATGTACACTTCAGTTGACTTAAACGGTAAAGTAAGCAGTCTTAAAGCAGAAAATAATCTTAAAGATAATTAAAACTATCAATTATAGCATAGTATGCATTTGAGTAGCACCCCGAACGCTACACATAGACTATGGCAGACTAATCACCTGCTTAACCAGAACGAAAATACCGCACAGTGGGTCACATTGGAGGAACAGCGCTGTGACGCATTTTTATTATTCTTAAGTTCTTAAAAGGTTATCAAACCTATTTTACGTAATAGCATTCAGAATGCAGCAAATTATTTTTTGTTTCTATTCTGTTCTATTGAATAACGTAGTAAATAGGTTAGACAATGGTCTTCATATGGAAATAATTATAAATAAATCACAAATCGCACGATATGGCACGTATGTAGGGTATGCTTATAATCCATAAGGTAATCGGGGAAAAAACGGAATACAAAATGTGCAGTGAAGTTCAACTTCTTTATAAATTTTGAGGTGTGACTGTTTTTTGTTTAAGTAAAACGAGCCTCATTACACATAAAGTGTGCTACTAGAAGTAATGCTGATGTAGACCACTAGACTCCAATGTCGCTGGTAAAATACACGAATGGCATTAGATAGATAGAAAGATAACAGATAAAAAATCTCTACAACTAGTACAGATTTGTTATCTGGCGCTATCTTGATTTGGATAACTATACAGCCATGGCTGGATAACCCCAACTAGTCTAGAAGAAACAAGAAGCCGGGTGTGTATGATTAGAGCAGAGTTACCCTAGTCCGGGTGCTAGACGGCCATTGCACAAATTGATCCAATGAATTTTGTTATAGCTACATATGTATGTGGATAGAGAGAAAGAATTGTCTCTGTTTGAAAACCACTCCGAATAACTTTTAATTATTACTGGTAGAAGAAACTACAGTCTTATCGGTTAGAACAATACTAGTGAACAGAACAGACTGATGAGGAGGTGGGTTCTGGTGTCTTGTCCGACAAGCTCAATCTGAGCATCTCTTCCGCCTCCCAGATCTTTGTAACGTTTTTCAGGCGGAAATCATGAAGATCAAGGAAGCCTTTTCCTGGCTGAAATTTAATGCAGTCAGGGATGTTAACATTTTTACAGACAGTCAAATGGCAATTAAATCCCTAGAATCGTACTCCTTTACTTCTAATGCCGCATTAAACTCGCGTTTGTTTCTTCTGGAGATGACTGAGTTCGACATTCACCTTGCTGGATGCCAGGCAACAAAGACAGTGGAGGAAATTGCAAGGCTGATGACCTTACTACCCATAGGATCCTGCAGAATCTGGGTATGGGCTTCGCTCCTTGTGAACTCTTACGAAAGCTGGACGGGTATAGCAAAACCAGGTGGGAAAATCTCTTTACTTGCAACTTTCCAAGTCAGATTTGGCCTTGGCTTGATCTGAAACGTAGTGCCGAGTTGGTTCCGTTGAAGCGATCACAGATCACCCACGTCATCGGTCTTCTTACTGTCTGATAGGCCAAATGGTTTGTGAATGCAATGGCTCTCTGAGTTCGGTTACAAGGCTGATCTGTTTGACTTTTGTTTAAGATTGCTAGACAATCCTCTGAGAGCTATTTCTCCCTCCTCCTCTTAGGATTCCAATGGGCAATTGAGACTAAGCACATGCTCGCGGATATCTGCTAGAAATTACAGGCAGAATAATGTCTTTTCTGCTTGATGGTGGTACGAAGAAATATAATTCATAGGTAGCGTGGAGTGGTGGCTGCAACTTCAACGGAGGTGCCTCACTCGGATCTCAGCGGATCCATTGTGTTCCCATTCTCATAACACAAGTAACTAGAATCTAGATTATGTGCCCTACAACATGGGTCAAAAAGAGGATTACTCCTGAGCTTTCGCGTTCAACAAAACCAGAACTAATCTATAATCTCAAACTAGGGGGCTATCGTTGAGCTTAAATAAGAAGAGCAAGTGCCTAGACAAGTATTTAGTGCAAATTCTCTTGCCAGCAAAGACTTAGCAACTTACCAACCTACTTATATGTACGTCTGCAGCACTGCGTGTATTGCCTTGGACTTTCATATATAGCGCATGACAACATAGAAAGAGGGTGATAGACAGACCAAAAGATGATAAGGCTAAGTATTTATTTGGACTAAACATATTATTGTGGATTCTTCAATGATACTGTCACACATTCACAGTCAATGGAGATCGCTACCTGTCCATGTGGACTGACTATTTTTGGGATAATTTCGAAGAGAATGACTTGGAGCATATGTGGTTTTATTAAGACAACGTTACAAACAGTGATGGTATTGAATTCTAGTTGTCTCCAGCTCACACGTTCGCGTGATTCGACGCATCTGGACTTTTTTTCTTTGGGGCTATGTCCAGTCAATTGTCTATGCCAATAAGATAGAGAGATTAGATGACCCGAGAAATTTTAATCTATGGAAATCTTAGAAATTCGGAACTGTGGGGCGTTGACCTGCACCATAACAAACTGCCTGTGAGAAGGGAAATCTCTTGTCTTTACACTCAACATAGGTTTAGTCTCCAAGGAACAAACGTGAGATTTCGGCTGATGGCAAAAAGTTTATTATAGGCCTCTTATGTGGCACATGCGGCAATTCAATAATTAAGAAGCATTAACCAGTGCTTGTTGACTGGAAAAACGTAGCAACGTTGCTAAACGAATGACTGTGGATTTTTCATACTTTTCGGTAAGGCGAACGTCTCATAACTATGCGGATATGTACATACTAGGTCTGTTTGTATTCCTCGAGTCGGTAATGAGCGTATATTTACTCCAACTCATTTCAGCCATTTAAATTTGGAACTTTCACCAGATTACATTGTGCTTCATAGAATCTACTTATTTGCTCCAAATTAGCAACAATAGACCCAGAAAAAGTTAATTAGCAATACCACAGCACAATGTCGATAAGAACAACATCAAAGGTTTATCTTCGCTTTTGCTACACGTATCGCTACTTGAATTCAATCTGGACATCGCTTTATTTATAGTCACCAAGAGAGACATGCTCTCATGCTTAGTCATTACTTTTTCTTACATAAAAAATTTAAAAAAAAAAAAAAATATGCGTAAGAGGACTGCAAATTTTCCAGTTCTATTTATAATCTTTTGCTACTTGGCTGCAAAAATACAATATTGCTTAATAAAACTCTGTATTTATGAACATTCTGATCCGAACGGAAGGCAAGGCCTCTCGTCTCGCTAAAATCATGATCACTTCCACGGAATCAGCAGCGCCCCACTGACCTCTTTGCACTGTCGTCGACGTCGTGGTCGTCAATAGAACTTCACCAGATTTTTCTATCAACATTTATGTCATCTTCATAGCTTTGGAGGAAATATTTGTTTAAAGATTTTTTTTTTTTTTTCAAAGGCAAAAATAGCCAACACCAAACTAAACAAAAACAACAAACTTTTGCTCAAGAAAATAATGAAATAAAACAAAGTCTATTTCGAGAACACACATTCGGCGGATGGATGAGCGAAAAAAACAGAAATAGGAGTGATATAAACACAAAATTTTCTGCCAGAGTGTGCGTTTTCCGATAGAAATGGAAAAAATAAATGTACTTTTATTAATGAAATGAAATTAAACATAATAAAAACCGAAAAAAAATTACCGAATCCAAGTTGAACAGCGAGGAGACTTTCTTGATAAATCCACCTCCGCCCTCCTGTTGACGTTTCTTTTTTCGAGTTGTCATTACGATAGTGATAGGTGCAGTAGTAGGTAGGTAGGTAACTCTCTTCTTTCACACGAAACGAATATTATAATTAAAAAAAAAATAAATAAAAGCAAAAAAAAAAAACGCGGAAAAATCAAACAGTGGCTTATTTATTATTCTCTGTTGTGTGTTTACCACAAGTAATGGGTGGTCACAGAGGTATTTCCACTTGTTCTATAAAAATTACCCTCGGACACATACTTTTTTTTTTACCGAGTGGTGTGAAATAAGTCACACTTTGCCCGCAAAACGACGAAAATAGCTACAATGGAATTCCACTTTCACATAACAAAAATGTTGTACTTGTCGTTGTCTTGATTACTTTTCGTGCAGTTACTTAGCAACCACCAGGGTACAGAGTACAAACGAAATTTATACTTTTTCCAAGCACACAGCACCAGAATGCAAAATTATTAATACATTTATTTTAGAGTTTATTAATAAAAACAAAAAAAATATACACAAAACGAGAGGAGACACATCGCGCTACCGCCGATTACAGCAAAATTTACAAATTTTCTGACAACTCGACTTGGAAGTGCTAGAAATTCTCATTCCAGGGCGCACGTCTACGCAACATTTCTGTCTTTCTTTTTGTTCCCGATTCATCAACAGCGACGCGCGATACTCGAAGTTGAAGGCGACTGGAATATTATATGCATTTCCAGTCAAGATCACCGAAAATTAATTGACAAATTAAAAAATCACACATTTCGCACGAATATTATATAATTTCGTTCTTTTTATCGACATTGAAACTAAGAAACTACACTCAATGTGTATAGATAAAAATAACAAGTAATGAGAGCTAGAGACACCGCCGCCGCCGAACGTTCACTCACTTCACTCTCTTTCCGACTTCCAATGATAAATTGACAACTCGACTCTTTGGTGCTTTCCAACGAGACAAGACTGCAACGCACACCTACACACAACAATACCAAGTCAAGTCACACAGTCAAACATTTCGGGCGTTCACTTTGTTAACTACATACATACATATACAGGTGTTTGTGCTATACATATGTACGTACCATGACCACCAATGTAGCAACAATGTAGCTGGAAATCTAGTGAGAGCTACTTTGTGAATGGAAGCTATGTTCTTCATTTTACTAGCTAATGTTGGTGCTCCTGCTGATTTGATTTAATGAAAGGGGGCGCGACTATCGATAAAATTAAAACACAATTCGTTGGGGATTTTTTACTGTTTCCGGTCGACACGGGCGCAATTTTATTGATTATTTGCAATAACCTACTTGTTAGTATTTACAAAATAAAAAGCGCAAACAACACTCATGCTTTATTAAAATTGAAATTCAGCAAAATACTTGGTCTTACACTTTGAAATGTGAGACCCTGCTGCTTACTACAAAAAAAAAAAACAATAAAAACCAATAAAAACACCAAACAACACTTAAATTTTGTTTTTTATTAACAAAAAATCAACTTGGAAATGTAGAAAAATAAAATTGGGATTGATTTTGGGGATGCTTAATTGGCAATTTCTGCACTTACAGCTTGCTCGGAATGAAGTGACTCTGCCGCCGGCGCCTGCTGGACATTATTGACTGCTGCTTCGGGCGATTGAGGTTGTGGTGGTGGTGGTGATTGTTGCTGTTGGTGTGCATCTGTTTTCGGAAGTTCGGATTCGCCTTCGATTTTGAATCGTTGATTCTGCTAAAAATAAAAAATAAAAGTGGAACAACCAAATAGACAAAAAAAAAAATAATAAAGCTAACTTCAATTAAGATACAAGGTGCTTGAGAGTACAAACGCAACTGCCTAGTGTAGAGGACTCTTGATGGCAAGATGAACGTAAGAATTAATTTCTACAGAATTCGCTGGCCTGGAGTTCTATGCTAGTTTTTCTAACTTAACTCAATTCCAAGCTAAATTCGAACTGATAATAGCGATGAGTGAATAAAATCTTATGGCTGATGGCTGGATGCTGTAGGAATAGGGTAGGAACTGACTGGCGTCAACCTGGCGACGTCCAGTGTTGTAACTGTTACTGCGCATCAATTGTGCTTATTTTACCTCCTAGTGGTAGCCATCGGGTACTGGTTGGTGTCCATCCGGACCCGACTTGCTAAACTTATAAGCGCGAGTGTTGGACAAGAGAAAATTGCAGCACTATAAATACGACAGCGGACGAACTCTCTCGATGAAGTCAACGGTGGCGTTAAAGCTTCAAACGGAAGCACAACACTCAGGCCGATAAAGATTTCCAAGAATAAGTCAGGTTTTTGGAAAAGAGATGGTGGCGGATGAGCCCTTATTAGGCCAACGGGAGCGCTCATATCCCCGAAGCCGGTAACTGACATCGGTTTAAAACCGTCCCCTCGTCCTAGGGGTTTCAAAAAATGGAACTGGCCCTCCAGGTTGGGGGTTGTGCCGTTGGGGTAACTTCCTTATAACGTAAAAAAAATTTAGTTATGAGAGAGACACAAGCCTCGGATAATGGACCCCCTCATTTAATACCACGACCCGGAACGTACACGGACTATGATATAAGAGTATGCACCTGGAATGTACGTACACTGTACACTCCTGGTGCTATTCAAAAACTTGAATCTGTCCTCACGCGGTACAAGGCAGATATTACCGCGATCCACGAGATACGATGGATAGGATCAGGTATGCAAAAACGGAAAAATTGCGACATTTATTACAGCTGTCACAAAAGACTGCACATGTTAGGATGCGGATTCGTTGTGGGAAATCGGCTACGCTCAATGATAATTGACTTTAAGCCGATCAGCGATCGCCTGGCTGTGATCCGCATCAAGGCTACATTTCAAAACATCAGCATAATATGTGCACACGCCCCTACCGACGAAGCTGAAGACTCTATCAAGGAGGAGTTTTATGACCTCCTGGACGGAGCCTACGGAGCCTGTCCGGAGTATGATGTCAAAATCATACTCGGGGACTTCAATGCCAAAATCGGTAAGGAAAACATCTTCGGCGGATTAGTTGGAAAGCACAGCCTCCACGACACGAAAACAGACAACGGCTTCCGGCTAATCGATTTTGCAGCAGCTCGTAATACGGTGATAAGTAGCACTAGGTTTTCAAGACTACGAATCCACACAGCTACCTGGCGCTCTCCAGATGGTCGAACCGCCAACCAAATCGACCACGTGCTAATAGATGCGAGGCACGCATCCAACATTCTGAATGTGCAAACGTTCAGAGGGGCAAACGTCGACTCTGACCATTTTCTTGTTGCAGCTAAGTTCAGAGCTCGACTATCCAATGAGAAGAAGCTGCAGACCGCCCAGAAAAAGAAATTCAACGTTGGAAGCCTTAGCATGTCTGGAGTAGCCAGAGCCTACAGGGAGCGCCTGAGTGAGAGACTCTCCGCTCTGCATTCACCATCCACAAACG
Source organism: Xylota sylvarum (assembly GCA_905220385.1). Classification (NCBI taxonomy): domain Eukaryota; kingdom Metazoa; phylum Arthropoda; class Insecta; order Diptera; family Syrphidae; genus Xylota; species Xylota sylvarum. The sequence continues at coordinate 151,563,290 of LR999957.1, read as the reverse complement.
CCAACAATCTGTGGAACCAGTATCGCGACATCATCAAAGGGGTAGCAGAGACCACCATAGGCTACCAGCCACCACCCAAAAATAGCCCTTGGTATGATGATGAATGCGTACGCCGGAAAAAGGTGACAGAAAATGCACACTTGCAAGCGCTGCAACGCAAAACAAGGGCAGCGTGAGAAGAGTATCGAACCAGAAGAAGGGAGGAGAAGAAGATCCTGCGTAAGAAGCAAAGGGCACACGCAGCCTCCCAGCTCAAGGATATCGAAGAGTTCCGCGGTAGGAAAAACATCCGGATGTTTTTCAGGAAAGCCAAGCAACTGGCAGCTGGCTTCAAGCCCGGAACGCAGGCTCTTCGAAACAGTGAAGGAAACCTAGTCACCGAAGCACAGGAATTAGTAGATGTATTTAAGCAGCATTTCCAGCAGCTACTTAATGGGCAGGTAGAGAGAGTGATAGGGCAAGAAGAGAACCCGCATCCAGTCAACGAAGAATCCATCCCCCTCCTAGTTTTGAAGAGGTCGGCTCAGCTATCAAAAAGCTGAAGAACAACAAGGCCGCCGGCTCTGATGGTCTACCAGAGTCTAGCAGAGCTTTTCAAACATGGTGGTGATGCTTTGGTAGGGTGCATGCACCAAGTCTTCAACCAAGTATGGGTGGATGAAGTCATGCCCGATGACTGGACTATCAGCTCTACATGGCCCATCTTCAAGAAAGACGATCCTATGTCTTGTAAGAACTACTGAGGCATATCCCTGCTTAATGTCGCATTTAAGATCCTATCCAACGTACTGTGTGAACGTCTGAAGCCCTTCTGCAGCACACTAATCGGCACGTACCAGTGTTTCTTCCGGCCCGGCAGATCGACGATCGACCAAATTTTCACACTAAGGCAAATCCTGCAAAAGACCAACGAATTTCAAGTCGAGACTCACCATCTCTTCATCGACTTTAAAGCCGCATATGATAGCATTCATCGTCTTGAGCTCTACAAGGCGATGGCCGAATTCGGGATCCCGGCTAAACTGATCCTGCACCGCTGGATCGTGCAATTCGGCAACAGTTCCTCTGAACTATTCCAAACATGCACTGGATTTCGGCAAGGGGATGCACTATCATGTGACTTCTTCAATCTTGTGCTGGAACAGATAGTGCGCAGGGCAGGTGTGAACACGGAAGGCACTATCTTCAACAAATCTGTCCAGTTGCTGGGATACGCAGACGACATCGACATCATCGGTCGCTCCCAGCGCGCCGTGTTAGAGGCTTTTACGTCAATTGAAGAAGAGGCGAAACGAGTTGGCCTTGAAGTGAATGAGGACAAAACCAAGTACATGTTGTCAACAAACAAAGAAGCATCTGTCCACCGCCTAGGACAAAACGTCACTGTTGGCAACAGTAACTTCCAAGTGGTTAAGGAGTTTACCTACCTCGGAGTAAATATCAACTCCACGAATGACAACTTAGTGGAGATTCGACGAAGACTTACCCTAGGAAACCGCTGCTACTTCGGTTTGGCGAAACAAATGGGGTCAAAACTCCTAACTCGAAAGACGAAATGTTTGCTCTACAAAACTTTGATCCTGCCAGTTCTGCTGTATGGAGCCGAGTGTTGGACGATAAGCAGGAAAGCAGAGCAGATATTGAACACTTTCGAAAGAAAAATTCTTCGTCGGATATTTGGTCCCGTATGCGAGGAGGGCGAATGGAGGAGAAGATATAACCGCGAACTCTATGAGCTGTACCAGGATGTGGATGTAGTCCAAAAAGCCAAAACACGTCGACTACACCGGCTCGGCCACATCGAGCGAATGGACAATAATGCTCCAGCATAGAGGATCTTCGAATTACAGCCTCCAGGTTCGAGAAGACAAGGAAGACCGAACCTCCGTTTTAAGGATCAAGCTATCGCGGATGCCAGAGCGCTTGGTCTAGATAACTGGAAGCAGCGTGCCCGGGATCGAAGAGAGTGGAAGGCTGCTGTGTCTCAGGCAGAGACTCTTCACGGGTCGGGAGCCCGTTAAGTAAGTACGTAAGTAAGTATAGTTTTCTCATTAAATATTTAGAGTGTTGCAGTATTTATTGAATGCCAATCGCCTTGTGATAGCTGTAGCACCCTATCACAAATCTAGTTCGGTATCAACTGACAGATAGGCAGACAAATATGACATATGTAAGTAACGAATGGGTGCGTTTGGTTTCTATACCTAAGTTAGGGATACCTAAGGTTGGTTTTCCCTTGTATTGCGAACTACCAACTAGTTAGCGCTGTCAAAGTACCAATTGTTTTTAATTTGCTTTGTGAGGAGAGAAACGCACATCTCAACTTTAATTAATTTATTGACAAAATAAAAACAAAACGATTACAAATTGATCATGAATGGTTCAGAGGATGTTGAGGTTCTAAGAAAGCTGCAAACTTTTTTGAAATTTATCACGAAAGCAATACTTGCCCTATAGTTATAGGTGCAAGTAAAAATAGTAAATCACCACTTAAGGGTTACCTTCCCTACTCGTGATTTTCGACATGCAAACTAATTTGCATATCAACCTGGAAAGCCTACTGAGACTGCCATTCACAGCCTTATATTAGGAGCCTTTGACAACACTTCCTACAGGGTTATAAAAAAGGCTATGATTAGTAAAGAAATCACATACCTCACCATACTGTAAAGCAGAAGAATACAATTAGAATGTAGAGGATCGCTCAATACAATTATAGTCACTAGAAGATGCCCGAAAGGGGATGTACTTTTTCCCCTGTTCTAGACTTTGGTTATAGACAAACCCCTCGAATTACTAACAAAAGCAGACAATGTTGTCATCATCCTTAGGGGAATATTTGATAACACTATATATGAACCAATGCAAAATGCTCCTATCCTAATTTTGACGTATACGCTTTTCCAGGTGCTATGCTTAGTGCTTTCAGGGTGCCTCAGATTTTGGACCTTCCAGACTACTGGAGAGCCTGCGGAGAAGAATCAAAGGAGCCTGCATTTAATATACCTTTTCAGATAGCAAAAGCAGCACTATTAACTCATCTCATATGGTAGGATCTAAGCTGTCCTGGGACTGTCTCAATCAGCTCAAAAATGTTGTTACTTTTGTTTTGTCCTTGTCGCGCACTCTCCCGTCCTGAGCCCTGTTTTGAGGTACCACCGAACAGTACCCACTCCAAGAATAAACAGTGTGTGCAAAAAAGTTAATCAACTGCAATCCACATAAAGCCTTTTATCGATCTCAACAAAGACTACCTAAGAACCTAAACGGGCTATCTTACGGATAGTTTTTGCGGGTGTCTGAATTGCCCATATATTCCTCGAGCCTGGAGAGAAGTCAAAGTAATTTTCATTTTCATACCCAAAGCTACCCCAAAGATTTAGCCTTACCTCGTTTCTACTTAAGACATTTAAAAGGTTAATAGATTTACACATTCGCTTCAAACTAAGTCCTACAAGTATGTCCCCAGCCCAACACGCCTATACTAAAGGCCGATCTGTTGACACAAACCTGCATGAGGTGGTAACAAGGATCAAAAGTTCAGTCTAAAATAAAGAAATCACACTAGCGGCCTTCCAGGATATAGAAGGATCCTTCAACTATACTATACGAATAGCACTGCATCAACTAAACATAGACCCAGCAATCGCATACTGAATGTTCAATGCATGAATGAATCAAGGCGAGGCACATCAACTCAGAACTGAGTGACTCCGAAGTACATGCACTGGCCTCTAGTGGCACCCCGTAAGGTGGGTCCTATCCCCTCTACTATGGATACTGGTTGCGAATGAAATTTTAAAGAAATTATAACAAAATGGGGTCAAAGTTGTCGCATATTGTTATGACTTTTATTACTTCAATCCGCTCTCAATACCCTACACAAATGGGCGGAGAGTTGTGGAATAAACTTTAGTCGCCCTAAAAACAGAGGTGGTCCCCTTCATTAACAAGAGAACAATTTCGCAATCCGGCTTTTGAGACTCCAAGGCACAACCCTCTAAATCTTAGATAAGACGAGATACTTTAGCTCACTACAATCTCTTGCCAGTCATAACAGGGTCAAATTCGGTTGGGTTGGATCACTGGCCATCAAAGATTTGCCGGCAACGAATCTACAGATGAACTAGGTAGGGTTGGCTCAGAGTCTGTGTTCATGGAGACAAGTCCCCTTCTGTGTTGTCAACTAGGCTGCCGCTACAGCGCTAATTAACGATTATAGACACAAACTTTGAACACTGGGAAAATGTCTCGAAACTGTGACAAACCACCCTTATTCCTTCATGGAAATCCTAAATCAAGACAAGGTTAGTATTAGAAAGCTGGTGAGTTTTCTCACATGTCACTGCAGTTCTGCGGTATCTCCTTAACAAGCTCAATCTCTGTCCAGAAACGCATATTCTATGTGAATGCTCAGCATTACATTGGTTCTTAACCGTATTTTCCATAAAGAAATATGTTCGTCAGCGCTTAATAGAAAAAACTTAACCCTCTTCACGGGGACTATTACCGACCGCAATCTCCTGGCGGCCCACCGAAGAGGAATGCGACTAAACACAGATGGCCTCTGCAGAGGCTGTGGCGATACGGACGCAGAAGAGAGCATACCCCACTTTATATGCAGATCTAGGAAAACGGCCCCCGACGAATACCACTTCAGAGACCTAGGTGACCTGCCACCATTGACCATTCTAAAATTTATAACAATTTCGGGTTGGATCAGGGAGGCGGTTTAGGCCTAAGTCACAAACAAAGGTTTGTCTTCTTTTGAGGTTACTCCGCAACAGGGTTCAGAATGGATCCATTGGTGATTCTTATCAAGATATAGTATCAAGCCCTAATATAGTATAAGTACAAGTTAGTTGGTAGTTTATATTTTTCGTCCATTTATCGGGCTAAGTGCCATGACAACCTGAATATAAGGCTAGCAAATTTGTAACTACATATAACGCAGCCGGTGTAAACAGAAAGTCACTGCTGCATTGAATGGAAAATTTAAACCGATGCCACATTTCAACGAAGCCAATGAGAGTGCTTCAGATAGCAAGCTCCACTTTAAAATATTTAAAAACTATCAGGATATTTACATATGGGATGTGCGTACGTTAATAAGTGCATGTTTTTGCTCCTGAGAGCACCCTTCAACATTTTTATTGCCGTCAATGCGTTAATTTCATATCCTTCACCTTCTTTCCAAAAACTTCTTGCTTGACCTAAATTTTGTGCATAAATTATTAAGTCATATATAAATCATTCATTTTCATTGCTTTCTTTAAGAGACATATTTTGTGCTAGTCGACACATTGAAATAAGTTTATTAATTCTACGTCCAATGCACAGTTCCTTTCCCTGTCCTTACTCTAGTAATATGCTTTTTTTATAGCGTTGTCGTGTTAAAATTCAATCGACTTATAAAAATCTGTTTATGGTTCAAACTGGATTCTTTAACAACCGTTTCATAAAATCCAACGTGATTAAATTGAATAAAATTTAATCATCTTAAGTAGTCTTTTAATACATCCTATTCGAATCAAACACCCGTAGAGTGATGTAATTAAGGATTTGTCTCCTCGTTCATTGATTGAATTACGGTGTGTTAGAGGTCCATTAGTCCATTAGAGAAACGAACAAAATGAACAAAAAAAAAAAAAACATTCATGTAATGTTTAAAATTTAGTTAAAAAAATTACCAGCGAAGTTACAAAACAACGGATCAGTTACACCAGAAAGTATAGGGTGGGCCATCTGTTGGTTTCTTTTCGTATCATATGTTATTTTGACACTGACAGCTCTGATGCGCTCAAAAAATTGACAGAAACTCAGTATTATATTTTCGTGGTAAATATTGCAAAGTTACTTCCAAAGTGGATGCTGTGTTGGCGAAACAGTACGAATTTTGAAAAAAAAACTTCAGTCGAAAGAATGCACGAACTGCATCTGGTGTACGAAAGTTTGTAATGAAATTTTGTGAGACTGGTTTGCAATCCAGCCGATCGGTGGTGGTGGAAAGGACGCTCCTTTTCACTAACTATAGACTTTCCTGTGTCCTTCGATTCATATCAAATACTGAAACTCACAGTAAACAATTAAAGTTACAGTAGGTATCACATTGGTTGTGGTTTTCCATTTCGTTCGTTCAAATGCAGTAGTGACCGCAATGTCTAATTGCAATGGTAACTATTATCTGCAGGGTCACCCATGTACAACGCGTGCAAACATTTTAAATAGTTAATAGAGTTTGTGAACATGTTGTGAACCATGGGAATTTTAGCATGCAATTTTTTTCAGTTCCCCTTTAATAATTTAATAATTAGTAATTTGACTTGCGCTAAGTATGTTATTATTCTCATCGGCTGTTAAGCTTTTGTTGCTAGATACTTGGTTGGAAGTTATCGCAATTATGTTGGAGGTAGAAAACTTGTTGATGTTGTACAGTTTAGAAATCTCACATCTCTCCAAGTGCAAGACTACAAACGATTTATAAAAACAAGAAAAGCTTTAGCTCATTACATTGAATCAAGAACTTGATAACAGATCCTCACGAAAAATGGATAGACCATTAAATTAATAATCTGAAGATAAAAAAAGTGCTCTTCTTAACTTCGAAAATGACAACTAATGCCATCTACATACATCAATATAACCAAACAACAATAGAGAATTCACAGTCAACAAGTACGAATGTGAACTTTCCTCAAACCTTTTACAAGAACGTTCAAAAAAGGTTGTAAAATCTAACATAGAATTGTAGGGAATCGAACAATGACCTGGTGTGACCATAAATTAAAGACAAGTCTTCCAACCAAATTATGTATGTACTGCTTCTTTAAGGGAGGCAAAATGCTCACAGAGTTCAACTTAGATGAACGCCAAGGCGCACGAATAGTGCGTTGGAGTTCGAAGTTCGATTTCCTAAGAACATCAAAGTTATCTCACAATCACACTATTCCCGAACGTGGGACAAATGTCCGAGAGTATAACTCCAATAAAAAATTGGACAAAATTCATCTCGCCGAATAAGTTACAACAATCAGGCAGGTCCTCTTAGTCAATCACAGACGAACAGTGCAGAGCTGGTAAAAATGTTGCAGGTGGAGCAGAACAGGTTGTGGCCATAAGTCAGAAACACCACAGAGACTTGCAAAAGGATTTCACTGAAAGCGAAAGGGTAGATAGGCAATGAAAAAACATACATCTTAGCTAGAAAACGATCACATTGATCTTCATGATGTCCAGACCATTCTATAGTTCCCATGAAAGAACGAAACAAATCCAAGGACTATCCAAGAGAATATGCAAAAAAAAAGAATGTTCAAAGAGGATGAAGAACACATTTTGTGTCGTTGTCGCATTAAACTAGATGTGGCAGCAGCTGTCCGTGAAAAATATGTGAGAATATAAAAATCAAAAACAAACGTAGCCCATGTAGAGCCTTTGGCCCAGTTTCTCCCAACCATTCGTGCTATGCGTGTTACATTTCTCGCACAAGTTTAACCCCTGTCTGAAGTGGCCCCAAACTGAAATCTATGCTCCTTCAAATGTATATACCCCGTCAATCTCATACCAAAAACCCAACTAGCTGCTCTGTCTTTGCCAAAAATTTGGCTCCAGTAATAGAAACAGATAAGATTGTAAAGCTGATGTAAAACATATAATCTCAAAAGAATACATGAGTATCGTATGTCCCTACGATTCCGAGCGACAAAAATTTGTCACATTCTATGAAACTGCAATTACCCAAGAAGTACAGCCAACTTCTTGAACCCATTGATAAAATGTATTGTATTAATTTTAATAAAAACCGTTCAATGGCGCTGTTGAACGAGAAGCTATTCCAAGCATTCAACAACTAGAATCCATTGCTCTTTTTGAACTTCATAGCATCATGGCACCTTGACAGACAAACCTTACTTCAGTGCAACGCTTATCTACCAACAATGGTATCTAAATAGTAGAGGCAATGCAGGAAGAAATACTACAAAGGGACTGTCTACATTCAGAGAGTGAATAAAGTCAAACTATGTTTTGCAATAGACTTCTGACAGTTCTTTCGATAGCTGTCTGTTAGTGTTCTACTTTCAGTTACTTACATGCAAACACACAACTTCGACCCAGTTTGCTCTCATGTCATGGAGCTTCAAGTTTAAGTAGCATCAAACTGTCATAACTTTATTTTGTAATTATAAAATGTCACCGCTTGCAAAGGAGTATTTTAGTATTATCCCCAGGAGTAAAATGACCGAGATGGAAGTGTCAATTTATATTATGAAATTGAATTATCTTAGGCGGGCGTGGTTCCTTTTTAAATAGCGATTAAATGGTCTTTTTCAAACTGGAAACTGTATTTATCATCTTAATTAGCTTTAAAAAGGACAATATCAAAAATTGGTATAAAAAAAATATGTACTTAGGTAGTCACTCAATTCAAAATAAACGTGTATCTCGCATCTTCTCTTCGCCTTTTAATAATCCTTAATCCATAATCCTTAATAATAAAAATGTAAACCATATAAACAGGCAAAAAAAAAAACCTAATTACAAATTTCCTTGGAAACCAAAAATAAATATCAAAATTCATAAAACACCATCCCTCACTGGAAGTGCGTTAACGAATAATGTCAAGAGCAATACTCGTACTTGCCTATTCAGTACATGTGATGCACTTCAAAATTACCCACTCTTGGTAATGAATAAATATAATTTCATCCCGCACATAATCTCTGGTTGAAGAGATTTTTCAAGGAACGGCGATGCGTACTAATTAGACAAGTGGGCCTGATATATTACTAGAATCTCCAAAATACTGAAGTCTCCTAAAGAAATCAGCGCAAAAAATATTATAATCACATCGCCACTTCGAAAATGTAAAGCTCACGAGCTACTTGTAGATTGAAGCACCAGTAACATTACGTAGGAGGATATCATCGACGAATTCAAATATTAATAAAGTTAGAAAATTTATTCATATTAGGTGATAGAGAACAACGGTATTCCACAAATAGCATTTCTTATAGACATTATACTTTTTAATTTCATAAATTATTAATACAGCTGACTATATTAAAGCTTCAATAATTGCAAGCAAATGAGATAGTTCCTTTCTCATTGTAGGTTAGCAACCCTGCAACAAAGAATCGGAATAGCGTTGAGGTGCAAATTAATTATTTGGATACGAACGAATATACCGTTGAGTTCGTTTTACTATTTACCAAATCCTATCGAGAAGAGTAATAAGTCGCCTCAAGTAGTCATAGCTCAAAGCTTTTACAGTATATAGTCATTAATTAATCATCGGGGATATGTACGTACATAAGAAGTTGTGTCTCAACAGCTCAGTAGCATCTACAAGGAAAGTTTGGTATGTTCTGAGACTAATCTAAACTTCTAACCAATTGTTACCATGTGTAGTTTTCTCATTAAATACACGCAGTCATTACGTGTTTGTACATATTTAGAGTGTTGCAGTATTTATTGAATGACAATCGCCTTCTGATAGCTGTAGCAACCCTATCACAAATCTAGTTCGGTATCAACTGACAGATAGACAGACAACTATGACACATATAAGTAACGAATGGGTGCGTTTGGTTTCCATACCTAGGTTAGGGATACCTAAGGTAGGTTTTCCCTTGTATTGCGAACTACCAACTAGTTAGGGCTGTCAAAGTACCAATTGTTTTTAATTTGCTTTGTGAGGAGAGAAATGCACATCTCAACTTTAATTAATTTATTGACAAAATAAAAACAAAACGATTACAAAATTGATCATGAATGGTTCAGAGGATGTTGAGGTTCTAAGAAAGCTACAAACTTTTCTTTCTTTACTTTCTGCACTAAAAATCGTAAAAGCACATATTCCTAAGAGTATGGGATAATTCCCATCAGAAATTGATGAAAATTTCATGAAAGTTAGGGAACGCATCGAAAAACCTCCACACAACTAAAATGTCATGTATGAGGAAGAACAAAACACGAGAAAGACAGTGAAGTTTTCAGAAATCTTCATAAACACATGTTTCCAAATCAAAAGAAAGTGAAAACCTGAATAAATTTAATTGATAGGAGAAAAATAACTACATGAACTTAAATGTCAGTTTATTGTATAGTGTTTTTGACAGATACCACACCTCTTACCTACAGAAATCAAGGCGTTCAAAAGATTAATTATGTTTTTCATGAAATTGTCTCCATATTTGACTGCAATCTTCATTTTAAAGGTAAAGTTTAGAAGTGGAAAATGTCAATGAAAATAAATCAGCTGTTACCTAGATGTTAGGCAGATATTTCTTATCTAACTTGAAGGAGAAATATTTACGGCATTTTGAGAGGATATTTGAACCAATCGACCAATAAGAAGAAAGTTAACTAATTAGGCATAGATAGGTAAGTGGAATCCGAACGCATCCAATGTTTTGAACTGGGACGCCATATTTTGCCAATAATGTTCCTCGGCTATAGGTGAAGTTAGCTGTGGTTACAAATTTTGTATCAAAGTTCACGTCCAGTAGCGACAACCTTACATGCGCTAACTTCAATTTTCAATCGAGTGGTGGCAAAATTTGAGTTAACATATGAAGCCTATAATGTCCCCATGCGAACGAGACAAAGAAAAACCAAGAGTACCGAGAATACTGCGATTGCAGCCCCAAGTGTAGGTTAGGTTAGGTTAAGAAGGGATGTGTGACGGTTAAAAACTCATCACGTTCACTCGGAGGCCTAAAGGTCCATTGTGAATCCCCTATTTTATATCGATGGAGTGGGAACAACAAAATACAGAAACTTATCGCGTCACTGGTTGGGATGGGAACCAGTTGGTACTTTTGATAAAATGGAGAAGATCCGATATCTGAAAGCCTGCTACCTAAACCTAAAGAACCTAAAGTGCGAAGGCGTCGTTCTTGCACAGCGGGGCAGTAGCAAAGCAGATGCTGGATAGACTCCACCTCTTCCTCATCTCCGCAGTTTCTACATAGATCGTTGGACTCCACTCCCCATTTACGGAGCATGACTCCGATGGCGCAGTGTCCTGTGATTATACCAGTAAGGATGCGGAGAGAGGATCGATTAAGTGCCAGAAGGCTTTTTGTTTTCTTTTTATCTAATAGCCCCAAGTGTAAGTGAGGACCTAAATTTGCGAATTCTATGTAGACCTCAGGAATTGGGCATATATGTGATTAGTTTGTGGCGAATTTTGCGCAAGGACTTTTGCTTGGATACCTGTTAGAACTCTTTGACTCAAGAACTGAAGCCGAATGACCATCAACTGGGACATACCTTCAGTGATTGCACAAAAACGATACCGTTTTTCATCGCAATGCATTTCAACGGCTTGGATCATTGGCTCATACTTTTTCTTCAATGATACTGGCAACACAGCCACAGTTTATGAAGATCGCTATAGGGCCATGTTAAGTAAAGTAGACACTACTAGTTTTGAACTGACATTCCTAGACTATAAGTTCTCAATATTTTAATGCAGACCCATAATTCTCGGAATCATTCCAAACTACCACTATCATTTTGCATGTCAGTCCAGTAAAACTGTCAGTGCAAAACTGATGGTGTATATCCTACTTTAATTGACTATTTTTGGGATAAATTGAAATAGGATTGACTTGAACTATATGTTGAGTCAACAAGACGTCCCGCGCCACATATCACACAGCTGGGCAAACAATCGAGTTATAAAAGTCGAGAGCCAGTCTCATAATATTTAATTTTTATATTCAGCAACAAGTTATACACGCACAATTTATTATAACCTGTATATCCCTTAAAATTTGGTACCTTCTGTAGTAGAATCGAACCACGTACAAAAAATTGACATAAAGGCAGCTAGCAGAAAAAATTTCCTTTTTTCCTTTTCTTTCTATGCTTCTAAAGTTTGTGTTGTTATCTACTCATGTAGTAGGGAAAGTTTGGGTTACTTGACAGAAAAAAGGAAAAAAAAAAGTTCAATGGCAATCCCTAATTTTGTTTGATATCCAGCATCTGGACATAATAGAGTTTTCATATTTTCCTTTTCTTTCTTTAGGCGTAAAAAGTTACCAAGAATCTTAATTGTATAAAAAGCAGACAAGAATTTCTATTGCTCATTTGTTTGCAAACAAATACTTGTCACAGATGTCTTCTTTCGTTCTAGTACTTTAAAATGTTAAATTTTAAGGATAGAGAGAGAATTTTCTCAAATTAAAGAAACTGACTTGAATTTTGGAAAATGTCAATTGAGGTTGATCAAATTTAAAGGTCAAAACATACACTTGGCAATTCATATAGAAGAAAAGCATACAAAAAAGTTACAATCTGTCTGGAATGAATGGAATAATACCCAATCCTTCTTCCTCTGTATCACTAACAGCCCTATTAAAGTAGGCGTGGCATACTGCACTTTATTATTGAATTACTACGATAACTTACGATTGAGGATTTTGATTGAACATATTTCTCTATGTTACAAACTACTATATGTCCGTTTCCCTACCTGAAAATTCGTAATTCGTACGAATTGTTACAAATTCTAGTTCAACTCCATTCCCTAACACAAAAAAATATCGTAAAGAGCGAGGACATGAGGGAGTAAAACATTTCCCTCAATGACAAAACTTACTTAAGTCTTACCGAACAAATATTTAGGTCTAATCCCTTACCTGAAAATTCGAACAAATTCGTACGAATTTTGTTACGAATTCTAGTTCAACTCCGTTCCCTAACACAAAAAAAAAACTCGTAAAAGAGAGAGCAAAACATTTTCCCTTAGTGACAAATTTTTATAGGTAAGTGGTGTACGATCTGTCAAAAGCACTATACAATCAACTAACTTTACTACTTTAGTTCAGTTATTTCTTTTCCTCCTAGCAATGAAATTTATTCAGGATTTAATTTTTATTTGATATGTACATATATTTGTGAATATTTCTCATGTTTTGTTTTACCGCATACATGACATTTCAGTTGTGCAAGGAAATGAAATGTTCATGAGAGATTTATCACCCACTCTTAGGAATTTGTGGTTTAACGTTTTTTAGTGCAGACCATTATGTACCAAACTTAATACACCGTTAGGATTAGGATAGGATATAAAAATATCATTTTCAACACGTTTCTCAATACGTGAAGACTTTTCAGATGTACTCAGAACTAATATTACGATTGCTGACCTTTGAATAAGAGTACGCGAACCGACCTAAAGCATGGGATTTTGACATTTATTGATTTAATGAATGTTTTGAAGGACATCAAACAATTTTGAACACAACAAACCCCTGCAGTCGACGTTTATGAGACCTTCTTGTAAGTACATACATACATCTGTAAGTATCTGGTTATTTAAGAAACGAACACTGATGAGGCGTAACATTTTGAGATTTGTGCTTTATGTCTATGGGCGTTAAAACACCGTGTGATAGAACCACACCTCGAATTACGAGTAGTGTCATCTTTTTTGCTGAAAAATGACTTATATATCCCGTACCAGGTCGGGCACAGCATCTAGTCTTATTTTTAATAGAAAAAGTAATAAATTCTTGTATTTAAAGTCGTAAAACAAAATTCATTTCAACAAACTATTTTTAAATCGTTTAACTTACATTTGAACAACAGCAATTGTATTGATTCTCTTTGGATACATGAGGTGGAGGAGCGCGTCTACGTTTGCGAATACGAACTGGTGATCGTGAACCAACGTAATTTGAAAAACGCCGCCTCGAGTGGCGAACAATCGACACCCAATCAATCATTTTATTATTTTTTTTATTTTTAGTTTTTTATATATATATGTATATATGTATGTATGTATATATGGAGATACCTACATATATATTTTTAGAAAACGTACCACCTTAATACTGAACGTATAAGTAAATCTCAAAACGATTTTCGAAACAAACAAAATGTTGCTTCAATTACACAATAACCAAAAATCAACTATAATTAGAATTAATTCTTAGATAAAATTTGTCATGGACACAAAGTCTTTAGTCGACACTAAAAAATTAACGTCTCACAGTGAATGGAACAACAGAATTGTTTTTGATCGGAAACAATAGCCATTAAGTTATAATTAAATTTTATCATTTTTCACCGAGTTCAGCAGAAACTATCTGTTAACACAATATGCACTTATCAGAAAGAGTGCTCTAGGCGGTGTAGTGGAATGCAGATAAATCACTATTGTTCTCGAACACAACTCGAAGAATCGAAAACTAACAATAACACGGAACTGCGAACAAACACAATAGAAGATACATATGTATCTGTATGTACAATGCCTGGTTTTATTTGCTCAGGAGGAAACACCACAAGGCTGCAAGGCTGTACCACCACCCCCGTGATATGTTATTTCAAAACGAATGCACAGTTCCTTTTTCGTTTTGCTGTTTAATTATTCTTTTTTGCTATTTTTGAAATACTAATAACTTTCGGATACAATTATTTTGTTTTTTTTTTTTTTTCGTTTTTTTTTCTTTGCAATCAGAAAGTCCTCTACAAACGGAATAAAGTCAAATAGCACACTTTGCGCGTCTTCAGCTACTACTCGAGGGAGTATTTTCTGTCTCACTGAGGACTGATTTCAGAATGAGAGACTTTTCCGTCAATGTGTACATATAATGTTTTCCAGTAGTCGGTAGTATTGTTTACCAAATTCAATCTACTTAATTTCGCAGCACAGAGAGAAGCTCCTTCACCTCGCCGTCGTCGTCGTCGTCGATGTCGTTGTCGTTGTCGTTGTCGTTGTCTGTTGGAAGAGCTTTCACGTCACTCAAAAATATTAATACGCATGCTCGTCAGAGGTCTGCTCCTGTCCACCCCCGGATTACCTGAACTGACGACTAATAGATGTTTTCGAATCTCCACAAACATTAATTCCTTTTCAATATGGAAACTTCTATCTACGAGTATATGTATGTATATGAAAATGTTTGCCTTTCCATCGCCTTATTGTTCTTGTGGAAATGTACATATCCATGAATGAAAAATTGTTTCGAATAAAAACAAAAAGGAGAAAAACGAAAAGATATGTATGTATGTATGTATGTAGGTACTCGTACCAACTTGTTGCTCGAACAAACAACAAAAATATACAAATAATGGGAAAATAGAATTTTTTCAAGTTTTATAATGCCTCGCCACGGATTTGGGAGTACCTACCAAAAGTTGATCTTCGTTCCTTGCCGAAGCTATCTCACAATTTCGGCTGATATTCGAAGAAATCTTAATTAACTGGAAAGAAAGGAAAAGCATGGTGTCAGCCTTGATTGAATATTTATTTGTCTTTTCATTCGATTTCGTTAGCAATTCTACTACAACTCGTGCCACATGAAAAACAATATTTAAACGTTCACCAAACGAACGAACGAACGAACCAAAAGAAAAGAATGAGCAAGAAAATAAACTATACACACACACGATATTATAAAAGACAGATATGTAGACATACATATAACAAAAAACAATATAGTAGTAATTCTGTTTTATAAAAAAAAATAATACAAATACAAATTGTGTTGTACTCCCAGACAACGACGACGGATACTTTCTGTAGCATGTTGTGCCTAATGTGAGCAATTTACTTTTTACTTAAGGTATACTCTACAATATCCGAAAGAATGTAGGTTATCGCCCAGCTAGCGCCCTCCACCATCGACCCCCACCAAGGATGTATACATAATCCGATTCTAATAATCTGCAATATCATGTTGCTCCGTTTGGGATTTAGATTTATATTAAGAGCATTTGACTCCTGGTGTGTTTAGCAACAGTACCCAGGACAGGATTGCTAATGAAATATGTATGTACCTACCTAATCGTGTTTATACTCGTACTTGGAGAAACAATTTCAGTCTGAGACTGGCTTCTATTAATATTAATGGAGTTTTTGTTAGTAGTAGCCGGAAGAATGCCAAGAAATGGATAAAAATTTGCATGCGATATTAAGGACACTTTGTTGTATAGTAGTCGACGTCGATTTAAAATCGCGTGACGTGTGTTACACATCTACACAACGTTTGGACATATATATGCATGTAGGTACATAGGCAGTGAATAGGCCAAAGGTATTCTAGTTTGCGAAACTATTTAATGTAGATTTGTGTGTGTACGAATAGTTGGTGTACCTACATCCGTAGGTGTATTGAAAGTTGTTGAAATTTATAAAGTATCCTTGACTTACTTTTCGTGTTGAAAAAAGAGATAACAAAATTAACAGCGTGAAGAGTCGTTACATAATTCAAAGGGAAATTAAAGGTTAAAAAGAAAACAAAATATAGGTGAAAGAATCGGTGACGTGAAATAACGTCCAACGAAATAAGACCAAATAGAAACTAGGCCAAATATCTGAAGCACAAAACATTATTTGTATCAAACAAGTAAAATAAATAGTTTCACTATTTTTGCTTACACATTACATTACTTGTTTTCTTAAGTCACCGTAAGAATCATTAACAAAAATACGTTACACCATAGTTGCGATACAGCTTAGAATTCCCGACAGCCAGAGAAATAAACTTCCGGTCTCGTGCCAAGTTCGAGTGGAATTTTCATAATTTTACAATTCCGATCTACTCTTCTGTTGTTGGATTCGGATTGCATTTACTTATAGGGATAGTTCATTTAGTATTTTAATGAGTCCTTAAGTCTCATCTTTTAAAGACTTCATCCTTAATGATTAGAATCCTTCATTACACTTTAAGACATCAATATGCTGCACCTGCACCTACTAGAGGTGGTAAACTGTTATGTGGAATGCTTTAGCACGTAAATGGAGCACATTTTTTATTCATTGGAAACAGGAGATCAAAATGACTCAAAATAAGCATACTATCTTTGTAAATAAAGCTCTTTTTACTATATTAACTAAATTAGACAGTCACGAGAAAGCTTTAACGTGCCATAGTCTCAGATCTTTCGTTTCAAGCTGTTACCCCATCTTCAAGAAAGACGATCGTTTGTCTTATAGGCACTATTCAGGCATATTCCTGCTTAATGTCGCATATAAGATCGAATCTAACATACTCTGTGAGTGACTGAAACTGAAACCACCTCTTCATCGACTTTAAGGGCACATATGACAGCAATCATCGTATGATAGCATTCATCCGCTATTGCTGAATTCGAGATCCCGACAAAACTGATCTATCTGTGTCGTGTGACGTTGAAAAACACGCAGTGCAATGTGTAATTCAGAAACAGTTTCTCCGAACTATTCTAAACATATACCGGATTTCGGCAAGGAGATGCGCTTTCATGTGACTTCTTCAATCTCGAGCTGGAACAGATAGGGCGTAGGACAGGTGTTAGCATAGAAGGCACCACCTTCAACAAATGATATGTCGCTTCCAGCACCATCATAGGGCTTTTACAGAAATCGAAGAACAAGCGAACGAGTTGACCTTGATATGGTGGACGATAAGCAGGAAAACAGAGCAGATATTGAACACTTTCGAGGCAAAACTTCTGAGAGGAAGACGAATGGAGGAGAAGATACAACCGCAAATTCTATGAGCTGTATACAAATGTGGATGCAGTCGAAAAAGCCAAGACACGGGCAATTGGATAACCCCCAGGTTCGAGACACAGAAGAGCGAACTATCGTTTAAAGTGCCAAGCTATCGCGGATGACGGAGCCCTTGGTCTAGACAAGTGGACAACGACAACGCATTTTCGCATCATATAAGATCATTTTCAAATAACTCAATAACAGCTATTAACTGCCTATCGTCTCTGGAGCTGATGGAGATGGGAGCAATTTAACATTCAACTGTGTTGGGTGCCGGAACTGTAAGGCTGACGAACTCGTCAAATATGGAACACACTGGTACATATACTCGTCCTTCCTGAAAAGGTACATACATCACCGATCGCTACATGCAAACTCAAATTAAAGGTATATGGTACTTAGTGGTGTAACGTGTCTATCGACTAAACAGATTTGGCTTAAGCTCAATTCAAATATTGGAATTTCAATGTAGCTCAAAACAATCTACCTACTTAGACATGTTGGCACTTAATATAATTCGCACTGAAGTCTTGATGACTTTAACAGGCACTTATTCTACGATCCCGGTCTCAATAATGTGCCAAATACGGCTATTGTGCAAATTCAATGTCCAATTTCTTAGCATTCATTGCTGTCTAGAATCCTCATTCTAGAGCGGATAACGGCCAGGAATGACATCAACACAGAAAGTACGTATGCCAGCCATTGTAGAATGACATACATACATAACATAACGTTCTGAACTGTACTAATATGTGAATGTAAGCCGAAGAACCGACTCACTTAACTGGGTGAAGCCAACATTTACATTTCATTTTACATTCAAAAATCATATTTCCCTATGTAGTACACCGAATACAAGTCGATCTTATAAGTACTTCATTCGTATCCCTGTATGGATGTATGCACATACGTGTGTCTATATGTAGTACATACCCCAATAACAAAAATTGGAAGGGTTCCATCGACAGAAAGCTGATGAATACGCACCACTCCTGCAAATAAAATCGAACAATTTGGGTAACGAACCACACCCGATTCTTTCCTTACCACCTACCACCCCAGTTTTACTTTGATAGATTATGATAGCCAGCAAATAAAGACATTGACATCTTATTAGGTTTAAACATGCTTTAAAAGAATGATCTGGAATTTTCGCACTCAAGTTAAAAATCAAATGCACTGGATCAAGTAAATTTTTGTCGATGCGTACGTACATACATATGTACATGTGTAATGTTGGAAGTGGAGGAAACTATGACACACCTTCTGCGTACATGTCCTGCCCTATCGGCTTTGAGAAGGATTAACATAAGCGAGTACTTCCTAGAAGATCTAGTTAAACTCGAATCAAGCAAAATAAATAAAAAAGTGCAAAGCATATTTCTTGTAAATGTTTCTTTGATTAATTCAAACACCTTATAGCAAATACTCTCATCCGAAACGTTCCATATACTTTAACAGGAACTGTCAAGAAATGCTTGAGCAAAATTGGTCGTGTTAAGCAATACGCCTTTAGTATGATTAGTAATAATGCCCTCCATAAGCATTGAGGCGATGACCAAAATGATACCCAAACAAAAACTCTAGTTTGTTAACTACTCTGCAAAAATGTGGAATAACTTGCTGTCGTTTTGCAATTCATATCTAATTTTGTTTACTTCTTCCCTAGTTTCAACGAACTCTGTTATCACACTTAGGTCTAAGTGACGAAAAAGATCTTACACGAACAAGAACGTATACTATGCTTCAGTCAAATCTTACACAATTCACAGTGACTAAATAATGAACTTAAGATATAGACTTTAGAAACCGAAAGCTGCAACCAAAGTCATCAGTCATTTTTTGAGTTTTAAAAAGAAAAAAAATATTTTGTTTGGTACATTACATATATGAAACACATAAACGGAAAGCGTATAAATTTATCAGCGACAGTTGAGCTACTTATTTGATACCTAGTACATATCATAGTCAATATGTTTCTAAGTTGAATTATTTGCAAACATTCGAAATACCTATACGAGCAGAAAATTCTAGGGCTAGTCCCCTTCTCAGCCATGCTGTAGTGTTGTGTTGTTTGTTTTACATGAAAAATTGTGTTGTCTATTAAGCATGTGATGTTGGCAGATCACCTCTGAATTTCAACTTACTTTTTTACGAAAATTATAAAAAAAAACGAGGAATTAGAGACTTGTGTATCCCACGCAATACTCACATCTGACAATTTAATCGTGTGTCCTTCTTGTTCCCACTTGCTCGCTATTTGCAATGTTTCCGCGGTCTTTTGTTGAACTGTCTTCGAATCGTCCAGCAGAGTTAATTCATAGAATTCTTGTATATCTAGAATAAAAAACGAAACCTTTTGTACTCATTCCAATGCGATCCTTGAAGAAAAATAAATTACAAAGTAAAACCAAGACTTTTGTTAGTTTTGTTAACAAATTTATTTGGCATTTATAATCTACATGTTTAAGAGAGTCTATGATACTGTATTTAACGCTGGGAACGGATTTTGTTTGGACACAACCAACTTGTTGTGACTATGTGAGATGTAACCCTTTATTTTGCCTTCGAATATTAAATTAGCCACAATGCAATGGGTCTCGTCCATGGACATGTCATTCTCTCCGACAAATTGTAGCGCTGAGCGAAAGCTTTCCAAATCCAACTGATGGGTACCCTTGATGAGGTAGACCTTCTTAAACAGGTTGCGATACACCATGAACTTGAGCTTCTCCACTAACAAGTAGATGCCGCATTTGATGAAAAATGTCTCGTGTCGCTGAATCACTTCGTCAAATTTGCGGACATTGCCCTCCTTGATAGCGTTGGCCAACTCATGGAACTGTAGGACGTCGTATTTCTCTAGTACTTGATTCGTTGGCATGTAGCCAAGCAACATTTTAACCGGAACGAGGTAAATGAGTATCAGTCGTTTGTTGTTGTAGAATTTCTTTGGACACTTTTGAAATGCGAAGCTCAAGAACTCATCAGCGCTCTTGTAATCCGAGTCGAACATGGCCTTTCGACCTACAAAGTACTTGTATGTGATTTGTTCGGGTAGAAGGAACGTGTCCTTGAAGACGGAACTGTCAATTGCACGTATAAGGGGCTTGCATAGATGCAGTTTGTTTATCCGGAAGTAAACTTTGAAGAGTTGATTGACCAGATTAAGCATTCCCAGGCGTTTGGTATCTTCGTCAGAGGACCTGCAAGAACAGAAACAATTAGATTTAATACTAACACGAGTGCAAACACGTACCTATTATCGGCGGCACAAACACGGAAGCAGCTCATCAAGCAATCGGCTGCTTTCTCCAGAATTTCTCCTGGTTTAGATACTTTGCCATTTTGTTCACACCTCTGCGCCAACACCCTCAAGTCCAGACATGTGGTATACATAATTGGAAGGCACCAGTTTTCCTCCTTTAGTTGCTGCAACATTTTGACTACCCCCTGAATACACTGTATCTGATTTTTGTATGCCTCCATATAGTCACGACCTTTTGTAATGAAGAAATGCATTATTAGAGTATGTGCATCCAGTGCCAGCTGCAGTCAGTTACTTTCCGCATTCAAGTAGTAAAGCACTCTCAAATGTGCCGAAACAATCTCATCGATTGGTGGATCCAACTGCCTCTCTACATAGTTTTCCGATTCCAACAGGTATAAGTTCCTATTCATAATATGCTTATCCTTGAGGGACACAAATCCAGCGACTATATCCCCATCCTGAGCGGACCAGGCCCGATGGACACCAGACAAGTAGTTGTTCAGCGTACCGAACATGTTTTCTTTAAAATTATGTTTCTTTTAATAAATAAAGACTATTGGTGCTGTTTAGATATTACCATTTAGTAATATTCTGCATTCGATACAAAGTTAAATCAATAAGTTAATTCTGATATTTAACGCGCGATACCGGACAACCACAAAAACTAAAAATAAGTGACGTTTCTCGTTTTCACCACAGCACAACTAGTAATGAGCAGACTCAACAAAATATCTACTGTCAAACACGTTTTGCTGCCATCTGTGTGCGAAAATGTACACTGCGTCAAAGTCCATTGAAATTATTTTATATAGAGTACAGTATCGGAACAAAAGATTCGGCCGGTTATTTCTTTGTTTTTCGTTTTGTTGTTCGAATACATTTTTGTTTAAGTATGCTAAAAAGTTTTTCTTGGGAAATTAAATTCTGGTTATTGTCTAAACACTTAAATAAAAAACAGAACTGATTGCGGAGAAATTATTAACAATTCACAATACTGTGACCTGGTAGCTTGTAGCCGAAATTTCTTGTCATATTAGTAAAGAGAGCTCAGTTCACTCAAAGATGTCATATTAGATTGACTTGACTGTACAAAAAAAAATGTACAGGACCCTTATATCTTAACTCAGACACCATGAAAGGTCCAGTACAACTTCACCGATACTTGGAGTTCTCTCAATAACGAAATTAATCTCTTTTTAGTGAAAATTACCGTTTCTTCCGTCTTACATTTTTTTATTCCTGCACGACCATGGTCGATATAAACATTTTATGAAGAAATAGTGGCTTGTTCTAAGAGATAAATGGCACAGAAATTCGACTATTTGGTTTTGCAAATCACTACCAACTAAAGGGTTTTCAATTAGGAAGTCCCATTTTCCAAAAGGGTTTCTCGTGAATTTACTTGCGGTTTGTTTAACGTTTCAACTTGTCTGTTCTTGCTGTTTAAAGGGCTGAACAGAATGTGAATCTGAACCTTGCGAATCTTGAATCGCTGTCAAATACAAACTCACGGCTTGTGTTTTTACTTGTCAGAAATATATGTGAAAAGTAAAAGTCGTGGATAAATTGAACTAAAGTGTATTAAAAAAAGGAATGGACGAGAAAGAAGAAATCGTATTCATTATGAGTGTACTGGATTCGATTAAACTAATTAAAAAGAGGAGACGTCATGAAACGTCCGTCCGATTGACCAGGAACGTGAAGCCAAGGCATTCTTTGAAACTACTTTAAACCATTTAAAAGAACACGACGAAGAGGTATTTGTTAAATCAACAAGGTTGAATCGACAGCAACTCGTTCTGTTGTTCAATATCTATTCCATATGCGCCTTTTTAATCGAAATACGTTTTCCTGAAATTAAATTTTACACTATTAAAAAACACATGTATTAACCTTTTGATATCTTGAGATGTGGGGCGCGCCGTTGCCCAACTGGTTAGTGCATTGGACTACGGAGGTTGGAGGTTCGATCAACAAACCCAAAAATTTCTTTCACGGCCCCACCACTCGCGAGTGTCTGACAAACATCCAATAGTATAAGTGTCATGAAAAAACTTCTCAAAACGAAAAAAAAAATTGCCTTTCGGATTCGGAATCTAACAGCAGGCCGAATGGAAGGCATTCGTGTAAAGAATATAACACGCACAACACGAATGGGTGTAAGAAGCTAGGACCTGTTGCACCCAAAATTTGTATTTTGTTAGCTCGAGATTCAAATACAGATTCACATTCTCATCATGAAAAAGTGCACGCTTGAACAACGTTTACAAATGATCCAAATGTTTATCCAATTTCGCATTCGGTTGCGACAACTTTACGTGCGCTAACTCCCATTTTCGGTCGTCATACTCGGTCGGATAAACGAAGAATTGGCGAAAAAAAATTTAAGTCAACATATGCACTTAATAATGTGCTTGTATCAACAAGACCAAAAAATGCAATGACTGCCGAGAGTATCGTGAGCCGCGAGTGTAAATTAGGTCCCAAATTTGGCGATTTCGCATCGATCTCGGTACATTAGCCGAAAAGATTGAGATCGCATCCCTCTAACATCGCTTTGAACCAAGAACTGAAGTCGAACAACCATTGGCTGTGGAGTAACTTCGGTTGTTGGGGCCTACACATGATGGAAAACGGTCATGCACAAAACTGACCATCTAAATCGGGCTCAAAAGAAGGAATAATAATTGTGCTATCCTTAGTTCGGTTACATTTAAGCTAAGTTTTTCTATATCCCAGTAGACATTCGATCACATCCATTCGCTTTCTATATTCATTATTTTTGGACGTAAGCACTCAGTTACTTGTTAAGCTTAAAAGTCCCAACGCATTTATCATTAGTTTTTGAAAATTTCTAGTAGTAGTCAACACATTTTCGCCTCTACTGTATAACCAACCATTTCGATTGCCTATGCATTATTGTTTTCATTTATTTTAAATACCAAATTATACAAAATATTTGTGTTGAGAAATTAAGGCAAAATCATGCGCATTCGCTATGTAGAAGCCGTACATTATGTGTCAATGCCGGATGACGTATATCTTTGATGAAGATTGCAAGTTTTTACATACATTATGATATCTATGCTACGGTCATATCAAGCCATGGCAGCGTGCTTTAACATAATGTCGCTTGCTTGTGTTCATTAGTTTCAGTCGTGTTTCAAGTGGTTTCAAGTGTTTCTCTCTTCGAGCACTTGTGCCTATGACTACCTACATACATACATACTCGTACTCGTAAAAATAGAACTCCTATTATATTTTCGACAAGTCAAAAGAGAAAATGCTTAGTTGGTGGAAATAATTATACCCTATCCCGTCCGTAGGGTGTATGTACATATTAATTGTGAGGCATAGTTTGTTAGTTAGAGATAGTAAATGTATAAATCACATATTTGTTATGTACATACATACTTACATATATGTAAGTATGCAAATAATCAAGCAATATTTGTTCGTCCTTCAACCTTTTCTCCATTAGTTTTTGGACCTTAAGGTTTGAGGTAGACAATAAATTAATGTCGTTAGAATACAGTGTTGTTATATACATTCATACATATGTACATATATGGAAAATTAAACTGATGAACAAATAACGAGTGTCTCATACATATATTCAATAAATTCAATATTTGAGTTGGACATGTCTACGACCACTTATTGTGGGCGTTTTTCAAAGCTACTTGTAACGATTACGGATTCACATAGTAAATCCCTCCCTTTTCGGTTTAAATCCTTAGGATATGTATGTCTTCTTAGGAATCTTCTCAAGGTTTAACAAATAGTTTACATATTCGTAGTAATATATACGAAAGTATGTATGTATGCATGTAATTAGTAATAACATATATTTTAATTTGAAATTTCATGAGGCGTAGGGTATACTTTCTAAATATACAACTTTCCTATATGATTTTTAGATCATTCTTTCCCTTCCTGTTCGTTATTATGTACATATGTATCTATAGCACAGTTTGAAACTGAATCCATTTATGTTCTGAGAAACAAAGATACAAAAAGTGATGACCATTCAGTTGATACAGATAACTTAGATCATTAATACAGAGAACCAGGGTACCATGAGAGGTTAGACAATGAAAAATTAATTATTTTTGGTCTACATAATGTAAATATTTACAAAAACTGTAGCAAACACATACTATGCTGATAAAAGAGTTTATGTAAACACTAGTGAGCCTGCACGGGTAAATTCATATGTATGTACATATATGTAAATAAAAAAGAGGAAGCACCTTGTAACATTGAAAACATAAAAATGTTGATCGCTAGACACATATTCAAAACATTGCCTCTTTTGCATTTTTCACTTTTTTATTTTTTAGAAATAAACGCCTAGGTACGTGGTTTTGTTTATCATGATAAACATCATTCAGCAGGGCACCGTGGGTCAGTGGTTAGTGCATCCTGCTACTGAGCAGGAGGTTCGAGATTCGATTCCCAGACAATTCCACCTCTCGCGAGCGTTTGACAAGCGTCCGAAAGTATAACTTTCATGAAAAGGCTTCTCGAAAACACGGACACGACATTTAACATGTTCTTAAATTTCTTTACACCAAAGAGAGTTATGCCACACAACGTTGCCGCTGGAACAGTAAGTGTCCATTTATATAACCGGGACTCTTCGATTGAAGTTTCCAGACATGCACAACTTTTGGATACTCAGCTCAAATGGACACTTTTTTGAAAATAATTGAAAATATTTAAACTCAAAACCATAAAAAAATCAAAATTATTTTTATGTTTTCCTCTAAAAATTGATTTGTGTGACCAAGGACCTCATAATGTACCTTAGTCAGTTTTGCTTATATTCAGTGGTCCTAATTTTAAAATAACGTCTTAAGCCGTTCTGCACCACATTTAACGAAACATGCCAATGAATTTCAAGTCAAAAGTCATTCATCACTACATCAATAAGCCTTGTAGACGATAGTCGAATTCAGGATTGCGAGAAAACTGATACAGATGTGCCGCGTTATACTGGTAAACACGCGATGTGCAGTGCAGTTTGGAAGTTCCACTTCTGAAGTTTCCAGGCATGCTCCGGATTTCGACAAGGAGATGATCTGTCATGCGATTTCTTTCATTTTATTGCTGAAGCATATAGTAAGAAGAGCTGGTGTCACAACGGGAGGTACTATATTTCACAAATCAATCCAGATACATCACTATCGGGAACTACAGCTTCGAGAATTCATCTACCTCAAATGCCCTAGCAATACGCTGCTAGTTCGGTTAGGTAAAACAACTGGTTTCTAAACCCCTAGCACAAAAGACAAAAGTGATGCTCTACAGAACATTGACTGCAAACACGTTGACTACATTGGCTCGCCTACATCGAGCGAAGAGTGTTTAAATTCCAGCCCAAACCTCCGTTATAACGATCAATCGCGAGCGCCGAACTGGCAGCAGCGTGCCTAGAACCGAAGGAAATGGAAGTCCGCAGTGTTTTATACAAAGACTCTTGACTAAAGGTAACCACAAAGAAGACTGATCTTCGATATAAACACATGGGTTACCAGGTAGTATGGAAGTAAAATTTTTATTTAGTTGAAATCCTTTATGCTTAAGAGGATATCTCATCGTCCACGATACTATGATAATCGAAATTTGCTAGTAATAAAACTTAGTATGGAATGATGAGTATAGAGGATAGCTGGATGCAGTTAACGACTCTGTGGTAACCAACATGAAGAAGTACCGCCAACAGAAAGCCTCCAATTGTCTTACTTTGTTGGAGTTCTCCCTTTTTGTTCAGTACGTCGCCACTCTCGTTGTTACCCTCTATATCATAGTGTCCACGTACCCAACATAATCTGACATGGTTCTTCAGATTTAGTGACGTAAGACTCTAGCACAATCTGACTGTCAATGTAGACGGCGATATTCTTGTTGAATACTGATCCCGTGTCAAGTAATTTCGCAGCCAGAACCCCTGCCTAGAAGCCACTGCAAGCCATCCTATTTTCTTCCCGCTGTCCTCTTGCAGATGAAGAGAGCATTGTGAGCCGTACGGAGTTTTTCAAATACGTTAAGTATCCAGTTTTGACATTTTGTCCAGTAGTCTACCGAGATATCTTGCCCAATCCAAAAAGGAAAGATCCATGTCAATAAGTTTAGATAGTTTGAAGGGTGACATAAAATCTCAATTTTCGAAGCCTATTAAGGAATTTTCCCTGAACTACCACGTCTTCCGGATAAGTATAACATCTATGACTAGAAAAAGGAAGAAATGACTCCACCGTGGGCAGTGCATCTGGTTACAGATTTCCTTATTGAACTGTGTCCGAGAATGGTATTGATATTTCTTGTGACGAGAAACTTCCGTTTGCTTCTTAGGTGAATATTGAGAAGCCTTTTTAAATGTTTTGAGGAGCAATGATGAGAGACTATTGGATCTGTTTTTTTCGCTGAAGTGTGACGTGGTTTACCTACAAAAAAATACAAATATTTGGCGCAACAGGTCTATGGCCCCCGGGCCTTAGCTTCTCACAACCATTCGTGTTATATTTTTCACACAAATGGATCTCTTCCTCTTCCAGGAAGCAATCTCAGCCTCTGAGAATTTCTGCCGAGGATACAGTGATTAGTGTCACTGACAGGTGTTTACATTAGTGAACCTTCTCTAGGTAATTCGTCAGTTGCATAGGTCCCCAAGGTACCTACCACATGTAGAACGACGGACAGGGTATAAATGCAGATTGCTATTTCAGCAGTGGACACTAGATTCATTGATTGATTGCCTAATGAATATCACTAACTAATGCAGAAGCTTCAGCAGATTAAATTAACATTAACTCTCCCAATGCTTGAAACTCAGGTAGAATCTCTCAGTATTTTCAGAACGATTATTATGTAGCTTGAGAACATTGGTATGACGACATTGAACTGACATTAAAGGCAGACTTTCAGGAGCGCCCTATTGCGAAAAACCGAAAATGCCGCTTCCAAAAAAAAGAAACCCAAAATACGTACCCTACCATGGCCACCCGACACCCAAAGTATCCACTTTTCCAAAATAATGTGTTGATCAACCCAGATAAGGTACAACACGTACACAGGAAATCGCATGACGGCTTTACTAGGATCAATGTAACTAATATCCACCAACAAAAAAAAAAGGAAGAAACCTGCCCATGTGACATATTACAAAGGACTGCAATTCGAACACCAAGACACAATGAACATAACAACACAAAGTCCGTATATGTATAGTATGCACGCCCAAACAAAACATTTGAACCATTTAAGTTCAACAACAGCGATAACGAATTGTGCAATGGTTAAATTAAATACACCGTAGACGAAGAGAAGTGTTTTTTCTTCTATTCTGTCACAACGGATATGCATTTGTAAACGTCTAGCTGTCTATGGCCTATGCCAACGTCGTGGTATCTACACTTTCCACGACTATACCTTCAAAGAAAGGGTATGCAAATCAAATTGAAAAGCCTATTGAACGTGGGTGCCTTTAGGCGTCCTTGATAGGCACTTTATTTTCCTTTTTCGCACAAGAAAGCATAGATACACCACAAAAGTTTACCATCAACGGTCTCCAGCCATATACAGAGGGTGAGCAAGCTAAAAGCTAAACACTCTTCAGAAAAAGGTACAATTTATGTTCGTGTGTATAATAAATGATTGCATCTTTACATCAAGTGGAATACAATGTACTTCACATATTGATATTATGCACAGTTGTGACTTGCAATAATAGGAGTTTTGTTTTTTTTTTGCATCGATTTAAGTATTTTATTTGATTAATGCAACATACATTCCGATAAGTTCCATTAATGCAATATATTCGCACCAAATTGAGTGTCGATAGGATTTGAAAAATTATTTTCATAAAATTGTGCTAACAGCTCAGCGACCTGCGAATCTGAACGGGTGAATATTTGTCAATTTTGACATTTCATTCACAGTATCAATCAATCTGCGAATTTTACTTGTCATTTACGAGCTCTGAGCTACCACCAAGAACAAAACAAAAGAATTATGATGTGCATTGCGTCCTACAAGCATTCGCTTATTCGCGGAACCATCAGCGGAATTGTTAATTTCTTCACAAAAATCAATTGAAATTCAACTTATTTTATATGAGTCGATAGATAAATTAAGCTCTATTCTTTTGGAATAGTGGCGAGCTTGTGTTAAAAGCGATTTCCTCGCAGTTCGAGCATTCGCATGTCGCTGACCTGTAAATGGACCTTAACTGACTATGGGACTACTCGTTGATGCATCATGTGGCACTCACAATATACCATAGTATAAGTTACATGAAGGAACCATCTTTCCGACTGGACTACAAGCCTGATGCATCACAATAATGTACTACTTACAATATTTTAACCATTCAAGCAAATAACCTGGTCCTATCTTCCACCCGGTTTTACATGGTCTCCATTGTCCTCATAAGTAGGCCAGGCTGCATTCATCAATACGGATGTTCATGTTTTCATAATGAAACTTTTTCGTGTAGAGTACTTATGTCATACAGAATACCAACCGCCCACTTTGAAAACTTTTAATGAGCACAACGAAACATGAAAAAAAAAAAAATCACAAACGCAACACTTGCAAAAGTAGGACATGAGAATTGATTTTAGATGTAACAGAGTGTATAGCATGTATATTAAACATACGTTTTGATTTAATCCCTTTTAAATAAAAGCACCAGACAATATTGTAGGCGCTTTCTTTAAACCAGTACACTTACCTAAAAGCGCTTGAAATAAGCGAGATTTGAAAATTCGTATTACGCGCTCGATGGCAATACGTAAAGCACGATCCTGTGGCTCAGATAATCTCGAGTGATAGTCCTCCAGTAGTTCAAGGGCACGGTGAGCTTCTGTAATTAGAAAAATTAATATAAAAAAATTACTTGTTTGTACTATCAAATGAGTATTTCATGTGAATTTAGTTTAGATACAAAGTTATTAAAATGTATAAAGTGGAAAAAAACTTGAACTACAGTGGAAGAATTATGGCCGGAAAGTTTTCAATGGGTAGTTGAAGGGCACCATTTAAATACGGAATGTCCCAATTCACTGGATCGCGGGTTACATTTTCCAATAATTTATTTATATAGCTTATGGTATTAAGTGCGTGGATATTAAAGCAGAGAGAAAGTACAAACTTAGGCCTTCAATAAATTAGAGGTTATAGATTTATGTCAAGTTCGATATTGACTGCAAACTTCTTGAAAAGTCCTCATTGCAATGTTAAGTTGACTCTCAACTTTTGCGATGTGAGTGCTGTTTAGTCATACAGATGCGGCATATTCAACACTGCTCGTCAGAGGTTAGGTCCATCAGCTCACCAGATAGTACCCGCCAATTTGTGAAGAAGGTTGCTAGACTGCTAGACTTCAGTTTTTTAGGGGTATTTGAAAGGTGTTTGTTAAAAGACCTATACACAGTCTAATTCAGTTTAACAAACACCAATTTTAGCATTGAATTCCAATTGAAATTGAGACAATTTCAGGTATTTCAGCCATTGTAACATCCCTGAAATTTCATCCGGCTAACCGCTAACTAAACGTACCCTCGAGAGATGCAGCCATTTTTTTGTATGTTTGGTGGATGACAAAATCCTTTGTTTGCAGAAAAAAGAAGATCAAGGCGAAGAAGAAAAATACGTGTTTAAAAATAAATTTTATAACTTCCTAAAATACCTTTATAAATAAAACATTTATCGCCACGAGAAGTTGTGTAAATTTTTTGATAAGTAGTTGCCTAAGTGTGGCAACAGCCATACTGAGGCATATTGTCTGCAATTTTAGAAATTTCGGTTTAGTAAAACTAGATCTACTGTCAGTCACTTTGGTGGTGCTTATTTGTTGGTTCTGTGTACCAATGCATAGATCATTACATATTCAAATTTTCGTTCTTTCAGGCAGAACATACATACATACATATATGCAGATTAAACAAAAGCGGAACTAGAACCGAGCCTTGAGGGAGATCATTGCTAAAAGTTTTGACTTTACTGAGATCGTGGTTGAGCACTTGAAAAAACCGATGGAAACTACAAAGATTTGTGCATTTTATGACTCTAACAATCCTATACACTAGCATTTCTTTACATACAGTCTCATAAAAATAAAAAAACAAATATTTAGCGCGACAGGTCATTGGGACCCAGGACCTAGCTTTTCACAACCATTCGTGTTATATTTTACACGAATGGAAGACGCCTACTGTTTAACGTCACTTTCATGACAGTTATTTTCTCCGATGTTTGTCAGATGCTTGCGAGAGGTAAGGTGGTGAAACAACGTTTCGGTGTTGTCTGGGTATTGAACCTCGCACGCCCCACTCCACAGCCACGGCGCCGACAGTCTCATAGGCAGTAGTCAAATCGACGAAAGCCGAAGATGTTCTTAGTTTCTTGTGAAACCCTGATGCTATGAATGTTGTCAGAGGGATTTGGTTTGTGCAGCTTCGTCCACTTTCAAATAAGGTTGATACGCTTATACACCATCCATTTAAGGGGCTTGTAACAGACACTAAATAAGACTCTGTCTGGTCTGTAACTCTTAGCTTTGTCGCTTGGTCCTCCTGGTTTCAATAGTGCAATTGTTTTTGTACACTTAAAAGTATGCGGAAGGTACCCAGTTTTGGAATATTGCTGCAGAAACAAGTCAGCTAGGATTTCGTGTTTGAGCCGCAGTTATTTAGAAATTATGTAAACCATCAACACCAACTGTTTTCCCATTTGTCATCTTTTTTATTACGGTTTCCAGTTCAGAAAAGGAAAATGTACGCGACAGTTCTGGGGAGGGATGCGATGTTGCTCTTATTGTCTTTAAATCTTTCTTTACCTTCCCAGAGAAGTACAAAATTTGGTTGGCTATCTGATTAGGATTTATTTTAGCCTTGCTTGCAACAATTGAACTGCTCTCTCCGAGTTTTCTTAGAAGAAACGATGTTTTAGTACCGACGTGTGCGTAGTCTATGTTCTCAGATATCCTCTTACATTTTTCCGCTCTGGAACTGTCGAAGGACTCTAGCAGCTCTGTTGGAATGTTACATAATATGACCACATTCTAAGAACTTTTTTTAAAGTTAATCGCCTATTGTTAATTCCCACGAAAATGGGAGTAAATGAACTAAGGACTAAGTGATTTAATGTGAAAATATTCACTGTTTTAAGACAGGGGCAGTTCAGTTAAGCTCATTTGTCCAGAAAGCAAAACGAATGCAATTGAAGTACACTAAAAACGCGCCTTGATTGCACAATTTAGTTCCCTCTTACTTACTTAGATGGCGCTACAGTTAGGATTGAATCGAACCTTCACCAGCGAACTACATAAGATAGTTTGGTTTCTAGCTAATTACCTCCAGTTACCCAATTCCAATGTTATAGATATATACATTCTCACTCTCCAAAAAGTAAAATAAAAAATTCCACATTAAGCGTTTGAAAGGACATGTAACAAATGCTCCAGCTCGCAAATTCATTCTTCCAATTTAACCCAGAGGTAGAGAAAGATTTCGCCTTCCAAATCTGAACTAACTAAAAGCGCGGTGTTAGAGGCATTTAGAAAGGATCAGGCTTACTGGAGAGTCTTATAAGTAAAGGCCGAGGTTAATCCCATACTGCAGTGCTACCTAAGTAGTTGTTTGGTTAAATGACTATCCTCCGCTCACGACAGGATACACTTGGACCGGGAGAGATTCATTGTATTACCACTCGAGCCGGTCACTTTGGTTACTGTTGGAACCTGTGACTGTTGGAACCTGTTACTGTTGGAAAGGTCCTAAGATCAGCAATTATACAATATGATAAAGATAAGTATAGATCCTGCTGATTATTTTATTTTTATTTTCTGAAATTCAGTTTCAACCAACAGTTTCAACTAACTAAAGCCAAGCTTTTAAAATTTGTACTAACTACCTCCAGACAAAATAGAAAAACCAAAATAAAGATATCAAATCACATTATACCTACTTTTCAGCCAAGGAATCTCAAAGCATACACACTGGACGTACTTATTCATTAGTGGCCATGAATCGTTCCGGGTCACGGCCGGCTCCAATCTAGTCATACGCGCATCATTCATCAAAACATCAATTACCTCATCCTCACTAATAACTAAATTATCACCGAAAACCGACGACCAATACGACCGTTCCTCATTCGGCTGAGGATTCTCATTCGCTTCGCTTACATCCGTTTCGAACTTTTCATTATCCTTTACCGAACAACCGTCATAGTTTTTATTTCGACCATTTTGCGACTTTTCAATTGGTTTCTCATCAGAATCACTGGAATTTTCTTGTTCACATCGTCTAATTTCGTCGGTTATGGAACTCTCATCGTCCTTTTCTTTACCCGACGATTGTGACGAATGCTCCTGTTGATCCTCATCGTCACTACTGTCCATATTTTTATTTCTATTCACATCATCACTTGCACTTGAGACTTCTTCAATTTCTTCTTCCATATTAATTTTGTTTAACTAAATAAACAGAAATCAAGAAAATTCGCCTTAATTCACAACAAAAACATTTCACAAAAAATGAACAGCATGTCAAATATCTTTTTGAAATCGATTTTCGAACGATCGATATTCAAAATTTCATATTTCAATTCTTTTGAATTACACATTGAAGAAAGAATAAAATTCCGTCACGTTATGCTGAAGGGGTGAATGGAGAATACTACTTCGGTCTTTTTTTGTCCGGTATAAAACCTCAGGCGTATTGATTATGCTCAATGAAGAATAATACCACTTGAAATTACAGTATGGTACAAAGTTCTGAAGACCATTTATATAAACCATGTCACGAAAAAGATCTCCAAAGCACAAACGCCAACATCAAACCGATATTAGACCTTTCTTTGTTCTTTAGAACTTTAGTGAGATTAGTGAATCCTAAAACCCATTATTATGTTATGAAATCACATATTCACAACAATTCATGATACAATGAACACAAACATAATTACAATTATGTAGTTGTAGTCGTGTGTTTAGACCGCTTTAATCTTCTAGTACGTACTTATGTATATCCAGTCGCTTCTGCGAGTTTTACTGCTGATTTCCTTAACCGGTTTAGTTTAAGGTCACGGTGCAGGTCGTTATTCCTTGCTAACGATAATAACGACATCGACACTACTAACAACTAACAACGTTGCAGAATGAATTGTCCATTGTGCCCAAATAAGGAAAAAAAAAACCTGGCAACCTAGATGGTTACATATCGTGCAGTGCCGAGAGTAGTACGAATGTCTTTACGACTTATCTGCAATAGACTGCTGCACTTATCGTACACTGCCCACCACGATTTAGCTATAGCACATGTGTCTAAAGGACACCAGCGGCGCATGTTAGTTTTTTCGAGAGACTCTGTCTATTTCCGTGTGTAATGTACTAAGCGGGATATTGGCCACAACTAGAGTCCCTTTCCTGCCTAGTTCATCCGCTTTTTCATTTTCAAAGACGTTCACATGTCCCGGGACCCAGCAGAGGGTCACTTTGTTAGCTATTCATATCTCGTTCAGTTTTAGTTTACAAACTTTTACTTATCGATGTTGATTGCAATTGCCTTAATGGCTGCTTGTCTGTCAACATACTCGTAGATGTAGATTATTTTCCTTGGATCATTTCCACAGATATGTCCAGTGATTTCGGTTTGAAAGACCTTAAGAAATCTTAACCTTTTATGACCAAATTTAAATGTCTTTAATTTTTTTACATTTTATTATTGTTGCGATCTTTTTTTTGCTTCGTGATACTTTTTTGCGACTTTTGAAATTTTTCAGCGACAACACTACTTATAAACCATAATGCATTTACTATAATTCTTAAAACTTTCTTTTATTCTTTCGCATAATTAAACTTATTATGAAATCATAATGCGAACCAAAAGACTTCGTTCAGAGAACACATTTCACTTCACGAAATTCTAGCTGCTACGGGTAGAATTTTATTGATCACCACTGTACTACTTAGTGCTTGTTTTGCTTTGAATTTTAAAAAAGAAATATTTATCATTAAGTGTGCTCTAATTTGGGTAGGGTTGCTATCGGACAGAGCCGACAATAGTACAGCATTCTTGACGTTTAACATTGTAAGAAGTTCAAATATGACCGATTCCTTCTCCATGAGCTAGTTTTCATATGTTTATCCTCTACTGCACCTTATATTCTTCTCTTTTAGACAAGAGAGAATAGTACATTCCATAAACATAATTTTACCCCTTGCAGTCGGTGTTTGACGCTCGCCAACGGTAAGTACACGAAACTATAATTGGATTGAGGTATGCATATGATAATTATTTTTGGTACACTTTCCTACATCGTCTACAAATGATTTCCAATGCGTTTTCTAATTGAATAGGGCGGCAACATGTGGTTAGGTTTTCCTATGTCGTATTTAAAACCACTGCAGACTTAAATCCGGTACACCCATTAATTAGGACTTCCTACACATTTTATGTTGAAAATGGTAACTGAAGTATCGGGTCTTAGAGGAACATTGCAGTGGAAGGGTAATGATGGAGGTTTACCTTATAAGTTTTAGGCTACCCTACATTAACATTTTGAGAAAATGTGCTTTATGCCAATAGCGCTACACAAATTCATAACCTAGAGCTTAGTGCATCTTCAGGTAGCATAAAACGATAGATACTGCCATGTGTTGGCTTATCATGACTCATTAAGGTATTATATAACCGGTAATTGTGCTCAAATGTATATTGATATCACTATAACGACTTTTGTTAGTCGTACTAAGGATGTTTGTAGAGCTTAAAAAACTCTTCTTGACTCAGGCAAGAAGAGTTGTCAAGTGTCAAATTTCTAAAACTGAAGATTCTGCAACTAAGTTAAAGCATTTTTAAAGCATTTTACTACCGAAAGAAATTAATTACAATTTTTTGATGCGACAGGTCCATGAGGCCCAGGACCTAGCTGAGAAATTAATAGCTTAGAAAAAGTAAAGCGGTCATAGAAGGTCAACGAAATGCAGGCTCTTCAAAATAATGAAGACAACCTAGTCACCGATGCGTAGGGAATTGTGAGATGTATTTGAGTACCATTTCCAGTAGTTGCTGAATGTGCATAACGTTGAGAGAGTGATAGGACAAGAAAAACGCCCACCGCCAGTCAACGCCATACTATGGCCCATAGTTGAGCACTTCATAAAAGAATGATGACCTGGTACGATAAGTAAAGATTTTTCTGATTTTGGTCGAGTAGAAATTATTCAAGCATTTTAGTGTTTAGATACAGTCGACTTGCATCTAGAAGTTCGTTGGTGACTACCCATAAAGAGCGTTGAATGTACAGCATTAAACTAAAACATATTCCACTGTAGTTCAACCACTATTGTTGAACTATTCTAATCGGCATACTCGATATGGGTGCTCAAGGTGCTCATTAGTAATACTTTATAGGTTATCCTTGGATATTCCAGGGAATTGTAAGGCAGCTGAACTCGCCAGACATAGAACAACAATACTTCTTTTACTAGGTGAAGCTATCTTAGGCAACCGCTACATGGAAAGTTAAATTAAAGCTTTCGAAAGAATAAATCTCAGATGGACAAGTGGCATAATGTGTCTAGCGACAAAACAAATTTGATCAATGCTGGAAAAGAAACGCTCCAATAATTTAATCTAAGAATGTCATCACTGGACACTGTCTAATAGGAAAGTACTCAACTAGGCTTGGGGTGCATTCAAACGATTTTTGCAGAACTGCAATGATGAAGAGGAGGAGGAAACTATTCTTCACCTTCTGTGCACCTTCCACAATTTCTCTCAGAAAAGAAAACTTCACTTGGGAGCTTTCTACTTTAAGGATCGTGGTCTACGAGGATTCCAAGACTCAAGTGGTTAGTACGTTGGACTACGGAGCGAAGGGTTCGAGGTACGATCCCCAAACAACACCTAAAACTTATTTCACGCCCCCACCTCTCGCGAGCGTCTGACAAACATCCGATAGTATGTGCCATGAAAAAGCTCCTCAAATACAAAAATTGCCCTTCGGACACAACATTCAACAATAGGGCACTTCCATTCGTGCAGTGCCAAATAAAGATTAAACTAACTAAAAATATAACACGCACAACACGAATGGTTGTGAGAAGCTAGGCCCTGGCTCCCATGAACCTGTAGGGCCAAATACTTATTTTTGTTTATTAGGAGTCTACTACTGCTACACATGCGGTGTCAGAACGGACTTATCACTGGTCTAAGTGCGCTGGCGATAGCTGGCAACCACTTCAACCTAACCTAACCTAACCCCTAATATAAAGCCCGAAAAGATTCCACGTTGACGTTCAGAGACTTTAGTCTCTTGTCTCATTCCTTGGTGCAGTGCTTTCTACATAACACATTCCGTTATCACATTAAAGTCAAGTTGACAAATAGTTACTCCTTCATGTGGATTTGCATTGGAGCATGATGGTAATTGCCCTAGTATGCAGAACCCCTACTGTCACCGCTTTGAATTCAATGCACTCTTTTGTCATAAAATATATCCATTACATGCCATCACACTATAAAACTAGCATGTTCTTAATAGATGATCATTTGACAGATAGCAGGTCAATATCTCTTAAGCAGGTCAGTCACATATAAAAGTACCTATTACAAAGTACACACACAAAACTGTCAAACCGAAATGTTTCGTTCTCAAAAATATCTCGCTAACACTGGCAAAAACACTCACATGGTATTATGTACATTTAAACAAAAAAAAAAAGACAACAGCATTATGAATTGAAGTTAAATGGATAAATAATTGTCTGGCCGTCAGTGCACTTACCTTGTTTCTTTACAGGCATTGTCCTTTTTTATTGTTGGATTTTTTTTTTGTTACTGCTCTTGATGTTGATATATGTAAGTAGGTACACAAAAAAACACGCGATTTATGTTTCCTTTAATTACACTAGATATTTTCGAGGTGCTATGTAGAACAAATGTGTGGATTTATTCTTTTATATTTATTTTATTTGTTTGGTCTTTTCTTTTCTATAAATAAACAATTAATTATTAACTAGATCTATGGCTGCGGCTGCCAAGCCTCTCTAATCGTTCGGAGAAGAATATTTGTTATTAGGTAATATTATTTACTAAGAAAACATATTTGCCACTTGTATATTGCATTTATTTATTTATTTTCTCTTTAAAGCACACACATTTACTCGTAGTTGGATTTTTCTTCTTTTTTTTTTTTATTTTTTTGTTGCCGTTGTTATTTAAGAAAATTTAGTTCGAATTAGAATTATTATGTACCTATACTGGTGATAGTAAAAAATTTAAAATGTCGGGTTTTTAAATTATTAAACATTATTTTAACACAGAAATATTACAGAACGGGTGGTTTTATGATTGCAATTTTACGAAAACGAAAAACAAAATTATTACTATTTCACGAGATGAATATTGACGAGCAAAAAATCGCATTAAAGCTCACCAATCCAGAGTGTTTGTATCTACACATGAAGAAAATTGCGAAACTTGAGTTTTCTCCTCACGCGAGAAAAAAAGATACACCGCTGCTGCCGTTGCCGTCTGTATAGTCGTGTGCTCAGGAATATTAGGACAGATTGAGATAGAGAGATATGGTTCTACATTCGCGCATTTCAGACATGCTATATACTGTGACTCAGAAAATTAAAGGACACTCGCTCACTGGCTGTATTGAAATGTAATTTTGAATTTTGTAACTGACCGCTTAAGGAATATGAATTGGGGTCGAATGATGAGGACATGACAAAGACCAGGTACATAAGTAAAATGTGTACATTCAAATGTATCCTTTCGATGAATCGTGGGTAAAATCGGCAGTATTAGAACACTCAACTTTGAATCCGAACAGACACAAAAGTGTGAGTAGCCTGATCCCCAAACATCTGTCGCTTGATATGATCGACGGGATTCGAATTACAAAGAAGATGTCCCGTCCCTTTAGTTACAATTTCCCTGCTGCGGGTTCCCGGAAACACGTAAGTTGTACCTTTAAGTGTAGTAGAAAATTCTTAACCTCTCTCTGTTGAATTATATAAATCTAGACTGTCAGATTGTTCCTACTACAAGTCGTAATGTTTTCAGCAAAGCAAATTCTCCAGTCATTGACAACACCAAGCTCAGGCAGTCAAGTTTGTCTTCAAAAACCGAAATTGTTAACAGAGATAATGAAACTCTGGCAGTGGTATGCAAAGTTTGTCTACGACAGCGAAATTGGCGTCAAAGATAATATGACAAGAAAGATAATAATCACACTTATTCAGCGTAGCGTTTTACTAAAACGCCGATTGCCGTTTCTCAAGGCGTTTCGTTTTCTAAGCGTTATTCCAGAAATTGAACTCCACAAAACGCCTTCGTCGGTAAGTAGGGGGGAATACATTCCAGATACTATCCACTCTTAAAGAAAGGCAATCGGCGTTTTAGTAAAACGCCACTCAGAGTGTGAATAGGTTTAGATCGTAGAAGTTCATAAAAATCCTTCGCACACAATTCAAGAACACTCTCAACTATCTGGTCGTAACGAATGAAGAACGGTCTTATCTCTTATATGAATGAACTTTAAGATTGCTTGTATTCTATTCATTGCCTACTTTTTTTAAAAAAAAAAAAGAGTTATAGTTAATAAAACTTATCTTGAAAATAAAAAATATTTCAACAGTCCGTCGCTTTATTAATACAATCTTTGAATCACAGTAGCTATACACGTTTATAAACAAATGCGAAATGAAAGAGAACGTTAAAAAGGACTAACGAACGATTTACGGTAAGTTTTTTCTAGGTTAGAAACTTCCCCTTGATCTGGATTCCAATGACTACGTCATGTAGGACATTGATAGAGAATTTAAATTTGTTATTTCCACGTTCTCTTTTCTCTCTCATTCTCTTTACACTCTCTGTTTAGAGATAATACGAAGAACACATAAGAGAGAGTGTCCATCGTCAAGGTAAAATTCATGGACGATTTGCGCATGCTGACTTTCGGGCTATTCAAGTTCCCTAAAAATAATATCTAGCTTGCTGCCAATAATAACAAAAGTACACTAATAAAAAGAGTAAGCAATTTTGTGTGGAAAAAACACGTATTTCTTTTTGTTTAGCCTCGTCTGTCTGAGAAGGAGAAAATCTATTTTATATTTGTATATATAAAAAAAGCCAAATGCCATCACCATTAATACCGACACACAAAATCGACCGGTCGACAACCTTATGTAGGTATATGCATGATCTTACACGCGAGAGGGTGTTTTATAAATAAGAAGAAAAGCTTCTATTTACTAACCCTTTCTCGGCCATGGTCAAAGTTTTATCATCCCTAGTAGGTAGGTAATTTTTTTGTTTTTTTTTTTCTTCTTTTTTCAAAATTCTACTCTACACTTGTTTGTTTCCTGTTAAAATCATGTGCACACACAATGAAGTTTGTGTTTAATCTTCAGAAAAGGCAAGTGTCTGAATCACGTATACGAAGATACACATGTGGAACGAAATTAGCCTCGAAATTATTGTCTACCTCAGCTAGTTTGGTATCTTTCTATCTTTGTATAGTTTTGCACATGCAGCATATATTCTACACTTTCACTGACGTAAATTTCCTCATTTTGTGTCTGCAAAATGAAAAAGTCTATTGTGCGCGAACTTTGGATGGTTTCGTTTTTTTTTCGTCTCACATGGGAAAATCATCCCTAATTTGTATAAACTTGAAAATTTTATCCTAACATGTTCAAAGGGGGGTGGGTGGGTTGTAAACTCATTTTCGTATGTAGGTAATCACTTTTTTTTAAACACTTTGAACTTAAAATTGATTTTATGGGATGATGTACAGGCGTACCTTTCGTATTTACTAAGTACCTCTACAGCATTATTAATCTAACAACAATAATTTTTTGGATAAAAATTTTAAAGCGCGTACACTACAACGTGACGACACATCGACGTCTCGATATTTACTTATCCTAATAACCGCCGAGGGTAAATATTCTCTTCATAGTCCTCGGTCGTGCTTTATGCAGAAAAAAGAGAGGAGGAACATGCCGCTTCAGCCTCACATAACAATATTACATATTAGTGTATTTTTTTTTTTTTTCTTAATCTATTTCATTTTGCTATTCGAAAAGAGAAACGTGTTAACATAGATACAGATATTAATACTATGTATGTACATACGTATATACATATACAATGCACTTTTGGTATATCTTCACGTTTTACATAGGCGTATGATGACATTGGTGAAATCTTGCGCAATAGAGGACTGTTTTTTAAGAGAACAAAATGTGTGTAAAGAGACATAGCCGATGAGTATAAGAGCTTAAAATACTTACTTTGTCTCGTAAGAAAATAAAAACATTGACCATAATCCATGTATGAGGACATGTGTATGCACTAAGTATTTGTCTGCAAGTTTGCAGTTAAAAAGAGGAGAAGTTAAACACTGAGAGTAACTTTTAGTATCCAATTTGGTCCATTCTTTATGACATGGGCACTTCGTAGTCCTGTATTATTTTATATGCCTCTCAACATTCAGGAAAATTGGGACCACTTTCCAATATGCACAATTCCAAAATATATGTTTTCTAGTGAACACGAACATGAAGGTCATTTGGTGATGAAACTGTTATTAACAAATACAAGTGAGTGTTGAAGAGAAGTCTTTTACGCCCTGCTATGGAATTTAAGAAAGTTATTAGGTTTTTAATATTTACTGATTAGACCTCCTCAAGTGAACTGAAGAAGGTTTGCGTTGCATTGCGTTGTTGGGCCTATCTAGTGCCAGACAGGCGCATATGCAGTGGATAAGGGTTTCTTTTTCGGTTGCGACATTCCGACTGCAACAGTGTGCATTATTTAGCGGGAAAAATAGTTAGCGCTTCCAGAGTATGCAGTGTTTCAACGCTTACCCTTCATAACTAAAGGAACCTTCTTGTAAGCACTTAGTACAATTTGCATGGAATGAAAGACATTGCTTACAAAGAGATTCTAGAAGCTTATGGGACCGATACATATGTATATGTATGTAGGTCGCGACTATTTTCTACGCAGCTAGAAGGGATTATTGGCTAAGTTTACTTTTCATAACCGGAAGAAATTGCTTTGGCCTTACAAAGGCTTTATATATATGCATAAGCTTAGTTTTGGTTGCTAGTCCCATTTTTGACGACGGTTTTGTTACAGGGATATATGGATATACCTACGTTTTTTCGTTATTCTATGTTTACTTTCCATTTAAGTTTAGTGTCTAGGATAGACCCTAAATACATATCACTGGAGGATGTGGAGAGTGGTTGACCGTGTAGTCGAGGAAGTGTGAGGTCAGGAATGTTGGTTTTAGTGATGAAGAGCATCAGTTCAATTTTACTCAAGTTGAAGCCAAGACCACACTCTTTGGCCCAGATGCATACCTTACTCCGAGTATTTTCGATTATGTTGCTTATCACGGACGGAAACATTCCGTCATTTTAACAGGAGTTTATTACTATGAGCCATAGTAGAGGTGAAACGACACTGCCCTGAAGTGTTCTCCGACTAGCATATTTGGTTATGTTGGAGTTTCCTAGTGTTGCCTGAAAAATGCAGTAACTTAGATATTTGACTAAATGATGCAAATGCTAAGCATAGAAAAAGTCCAGCCACTTAAAAAGGTTTCTATCCCTAGCTGCGTTAAGGACTCTAAAATTACTTCACTGTGTACGTTGCTAAAAGTTCCTTCTATGTCTAGGAGGGTAGCTAGAGGATATTCTACATATTGTAGGAATTTTCTATTGTTCTTACTTCTTCATGAAGAGCCGTTTCTGTGAATCTTCGTTTGACGTATGCGTGTTGAGATTTGGAAAGGGATATTTCTAGCACCTAGCACGAACATTCAGTAATGTTTTGTGTATAACCAATTTCGTTGTTTATGATTTGTCACTTATAAGAATTATATTTTCAAATAGAATTTCGATACAAACAACCGCTTTACTGATAATAATTGATTTTGCTTCTTCTGCCACAATACCTGCATTATGTATCCATTCTGCATGCATTATTCACACACGTGATGCACTAATCAATCTTATAGAATTCACTTAATTCTCATAAACATCTTATTTGTGGGAAATACTTCATTAACCGAAAAAGATAGTTTCGGGAAAGTAATTCGTCTTCTCATTGTGCCAATGCAGATACACACAAATAAAAGTTGATCTAAACACCTATATTGACGCTTATTAAAACTTTAAACAGAAAAACAAATTCCATAAAGAAAATTGTTTGCTGAGTACTCAGTTCTAAGCAAAGATTTTACTAGCCGTTTTTTTTTTAAAATCTGTTGTGCAGCTCAGTGTTCTTTGTTATTTCTAACCCAAATGCAAAAAGTAATTAAAAACTTTTTAAACTTGGCAGCACTTTCTCTTTTG
The DNA here is from genome assembly GCA_905220385.1 of Xylota sylvarum. Classification (NCBI taxonomy): domain Eukaryota; kingdom Metazoa; phylum Arthropoda; class Insecta; order Diptera; family Syrphidae; genus Xylota; species Xylota sylvarum. Next base: position 151,520,126 of record LR999957.1, on the reverse strand, counting down.
GAAACGACAGCGGAACGCCTGCAAAGTAAAACGTACTTCATTTTAACGTCAGTGTGGTTGGCTGTCAGCAGCATTTTTTGTGATTTAGGTTTTTAGTCGTATATTAATATTTGCGTTAAACTAACTAAAATAAATGGTTGTCCAAGAAACAGGGGATGGAAATAAAGAAATGGCTACAGTAAAGCCAGCATTCCCTCGTCTGTTTAACAAAATTGTGCTAACGCTCGAGAACAGCCTGATACCAGAGCTGAAATTGGATGCAACCCCATCACAAGTCGATGGCTTGGACAAGGAAACCGAAAAGGATCTAAGGATTCTGGGATGTGAACTAATTCAGACGGCGGGAATTCTTCTAAATCTTCCACAGGTAGCAATGGCTACTGGTCAAGTGATATTCCAGCGGTTTTTCTACTCGAAGAGCTTTGTCCGTCATAACATGGAAACAGTGGCAATGAGTTGCATCTGCCTGGCGTCGAAAATTGAAGAAGCTCCACGTCGTATTCGGGATGTTATAAACGTGTTTCATCATATCAAACAAGTGCGCGTGCAAAAGTAAGTTTATCCTATTGATTTTGGCTATTAAAAATAATTTTTATGCTTGCAAGAGAATACCTCACGTCAAATTAGCACGCCAACACCCTGGGCTTATGGCCTACCATTCAGTCTCATAAATATGTCCTAGCGTGCCAAAATATGTGGTTAAAGAGGTAAGATTCTGGTCTTGAAATTCGACTTTATAACGAATCTCGGCTGTAACATTCTTGTGCTGTGTTGTGTATGTTGACATTCAGGTCACATCTTTAAAGAAGATTTCCTATTTACTGCTTAAAAAATCGCAGCACTTCGAGATAACTTTTAAGCGCTTAATATCAGGTTCTCAGCAAATAGTTTAAATAACACCTCACCCCTTACTCTGATGGTGATGTGATCTCAGAAACCAAACCCTTAAAAATTTGTAGTTCATTTAGTAATATAATTTTGACACTATTTTGTCTTTCTTATTTGTTATAACATCTTCCAATGGCATTTGAGTACACGCCCATGTTATGCAGCCATAGACCCGGATCGGTAACTTACAACCCGTACCTTCAATACTTGGTTATAGGGTGTAGTTCCGAAACTTTTTAGATATTCGTCTCATTCCAAACTCAAAAGACCAATGTGTGCCGGGATTTCTCCTTACGTCCTTCCTTTTTTTCATTCCCGCTGTATTTCAAAAGGAAATTTCCTGATAACCTAAACAATTTCTTTTATTTTAGGGACATCACACCAATCATCCTCGACCAGTTCTACACCAATCTCAAAAATCAGGTGATTAAAGCCGAACGAAGAGTTCTGAAGGAACTGGGATTCTGTGTGCACGTCAAGCATCCACACAAGTTGATTGTAATGTACTTGCAAGTGCTGAAATACGAGAAACATGAAAAGTTGATGCAAATATCATGGAATTTCATGAATGATTCACTGCGAACCGACGTGTTCATGAGATATCAGCCAGAGACGATAGCTTGCGCATGCATCTATTTGAGCGCAAGAAAGTTGGGAATTGCTTTACCCGCGAATCCCTCGTGGTATGGCATTTTTAAGGTTTCTGAGGATGACATTGTCGATATATGCTATCGGATCATGGAGCTTTACAAGAGACCCAAGGTAAGTAATAAATAATTATGTGCTATTGCTTCTATTTATATTAAGCATGTATTGAATTAATCAAAAATTAATTATTAGTTAATATATTATAATGTATTATATTAGCTAAATAATGCTAAATAAATTAAATTGAATTGAATTGAATTAGCCGAATGTAGAAAAACTAGAAAGCGCAGTAGAAGAGCTAAAGAAACGATACTTGGAATCCCGTAACAAGAAGCAAGAGCAAAACACACCGCCAGCTGTTACCACAGTAGATCGGAACAATGCCTCCCATAATGCATGGGGTGGCTTCATTCAGCGCACAATTCCCTTGCCTGTGGCCTCAGATGTAAAGTCGCCGGACAAGCGTTCTAGATCCAGATCAAGAAGTCGTTCAAGGAGTCGATCAAAAAGTCACTCCCGATCAAGGTCACGCACGCCGTCCGCAGATTATAAGAGCCGTTCATCAAAGAAAGGCCATCATCGATCGAGGACTCCAGTGAAAAGCAACAAAAAGAAGTCTCGTCACTACTCTCGATCACCATCCTCTTCTCCACATTCAAAGCATCGAAAAAGGTTTGACAATACCAAAAGGTACATGTAGTATGTGTTTAATAACAATTTCATCTCATTTAACAGGAAATCGTCAAGAGACCGCGATCGTTCCGACTACTACTCCAATGTGGACAGAAAAGATCGCGACAAGTACAGAGATCGTGATCGCGATCGTCGGGAAAAAGACCGTTCCAAGCACCACTCCAGATACTCTAGCGGCAGAGGTTCACGCAGTAGAGGAGGCAGCAACAAGAGACGCGATCGTTCGCGCGATAGGAAACGATAAATTTGTAAAGAAAACGATAAACAAAGCAAATATTAAATATACAAGATTTTATTCAACTTAATGTAATTCTACAATTTCTTACTTTATTTTTTTGTTAAAAACTTTTTACAGAATTAATAATAAACAAAAGGAAAAAAATAAACTGGAAAAACTTAGTTGTCGTTAGCCTATCACAGCTCAAAACAAAAACAAACAAAAATCGAGTCTTCTTTCTGCTCTGAAATATAAGAACATAACGTTCTACAATTTTGTATGGCGCTTCCTTGCAAGGTGTTACGATAGTACCACATGATAATGATAGACAATAGAAATAGAAAAGGCAGACTGTAGTAAGACGCAAGTTGTTACAGCTTAGAACAAAAACAACACGCGGTTCCCTTGAAAAATATACGGCTTTTAACATCATTTTCTTTTTAAAAATCATTGCACAGAATTATTGATAGACTCAGAGCAAACAAAAATCGGGTATTTCTGTCTGCCCAAATTGGATGGACATAATAATAATCTACAATACAATTTTTAGCCTTCACTTGTCCGTAAAAACCTTGTACAAAATTAATAATTCATAAGAACACTAAACTGGATAAGCCATATGGTTGGAGCTGACAACAAAAGCAAACAAGAAGTCAAGTCTTTTTTTCTCTCCAAAGTGGAAAACATAATGGTCTTATGTACATGCCGTTTTTTCCGAGGTGATACGATTTTTAATTTCGTTTTGTTTTCAAAAACTTCGTACAGTATTAATAATAAAAAAAAGAAAAGAAAATTGATTAACGAAGTAGTTACAGCTCACAAGAGAAAAGAATCGAGGCCTTTCTGTATTTCGTTTTCTTGCAATACGATTTAATTTCTTCTCAAAAAACATTGTACAGAAATAATAATAAACAAAATGGAAAACAAACACGATAATTCCATGGGACCCAGGGCCTAGCTTCTCACAAACATTCGTGTTGTGTGTGTTACATTCTTTACACGAATGGAAGTGACCTATTGTTCGTTCAGAAGTTGTTATACGTCCTACTGGACAACCACAATTCATTATATCTCACAATAGAAGCGCACAAAACATCGCATCTTCTGTCTCTCCAAATTGGAAGAACGTAATGTTCTAAAATTTTACATGATGTTGATGAATTTATGAAAAAAAAAAAAAACAACTTAAGGCATTTCCTTGCAAGATGATACAATTATTAAACTTCTTACCCTCTTTTGTTGTTAAGAACACAGAAATAAAAATGAACAAAAGGAAAAGAAAATCTGGTAAATCCAGTTTAAAATAGAAAACCGAAGAACTCACATATGTTCCTACTCAAATTTTAGATGCGGCTTCCTTGCAAGGTGTTAGAATAATCAATTTCTTATTTTATTTTGTTCCTAAAAACTAATTACAAAAATAATAATAAACAAACAAATAATTTTGCCAAAACTATGTAACTCTAAAGAAAGTCTAAAATGAAATGTTCTTCATTTTGTTATGAACCTTCCTCGCAAGGTGATAGATACGATTATTCGACATCTTACCTTATTTTGTTGTTAAACATTTACATAATTAATAATAAAGTTAAAGTTTGTCACAGTTTATAACAAAAACAATCAAGGAATCGCATCTCCTTTGAAGAACTCTCCAAAGTGATACGAATATTCAATTTCTTGCCTTATATCGATCTTATAAACTAAATACAGAATTAATAATAAACAAACAAAAAAGATTTGCAAAAACTAGGTTGTCACAGCTCAAAACAAAAGCAGAAAATCGAGTCCTTTTTTTCGCTCTAAAATGGATGAACATAATGTTCTACTATTTTATATAGCGCTTCCTTTATTTATTTATTTATTTGCGAAATGATACAAATTGAGAACTACGATTTCTTATTTTATTTTGTTCTTAAATACCTTTTTACAGAATTAATAAACAAAAAAAAAAAAAACTTTGGAAGAACCACGTCACAGGTCAAAACAAAAACGTCTCTTTCTGCAATGTTCTACAATTTTAAACAAAAACATAATAACTTTGGAAAAACTAGGTTGTCGCTAACCTATCACAGCGCAAAACAAAGACAAAAAAATTAGTCTTCTCTCTGATTTAAAAAAAAAAAAAATATATCCCAATGTTCTACAATCTTGCGCTAGCTTACAATGTTACTTGGTATGGTAACAACATTACTTGGGGGTGTCCCAAATACACATCCCGAAATTCTTCCGCGAATGTCAAGATGTAAAAGCAGAATACTGTTGCCATCACCCATTCCGATATTGAGCTCACTACATGAAAGTTCCAGCCACCATCGGATGGGTACCTGGAAAAAAAGAAAAATTGTTTGATATGTTCAGAAACTTCACTGCTTCGCTCGCAGTTTTGTTGGTAAAATGTAAACCTATAGATATACAGCTAATTATACTTAATATCGTTGCGCATCGCCAAAGCACATACTTGGCATTAGCAAATGTCCGGAGATTTGAAAGATTTCATCAAAATCGGTTTGTTAATGAAAACGCTCCCAAAAAGTTGACTAACGACAATGTATGGGTGAATTGTAGACAATCTGAATATCTAAATATTAAATAATTAAAAAAATAAATCAAGTACAGAAGACCAGTGGCAGCAGTGCCAGGAACCAGATAGAAATCTTATGTGTTGAGTTTTCAACGGACACAACAAAACCCCAGGTCTGATGAAGAATGCTGGCAAGTGCATGCAACAAAGGAAAGTTGGAATCACATTAATTTCTATGAAAGAAAAAGAAATAGAATTTGATTTGAACACGATTTAGAGGCGCCGTAACAGAAACAATGTTTGAAAATTGCCAGTGACATAAAGCACCTGCAGAAACGTGCAAGGACAAACAGAAAAAACATTGTATATTTGAAAAGATCACATCTGCAGAATGTTAAACGGCGATAAAGATCAAGATACCGCTGGCGAGCTTTAAAACTTTTTAAATTTAATCTCGATTTAAGTGTGGTAGGTTATGCTAGTCAGGGGACTGAATCGAGTGCGATGGTTTCGATGTCATATGGAAAAGTAGTGATAGAGGTTCCACTAAGTTCGTGCACCAACTATAATGGTTTCCAATACATAACCAATTGGCCAGACTGTTATGCCAAATCTCCGATCAAAAATATTGTCATTGGCTCACAACTGGAATCGTTTTCAATACTTCAACAGAGTCGATGATGATAGATAAGCTGAAACCTTTTCATCAACTACAGTCTCACCCGGATGATTGAGAAACCCTTCCGGGTTCAAAGTAACCAAAGCGACTTTGGAAAGTATTTAAATCGTTTTCTTTCCTCAGAGCCGAACAACTTTCATGTTATGCGTGATATACTCTTTTCACGATTGGAAGGGACCTACTGTTTAACGATGTGTCCGAAGGGCGATTTGTTATTTGAGAAGCTTTTTCATGGCAGTTATATTGTAGGGCCCCGAAAGAAAATTTAAGTGTTGTCTGGGGTTATGGAATGATGTACACATGTATGTATGTTTTGAGAACACTACGTTACACTAACCACTGAATCCGCCCACTAGATTATGTACGTATGTACATGTACGTAGTAGTGATAGGCCAAAAAAATAAAAAATACTTGGTGCAACAGGTCTATGGAACCCAGGGTCTAGCTTAGTTAGCTTAGTTATGCGTGTCCGAAGTGCAATTTTTTTATTTGAGAAGTTTATAAGCCACTTGTTTTTTTTAAGCCAGCAGTAAGCTACAGCATCCATAAATCAGAGATTAGACTGACAGAAGATCTGTACGTACATTCATCGAAGGCGGGTGGATCACTTATGCTTATACTACATAGATAATACTACGAAAGAAGATCATGTACTTATGTATGTATGTATAGGTCCCAGTTTGCACAGGGTATTTCCCCTTTTTTTTGTTATCGCCTGTTCATTTAACTCTAAAATAGCTTCTGAATATGTATGTCATTTTTAGTAATGAACTTTTATGAACACATACTTGCTCGTTAACAAAATAAAAGACTACTAAGCGAGCAAGTACGTGATGTACGTGTATGTACGTACATACATCTACTATTTTTATCTTGTATAACTATTGACTTCTAATCAATTCTTTTGCTTTTAAGAGCATTGCTTTTAAGATATGTATGTATATATGTACATAGTATTTAATAAATCTCTTACCATTTCCGAGGATCAGTGCCCTCAAACAGAATATGTGACATTACACCAGTTATTGCCATTAAGATAAACAAAATTGTACAGCAAGCAGCCATTCCTAGTCTTAAATGTGCTTTTATTTTAGTTCCACACATAGGTTGGATCATATACGATATGCAAGCCTGTAAATACACAACCCAGTTATACATATTTTAATTAAATTTCTTTCACATTTCTTACCTGCAGCCAAAAGTACAGTGTGCCACAACCAAAGCACATAAATGCTCCTATAAAGTGTACAATACGAACATTCGTTTCCTGGAAATTGCCAACTATGCTTATTCCCAAACATGACGCTATACCGAACCAAACCGCCAAGTTATTATATTGAAGCACTGCCTGGCCAATGTGAGGATGGTAACGATATAATTCCAGTCCTTGGCGATATCTTATGTAAACGGTGCAACCCACTTTTTATAAACAAAAAAAGAGTAAAGAAAAAAAAAACCAATTGGTGAGTCATGTAAATTCCTAGAATTAGATATCAATCTTACAAAAAACTGCACCGATATTCAGGAGTTGGCCAAAAACGCAACTTTCAGGTGAGTATGTACCAGCATCGCTTATGTACGGCACATCTGGTACAACATGTCCTTGTAGGACCGCTGCTATGTAGCTGAAAATTCACATTACTTATAATCTAAATAAAACACAAATAGAGTTTTCAAAGCACTTACCAACCAATAAAGGATACTTGAAATAGAAAGAATACTATCACTGGGACAATATATATTTTCGACATTATTTATCTGTGTAATAATACTTTTTACATGCGAAACACAAGTTTTGACCGAATTGTCAGACAGTTGTTTTCGTTTTGGTTTAAATTTAATAATCATGTAAAGACAAACAGTGTCGGTTCAATTGCATGAATTTTGCTAGCGATGAGTTCGCTAGAGTGTTTAACAGCGTTACCCACTCATATAAATATTAAAGTTGTACATATACGTTTTGTTTTATTTGCCGAAATTTCATTCTTCATGAAATTTACTTTTTATAAGGTCTAAAAAAACCGACAAAAAAAATATTCTGGTTGTATGGAAATCGCATGCTGATTACATCGTGTGTTACCTAGATACAACGGTTGGGCAGATGTTGGTACAACAAAAGTCGGTACGACGGCTGTATCGCGTATTCTCTACTTTATATTCTGGTCTTATTTCATCAAGATCTACAAAACTGCGATTTCCGATCTTGTGGGCTCGAAAACTATAGTCGTGCCGGTCTGTTCCTTAGCTCTCTAGAATCACAAATTCCAAAGAGATTGAAGATGATTCATTGATTGATTCTCAGAGAATGATGAAAATATCAAGAAAGTTAGGGAACGCATCGAACAACAAAACCTGAACACCAACTTAATGTCATATACATATGTATAATAAAAACCAAAACACTAGAAAAACGAAAAAATCATTAGATAAGTGCAGAAATGTGTCCAAACCAAATTTGATTCAATGTTATGATTTTTTTCGATTATTATTAAAAAAAAAAAAAGTCAACAACACAAACAATTTAATTTGGCAAATTTATAAATGAGACTGGAAATTTTTGAGCTAAAATTCACAGGTAGGTGAAATTTTTTTCTTTCGTGTTCTTTCATCTACGAAAACTACGAAAGTTTTACATATGAGAACAGGATTAAACAAATTTGCTTCAAATATCGTAAAGAGGTCTGTTCCCGTACCTGTCTGACACTGTGAATATCAACGAAATTTGACGAAAACGGTTTACTCCTGTTCCCATACGTAAAAATTTGGTAGTTTTTCGTAGAAAAATTTCTCTTCTGCTTCTTCTACTACTTTATGAGATTTGTTAAATCAATATGATGCATCACTGCGAGATCACTGCATTTATAAAATATATGTATTAGTTTTGACGTGTACAAAAAAATACAAATATTTGGTACGACAGGTCTATGGGACCCAGGGCGTGTTATATTCTTTACACGAAGAGAAGGAAAAAGGAAAAGAACTATGACGCGCGGTGCGGCTTATTATGGCAGAAAGACTTTTAGCAGTATTATTTAGTCAAAGATTCTGCAGACATGTTTTAGATGTAGGTCCATTTCCTAGTTAAAGGGTATTAAGGAAAATAACGACAGATCCTCACAGCAGATCTACTTTTCGATAACATAGTTTATCCAGATAAATAAAGCATTTTAGCAAGGCAGGAGTCAAATTCTTCTGGTTTTAACGCCACTGAATAGACTAATTAATTTTTTAAAGTCAAAACCCGAAAATGCAATCACCCCTATCATTCAATTCGCCGGGGGAATGTCAACTTCAGTATCATTCAATCTGTTTGAAGGAATCGTTCACTGGTCGGTAATGTGAATGAGATTCAAGTGATCCTTCAAACGGATGGACGGATCTCCCCATACAAAAATTGACGTTTCTCATCCGCATCAAATTCATAGCGGATTTGTTTGTTTTACGGCGTTATTTTGTTGTGTTTCGAGAAAAGTTCCTTAATCAAAAATGTCAGTGTCTTTTACAGTACGACTGCTTTCCAAAATTCAAACAAAATGAGCATTATGACGTCACCTTGCACCGGCGATGCAAAAACACGATGCTTTCATGATGCGATGCGTATTCTGTTGCGTTGTGAATCATGACGTTTTGGAACGTTATGCGATGTGCACAACTTCTTTCTTGTTAGTCTGAAACATTGTGTAAATAACCAAAAACGGTAGCAATAACAAATATCATTTGCATCTTGCTAGGTCATGATGCGCTGGTTGCTTTTGTTTGCGCAGTATCCATTCGCAATGCATTTCCGAACATAATGCGTTATGTCATCACTTCGAGTTTGCATTTAGGAATGTTTGCTAATTTACAAAGCAGGTGGTGCTGTATTTAGGAAAGCACCCTACATCAAAAATGTTTTAATAAACCGGTATTTACTTTTAGGAAGAAAACTACAAAGACCAGAAACCAGTTCAAAACCCTTTGTAGAAGCAATGAAAAGTTCCTCAGTCATAGCCAAGAACATGACCAAGAAAGTCAGAATTCTGGGAGTTCTCTTATTCGAAGATATTTCCTCGTCTTCATCGAAATACAAAGCTATATCATTCATTTGTATTGTTTTTGTTGCAATTGTCGTTTAATTTGGGCCCATTCGGAAATGCAAGCGTTGCGCAAATTATGCATAGCATAGCATTCGGAAATGAAAGCAAACAATTTTGAAGTGGACCTTTATTTTCACGTCAGCAACATCTAAAACACTCAACAGTTGACTTTGGCAGGAGACACTTGTGATAGTGCAGTAGTATCAGCGGATTGAATAATACGGACTAAAAAGTGAATTCGGTTCGAATAGGTGAAGTGAATCTCAGATCCGTCAGATTGAATAATAGGGATGAATACTTATCTGCGAAACTTTGCCACTGGGCGTTAGCCTCTTATTCCGGAGACACATACATATTTTCTTTACTAGACATCATATTGAATTCATTCTTAAGAATGCATATAAGATAATAGTTAAACATATTTTGACAGATGTTTTTAAATAGGTAAACAGCTAGTTTTATTCTAATTTTTGACACAAATAGTATAGAATAAGATGAGATGATTATGATTAAGAAATGAGCTTATTCTTAACGCCTAATCCAGTGCATTTGACGATGGGATTGACTCCTTCCACGGTCTCAAACTTAACTCCTGTCATTAACTCAGCTACGTGAATAGCAGTCAAAGTATGCATCGTCAACTTGCAAGTGTTCATCTCACTTTGTCCCTCAGCTAACGCCATATAAATAATGAGCTGATCTTGAATATGTTCATCCGTGCACTGTTTATCTTGCAGATAACCCAAAAGTTCAGTTCCAGCTTTTATTCCCGTATCCCAAGCAGACACTCGCCGATCTCCCAGACCACTACTTCCCAGAATACAACCACTTGATGTCGCTGCTCCAATTATTATTCCGGAACAAGTGCCGACGTGTGCATCCTCCGTGTACGGTTCAATATTGATCTTATCTGGTGGACAAGCACTTCGAAGGACTTGTTGTGCGCCATTTGCCATGTCGGATGCTACTCTAGGATGAAGTGCACCAGCCACATAGCTCCAACCAAATATTTCAAGTACCCTGCCAAATTCTGTATTTTTAAATCCATTCAATTGCTTCACTGGTGGAATGTCATATATGCAATGACCACCCCCTTTTGGGTAGTAACCCCTTCGAACAAGCTGAAAATCAAAAGTTGCTCCAAACTGTTCGAGGTTTGGTCTGAAAATTTCTGATGTAAAGTCCACCTGCGGCGCCATAGCTGCATTGGTGCCACCTTTAACTTCCAATTTGGATGGATCCTTTCCGAATAGAAGAACAGGCAAGGCAACCTGCATCACCAATGATATACTGCCGGCAGTTTTTGTATCTACGCAGTAATGACCAGATTGTATCTCACCAGGATAAAATTCAATTGTAGTTGATCCAATCGAGTTTCCAGTCACATTAGCATTTGTAATCTGTTTAAGTAAATTCAGGCCGAAAAGATGCTGAGCTGCCAGACCCGGCTTCGGACGACCAGCCCGAATTTTAGAAACCCTTATTGGGCGTTTCAAGATGCAGCTTAAGCTTAGGGCATTTCGTAATATTTGGCCTCCACCCTCGAGAACACTGCCATCAATTTCTAACAACTCCATTAATAACTTTTTAATAGACTTAGCAATCAGTACCGATTTTTTGCACGACTTTGTGAAATAGTAACGAAAAAGTAAATACAACAAATGAGTAGGTAGTCAACAGCTGTCACTGTACATAAATATGACAATTTGTGGGTGAGTCCAGTCATTTTTGTTTGAAATATGACATGAGTTTTACCTAACAAGTAAGCAAATCTAGCTAACTTCTAACTACTGCAAATTCAAGTGTGTATAAATAAGCATTTATAATAATTGCAGTTTTGGATGTTTTGCGACACTTTTCGAAAGCGAATGTCGAATGAAGTGCTTCTAATGCATAGAATAGAGACTTTAACCAATTAGCCTAACCTCATGTGTTTTAAAACCCCTTCAGAGGCTAATTGGAGAGGAGAGGAATTCGGTTTCTATATCTCCGGACCAGCATGCTTACATAAAACGCAAAAGTGTAGGAATAGCTCTCAGTACCGTGAAAATCAACTGGATATGTTCAAGAACAATTCTCTGCGGCTCACCCAAACTGGAAGCTGGAAGCCGAGTATCATGGGACTGCGCAGATCGTACACAAATTTATGGAAAACAATGTATGAAAATACTCCATCTGGACTTTATAAGACCATTCGTTACTACCTTTCCCAGTAGAGAAGAATAGCAAAAAAATCAACAACTCCAAGATGAACATTGGCACGGGATTCTATTCCAAAGTTCTCGGACTATCCAGTTCATTTAAAGTTCCTGACATCCGGACTACATAAGCGTCAAGCTAAGATCCTGGCTGGTAATCAGGTTGCAATAAAGGCACTACCTCAAGCTGATACTACAGTTTTTATTGGCAACCAAACGGCAATAACAGCGATTTCTGCGATAGAAAAAAAGGATCATCACTCGAGCTTAACTAGGCAAATACTTAAATATCCCACCCTGTGGTATTTAACAAATGATAGGGAACAAAATACTAGTAACATTAAATGAAAGGTGGAGAATGCTCGAGTCCTATATTATAAACAAGAAAATGTGGCCGCTCAACAACAACCGAGAGAATTGTACAAATGAAGAAAAAATCATTGTCATCTACTGGACCCAACATATTGAGATATCATATAACGAAAATGAAACTCAGCACTAATGACGTGTGTAGAGAGTGTGGTGACGAGAATGTACAGGAGGATACCCCACACTTTTATTGTCACTGTCCAGCACTCTGCCACATTAAAATTAAAATACTTGGAAGACACCTTTTCCCTGACCTTGGGATGGCTTGAAAATGCATAGTTTCTTCATAGATTCTATAGTATGGGAGTTTTAAACCCGTCAACCTTTAACTAAGCATAGAATACACATATTTTAAAACATTTTTCCCCTAGGACTATTACATACGTGCTCTATGGCAGATCCTCCGAAGAACCAAGTGATCTCAATGATTCCCCACCAATGCATATCATCTTTACCGAAATTATTATTTACTGGTCAAGGTCTGGAATTAATACCCAGAACGTTATATATGTAACATATCTCATAATTCGAGAGCAGAATCAACAGTCGACCCGTTTTTCAATTTTGTTTTTGATTAAAATACACTACGTTAAAAATTCAATTCAACCACCTTATTCTGCGAATCGTACCCTTAAAGCGGTTTGTGACGTCACATCAGATAAAAGTCACGCATTTGACGTTTAAAATGGAAGAAGACGAGTCAGCTGACTTGGGAGGCGAAATGGCACCAAAAAACGAAAATAATCCAAATCATACCAAAACTTATGAACCTACCAATGAAATTCAGAATGTTAACGAAGCAGACCTTGCAGGTTAGTATAATTTCATATGATATTCAGTTATTTCGAATGATTAATCTTCCAGAGATGGAGTCCGTGAACGAGAGCCTTGACGAACTAAGCTCTGCTCTTGACTTTATCGAGCAACGCACGGACAACATCATGGCCCAGTTAAAGGAACTTTTGCATTCCAATCGTGAGATTCGGCAGTCGCTGGCTGAAGAGAATAGCAAGCAAGCCGATAATGAAACAAAATAAATATGTGAACATAATGTTGTTGCGTATTAAACAAGACAGTATTTAATAATTTAACCATCAATTATGTTTTTTGTACGGACTGCGAATAGTTTCCGATTTATGTTCTTGAGTCTTTTTATTTCCTGCTTCAGGGACTCTACCTCTTCACTGTTTGGTGCTGTTATGATGGCTAGCGCGTTCGTTGCAGGGTGATGAGAAAACTTCTCTGACAGCAGTTCATCGTCAGGCTGATCATCAACAAGTACCTCGACTATACGTAACTCATCTGCATCGGAATCTATCATACGCTTTAGGTTATTTGAGAATGGATTCAAGAACGTGTGTTCTGGGCTATAAGCGCTGAGTCTTTTTAGGGTGAGGATTATATTTGTAATAGAACCTTTGTGCGTCAGGGATCTGATCAGCTGTTTGCTTGGGATATGCCACACATGCACTTCGCCGTCTTGTCCACCTGACACCATAGTTTCTCCGTCAACCGACAGCGTTAAGCAGGTTACAGCACCCTTGTGACCTAAATACTTGTTCACGTTTGACTTTTCCATGTGGTATTCCTAAAAGAGAATGTAGAAATTAACTATTAATTCTATAACTTCATACGGCGTCTATATTCTTACCTTTAGTCTGGGTAAAGAGCTGATGTGAAATTCGTAGATTTGGCCTTCAGTGGTACCCACATGTACAGACGTTTCCAAAATATTTGATGCAACACAACTTAAACTCTCTGTGAACACGACATTTAGCAACAGAGTTCCTGAACTTAGATCATACACTTTACATGTTCTGTCCAACGACACCGAATACATGTATGAGCGAATCCCACCACTCCCAATATGCACATCCGTAACAGAAAGTCCGTGATCATTGAAGGCGTATAAAGGCTCTTGATTGTTGTCGTCCTTGCTGATGACTTGAGCCAGATTCCATACCAAAACAGAACCATCCAAGCCGGCTGAAACGAAGTGGGATCCATCGTCAGTGAATTTAATACAAGTTATCGCCTGGTAGTGCTTCGATAGATTGGATAACATTCGTCCTGAGTTTATTTCCCAAATGTATAAAGTCTCCTGGATTCCTGCCACAAGATAGCATCCGTCCGGACTTGTGGCCAGAGCGTTTGGTTTGCCAGGTGCAACAAAACGAACTGATGACATCTGCTCTTGGCTATTTATGGGCCAAACATGGAATAGAGGTTTGGTACTATTTGCAGTAACCATATAGTTATCGCGAACAAAACAGAGACTTCGTGGATTCACTGAACCACCACCTTTGTATGTCATCAGACTGGTTGCAGTTTTATAGTCCCATGCACAGCAAGACCATTGCTGCTCACTCTGGTCACTTGTGTAGAGTACTTCCAAGACGTCGCACATTTTTTTATTTATTTGATCGTTTCTATTATTGTAAAAGGTAATCGTCCACGTTTTGAATGTTTAGAAATGTTTGGATAATGTCCAGCACGTGAATATTTGACAGATGATAATTATTTTGTCACCAGCCCGGCTTTTGCGGCTTCTTTTTGGCTATGTTCTATTTGTAGTGAAAGATGGGTTTGTTGGTAATTGTAGGTAAACAACGTTTAGGCTACTGACGGTGTTAGTGGCACAATTCTGTGGGAAATAGAATTTTTCCATGCTGTATAATAATTGCTGACCTGAGAAGTTCAGTCATAGTAATAATTCCTTCGGATGTGTATCACACGTTCCCGTGAGATGGGAAAGTGAAATACTTTTACTTTTTAACCCCAACTTTTCTCAGGAGTACTCACTCTTTCTTGAATCCAGAGAAGACAGATTCTCATAATGTTTTGCGAAAAATCTGCCTACATACATACCTAAGCGCGCATTTTACTACAACACTATTTTTTTCCTGACAGTGAGCATATTTTTTTTGCAAATAATGGCTTGCTGGACAGCTCTGAAGTATTCATTGAATTTCTAGTCAAACAGTGCATCGGACACATGTGTCGACTGACGTTTCATCCAATAAACAAATGTGGTTCAATTAAAATTCTTTCTTGGTAAAAGTGCAAAATTATAATCAATTAAAGAACTACCAATTCTAAATTCCTTAACAATTCCCCGCACCAAACAACTAAAAGCTCGAATGAAGCACCGGAACTCCTAGCATTCGTTTATCTCTTTGCTATTCAATCTAGCTATTGGCGCTGGCTAGAAGTATATTTTCACAAAAATGAACGAGGAAAGGACAATTCTATCATTACCACAGAAAAGATATTATCGGCAGAGGGCCCATTCCAATCCCATAGCAGATCATTGTTTTGACTAGTGAGTTCGCAATATATGTATGCATGTACATAACATTACTAAGAACTAATTTTCTTTCGCAGTCCATCATGTCCTGAGGAATTCGACTGGTGTAAGCTCTATCCAAACATAAATTCCAATCAAGTAGAGTTTGCTGATATAGGATGTGGCTATGGTGGGTTTTTGGTTACCCTCGGGGAAATGTTTCCTGATAAGTATGCCCTCGGCATGGAGATCAGAGTTAAGGTTTCTGACTATGTGATGGATAGGATTAAGGCTCTAAGAATACTACATCCGGGATGTTATGAAAATATTGCTTGCATTCGAACGAACGCCATGAAATACTTACCGAATTATTTTAAAAAGGCGCAATTGTCCAAGATGTTCTTTTTGTATCCGGATCCACACTTTAAAAAGGCAAAGCACAAGTGGCGGATCATCAATAACGCTTTGTTGTCGGAATATGCCTATGTACTAAGGAAAGGGGTAAGTAGTCTTAAATTTTATGAAATCTTTAATGCTTACTGTTGTAAATTAGGGATTGATCTATACAATGACGGATGTTGCGGACCTACACCATTGGATGGTCACTCATCTAGAAGGGCACCCGCTGTTCGAGCGACTTTCTGAAGATGATATCGTAAGAATAAAGAATATTTATGAATATATTGATAAAATAAATACTTTATGATCTCTATAGCAAAAGGATCCAATCACGCCGAAGCTGTATCAAAGCAGTGAGGAGGGTGCAAAGGTAGTTCGCAATAAGGGAGAGCATTTCCTTGCAATATTTCGACGCGTGTAATAGAATAAAATTCTAATTCTAAGCTTTTTATATAAAATGTGCTTTTATCTTTTAACGCATATGCTAATATACTTCATTGCACAATGAATTTCTAAAAATTTTATTTCCTCGTTTGAGCTTGGTAGTATTTGCGTAAAATCGTGCAAACAAATATTTTGGAAATACATTTATTTCAACAAACAGATCTAAGGTGAGTTCAACTTAATCTTACCATGGTAAAAAGAAACTAGATTTTTTTTGACAATTAGAGAAGCGGCATTTTTCAGCAGCAATTTGAAAACAAAATCACTTGAAGTATAGATAAACTATTGTTATTATAATATCTACCTCGTCTCTGGGCATTGAAAGTATTATTATCTATTAATTCATGATATGGTATTACTTGGGTTGTAGTGAATTAAGAAAACTAAGGAAAAAATACCTTGCGACCGAGTTTTGAATTTGCGTTCTAATTGTTACTTCGGATCATGGATGAAGAGAATCTATCTGATTTACGTGAACATCGAAATAATGTTATTCACTATATTTTAAACAATAGTTGTAGTAAATTTCCATTAAAACAAGCGGAAATTGTAGCCCGAGCGTTAAATGGAAACGGTTCACTATTGAACCAAGTATTACAAGGAGTAAAAACTGGTCTAGAAAATGTAGGTAGTCAATGGACATTTAATTCCGTATTACTTTGTCTTATTATTCGCAGACATATGGAATAATACTAAAAGCAGTGAACGAAGCAAAAAGTGGAAAGCAATACATATGTGTTTCTAAGTTCTCCGCAGTTTCAAGCGCTGAATTTGACGAGTCGCAACGTTCAGATATTACACTATTGTTTTTGGTGCTTTCGTACATCTATATGAAAGGCATTGCAGTTACTGAAGGTAAATATTTAAGGAGAATAGAAGTTTTAAATTCATTGTTTGGTGGAGTTCCTTAGTAACTAGTTTATCGGTCTGCTTGTTTTCGAATACTTTCCCCTGAATTAGTGCAGATAGATAGTATATGTAGAATACTCTTGCTTACTTGAACAAAAAGCAGCTCATTGTGATGTAAGAAAGAAAACCAGATCCAGCAGATCCAATGTGGGATGAAAGAAGAGGTAACGGATTTCGGTGTTAATTGATGTATGATGATTTGCCGCTTAAGAAGGAAACCAATATGACAACCAAAACTTTAAATTTTGCCTTTATCGAATCTGACTAGAACAGTAAGTCTGTAAAAAATTTTAGCTAAGGGTTTTTACTCTTAAAGCCGATAAGAGAATCCCACAGAAAGTGAGTCATTGTTTCTCTCTCTTCCTCGTCTCTACAGCTTCTATAGAAATCGTTAAAGGGAGATCCCAACTTACTGGGTACTGACTGCCCTCTGAGGACTCTAACGAAAGGTTTTCCCTAATAAACAAAAAAAGGCCTGGTTCTCTTCCAATCCAGGTTTGTCCCGAAAAAGAAATGTACTGATACTATTCCACCTATACATATGTAGGTATAACTGACCGGCACCCTCTTAACAATTCTGTGGCCTGGAACCCAACACAAGGATTCGTTGCATCTGACTGCTATTGTTTACGATTCCAAGACTTATCCCTTCAATAGAATGCTGGTGGCGCCATAGTTTCTTAGTGCAGTTCTTGGAGTAGTTCTCCATGTATGTACATATGTATATCCACATATGTATGCCATATCCGATGAAATATAGAACTCAAAGGATCATTGTACCTGTGTTGGTACTGTTTGTACCTGATCGCTGGCAGTACCTGAGGAATTAACAAAGAAACTCTCCTCGCCACCTACAAGGCAATTGACCGCTTAGTCCTCAGTTATGCTGCTACAATTTGGATTCCCCAACTAAGCGACACGCACTGGAAGAACCTCCAATCATGTCAAAATTTAGCCATGCGCGTGATAAGAGAATGCTTCCTCATGTCCAACGAAAACCATCTGCATACAGTGACAAAAATGCTCCCATTCAGAACATACAACTCCATGCTGTCACCGCAATTTCTACTGGCATACTACCTTCCAGAGCTCCCAAATCATCTATTGACAACGTCAGCACCACCACCGTGACATATTCGCAAAAAATGTGATGCGCTACCATTTGGGCATTGAACGTTTCACTCCCAAAGTTCTCACTCAACAGCGATACAAGGAAAAAATCAATGAAATAGACCACACCACTTTATTCTGGATGGACATTCTCCACCTATGTATGTATAGTCAACGAGTAACAAAGACGCCATCGTAAGATTCTTGTAATAGTTCATTGACATCACATTGTTCAAAAACACCAACTCTTAGACATTACCAACTGGGAAATCTCCAATACAGTCTCCTTCGACCACCGACCACCATCAATTCACGTTTGACGGAAAGGCACCCCTCACCCCACCAAGCCTTATTTCCCAAGACGACGGATCGAATATTGAACTGGAAAGACAATATACTTGAACGTAGAAAAAAGGTCTCGATTGCTTTTTACGCATGCAGCAGAATCTTCGGTAAAATGAAGGCTAAAACCAGCCATCGTCTGTAGAAAACTTTGCCCAATACGACAACAAAGGACTAGAGAACTTCTATCTTTGAATAGAACACAGCTGTGTCTCCTCATAGGTATTCTCATAGGCCACATTCTCAATGGCGGCCCATCTTAGAAGAATGATAATCAGCAACACAGACGTTTAATGTCCAAGCCTCAACAGAACCAGATAGGCTGCTTTCCTAAACTCAACCAAAATGCGCATTGTTACTGCACATTGCATCCGTGCTGCAAACACACGATACTTTCAGTATGCGATGCGCATTCTGTTGCTTTGTGAATAATAACGTTTAGGAATGTTAAGCGATGCGCACAATTTATTTTTTGGAAATCTGGAACAATGCGTAATAAATTAATTGCAACTCAGATAATTAATCATTTCCTAAACAATTGTGGTGGTGGTGACAACCGAATATTCACGAAATATATTTTAAAGCTAATTCAAAAAGGGTAGCAATAACAAATACCAGAAGGTTCAGGAGGGCCATTCGCTGAGATCCAAGTGAGGCAGCACCTTCGTGGTAGTTGCAGTCACCTCCCAACCTACCTAAGACTAGAACAGCTTTGGCACAGCTTCGTTTCGAATGGTGCCGCCTCCTAAACCACTAAATCGATCGCTTGGATCAGACCGTAGATGACAAATGCCCGGACTAGGGTAACGGCCCACACAACACACAACATCTCTTCAATTGACCAGCAGAGCCGACAAATCTGTCACCCATTGCAATATGGACACAGTCCATCGAAGCAGTCCTTTTCCTGGGCCTGGACACAACAGTTACACAAACCCCAACGCGATTTCATGTACATGAGACTGCTACAACAACAACAACCTGTGTTGCATTGTTTCATTATCCTGAAATTCATTGAAAAGATGATAGATATTTCTATAAATTATCGTACCTTTGTCATACCATAAATCTTTCGTTTAAAGCTACCCAAGAGGGACTAATTAACCAACCGGAACTTTTAATAAAGCAAACGATGCTCATAACTTCTCAAGATGCCTGTTTGCTAAGGTCGTCGAAGAGCCCGTAGATAGAGATGGAACATAACCGGATACGTGCAAAGATAGTCAAGGATGGTTTCCTCTTCCTCTTCGTCTCTACAGCTTCTGCAGAAATCATTTCTTTACTACTATCTCAAATAATTCGATAAAATCTAACATATGTATGAATTTTTTTTATTCTTATAGAATGTTTGGAAGAGTTTCTCAAAGGTCTTAGAATATATTTCGACAGACCACATCCGTATTTTGGTTCGAATGTCAAAAAACTTATTACGGACACTTTTGTCAAGCAGTTGTATTTAAAGAAAGTTAAAAGTGATTCGGATGCTGTTGAAAACGCGTAATTTTAATAGACAGTTATAGATATTCTAATTTTTACACTTAACTTCATGCAGGCTTTTCTATTCGTGGGGGTATCGCAGTGAATTTGAATTTCCAAAAAAGGATGTTCTAGAAGCTGTTTCCAAGGTAAGAAGGAGACTTATTTACATATACTTGTTTCCTCGTTGAATTTTTAATTTTACTTCTAGTTACTCAATAAGCCAGCTGAGCATTTTGTTGTACAATACACTCAGGCTTATAATGCGTAGTTAAGATCATCATATTCTAATGTATGTATATTTTTGTTTTTTAATAAATTGTTTGCAATGCTTCAGAAAGTGTTATTAAATATTTTCGAACTCTGAAGTCAACCTCTGAGATAATTACATGATGCAGTAAAATTACTCGGAAGTATATGAAATCACAACCAACTAGTCACCCAAGGCCTGTGTCACAGATAAGGCACAAATTCAACTTACAAGAGGTTTTAGGAACAAGAAAATTGTCGAACTCCTATTCTCTAAGGAAGTTCTTTAACCACACCCTACACACTTACAGCTACGCCAACACGTATAAAATAAAATAAAAAATGTTTTATTTTGAAAGAGGCTTTAACAAATTATACTACAAAATTTGTTCTCCGCGAAAATAATCGGATTTAAAACTATAGTCATCGAAGATTACTTGCTTACATCGTGGCATAGCTTACTTGGAAGACGTGTACATAGGTAGGAGGGCTATTTCCGAGAATTGGATGATTGAAACGCAAATACTTAGTGTGTATAATGTAGTGCTTGTTATACAAATAATGTCGAAATTGTGATTGCGCAAACATTGAAAATAAATTATTCAGCACATGTTAACTTTAGCAGCCATTACTGTATTATTGCTGAATGATCCTGACGGAACAAATAGCCGGTCACAACAGACGTACATACAAATAAAAGAGAATATAAAAAAGCAAAAAAAAAAAGAAAAGAGAATCCAACACATTGCACGTTTAGACGACGAGTGTGGGGACGTTACTTATCGTACTCGATCAAACCTGCGCCTGGTAAATACGACCGACGACGACGGGCTGATGGTAGTTTTCCAGCAAGTATTGGTGATGGCTCGGCACTGTCTGGTGTGGTGTGGAGTTTAATTACTCAGTGTTCATCCAGACCAGATGCGGTACGGATCAAATCGTTAATCAGCAACAGGTTGCGGTACGTCGTTCTCCACTGTTTATAGCGTGCCCATAATATAAAATTCTGTTTGGTTTATAATAAGCGGCGATCTTGTTGTCTGCCTTTTTGTGTCGTCTTAGTTTGTGCCATGAATTAATGGAGATGAAATTTGTCAAGTAGTTTAAAGAATATAAAGTGTGCGATCGGTCGTTGCAGATAAAAGGATTTATTTCTAATTTTCGTTGATCTAATAGTTTGTGGTTCGTTTTGTTTTTTTTTTTTATAATTTATTGAATAAGTGTGTGGAATTTCATTGCTAGTCGAGAGATCGTATGGTTTGTGTAGCATTTTCCCAATCGTATACATCGATGAATGAAAACCAATTTGGATAAATGACGCCCATATTTGCATTTGCACGTTCCATGCAAATATACGTTTCCATACATTTCTGTATATCTCTGTCAGCGAATAGTGCGAGGTCGAAATGGATTTCGGAAATTCTTTGTCTAAAAGCAGAACAATGATATAAAAAGTACATTTAATTTCTTTTAATATATTTGTGCATGTGCACATCTATGTGTGTCTATTCCATCCGCCTCGTCCTACGCTACCTCCTCTACCTGTTGCGACTTTAACTGGTTTCTCTGAGTGCCGCCTGACCATAAGTAATATAATCTCGCGTTTTTCTTCATATATACTCACAACACACCACCAAAAACAAGTGTATGACCAAAAATAAACTGGAAACGGAGAGGTGACGACCATCTAGGCAAGTCCAGGTAGACATTCAGGTAGATTGGTTGCTTGTACTGGATATGTGCAAGGAAAGGAGGGGTGGTAAGGTTGAATGAGGTGGTGTCAGACTGGCTACAAGGAAAGAAGCCCTTCTGCTCGCCAGGAAGTGGTGTTGCGGTTTTTTTTTTTGTCTCTCCTGCATAAAAGATGAGTTCCCTCTTTGAATTTGTTTTTGTCTCAATGGTGCACGAGTACATGTATCAGGTCTCACTAGTTTATACAGTATCGTAGTTTGTCTGATTCTGTGTGAGTTTTATGACAAGTTAATAGCCGGCAATATAAACTTGTGAGATTCGAGAAAAAAAAAAAAACAAGGAAATTGATTTGTTTATACAACCATGGAGAATAGTATTGAGTGTGATCTTCCAGACACCTGGGCAGACAACTAACTGCCTTGATAGGATTTTTATCGACTGTTTACGTTATTTTGTGGCAGATGAGGGTGCGTTCTTTAGAAAAATGTGTTCATCTAGTGGCAGCACACTGGATGGTATATGGTTCTCATTCGCAATTCTCACAGCCTGTTCATGTTTAAAAATAACAAAAGTGCTGTTGCTGATGTTTTTTTTTTTTCATTTCACTTATACGTATCCATGTACTCTCAACTACGGTCTATTAATATTTTGTGCAAAACGCTATGTAAACAAATCAAACAAGATGACTTGTATGCTTACTGGACTAATTATACCAACGTGTTTTGTATCAACATGAAAACTGTTGGGTTAAGACTTTTATGCGACGCAGAAATCTACCATGCTCAGAAGTGTAGAGTTTTATCTCGTTTAAATATAGAAAACATTGTTAATAGTTGGCAGTGTTGAGTGATAAGCAAAAATTAGAAAAAAGTCTTTACTTAAGGTATCTTAATTTGATCTTATGAAAAGAAAGTACATTTTATTTTAAATTGCTGTTTATTGTGTTTGTTCAAAAGTGGAAGCAATTTTTAGTGGTATCAATTTGAAGGCGTGGATTTAGTGTAAGAAAATATTTGTATAAGTTATTACAAGGTGTACGTTGCTGTTTATTGCGGAGATCAATGCGGCGAGGCATAGGATTATTGTGATTCCCCATTAAATAGTTTAAGAATTGAGTAGTTTCATTTCTGATAAGCATTTTAGAGACGGGACATCTTGTCCCCCACTGACTTGTTTTACTTCTACTTTCTTATCTCTTATCATCAACAGTGTTTAATCACAGGTTGACCAGTAATTAGGTTAGTACTCTATCATTAGAAACGAGCAGGTACAGACTGCAGTAATTTACTGAGCGCGTGCCATCAAACGGAAAGTCTTTACATTATGCGTGCGTTAGTGTGGTCAAATCTGGTGTCTCATACAGTGATAGATGGTGCTAATTAAAAGAGTCATGGGAACTATGAAGTAATACCAAGCATGATGTGATCATTACTTCTGCTACCTGGATATGTATCTACAACCAATAGAAGCCATATGAAAGTCTTGTACATCTACATACATGTATACGTATGTTGTTTTCGTTTGGCGATAGATCTTAGAAATGTCTATCTTGCACCTTTAGCCACTTCGGAGCTTAATATTAATTGCTGTGTCTAGGTAATTTATTTTTCTCTTCTAGTAACTAAGCATAAGATTAGGATCACATGGCACTTAAAGGTAACAATGAAGTGACACTTAATGTCATTCTAATATTTTCGACACATCTTTTATATACGCCTGTAAAGAGTAGGCTTCGAAGAATGGAGGAAGAGATCGATCTTCAAGGCAATTAGACAGAGTTGATTACCAAGGAAACGGGGTCTAGCAGGAATGTTTTCTATCAGGAACATTTTTACTCGCTTGTGTGTACGTACAAACAAAATAAAAAGGGCCTAGCTTCTCCAACCATTCGTGTTGTGCGTATTCTAATAATGTAAAGCACCCACAGTTTAATGCCATATCCGAAGGCAATATTTCATGGCAGTTTTACTCTCTGATGTTTGTCAGACGCTCGCGAGTCAGAGTCACATAAAGAATCATGTGAGAGTAACAGGTCTCAAGATATTCTCGTTTAATTTTTTTTACATGGTAACTCTTGTGACGGTAACTCCTAGCTCTTCTAGTAACTTTAAACAATATTTCGGCTCCTTCCTAGCGTTGCCAGGCGTCCCAGTTTACCTGGGAACATATTTCGAAGAAGAGATTTTCCTTACACACCATCCTGAGGGTATATTAAGTTTGATATACAG
Source organism: Xylota sylvarum (assembly GCA_905220385.1). Lineage (NCBI taxonomy): Eukaryota > Metazoa > Arthropoda > Insecta > Diptera > Syrphidae > Xylota > Xylota sylvarum. Next base: position 151,495,701 of record LR999957.1, on the reverse strand, counting down.
TTCGTAACATACACTAAACCCGGCGTGGCTCAGTGGTGAGCGCGTCAGACTACTGAGCTAAAAGTTCGAGGTTCGAACAGACTACACCAAGAAGTTTTTCTTTATAAAATATGTATATACATATGTATATGTATTTGTAATCAGTGTAAATAGCGTAATCGATTGAGCCATGTCCGTCTGTATGTCACCACTTTTTGGGCCTTAAATGTTGATGTCATCTACATTATGTATGTATATGCATTGACGTTTACGTTGGATGGTGCGATATACCTCTTATGTGGGGTCGGCTCTCCTAGTCCTTAACCACCAAGTTTCCCGGTCATGGGTTGTCGTTGCATCGACTTCGTAAACAATATATTCTTGCCCTCTTTGGGATACATGGCCATACCATCGGAGTCTGTTTTCCTCTACCTTTTCAGAGATGGGTGTTATTTTGAGGCTTCCTCTTGGTATTTCGAAACATATCTTTCTTTTTGTGATGTTGCAGGCCCATCTCAGCACACGCATATCTCCCACATGAAGTTTTTGGATATGTTGTTTTTGTCCAGCCGAGCAGACAGGCCCGTACATTAGTGCCGGCCTTACTGCTGTTAGGGGTCCTTCCACTATGTTTTCGTCTTTTCGTGGGAATTCTTCGTTAGAGAGTTGATAGAAGTACTACACTCCACGTTTCTTTATTTCGCCATCTTTTGTGATGATGCTACTCTTCTCAAGACACTGATAGTGAGATTCTCGTAAGCTGCATGTAAATTCGATGTTACTTTTTATATATTTTCTTATATATCACATTTTACCTTAACATTTTCTAATAATTACCAAAACAAAAACATTGTTAAAAATAGAAATACTCTCAGTATACAAAAATGAATCCCAAATGGCCGTACGTGCTGTTTTTGCTGTTTCTTGTCTCTATATCCTGCGTACAATGTAGAAAGAATGGTGAAGGTGGACGCAATCAGAAAAAGGAACGGCATCACTCAAACATGCAAGAAGAGGACGATTTGTCATTATGGATCAACGAAGAGCAATTGCAAGTTCTTAGTGGTAATCTACATACTTTTTAATTTAAATCATTTTTCCTAAAGTATGAATATATCCATATTTTTAAAAAGGTTTTAGTTGGAAAGTTTTTGCCATAGAAAATGGAAAAGTGTACAATGATCTGCGTGATCCAAATTTTAATCAATATTTACCCACGATACCATCGGAGGTTAATTCTGTTAATTTCACATGGAAGTCCGGAAGTAATCAAAAGTACTTCTATCACTTTGATCGTTTGAAGTCACTCGATGAGAGCATTCTTAAGTCGCCCACAGTGTCCATTAAGACACAAGGAAAAATACCTCGTCACGAGAAAGGTGAATCGATTGTCCTTACATAATATAGACTGATGAGTAAATTGATTGAATTTCAATTGTCTTTGATATGTTTTGTTATTTTGTCGCTCATGAACTTGATGGGACAAGATTTTAGCATTTTCCTTCCATGTACGGGAAATAACTCTGGAACAGCAATGTTTAGCATTGGTTTGCTTATTCAAAATCGAAAAGGTAAACCGTTGCCGGGTACACCACTACGACTGCGTTTCAAAAAGGAATGCGCACATAGAGGTGTGTATGATAGAACCGCTTCCAACCCACTAACATCCCAGCAAGGTAGTGTATTATGCTTTTTATCTATTTGTTTTAAAATTAAAAAAAAAAAAAAAAAAAAAAAAACAATTTCTTCACTGTTTAGAGCCTATTGTAGTGTAGGTATGCAATTGAGCAATTTGCACACAATATTTGTGACTAAAACGTGTAAAAAATGCTTGTTATGTTTTGCTATTGCTTGAAATTCCTGCTTGTATCCGTTAAAATGTTATATGTTATGTTTGCTTTACTGAAAACTCAGCTTATTGTATGTGCTGGAAAGTCTGACGATTCTTCATTTGTAAGCGACACGTGGCCAAGGGATAGTGGAAAATGAAATTGCCCAGATGTTACTTGAAATGTATTCTTTTAATCCTGTTGTCACGATATCTGTGATTGTACACGCACGTAGGAAACGTCTCCGCTAAGGACTAAACAACTTCATTCGAATACATACATAAATGTGCATAGGTATGTATCTATTCAGTACTCAGAGAAGTCCACATCAGATCTCGACTTTCTGATGAATCTACTTGTGTTATATATTCGAAGTTATAATTCCAATAGGATTTGGTTAAACTTGTATGATTTACATAATGAAGCCATGCCATCGATCAATTTGTTGACCCTTTTACTTGCATCCCAAGTTGTAGGCTCACGTGCAAACTGACGACACGTTTAGGTTTTTTGCTCGGCACGTTAGCAATCTACATAATTTTTTTCAGCAAGTTCGAAGGCAATCCGCGAGTAAGGATGAACTGTCGCTGCATGCACTGGAAAATCAGTGAATAATGGAATGCATTATTTCCTTGGTCTTTAAATTTATATGGAGAGTCAAGTGAGCACCGTTGCTCAGTGATTAATGGGTCGGACTATTGAGGGGGAGGTTCGAGGCTTGAATTCCAGACTATACCAAAGTTTGAAAAACATCCAAGAATACAATTATCATGGAAATGCTTCAAATATTTCTGTTTGCATTTGAGAATCAAGTAACAGAGGAAGATAGGAATCTACTTCACTGGAGGGCATCCTTGGTTGGGGCGTAAAATAAGAAAAATAATCAATTTTCAAGTCCATGGAGAAAGAATCTGTATCAATAGTGCTTGAAAAAAAAAAAATACACGTCGCATTCGTTGGCTAACGTACAAAATCAAGATATGCACTATAAAAAGATAAAAACATTTACGGATTCTGTAATGACCCTTGTAAGGCTCTTAGACACATTCTGAAATCTTACACTGAACACTGAACTTCAAAATAATAAATATTGTAATCCGTTTCTTATTTCGATTCTTAGAAAAACTGAATTAAAGTAAGTACTCTAGAGTTTCATTTTCTTGTCATTTTTATTACACCACAAGGGTTTCGAGCTGACCCCTTTCATATCTCGAATTCTAAAAGATGTCAACGGAAACAAATCTTCAGGACCTTTGCTAAACCTATCTATGTAAGCTTTTTCACCTCTCATACTCTACGGGCATCTTTCTGGATGCGTAGAAACTTGGGCACGTCCAGCCGATCCTTAAAATGGGCCATAAACTCTCCCTTTCAAACAATCGACCCATAGCCCTAACATCGGTACTTTCTAAGATCAGGGAAAGCATTCTAAATTACCATGTCATGAGATATTTTAAAAAAAAAAGTACATACGTTCCGCAGTGGATCTTATGGTGTACCTAATGGAAAAACTATTCAACAACACTCTGATTGCCGGGTAGACGGCCATGATATCTTCATAACTTTCGATAGCATAATAGCAAAGCAAAATCCAAATTTGGATTTCAAGTTTTTTTAAGTAATCAGTCAATACAAGTTGTATGTGTACCTTATTCTTATCTAGTGCTGGTGTACCTCAGGGCTCAGTCCTCTCTTCGATCCTGTACTGCAAAGCGACCTATTTTGCACACGCTTACCTTTCAACTTTTTTTCCGTCGCACAGTGAAATTTAGTAGTTTGTTCTTTAGCCACTCAACTTGTCCTCCTCAATTTTGGTTTTCGAACTTTTGTTTTGCTCCATGACCCTTTTTCAAAATGACAACAATTCTTTGGCACGCACGAGTATTTTAATTAGCTATTTGGTTTTCCAGAGCACTAGCTTGTGTTTGCTTAAGCAAGTGTGACACAGCATCATCATGCATTAACCATTAATAAAAGTTTGATAAATATTTCCTCGATAACAATTTGTGCCTACCATTTCCTATTTTCATTAAAATAATCGTCAGACGGTTCCAAGTACATCGCATCCCAGTATTTTACGGCTCATTTGTACTGCTTGTGAATATGTCAATAAAAAAAAAGCTTTAAGTGACCAATCCTAGTCCAATAACTTTAAAAGATTCAATTCAATAAACACATTTCTAAACAAGGTCCTGATCCACAATGCAGTCTTAAGTGTGGCAACAATGGTTTTTGCAACCACGACATATGCCAGTGCAAGGCGGGCTACATGGGGCAATACTGTCAAACAGCACTATGCTACCCGCAGTGCATGAATGGAGGAAATTGCACGGCACCAGCGGTTTGTTCCTGCCCAGATGGTTACCAAGGACGACACTGTGAAGGAGGTAAGTTACACTACAGACAAAACGCACGAGTACGTATTTCTTAAAATATTTAATGTTACAATAAACACAACTATGTTCCCTTATCGACAGTTATAGATCGTTTGATCAAGTCACTTCTAATATTATATCTTCTTTGAAATGCCAATGGCCGTTTTGCAGCCTAGTTTGATTACTTCTGTTAGAGCCTTGTAGAATGGTGCTTGCTCGGCTCCCGATTCAATGCCAATGTCGTGATGCTCCTGTTCTTCGTCTCTGAACTTTGTTATTGTTTTCATTAGCTCCTTAAAAATGTACATTTAAGTAAGGAAGTTAGTTAAATTAGTTTTAGTTTCGTTCACCTTGTCCACATTTGGGGTTTCCATTAATTGTCGCAATTGATCATTGTAGTGTTCGACAATGACTGTCTCTACGGCAACTGTGCAGGCCATTGCCGCTTTTTCTCCCAGTAAAGCGGTACCTTTAAACAAAAAAAAAAGAGTTAGAAAGTTTTTAAATGTTCGAGTAAATAAACCAACCTGCGCCGAGCATAAATCCAGCTACATTCCAGAGTGGAGTCATCACGGTCGGTCGCACTCGATACTGATTTATGAGTTTCTCGAATTCACTGCGATGATGCTTCTCTTGTTCCCACATGTGAGCTATGGTCTTACCCATTGGACCATTACCAAGGACGGCCATTTGCCCGGCATATATTCGATCGGCTCCAAGTTCACCGGCATGATCAACTCGAATAATCTCGTCTGTCAGCGCAGAAGCACGTTTGTGAACCAAACGAATAGCTGTATGGCAAACTGCGGTTGGCGGAACCTTCAACATTCTTCTGTGAAAATGCATCAAATTTTATCTATTTCACAGGTATCTGTGCGGAGAAATGCTTGAATGGAGGTAAATGTATCCAAAAGGACAAATGTCATTGCTCGAAGGGTTACTATGGACTGCGTTGCGAGTTCTGTACGTATGGCTAACCATTCGTGTTGGAAACTGTCGTTATGATTAATTTTATTGCAGCCAAATGCGTTGTGCCATGCATGAATGGAGGTCGCTGCATTGGCAATAACATGTGTCGCTGCCCGAATGGCCTGCGGGGCCACCACTGTGAAATCGGACGACGGCAACGAGACACATGCAAACGACCCTGCAAGCATGGAGTATGCTTGCAAGACAATCGCACTTGCAAATGCAACGACGGATGGCAAGGGCGGTATTGCAATAATCGTAAGCAAACTTACTCATTTACTACTACTACTTATTTATCTTTTTTTTTTCAATGAAGGTGCAAACAAAAAACGTCGCCAGAAATCTAGTTAAGGATTAGCTTCCAGTGAGCTCTCGCATACGCAGCCAGTCAGTGTCATCATAGCATAGCTATATGGAAATCTATTAGGATGTTAAAATATCATATGAATTTGTAATTTCATAATAAAATGTAAACCAATTAATGTGTTAGAACTATTTTTTGATAGATAAAAATATCATTTAACCGATGGCGAGTGTTTTCTTTTTGACAAATGCAAATGTATTGTATGAGAGGTCACTGGACAAGTAGTTTGAGTAAGTACTTACGTAATTGTGCCTTTAAGATAAATCCTATGAAACACAATTGCGCACAAAATTAAGTAAACAAAATTAAAATACTAATCGAAGATTCCAAAATCGTCAAAATCAGCCGGAGATTTACGGAAGATGAAAGTTGCCAAAATTAGAACTGACACAGGTGACAGTTTGAGTTATGTTTGATTTTATGTTTCCTAACTGTGCTGCCATACTATAATTTTATAAGTGCTGAAGGTAAAATCTACTCTTCTCATGAAATTGTCCGGAATCCGTATACTGTTCTCATTGTGCAGAGCCTGTATGCAGACGAGAGCTTTGTTTTCGTCTCTTTCGTTGTAAGAGCTCCCGTCCAGACTAAATGTATGTACATATATAAAAACCATCAGAGGTAAACTATATATTAATATAGGTACGTACAATGAGTCAAATTTTAAGCCCAAATATTAAACCTTCTCCAAATTGAAATATGAATCAGTCAAGTAAGAAGTATCTTAGTAGAAAGACCAATGGAGAGCTAAGAATCATATTCCTACCGGCTTATGTTTAAGTACTTCATCGCACTGCTGTGCGGAGGGTTCAATGTTTTCAATTGTTTTCACCTCTCTCCAATGAAAATTGCTCTTCGGCCCGCAAAACACGAATGGATGTGAGGAGCTAGGACCCAGATCCCGTCCGGACCTATCTCCCCAAATATTTGTATTTTGTTATAACCATATGACGGTTCGAAGAACCTGATGTACCTAATTAATATTCCGAGTTGGTCGATGAAAATCCCATTACTTCCCAAGAGTCGTTACCCAGAATATCGTATACAGGTCGAATGTCTGAACAAAAATATTGGATGTAAAAAACATAGTTTAAAATAAATGAGATTCTAGAAAATTTACGATAAAAAATAATATTTCCTTATAAAATAAACCTTTCATATTGAAACAAACAGATCAACCATTGATAACGATTTATGTCACGGACAGTATCCACTGAACTGTGCGTCAACCGGTTGGTGTTACCAACGGCTGTCATCGTTCAATTTCGAAAAGATGCAGTAAGCGGCACATTTTACCTGATTTTATTTTGAATAGAAAAAGTTTTGATATCTTGTGAAAAAAATACAAACAACTGGATATTTATTGACGGAAAGCCATTGCTAAATATTTTTATAATGTCAGGACTATCAACTTTGGCCGCGTTTGACGATATACGGCGATGCATTCAAGTGCTTACCGATGGAACAACCGAGGAGGGTGAGTTTTGAAATGTTTCTCTGTAAATCCCCACAGTTGCTTATCTAGATCGTGATCCTAGAATTTTTAAAAGTACTAAAACTACAAGAGAAATTTCGTTTGGAATGCCTGAGTGGTACACGAGAGGCGCAGCGTATACAAAAGGAGCTGGACGCTTCTTTACAGAACATGGCCGACCTGGAAACGAAGTTATTTCATGCGCGTCGTCTCCTGGAGATGGAAAGCAAAGCCAGACGAGAAGCTGAGCATGATCGTGAACAAATGGTGAGAAGTTTTGTTTTTTTTTGTTTTGACTAGGAGTTGGTTCAACTGTTTCGTTACAGGAAAAGAAAATCATTGCTGTCGCAGAGCTGCTCCGTAATGAGCGTGACATCAATGAAGAGACTAAAGACAAACTAGCATTCCTGAATACATTCCAGCAGAAGAAGCGCAAATCTATGAACACTCATGTCGAAGAGAAATACGGCCATGAGATCAACTCTACTGGGTCCTTTCTTTCTGATTTATCATTGACACAGTCGGAAGATGACTTTCTGGACGTCCGCTCTTCAAAGACATGGCAGAAGCACCGTCCATCATTGCCGAAGAACACAGGCTCCTTCGTTGGGGGAAAACGTTCTCGGGTCAGTACGGGAACCCCAAAGGTTGCTCCAACGCCACCAAAGCGTACCACTAGTGCGAACAAGCACACTTTGGAGCTTGGGCTCAATGAGAAAATTTGCGCAACAACAACAGTTACAATCCCACAGGATGGCAGTGCTCCTATCCGTGCCGAGTCCACAATCGAAGCAGTACCAGTGCCAGTAGAAGAACACCAGTCAAAGGATAATGTGGTAAAAAGTCCTTGCGCAAAGATGCCACGAACAAGCAACAATTTCACACCTATGCGCACTTCCCCACATAAGGATGCTCCTGTGACTCAGCCGGTTAACCCATTCCCGACTGCGTCACCGGTTATCAAACAGCACAGCATGATGCGTCAGCACAATTTTTCTTCGAAAACGTTCATCCGAACCGATACATGCACTCACTGCCAAAAGAAGTAGGTCACAGTAAGTTCTTATTTGTTTGTCTGTATTAAACGTTATCATTTTCCTTCAGGATACGTTTCGGATCGGTGGCACTGAAGTGTCGCGATTGTCTGGTCTGCTGCCACGTCGACTGTCGGGTCGTTCTAGCTGTAACTTGCATACCACAGAGTGGAACACCTACGCTTAAAGGACTAATGGGCTACATATGCGACCACGCACCCACTATTCCGCCCATGATCCCAGCCCTAATCGTCCACTGCGTTAATGAAATAGAAACCCGAGGCCTCAACGAGGTGGGGATATACCGCGTCTCAGGATCTGAGCGAGAGGTCAAGGCTCTCAAGGAGCGATTCCTCCGCGGAAAGGGTACCCCGCACTTGGGAAATATAGATGTCCATGTGCTCTGTGGTTGCATAAAGGATTTCTTGCGATCATTGCGAGAACCCTTGATACCAACTGGCCTTTGGAAGGACTTCTGCAATGCCGTGCAAGACGTCAACGAGGCGGATGTACAAAAGGATTTGTACAGAGCTGTTGGCGCCTTGCCACAGGCGAATCGCGATACACTCGCATTTTTGATATTGCATTTCCAGCGCGTTGCCGAGTGTCCCGAGGTGCGAATGCCTATTGAAAACATCGCCAGAGTATTCGGACCAACTATTGTTGGATATTCGAGCCCTGATCCGGACCAACATGCCATATTCACAGAAATAGTTATTCAGATCTCAGTTATGCAGAATCTGATGAAAATTCCCACAGAGTACTGGAGCCAGTATGTTGCCATCGATCTTGATAAGGAGAACATGCGTCAGAATGGTGCGTCAGCGCCACAAACGCCTGTCAACAAACAGTCGCTGTACTCGTTATATGGTTTGTTATGCGACGTTGTGGGTTAATCACCGGAAGTAATGTTTTGTATTATTGATTACAGCAACCCCATTGAAGAGCACGTTGAAGAAAAGGAAGTTCTATGCAACGCCACCTTATTCGCACAAGAAGAAGTAAGGTTCGCCTCCAGATTCTCACAATTATTGTATTGAAGTATCATCTGTTTTTTTTTTTAATTACATTGTTTCCTCGGTTATATATTTAACAAATGAATTTTGTATTTTATTTAGTTTACAACTTGAGAGTATTATGTGTACTTGTTGGAGAGTTAAATAAAAAAAAAATTTGAACTCCCTGAGAATGTTTTGTTTAATTTGTTTAATTTGTTTCGCTTCTGTGAGTCACTTGTCATACAGGGATACTTTGTCTAGAAGAACTTTGTAAGGCTGGGTTTGATTCAAGTTAACGATTAATTCGTTTGGATTCTTTGATCGGATGTCAAGTGAGCTTATTAGGTGAGCAATGAGAGCGCAAGGGTGCCGTACTGTCTCAACAAAAGTGTAAGACTCAGGAATAACGAACAGTGAATTCAGTTTAGATGTCGGAGTTTGTCAAGGTTCAACTGAACAACGAACTGCAATACCTTCTCACGTGAGACATGCTGAATGTCATCTAGCTATTATTAGCTATCGGCGGAGGGAGTATACGTATATTCGGAGTAAATCTATTTGTGACATCTATCTTATCATCAACTATCCTACTAATAAGAGTTCGACAAACTTGGCACTATCGCCAGCAACTATGGGATTAGGGACAGAACATCCTTGAAACGTCTAACTAGCTAAGAACTAACGCTCTGGATTTGGGTAACGCAGAATATTCTGCAACTCCTTCCACTTGCTGGGAACTTTTGACTACTCGTACGTACATGTTAAGAAAACGTTGGTAGTTATGGTAGTAATGACCATAGAAAAGAAGACCATGAAAAGTTTCATGTAACCTTTGTTTAAGGAGAGAATTATTTGGAAACTTTTTTTTGTTGACTTTCCGACCGTTCATGGTCTAAGGAACTTGTACTTGTGCTACAAAGGTGTTGATACCTGAGGCAGAGACTTTAAGGTGGTCGGTTGCCAGTTTAAATAGAATAGAAACAATTCCAACACAATGACCTACATTGCATGATTTCTTCCTTGGAGTACCTACACAATGGTTGCCTTCCTGGATATAGAAGCAGATGCACTTTCAGATCTAAAGGCCGACGACTCACTGTGCGAATTGATCTACCGCTTAATCGTCGGATTATCAATTTCAAGCTGGGTGGGACCTCTACTAGAAGATCTGTTACTCCGCAAGAAATTCTTCTATCCCCTCTTCTTTGGAAATTGGTTGTCAATAAATTATTGATAATCCTGGAAGAGGAGAGGTGAACGGCTATCGCTTATGCATATATCAACGTCATCTAGCACCCAAATACTCTAAAAGAACTTCTACAAAACGCTTTAAACAAACTAGCTAGCTGGGCGGTTTGGTGTGGCTTACGCGTTAACCCCCACAAAACTGAATTCTTCTCTTCTTAAGGAAATATAAAATTCGTTAGACGACACTCCCACTCTCAATGATATCAACTAACTTTCTCAGACAAAGCAAAATATTTGGATCTTATCCTGGAAAGGAAACTAAGCTGGAAACCTTACATTCAAGAAAGAGTCAAAAATGTCACAGTAGCACTTTTCTCTAACAAAAAAACCACTGAAAATAAAGGGGGTCTGCAACCTATAACAAGTCACTGGCTGTACATCTCGGTCATTAGACGGATAAAACTATAAATCGCGATTATCTAAGCAAGGTCCACAGTGTGTCTGTGCATTAGCCGAGCATTGCGTACAACTCCCTCCGCGGCAATGGACATCATATTTCATCTGATACCCCTTGATATGTTTTACAAGCAAACGTTCGCCTTGAAGCTACCTTACAGTGGTGAAGAAAATAATTTGGTCAAGCTCCCATTCTGAATAAATTCAAAATCTCTCCCGAAAAACGAACACTACACCACCCCACGCTTAAATTTTAACAAGAACTTCCTCGTCACCTTCCTTTACTGATCATTCTGGAATGAAGACACATTTTTAGAAGATGACTCGATTCACTTCTACACTGACAGTTCAGAAATCAAAGACGTAGTTGTGGAAGGTGTTTTCTCCGATAGTCCTAATCTTAAGCTCTCCTTCCCTCTACCAAATCATCTTAGCGTGTTCCAGCCGAAAATATGGCGATTAAAGAAGTCTTATCTAGATTTAAGAAAAATGTGATATCTGTTAGAAACATCCCTATCTTTTCAAACAGTCAAGCAGCAATCAAATCCTTGCAATCGACCTCTATCAACTCTTTAGTTGCTCTAAACATCCGATCGTCTCTCAATGAGATGGTTGAGCAGTTCAATATTCAACTGTGTTGGGTGCCGGTGCATATTCCAGGAAATTGTAAGGCAGATGATCTCGCCAGAATAGGAACAACTCTACCCATTATGCCAAACAAGGCACCTTAGATATACCAACTTGCAAACTAAAATTCAAGCTGGATGCTATCGACAGTACAAATCTTAGGCGTACAAGTGGACCAACATGTCTAGCGACAAAACAAATTTGACAAAGCTGGATTTAAAACGCTTTGACAATTTGATTTCTCTAAATAGATTGCATATCGGAACTGTAATAGGTGTCATCAATGGATACCTATTGTTTAATTGACAAGCATTCTACAAGGCTGGGACTTTCTACGAACGACTTTTGTAGAATAAGGAAAGGGATGAAACCACTCCTCATCTTCTTTGTTTCTTTCCAGGATGTAATTATGACGTTCCTGTTTGGTACTAGGATTCTAGTAAATCGCTAAATTTATTAGTAAGGTGATACCTATGCTGTGATTGGAGTTCTAATTTGAATCTGCTCATTTCGTTGGATGCCTGGTTGAAACTAACGACTTCTTGGGTACAAAAAAATTTGATGATAATTAAACAAATAAAAATACATTCAAAATTGGTTATAACATTGATTATAACAATCAAATTCTTAGGGATCTTTACTATAATAAATCGTTAAGAACGTGGTCATTGCGAACGACCGATTTTTCACGTTTTTGAAATAAAATATCGGTTACAACGACATAAATCGACGCAGCTGTTGGTGCAACCGCATTTGTTTTTTAAAACGCTAAACTGTCAACTATTGTTGACTTCGTATTCTTATAACGACCAAATTCTTTGGTCCCTTGAAGGACGTTATAACCGATTTTCACAGTGTGCAAAAGTGAATTTCAAAAATGTCCTCTGTTAATATTGACCTAATGGTGGATATTACAATATTACCAAAAACAGCTGCGCCATCTCTTGGATGATTTACAATCCTTTTTAAAGCAAAATATAAGTTAGACTCGCCTCCGAATTTACTGCAGACAGCAACCACACTAAATGGTATAACACACATATTGGGACAGAGTGCCAATCAAACTCGTTTCATTTCATTCTCACAACTGCGCCTCGTTCAACTACCTTTGCATTCCATCCCTACCCGGTGCCAATCCGCCCCAGCCAATCAAAATCGACATTCTTCAGCCATATTGAATTTCACTATCCCCACCATGACATACCGGTTTGAGTAGTTTCGATGCAGTTAGGCAACGCCTTCCTGAGAGTTGTCGATGCCATTTCGTTGCGCCGACCGTTGAAATGTTGCCAATGCCTGCTGCGGGCAAATTCAATGGCAGCCGCAGCTCTTTAACGGCGAAGAGCATCGCCTTACTAGAGGGAATTTAATTTCGTTAATCAAACGTTTGATTTGAATTGTATTTCCATTACATACCAGTGAGGGAATTAGCCACACTTTGATGTGTAGTATGGAAAATTGCCATAATTATTTATGGAATATTTGTGATGCGTAATTTTAATTAATTCCTCTCGATTAAAGTGCAGATTCGATTTTTCATTTTAGCTATGTATAGGAAATGTTTTATTCAATGCACCTACACCTATGCGTGTGTTGTGTACCAATAAATAGCAAGTTAATATTTTGCGTATAATAAATTAAACTAAGTCAGAGCTAAGCAAAATTTATGATTTCGTCGCCCCCATTCGAGAGACGCGCATATTAATAGCAATAAATAAAAATAATTGCGCATGATAATAGCTATTTAAGATATAATTTCATATAATTTGCGTGTGTTTATTAATTTCGGGCTCACAAGTGACACCTTCCTATGAATAACCGCAGATTTAAATTAAATAAAGTGATTTAATTAGGAGGCATTAGGTCGCAAGAAGACATGAAATCAGGCTTCGGAACCAGGCCAATTTAGAAGTAGTTGAACTATTTAATAATAACAATTTAGTAAGAAGATTGAGAAGGATAAAACCCTTCGAACTAGTTAACTAGGGATAACATAAAAACGTATCATCATCTCACGAAATAAGTGGTTAAACATACCTAGAAGGTAAGTATCTACTCCAAAAAAGTAATTGTAAAAACTGCTGATTAGTTTGACGTCTAGGTGCTACAATTGGAAGGATGACATATGTAAATCATATCTTCTCCAAGTGTCTTTAGTGGATTAAAGTCCCACACTATAGATGTCTTTCAAGAATTTTCACCCAGCTAAACGCAAAAAAAAATCGAATAGTTGAAAACAAAGATAACAAAAGCTTTATTAACAATGTACACTTAGGGATTGCAAAAGAGATAGTGCTATAGCTATTCTCGAAGTCACTTCAACTCGATTTGGCTTTGAAATGTAAAGTAGCTGGTTCAGTGCCTTATTCTGATTCCTTACTATTGTAGCTAGTCCTATAATGGGTGTACCTAGAGAGATCTGTTTAGAGTCTTTCGGAAGAAAAATTCGGCTTGCAATATGGAGTGGGTTTGTTCCGCAATATCGTACAATTTTGAGCATATATATACATACCTAACAGAAAGAAAAAACTGTTTAATATCGTGTCCGAAGGGCAGTTTTGATTGGAGAAGCTTTTTCATGACAGTTTAACTCGGATGTTTGTCAAACGCTCGCATCAGGTGAGACCGTGAAAAGACTTTATCTGTGAATTGAAACTTGAAAACCAAGCTCAGTGGTCCGAGGGATTACCCACGGCGTCCTCAACTCAAAACCATTAATTTCTCAGTTTCAGATCCGTTTCCATTTATACGGACACACTATATGAGAATTATTTGCAAATGTTGCTCGGTTCTGTTTTCTGTTACTGTGGTTTAGAAATTTTTGAGTGTGATCTTTCAGTTTTGGCTAAAATCGTGTTTTGGGAGATATATGTACATAATTATTGCAAGTACTTTTCTCTTGTTAACCTTCTGTTTGAGTTCTGGTTGAAATCTTAACCATGACTTCTTTTTTAATGTAAAGGGGTTGGACACTCGGGATGATTTCGAGAACTCTTTTCAGTGCGCACTTAGAGTATGCACACGTACATTTATAAGTTTTACTGATATAAATGATTATGGCTTTATTAAAGATGCTACAGAGTTGCAGTGTTTTCATTCAATGTATGTAGGTTATAATTGAAATCAGGAAATTAAGCAGTCCATGCATATTTAAAGTTTGAGGATATTACCTTCTTTATAATTTTTTCGATGTACGTATTCTTATTATTTATTGCATTAAGGATTAACAGATATATCAGAGAGGATATATGTACATACATACCTATGTACAATTAATTTCCCTAATTCGAATTTTCACAGGATACTGCAATTAACCTGTACCAGCCCGGGTGTGTACATATGCAATCGTTTGTTAATAATAATTTTTATAGACTTTAAGCAAGTGGGTATCATTCAGTGCCAATAAATAGAGATCTTGAGTTGTTGGTATCAAATTTCCCACTTGCACTTGGAGACATAGTCTCCTTAAAAAGCACAACATCAGCGCAGGTTTTATGTCTTGGTTTCAGTTTGATGTCTTTATTCGAGTGCACAAGAATAGGCATTTCCAAATCAGTTAGGTTTTCTAAAAATAGCAATTCAGCTCATGACACCGCGATAGCCCCTTTTTTTTTGTCTATAAGGCAAAACTATATTTGCACCAGCAGATAAATCGAGACCTACGAAATGCTATCCCTAAAAGCTTTGAGGTTTTTGAAATACAGCATAAAGTATGACTATGTTGGATCACAGGAGTGGAAACCTAATTTGACTATACAAGAGGAACTATAGACGAAAAAAACAAATCTTCCGTTAGACAATATCTCATTCTCAACACAGAAGATCCTAAGTTTCTTACGTGAACTTGATTTCAAGTAGAATGCAATTACAATACCCTTTTCCAAGGGATTGCACAAAAGATCTATTACAGGTCAAAGTGCTTTATTGAGTCTACGCTTGCGCAGAGCGTAAATAAAAAATATTACATGTCAAAAAATTACGACTACTTGAAGGACTCCTTTGTAGAGCTTCTGGTGATGAAAAAGTCCAGAAGTGACATCGCTAAGAAGACTAGGACAACGTTGCATTAAGGAGAATCTAGAAATCTATCCTGGAATGACAACACTCTTAATTAGAAAGGGACCACATTGTCAGCAAAACTAGGATCAGCTGGTTAGATGATTTAGTCCTGTGACTACCACGCAGTGTAGAGTTCAATACATATGTATGTTAAGTAAGTAATAGGAGCAACTTGTCAAAAAGCGGCTGTTAAATGTACTAAGGTTGTATAATGCCAAAAACAATTACCTAATAGCAAAAATTTGCTATCCAAATATTGTTGAAGTATACATACATATTTGGCTACCTCTATGTGCATATGTATATACATTATTTACTTACTCATCCACTTTTATAAATTAAACTTTTAATTACCGATATACAAACCACGCCTTATTTTGATTTGCAAACAAATCTGATGCAATACTGGTGAACTACTATTGCTTGTGGCACATATAAAATTTTAACTCCATCACAAGTTCAGAAAAAATAACAAAAAAAAACCCAAAACAAAATTTATGAAGTTAATATTTATCAGGTCACACAGAACCCACATGATCATCATAAAAAATCGGCCAAATTAATTATATTGGTATGGCATACATACCTACATATGTATAAATGAATATCTGTCAGATCGGTTTATGTGTGCTTCCTCTTTTGTAACTGCGCTGTTTGATACTTCAATCATTTGTCATTATTTCGCAATAAAATATTTGATATATGGATGTAGTTTGTCCACCATTTTGTTATAAATAACGACCTGAACATTTTCTCAAAGCAAAACAGTTAAATTGTTTAAAAGTTTTAATAAATATGAGAAAAGATATATTTTTATGTTTTGAAGGGTCTGCACTATGTTCTATAAAGCCTTAGATTGAGTTTAGAACAATTCGATAGAACATTTAGAGTAACAAACTGAGTAATTCCAATACAATTAAAATGACACTTGAGGCTTATCGGGCACGTTCTGTATTCTAGACCTAATTCTGGAGGTAAGCCCTCCAAACGGCAAACTGACTGATAAAGTAGGTGACATTTCATGTGTCATAATTTGTATCACCACTTTCCGTTTTCACTTTGGATAAAATATGAACTACGGTTTTCAAAGTATCTTATTTAAACTAACTTATTTGAATGAATAAGAAAACTGTAAAGAATGAGTAAGTGCGAAAAACAAAGAAAACAAACTTCAAACTTTAGACTTGTGTTTTAATGTAAAAAAAAAAGAAAATTGATCACATCCTCTGGTTACCCCAGATAATAAATCACTTCACCGTAATTGACTTGGAATTTAATTACCTTATTTATCGTACATCATCCAATTAATTTAAAAAGCATAGCCGAACAATAAATAAAATACTAACCAATCAGCTGATTTTGACATTTTGCAAACTGATTTAAAATGTAGAATTTTCTTACTTATAAAAGCAATCTGCTGCCTCTCAAAAAAATACCATACTTTTCTGTCAAAACTGAATCTTTCGACCAATCAGAAACGTTTGACTACCTAGTACCTAAAATACGAAATGTTCGCATTGTTGTTATAACGCAGAAGTCAGTCAAATTTAATACCTACATAACTATTGATGTTTATTGTGTTAATGAATACGAGTATTAGCCTGTCATATAAAAGTGAAGTGCTAAAGCGTGTGTTTGGATTTTAAGTACAAAACTTGGACTAAATAGTTAACTATCTTCTGATTGGTCGACCGGTTAAAAATACCCTAACATTTTCTTCTTCGTTCTAAGTAAACGCAGGTAGGAAATAGCTGATTGATTTGTTTGACGAGTTATTGGCATACAACTTTCCTTTAAAACAAATCCGAAAGAAAGAAATCCAATCACGTCAAATTTCTCAATTAAGCGGACCACTGACGGTACAGAGAAAAGGTGCTTTTTGGTGATCGAGAGAACTACGACATTTTCGAACCATCTTCGCAAAAATCTCACCATTTCGGCAGTGGATTTTCACAATTTCTTTGCGTTGTGCGTCCGTGTAATTCTACATACTAAACTTTAATGTTCACACATGACAGCTGTCAAACAATAACGCTGTACGACCGACACAAAAAGAAAATTGTGCTAAATTTAAAATAGACGGTCTTAATGGGACCCTTTACAAATTATGTATAGTCTTGGTGTCAATAGGAGGAAATCTGAACTTACGCTGTTCACTACCAAAAAATAAAATACAATCTCGTGTTGTATGGCACCATTGATAGCCAAACCATATCCTGAAAACAGTCACTCTACACTGGCTTCTAAGTCATAGTAGTAGCTGGTAGTAGCTGGCCCAACAACAATAGGGGCGAGTAGACCGGAAATATTTGGCAAGTCGAGTTTTGACTGGTGAACTCAAGATGAATATGCGTACCTAGTCGTATAAGCAACTTTGCAGTTCGAGTGAATACTAACAATCTTACTTAAGTGGTGCCAGTTAGAGATAATTTCATTACATAGTTTAAATCATTACAGAAAACTTTCTTTCAGAAGCCAATGCTGAACAGCTTAGTACGTAGATTGTTATAGGACACGTTTCTTGGACCTAGACAGTTCGGTGTCTGTCTAATGTTTGCTTTAGTGGCGCTAGTCTGTCAACCTCTGGCTGTACTTTTAAGCTTCATCATCAACTTCTTACTGTAAGTATAAAGATTCGCTTCAAATATCATATATTTTTTAAATTCAGATCGACACACACAGTAAAATTGAAACGAGAAAACATCTGAATTGGACTTGTTGAAGTTCAAGTCAGAAACTGAAACTTGAGATCCTTCTAAAATCAATGTAGCCTCAGCACTTCATCGTCATCATTGTTCCTCTGCAATGGAGAATGTATGTAGACTACTTACAGTTGTTGAAAAAAAAGTATCTTAACGAAATCGCTTCTACCTACTACGAGTACCTATAACACACAAAACCCGAATATTGATTTGCCATAAAATATCAAACAAATATTGACAGTAAGGTGCTCCTCTTCTTCTCATATCACCATCCTCTATATTTATACCCAATAGAGCTCTACCACCGAAACTTTTACGCATGAGTCCTGTAGACGCAATGGAACCACACCACATCAACACACACCATCGACTTCCATTTGAATTTCAAACCGAAGCTGGAAAACATTTCTGCATGAGTGCTTTCCCATCTACAGATGATGATGATGATGATGATGATGACGATGATGGTTGTGGGAAATTGCCTATCTTTTATCCTCTCGCTCTGCCCTCCGAATGCCTCTTGGATCGGCAAATACGCTCCGGTGGGAGCTAGAACAGATTTGTAAAACATCGAATCGAAAAATGAAATAATTGAAATCGTTCAAGGATAACAAATGCGTTCTTTCAATTCGGTGTTCGAGTTTTGTTTTCGTTTCATTTGAGTGAGCGAGAATGAGCGATGGGGATTTTCATGGAAATTCCTTTTGAAGTCTTATTTACCATTATTAAGGAGTAAGGAGCAGCGGCTCTTGCTGCCTACACTCGGCAATTAAATCGGTGAAATCGATTGATTCTCCTGCCCCTGTGTCGGGTGTCTGAAAGTAGGTCCTCTCCTAGCTGGGGTCGTGAAGTTACCTTGATGCGAATCGACGATGCGGAAGTGTCGAGTGGATCTCCCACTTAAGTTGAACACGTTCGGCTTCGATTTTGTTCCTGCGCTACGATGATTGCTTTGCTCCACCTTTCGGGATTCGCATGGCGCGGCGGCTCGTATTTATTTTCATTTCGGTGAATTTGCTTTGTTGGTGTTTTTTAAAAGAAGATCTGCGCCAGTCTCTGGTTGGATGATACTGCTGACGGTGAATCTGTTCATGGTATCATACCGAAAGTTCTGATGGTAATGGCGTATAGGTGTCCAGGATGTCGGCTTGTTTGGGGGCTGAATGCAGGTTATTTTAACAGACCAATGCGTTAATCTTTCTGACCGTGGGAAAATTGACATTGCCATAATGTAGTTATGATACCTATCCCTTGAAAAATTGATTCGCAAAAATAAAATTGACTCTTATAACATAAGCCCTTAACTGACCTTCCTTCTCATTTTTCCTCATTCCCTTTATTTAAATTTTTCCACCCTCTATAGTCAGGCAGGTATTGTGAATTGGTAAGCCTTTCATCTGCACGAAATTGTTTGGGAGGACATAGTTTACAGGATATGAGGGAGATTTTAACCAGAAAATCTGCAAGGTCGTGAGTGGGTTTTTAATTGTTGATTGAAAGGTTGTTGCTAAGTACCCAACAATAGTTTTCGACTCATTGATCAACAGCTCACTATCGTGACAACATCTTCGTAGAGCGTTAAATACGGACTGCATTACCTTTGCAGTTTCTTCCAGATATGGACGACATACCACAATGGGGCATTTCCTTTGAAATACTGTCGTTAGAATATAAAATAAAAAGTAGGACACCAAGCTTAGACACTTTTGGAACTCCATGTAGCGCTCCTTACTGGTATACGAATAGTTTTGATTTGAACGTTCTACCTTTAAGGTTGTTACGACAGCTTTCCTCTAATCCTAAGGTTTTTGTTGTCCTAATACCATGTTGATTAGTTTCAATGTTTTCTTTGGATCACATCTTGCGAAACTCAAATTCAAACTTCAATTTGTAATACTCATCCCTCGTTCTAGAGACTTCTTTATTCACTTGGTTGGTTGCTATTAAACAAAAGGATTCTATTTACGGATATATTAAAGCCATCTCAAAAAATACACCAAGGGGATCTAACTAGGGTCAGCAAACCACGTATAACCATGTCCTTGCGATGTAATCCGAGTATGTATGTACATACTATAGGTATAAGAGCTAAAGAAAGAAGGTAGTAAGGGACTTTGTCCTGTGATGTTGCAACAGTCAGTGGATATTGCTATTCCATGGCTCAAGTGCATCTTCATGGGATGCCTTAAGCTAGGATATGTTCCTAACGCATGGCGGGTTGTGCGTGTTGTTTTTATTCCCAAATCGGGGAAAGCAAGCCACACAAATGCTAAAGACTTGAGACCTATCAGTCTGTCGTCTTTTGTGCTAAAAACACTGGAACGTTTAATAGATGTATACATAAGAAGTGTGATTGGCGATAACTATCTATCTGAATCACAACATGCATACATCCGCGGTAGGTCGGTAGATACAGCCCTCCACAGGGTCGTATCAAACATAGAAAGATCCCTCCACTTCAAGGAATTCACTCTCGGGGCGTTCCTAGTCATTGAAGGGGCGTTTAACAACGTAAGCACCGATGCGATCCTGGGCAGTTTACATAGGGCTGGGCTGAGCATCGGTCTCTCCAATTGAATTGCTCAGATGCTTCAATCGAGAGTTATATCCTCATCGCAAGGAGATGTAACAATCAGGATAAGCGTCTGCAGAGGAACCCCCCAAGGAGGAGTCTTATCACCTCTAATATGGCTCCTTATAGTGGACGAGATCTTGGTAATACTAAAGGAAAACGGCTTCAACGTGACGGCCTATGCCGACGACGTGGTTATCCTGGTCTCGGGGAGATTCCCTTCAGTCCTAAGCGAAAGACTCAATCTCACACGACAACTAGTGGAGAATGGGGTTAGCAGCAAAGGGCTAGGAGTGAACCCTTCAAAGACGGAGGTAGTTCTCTTCACTAGGAGGAGATCAATTCCTGCCTTCAGACCCCCAAGCATCAGTGGTACTGAACTAAGTATATCAGGTTGAGCCCGATACCTGGGTGTAATTCTAGATTCCAAACTAAATTGGAAGGATAACACTGCTGAACGTATCAGGAAAGCAAGCGTAGCTTTCTACTCTTGCAAAAAGGCATTCAGTAATACGTGGGGTTTTAGACCAGCTGTGATGTACTGGATATACACGGCGGTCGTAAGACCAACTCTTACATATGGTTCACTGGTATGGTGGACGGTACTGGAGAAGCAATACCAGCTTTCTAACCTCACCTAAAACCAGAGGGCAGCGTGTATTGGAGTCATGGGATCAATGAAGACAACACCAACAGCGGCAATGGAAACCATGCTCAGTTTCACTCCGCTTGACATATACTGTGGCAGTCTGGCGGCTAAAACCGCTGTAAGACTGAGAGAAGGCCGAATGTGGACATCGAGCCTGTACGGCCATGCCTCAATTTTGTCTCGATGGGGATCCACCAACTGTTTGTCAGAAACTGATCACATGACCCCCACGCTAGTTTTTGAAAGGAGATTCGCTATAAGAATTCCTGACAGAATGTACTGGC
Source organism: Xylota sylvarum (assembly GCA_905220385.1). Taxonomy (NCBI): domain Eukaryota; kingdom Metazoa; phylum Arthropoda; class Insecta; order Diptera; family Syrphidae; genus Xylota; species Xylota sylvarum. The sequence goes on along the minus strand of LR999957.1, from coordinate 151,474,142 downwards.
AGCGCCGAAGAACCATGAAGAAGAAGGAGTTGGCGTTCTATACCGACGGTTCTAAGATGGACCTTAGCACGGGAGCCGGAGTTTATTGTGAGACCCCAGGAATAACCGAACTTGCTAGGAAAAGGTCGGCGCTGCACCTATCGCGGGCTCTCCCTTTTGCAGTAACCCCAATCAGTTCCTTACAGAAGAAAATAGAGGATGAAGCCATCGGTCGAGCAAAAAGTCGCTGGGTTCATCTGGAAACATGCGTAACAACCAGGGCCCTATGACCGGGTATCAGCAAGAAGAGATCAACTTCTCTGGTGAAACTGAGTCGTTATAAAACACGGGTCGTTTCAGGGATAATTACTGGTCATTGTGCCATTGGTGTCCACGCGGAGCGACTTGGTGTACTACATAATGACTTCTGTAGAAGTTGCAGGGACGAAGAAGAAATTGAATCAGTTCGTCACCTGCTGTGTGACTGTCGTGCCCTATCCGTCAGAAGAATGAGGACTCTTGGTAGTTACTTCTTCTCGGATTTGGAAGACTTGGGTAACGTAGAGCTGACGGACCTCCTGAGATTCATATCATTATCTGGGTGGTTCCAATAGCGGACTTTATAGGTTTCCGGTGTTAAATGATTGGGCACAATGTACCCGAACTGTGGTCTAAGTGAGCAGTGACACTGTCACAAGGCACTCATCTACCTAACCTAACCTAACCTAAGGGACTTTGTCTACCTCGGCTCTGCTATAAACTTTGACAACAACACCTCAGCAGTTTCGTGTTTCTTTGGTCTGAAACGGTAATTGAGTAGTAAGGCCCTGTCCCGAAAAACTAAGGAGATTCTGATTGATCATCCTAGTTCTGCTTTATGGTGCTGTAGCTTGGTTTCTATCTACAGCGGATGAAAATATCCTCGGTCGCTTTGCGAAAAAGATTATTCGAAAAATATCGATCCCATTTGGAAGAAGGATACTTATATCAGGATTCCAAGCAATACTTAAGCAAAGTCACAGTGAGCTTAAGCATCACCTTTACAAGATAAATCTTAAATGAATGAAGAATTGACAAGGAATAGGAGCTTCGACTAGAGAATAAACCATTGGTTCGACATTGGTCCAACAATAGGCCTGTTTCACCAGAGATTCATGTGATCACTAGGTACAAGACGATCGAGAATCATAACTTCAACTCTATACATAGCCGATTTATAAATCAACTCGCAGTAAGCTGTATAGATCCTGCTGCTGTTTATTTAGGCCTTTAGACCACTACCTACAAATTATCGCATTAAATATATTGTAGTTACCACTACAAGATCACATAGCCAATTTCCAATTTCTTTAGCAGGTCACCCAATTCAATCGAAATGTGGGAAGAACAATCGAATTTGAAAAATCAAGAATTTCTATTTTTACAGCTTCAGCCTTTTCGACAAAACAAAAAATAGTTAATAATTTTTTTTGTTGAAGAAAACATCTCTAAAGTAAAAACAAGATGAAATGCATGCGCAAGAGAGAAGCACTGCGGTAAAGGGACGGCCATGTGTTGCACTGCATGCGCTCACCAAAATACCCACAGGGCATCATCTTTTCATATGGAAACTACCACCGGTCATCATCGTGTCGGTAAGTGGGACAACGCCAATGTGCTGGACGCGAAGAAGCGCATTAATTATTGAATTGGACTCTCCGACAAAAAGACTTCTAATGATAACTTATGGCCAGTATTAGAATTAAGCAGACTGCTACCGTGTGACGCTCCCTCCGCGAGCCATACATGTATCCGTACACACACATGTACGAGCATGTTTTTATGCACATAAGCCCATGCGGAGCCATTGTTAGTTTGTCTCAATGGTTTAAGTATATAGCAATGGTTAAGCGAATGGTATTTAATTTTTTTTTTCAGTTTTTTTTTTTTTATCAGATACTTTTCGATTTGTCTTGATAGTTTGGGATACATAAGTTGGATCGGAATTTTTCGGAAGCATTATTCTCTGTTTAGATTATGAGCTTTAGCTAATTGAATTGCAGTAGAATTTATGGAAAACACGAAGCGGTAGCGGTAGCTGGGGCTGTGGGACAAATAAGACATCCGAGATTGTTGTGTTTTGGATCTGAAGATAAATGGCATGGATTTGATTAATACGAACGAAAAGAGTATAATTAATTAAATATTATTTGAAGCTTACTGGGCTGTTTAAAGTGCATTCATTGCCTGAACGAGCTCAGGTGTATGTGGGTGTATGCAAATGTTTAAACTTTATAAGTTGAGCTTTAGATTTCTCTTAAATTTACGCGGGCAAGTCTTATGGTTTTGCAACTGTCGTTTAAAAGGACGCGACGTCACAAAAGTGGATCGATTCCTATGACAAACCTATGTACATATTTAGTTGTCTACTTGAAACAGTGATACACAAATTGTCACTAATTTCAATTGTGACAAATTGCTTTTTCGAGTTTTTCGAGGGACCCGCATGTAACGTGGATAAAGTTGGCTTCGAAAGTTTCAAACGTCATTCGTTCGGCGGCATAGATAAAGGACTTAATAATTCGCATGATCTTGGCGGGTAATTGTCAGGTCTATTTCTTGAAAAGACGTTATTGCTCAACTACTCCCCAAATAACTCTATAGTTTGCTCGGCAATATGACATGTTGCATCAACCTGTTGAAACCAATAGACTTTAAGTTCGAAGTCACGCAAATTTGGAGCTTCATTGACTGTTAGTACAATTTCTGTGATTTGACATTTCATGCGTGTATGTAAGTGACAGTTAATCATTTCATGTCAAATTAATAGAAATAAAAGGTCTGTTCGCGTACTTTCTGCAACAAAGTTCAAATCAAATGACACACGTAGATACATGTACAAAAACACAGGCTAACAAAACAAATTACGTACAGTGATTTGACAGATTTCATAAATCAGTGCAAAGAAATTTCTTATTCTCTTCTGAGCACTCTCTTATACGAAAAACTATGAAATTTTTGCATAATCAAACGGTATTTCGTGAATTTTCGTAGAAAATCGTGAAAATTCGTTGTTTTGGTAGGATATGCGAACAGACCTAAAGTTTGGGCCATCTGCTAGTTTCAAATCATTTTGACACTGACAGTTCTTTCGCATTAAAAAAATTGTCAGAAGCACAGTACCATACCTCCGCGGTACGACATGAATTGGAAAATATACTGCGCAATTGGATTGACAGGATGGCTTTGGGTGTAAACTTTAATGAAATTATTTTTCATAAATACTAGAACTGTCCTGAAGAAAATTGTACATTCAACCACAGAGTCTGTGGAAATCATTTCTGTTCTAGTACTTAATTTAGCCCGAAGGTAAGAAAATGGCTCGATTTAAAAAAAACAATACTATTGGAGACAGCTTAGGTGAAAGTGTTGACATAAGTTTTCTTAAAAAAAAAGGAAGTCCAAGGAAGAAAGATGAAAAAGTCTCCAAGCTTTTTAGTCCGGTATTATCAAAACAAACAATGAATGGTTGAATTTCTTAAAAGCCCATACATTTTTCTTAGGAGCCGTGACATAAGGCCAAATGTAGAAATTTGGTTTTATGACACTTTCAAACAGCGACATAAGGATAAATTCTAACATTTGGCTTGATGTGGCATTTCTTGATTGGCATTTCATTACATTCTATTGCATCGTTTCGCTCTGCTCCGCGCCGTACTCTCTATATCATATTCTACTTCGCTGCTATATTCACTTTTCCACATTTTGTCTAGTGTCACAAATTCCCTTGGCCTTAAGTCACTTTATCAAATTGTCATAAGGCCAAATGCTATCATTTTGAGATTTGGCCTTATGTCACTTTGCCTTATGTCACCGCACGGTTTTGTTACGAGTTTGAAGAGAAAAGTCGTCTAGAGTAGATCAAGCTGGGTCAGATAGAAGCAGTTTGCAAAGATTTATCATTTTTCTCCATTTTTTTTGAAGTATCGTAGCCGATGTTCATTGCCTTTTCCATTTTCTAACCTTTTGAAATTTTCAATTAATTTTGGAAGTAAGTAAGTAAGTAAGTTTGGGGAAACCTTGGTTTGCTTGTTATGTACATTTTAGACCATTTTTTTCCTTGTCAATTCTCATTTTCTTGGTGCTCACAAACACCTTCCTTTCTGTAGAGCTAATGTCTGATTACAGTATGTATTACGTTATGAATATTATAATGAGGGCAACTCGTGCAATACATACAACATTGTGTCTGTCATTTTGTTTGATTAACTTCCCTGAACCACTACAGTCCAGTAATAAGTTTGGAGCGGCTTTTCCGGATTTTATTCGCCCATGAGGGATGCATGTCCGTATGGTGCTGGTGAATAACACCCTGATTCCTTCTAAGTATGGTCTCCATTCGTATCTTATGTAGATGGTATCTACAGCGGCAATGGAGATCGTGCTTAGATAGCTGTCAGAATTTCTAACAGACTTGATTGGTTCCATCGACAAGTTATTAACGAAGGAAAGCTAGTTTTCTACACTGACGATTCCTAAAAGGGCCTCGGTACTGGTATTGGGTTTCACTGCGAAACCTTATCGACCACAGTTTGTAGAATGTATAACGTATGCAGTCTTTAGTTCGAAATTACACCAATCTTACAAGTTGTGAAAACGATCTAGGAGCCGCTTTAAGACAGGAGGAGAAGGGTTTCTTTAGTTAAGCTTAGTGTCAGTGACTTACCGTCTACTGCATCATTACCAGCCTGATCATCTGGAAACGACGTAGTTGTAGAGACGAGGTAGAAATCTGTCCTCCTAGCAGCTGCTTTACGACAGGAGGAGAAGGCTTTCTTTAGTTAAGCTTAGTGTCAGTGACTTAGCGTCTACTGCATCATTACCAGCCTGATCCTCTGGAAACGACGCATTTCTAGAGAAGAGTCGAGGTAGAAATCTGTCCCCCATGCGCTATGTGAATGTTCTGCCCTCGTCAACACCAGAGTGAGGACTTTTAACAGCTACTTCTTCATGGGGTTATAGCAAAGGTATTTAGCAACGTTGAGCTACAAAATTCTCTTGAGATTCATATCTTTATCTGGGTGGTTCTAAATCAGCGGTAGTTCTGCTTTGCAATCGACCATAAAAGAAAGAAAACAGATTGAGGCATAGTCATTCATACAGAAAATTACTTGTGCTTAAGCGTATTCGTGTTAGGTGATCCTCCATCATGTTGCGTCCTGTGTTGATACCTAAGAGGATTGTTCCTCATAATTTGGATTTGGTTCGAAGTCTTACACCCGGAGGTTCTGTCTTTGAGATTGCGAAATGCGTTTGTCTACGAATAGACGATTGTTATTGGCTATCGACGTATCGATGTATCGACAAAGATGCGAACCGCTATGAACTCTAGAAAGCACACCTACTTGAAAGTTAGATCCTGTCTGTTTAATGAGGCCATGTTTTAAAAAAGACCCAATGCCAATATCGTAATCAATATTATGCAAAAAAAAATATTATTTAAATTTGAATGTCATTGCCAATCCTCTGTGAATACCTATCTCTCTCAAGAATTTCTTTTTTTTTATTTTCAAAGTTATTCAATAAACAAAATAAATTTATACTATTCTCTTTTTTCCCCTTCATAAAATCGTTTCACAGGAAATGAAATCGCACTTAATGAAAACTATTTGATTGATGACATTCTCAAGCGCTGTGAGCGTACTTCACAAAACACCAGACAGTAGCAGCAATCCGAACAAAAATAAGAGAAAACATTCCAATGGTACACACGAAGCGTTGAAAGGTATTTTATGTCAAGTTCTCGGGATGGTCATGTCGGCTGATAACCTTCTAATGCGTAACTCAGTTGACAATTTCCGTCCATTAGGTATGAACGAAGGTTAAGTGACTTTTTTTCTCTTTCATCTTTGTTCAGTGGGAAAATGTTTGGAGCTCTCATTGTTTTGAAATACGATAATAGAAAATGATGCTTTAGACTTTTTGTTTTGTTGAATTTAAAAAAATATAGTCTGCGATTTTATTCATCGTTTTCCTTTTACCAGACCTTCAAGCTAGGTACTTCAATGCGAAACCATAAAGCTGAGAGACTTATTATTATTCTAACATGCAAGTAGGTTTGTCCCAAACAATTAGGACGGGTACATGGCATACATGCAAGAGCTTCCAAAGTCAGTTGCCTCATTATTGCAAGAAAATGTCAGCGTTGTCCCAGTAAGGATTCATTTGTGTCATATAGTAAGACTAAAAGGATATAGATTAGAGGTTTGGGTTTGAATATACGGACACTCGACAGTGGCGAAAAAATAAAATTGGAGAAAAACTTGGGATCGCACGAGAATACCTAACCTTAATGGTGCCACAATTGGCTGAGCTAAAAATGGAAGTGATATCAGTAGAGCAATTATGGAGTACACTGCTCGGGATGGAAGATTAAATACATTTTGGGAAACCAGGGAAGACAACCGCTGGATAAGCATGGAAGGAAAATTTTTAAGATCGACAATTCTTTATGAATTTCAAATCTTGACCGGAGTAGTTTGAAAGCCATCCGATCAGAATGAAGTGAGGATAGTAATATGTATCTAAACTTAAGTCCAACAACGCTGCTGGACCGGATGGCCTACCAGCCGAGCTATTTTAGGTAGTGGGGGATGGGATACACCAACTAATTTCCAGAATTTGGTCAGAAGAAAGTATGCCTGATGAATGAAGGAACATCATCATCGTTTGCCTGATCCATAAGAAAGGAGACCTTCTAAACTGCACCAACTATAGAGGCATCAGTCTCCTTAATATTGCATACAACACCCTGTTGGCCGCACTTTGTGAGCTCCTGATACCATTTGTTAACAAGCTGATTGGCTGCTATCAGAGCAGTTTTAGGCTCGGTAAGTCCAAATATTCACACCACGGCAGATCCTAGAGATAATTCAAGATAGTTACCATCATTTTATCGACTTTAAGGCCGACATCAATTATAGAGACGAGCAACATATATACCTATAGAGTCATGTCTAGTTTTGACATCAATGCCAAAATCGTCAGATTGTACAGAATGACGAAGCTGTTTCTTTGGCCTTAAAAGGTAATTGAGTAGCAAGGGTTTGTTAAGGAACACTAACGAGATTCTATATTAGACCCTCATCATCCTAGTCATGATATATTGCGCTTAAGGATTGACGTTAAGGAAGGCGGGTGAATACATGTGTATATCCTTGGTTGTTTTGAACGCAGATATATCCCGTTTGCGTTGACGGGATTTAGAGGAGATTTAACAGCGAACTCTACAAGCAGTATAGCGGCATTTACCTCAGAGTCAAAGACAGAGTCAAACGACTGATGCATAATTTTCAAAGTCAGAAAGTACGCATCAGTCGTCTAAGATGGCTAGGACATGTAGAGCGAATCGGAGAGTCTTCGAATCCCACCCGGAGGGACAATGCAATAGTGGACGACCTAGCCTTAGGCACGCACAAGAACAGGACCTCAATTAACTTGGAATGCGTCTTCCGTACAGAAATCTTAATCATGCTGCTCAGAAATTCATGAGATGCAATGCATTATATGCCGTCAGACATCATGGAGTCACACTGTACTCGGTTTTTGGACAGAGTGATATAGAAAAGAACGAGTCTACTCTTTTCTGAAAAACTTCTCGACTAAATTGCAAATGGCTCCCAAAGATTGCAAATGTCTCGGAATCTACAGTCTTTATCGATTTCAATTTTGTCCCAAATGTCCCAAAGTTATTTGATCTCTTAGTTGTCATTAGAAGGTTTAGCCGTATTATTCTTTTCTTCTTTCCATTTCGTCACGTATTTTTAGGGTTCTAGCCTACAGAATAGATCTGGTCCAAAGAATAAGGCTTTAGATCAATTACTAGATTAGGTGGTGTATGATAACTTCAAGTTCTCTAGCCATGGTATATATTCCTACTGCTTTGTTAAAGAACCACTATCTGCTAAACGCTTTCCACAGTTGTACATAAAATATTTGACATAGGCACACAAACAGTTCAGCATCTTTTCAAAGCTGGAGCAACGTACTTGTCCAACTCTCTCCTTTTCTCCTTAGGAGGGTAGTTTTGCATTTTAGAGCATTCTTCTTCATAATCTAGGTGAATGTCAGGAACTTCCATCACCACATTCAAAACTTTAACAGGTTCTAACGTAGGAATAAGTATTGCCAATATTCTGTTGTAGCAGAGTTTTTCAAACATGGTGATGATGCTTTGGTAGGGTGCATGCACCAAGTCATCAACCAAGTATGGGTGGATGAAGTCATGCCCGATGACTGGACTATCAGCTCTATATGCCCCATCTTCAAGAAAGGCGATCCTATGTCTTTTAAGAGCTACCGAGGCATATCCCTGCTTAATGTCGCATATAAGATCCTATCCAACATACTGTGTGAACGTCTGAAGCCCTTCTGCAGCACACTAATCGGCACGTACCAGTGTGGCTTCCGGCCCGGCAGATCGACGATCGACCAAATTTTCACACTAAGGCAAATCCTGCAAAAGACCAACGAATTTCAAGTCGAGACTCACCATCTCTTCATCGACTTTAAAGCCGCATATGATAGCATTCATCGTCTTGAGCTCTACAAGGCGATGGCCGAATTCGGGATCCCGGCTAAACTGATCCAGCGGTGCAACGTGCAATTCGGCAACAGTTCCTCTGAACTATTCCAAACATGCACCGGATTTCGGCAAGGGGATGCGCTATCATGTGACTTCTTCAATCTTGTGCTGGAACAGATAGTGCGCAGGGCAGGTGTGAACACGGAATGCACTATCTTCAACAAATCTCTCCAGTTGCTGGGATACGCAGACGACATCGATCGCTCCCAGCGCGCCGTGATAGAGGCTTTTACGGCAATTGAAGAAGAGGCGAAACGAGTTGGCCTTGAAGTGAATGAGGACAAAACCAAGTACATGTTGTCAACAAACAAAGAAGCATCTGTCCACCGCCTAGGACAAAACGTCACTGTTGGCAACAGTAACTTCGAAGTGGTTAAGGAGTTTACCAACCTCGGAGTAAATATCAACTCCAAGAATGACAACTTAGTGGAGATTCGACGAAGACTTACCCTAGGAAACCGCTGCTACTTCGGTTTGGCGAAACAAATGGGGTCAAAACTCCTAACTCGGAAGACGAAATGTTTGCTCTACAAAACTTTGATCCTGCCAGTTCTGCTGTATGGAGCCGAGTGTTGGACGATAAGCAGGAAAGCGAGCAGATATTGAACACTTTCGAAAGAAAAATTCTTCGTCGGATATTCGGTCCCGTATGCGAGGAGGGCGAATGGAGGAGAAGATATAACCGCGAACTCTATGAGCTGTACCAGGATGTGGATGTAGTCCAAAGAGCCAAAACACGTCGACTACACCGGCTCGGCCACATCGAGCGACAATGGACAATAATGCTCCAGCAAAGAGGATCTTCGAATCACAGCCCCCAGGTTCGAGAAGACAAGGAAGACCGAACCTCCGTTTTAAGGATCAAGCTATCGCGGATGCCAGAGCGCTTAGTCTAGATAACTGGAAGCAGCGTGCCCGTGATCGAAGAGAGTGGAAGGCTGCTGTGTCTCAGGCAGAGACTCTTCACGAATCGGGAGCCCGTTAAGTAAGTAAGTAATATTCTGTTGTGTCCTTATGGATATTCTGATTTCTGCTTAGGGATCAGCCATAAAAATTAAACTGTCCAAAGAAGCTTTGTGTTTCCGAGAAAACATAGGTAGGTAGGAGGGGTAACTGCATACACAGCTAACACTCGGATCTTTAGTAGATCCATTGTGGGCTTCTGTCACTGGATGGTTGCATTCTACTACGGCGGGTCGTCAAGAAATTGTGGTCGGTAATAATCCTCGTAAAACAGTGCTCTTTGTTCTTCCAAGCGCTTAGATTTGGTTCGTTTTAGTTTTGGCCAGAGTAAAGAGTTTTCTGGAGATACCACAAGATGAGAGTGCTCTTCATCTCTCATTGACTTGTTTCACAAAGTCTTGTGATATACTGGATCTGACAATTGCTATGGAAGAAAGAACAAAGTTAACGACCATCACCAGGTCCTGTGCAGACCCCTTTTTTCCTACCGGTGTGTTCTGGAAGATACTAGAGTGTAGCGTCGTGAGTTACTGTGAGTGTTATAACCTGTTCACGGTATCGTTTCACAAGTTTGGTGCATTTCGAATGGAATCCGTGCTAGTTTAGATTCAAAGGCTGTGGTTGGCGTGGTTTTCGTGGCGCCAGTAATCCCTATGCATTCTAATTTTTGGATCCTGGTCAGTTTCCTGAGGTACGTGACTTTACCTGCTTTAGGCCAACAGACCAGACGGTCTAGGATACAATTGGTCTAAGGACGGCTGTGAGTATTCAGTGAATGCTGGCGGACTAAGGTCTCAATTTTTACCTAAGATTCTACTGCATGTATAGAAGGCTTTAGAGGCCTTCTTAATCCTTTCTGACGTATACTATTTCCAAGTCAGGTTTCGGCCGAATATACAACCCAAGTATCTCGTCTTATCTGAAATTTGGAGTGGCCAACCATTGGTCTCAAGGCCCGGTTGGTAGTATTGTTCTCCTATTAATGAAGACTACCAGGGGTGTTTTAATTCACACCGTTCCGCCTATTTGTATAGGGTATTGACGTGGATTATTATGGTGAGTCTGCTTAAACTTGTTAAAGAATATAATATAAAGTACCTACGTCGACAAATTTTGGGCGAGAACCCAAGACATTCGCCTTATCTACTTGTCTTAGCCCTTAAGGCTTAGGTGTACGAATTACACTCTGCGTCAGAACTGATATCACCAAAAGATGTTTTTTTATGAACTGGCAAGTGCATATGAGTCCCAGGTTGTCGAGCAGAAGATACATATGTATGTACGTGTTATACGATCAAAGTAGTCAAAATCATTCGTATTCAGAGTCTAAAATGGCCAACATAAGTACATCGAGCGCTTGGACGCTGAGGGGTTTTCGATTCCATCTTGAAGAGACAACGAAGAGGAAGACTTTATATAGAGTGGTATGTTTTCAAGATTGGGTTAACTGAGGATTGAAGGGGGCTTGATTGCCAATGCGAGATATTTAGAAAATTCAATAAAAAACGAAGAGGAAACGGTGGCTTTGAATATCCCCACTGAGGTTATGCTACTACCTACCCATCGCCTTAAGTAGTGGTTAAGAGAAATATTAAAAATAAGTACATTTTTATTTGTCCACCAAAGGTATTTTCTACTGTTCGATAATGACAAAGACAACAACCGCCCAGAATTGAATTAAAAAGAAAAGAAAAGAAAAGAAATTATACAATCGAACAACGAATGGACTGGTGTGATCAAAACAGTTTTACTTCATTTATTTATTTAATTCCAGCAATAACATGAATTTAATGATATTCTATTAATTTGCCTCCGTATCGTCGGAAAAGGTTAACTTCTTTGTGGTCCCATAAAATAACCCGGTGAGTTTTTTTTCTTTCTGTTTGTCCCCAACTCACACAACAACACCCGGAATTACTTTTATATTGTCTGTGCGTTCTGCTCTGTGTGAGAGAAGACTCTACCTACCAGCTTCATGGCTTTCTTCTTAATGGCGAACTTCGGAGTCCATTTATAATCTTTTTGTTGAAAATACCAACTTTACAAGTTTTCATAAATTCACATTTTATACGATGATTGTGTCATAATAATCGAACAACTGAGCCAGGCCAGGCCATGCCATGCCATGCCATGCCATGCCATGCCAATGACTACCAGCGAAGATGCCAAGATACTTATGTACCTCTTGGCTCATTTGTTCCCCGATTATTGGACAAATGAGCAGAGACGAGTAGAAATGTATACAACTCGAAAGAAAAACAAGAAAATTAATGACAATTATATGCCAGAGTGGCCGATAGCGACGACGACCGACGACCGACGACCGACGACACAGATACACGGCTACCGGTCTTCGCTGAGCCCCCAAATTATTGCCTATTAATGGTGCTGCCGTACGCAGGACTTGGACTTTTGGTGCTGGATTTGTTTGTGGATCGAACGATCGATCGATCGATCGATCTACTAGAATAGTGCTACTGCGAATGACCCTCATGCGGAGTGATTGCGCACTTTTGGACACCATCCGTCAAGCGCGCGGTAGCCGCGGCGCGGCCAACAATTGGAAGAGCACAAAAAAGTATCTAATTGCTGTTTACTTTGGATTAAATTAATGATTTGCTCGCTAATTGTATTGTGTTGATGTTGTGTAACCAATTATTGTGTGTGCGATATTTTACCCAATTAGGCGGCTGGCTTACGTAATTGGCTCCGTATCTGATCACACGCTTGCTCTCTCACAGGTGATCCTATTGAACAATTGCGATGACGACTTCCTTCCTGTAGCTGTTGTGTCGTATGTGATGATGATGTGCATCTACTATTGTTGGATGCACCTGACAGGAGGATGACCCTTCATAAATTACCTTCCTAAGTTGACTCCGGGTGTCAAGGCACAATTTTTCGGGTTCAAATCAAATGAATTATAACGTTTTCATCTGGAGGACGACAACGACACATTATCACATCCTTTTTCATAACAATGATAGCATTAGCGTTCTTCAATGTGTGCGGGTGGGGGGAGTTATTAATGAAATGACGTAACAAGGGTATCGACTCTGACAATTCAAAGACCTTTCACTCTATTGTGCGGTAAACTAGTTTTACCCTCAAATCCAGCCAAGACTTACGCTCGCTCGATGTGTTTTCGAAAATTCCAATTTTCTAAAAAAAAAAAAAAAAGAAAATCAATACCATTCGGTAGCCGAAAGCCGAAAGCAATGTGTAAACAGGCATCAGGTTTTCCCAGGCAACAGACTACTACTCTATTAACAATAGAACTGAGAATCATTTCACGCATATCTAGATGGAATGTGAAATGGAAAGGATGGATGCTTAGTTTCGGACTCAAAGTAGTGCACTTGTGCATTGTTTTCGAGAAAACTGGTCGACGACGACGGTAGGTTCCTTTTGTTGTGCGGCCGAGTGTTGTAATATTGCTCCTTTGCATTATCCATCCCATTGTGTACATACTTTGAGATTCAAATATTTTCTAGAAATTATATCTTACACATCACCACTGACACATTCCTTTCGATGTGGAGTGACACATTTGAGTTTGTGTCGGGTCGAGTTACAATTTCTCCGATGGCTAACGCGATTGCTCCTAATTTGATTGAAGAGTGAGTGTCCTTTGGGTGGTTACCTGAGAACATATTTTGATTTGATGGAAAGATAATTAGGGTTTTTGGCTGAATCCTTCAGGCGTAGTGTCACTTGTCACCGAGAACAATTGACGATGAGATGGTAATATTGGAATAGTATTTCAATTTTCTTTCTGAATTGGACATCCTATTTAAATTGAAAATAACATTTTCAGAATCAGAATTGTGTATCCTATCCTAAGGGTATATTAAGTTTGACACATAGTTTGTAACATAGAGAAATAATCGAGGTAGACCCTATAAAGTATATATGTATGTTCATGAGCAGCATCAATAGCGACATCTATTGAGCGATGACCGTCCATATGTATGTATGTCAGGGCTTTTTGGGCCTTAAATTTTGAGCTAGGAGGATGAAATTTCACATCTGGGCTTCTGAGAAAAAGATACAGTACAAGTGTAAACATTTTTGAAACCGTCCCCTGCCACGCCCACTTTTTCATAACTTCACTAAATTATATGACACCGAAAAATTTTGTTAAGACCTAATATTTAGGCACTTAGATTCCCTACAATTCACCCATTCATAACAGTTCTGGGCACGACCAATTTTTAGGGGCGTTTTCATCAAAAAACCGATGTTCATGAAATTTTACATGTACCATCCTCGAACTTTCGACGTTATCATCGTATTTCACTACAAAATGCAATATGGCCACGTCCACTTTATAAGGGCTACATAGAAAGGAGGATAGGGTATCATACGATCCGTTCCAGACGGATTGTACCTTTTCTGTATGTTTTGATTTGTTGACGTCAACAAAGGACACGGTTAACGCGTTTGTTCATGACACTTTATGAGATGTTGATCGAATCCTTTAAAAACTATATATTAAGCAATACTGCACGGTGATATGGAGTACAATGACAGTATTTTGTATCGCATTCATTTTAAATTTCCTGGTATTTTCGAGCTTTCATTCATACAGATGTCATGCCTTGACAGCTGTTAAGTAAAAACTATACGGTTTAAGAAAAAAATATTATGTTCGTGAAGTTTATTACAATAATGTTGACTTTGCGTAAAATTCCATTGATTCCAAAAAATGTAAGTTAATCGAGCAGGATACAAAAAAAAAAATACAAATTTTTGGCTCGACAGGTCCATTGGACCCAGGGCCTAACTTCTCACAACCACTCATGCTGTGCGTGTTATTTTCTTCACACGAATGGAAGTGGCCTACTACAATCTCGAAAGTTTGAAGCAGATCCGTAAAGCTTTGGAGGCATGTTGTATGCCATACATAATAGGGTAATCCAAAGTTTTGAAATTTTAAAATGGTGAAGCACAACATGCTTAACCCTGTATTTCATTGGGTCCTAGAGCTTTGTTTTGCGAGAATGAGTTAATGGCCACTGCTACTATCTATCTTATCATCCGCAATTTGGTGCCCAGGAGCATTGCCTTCTAATTATAGTATTTGGGAAAGACATTTTTTGAGTCTAGCAGCTTCTTTGTTAGATTCTGCATTTTCGCAGAACTTCTTCTACGTAGCTCTTTTGGGGTAGGTTGGTCTGTTCTTTGAATCTGCATTAACTTTCTCTACATTAATGCCAGTCTAGTGGCTCTTTGTTCTTTTTGTGCTATAGTAGAGACGTTTAAAATTTTGTAGTACTCATTAGATAACCATACCTTGCGTTCTGCTAAAGGAACTAGCACTAAGAGCGATGCGTCGGTCTTCCGGATTTGTTGGGATTAAATAGATTATTTATTATTTGAGAATGGGGTATGTTGCACTGCGACCTATTGGTGTATTGTGCTCCCAGCTTACACCTCGGGGAGGTACATGCCCTCATTAGAGTTCCCCTCGTTTTTGGATTCCTTTCGGAATTATTTCGAGGGTAAAGCACTCTTATTACGCCTTGGCGGAAGAAGTATATCCTAGAGGTGTCTCTCTAATCCAGTTTCCTTTAAGAATCTAAGGATGAGAGCTGGATCTAGTGACGGTATTTCTTCATCTGATAATTGGTACTTGCCCAAGTATTTCAGTCTTTTGTGGGTCAATGCCCCACAGGATCCCAGCACATGTTCCGGGATTTCGCTGGACTCATTGCAGAATCTACAGAGTCCTTCTTCAGATATACTTAGTTTCCTTAGGTGCTCCTTGAGTTTACAATGCCCCGTTACGAAGCCCGTTAGGATACGGAGGTTATTTTTGCTCATGCTGATGCATGCGTCGAATCTTTTTCGGTTATATTGTCCTAGAAGTTTCTTGGCTTGCCTCATTCCATGGGCGTTGTTCCAGGTTCTTGCCCTGTTTTCCCTTTCTTGTTTCCTGAATTCTTCTTTGAGAGTATGATCCCCTATTCCGCAGAATGGTTCAGGACCTATGAAGGATTCTGATGCTCCTTTTCTTGCTAGGGAGTAGGCCATTTCATTACCCTCTATTCCCACATGACCAGGTATCCAACAGAGGGTTACTTTGTTTCTACTGCCTAGTTCATTAAGTTTTTGCAGGCATTCCCACACAAGTTTGGACTTAATGATGTAGGAGTCAAGTGTCATGATAGCAGCTTGTCTATCAACAACAGTTGACATGGTTTCTATCAAAATTGATTTGTACACATCTATCTATGGCATAGATTTAGAGCCTGAAAGATACTGGTGCTTTTGTCCGTGGTTGATTCTGGGCCCAAATACCCCTGCTCCAGTTCCTTCATCAGTTCTTGATCCATCTGTGTACCACTGTAGATAGTGGATACATTGCTCCAACTTTTTTTGTTACTGAGCTTGACAACAAAGTACTTTTGAAAGTTAAACCTTCTAATGATGTCATCCCTGGGAAAAGCTAGGAGTGGTAGTTTTTTGAGCAGTGCATCGAATTGCTTCGATGTAATGCACTTGTCCCTTCCTATTCCTTCCTTAGCCATCATTAGGATCGTTTTACTTGCACATTCCTCAACCACGAGGTGCAAAGGAGTCAATTCCAATAGTACCTCCATGGCCGCAGTTGGACAAGTTCTCATGGCCCCTGTGTTACAGAGGCATGCCAGTCTTTGCACCTTGGTGAGTGTCTTCCTCGTGGTGACCAGATTGGTTCTTTCTCACAATAGCAATATACATCCATCTAAGGATGGTAGGGCTACATCCCCAAGATTTGCCCGCCAGGCTTCGACAGATCATCAGAGCCCGTGTGGCTTTCCTGGTTATCTCTTGTGTATGTTTTTTCCAGATGAGTTTACTGTCTAGGTTTAGTCCCAGATATTTAACTTCTTTGACTGGTGTCAGTATTGTACCCGACAGCCTTATTGGCCTCAGTCTTTCAAGTTTTATTTTCCTCGTGAAAGGTACTATTGTAGTTTTTGCCGGATTAAGGCTTAACCCAGCCATCAAACACCATTCACGAGTTATATTAAGTCCCCGTTGTACTATATCGCATAGGGTTTCCTCAAATTTGCCAGAGGGCAATAATAACTATGTCATCAGCATATGCCTGACAGTTGATGCTATGGTTTGTGAGATCCTCAAGTAGTTCATCCACGACAAGGCTCCACATTAAGGGAGAGAGGACTTCTCCTTGTGGGCAGCCTTTTGCTGTGCTGACCTTGATGATGCCTTCTGATGTATGAGTCTCTGCTGATCTTGTGCTCAGAAGTTCATACATCCACTTAGATACTGTGTTATTTACCCCTTTTCGTTCTAGAGCTCGCACAATTGCTTCATGAGATGTGTTGTCGAATGCTCCTTCTTAAATAGTTGTCCACAACCTTTTCCATCGTTTTAAGAAGGAACGATGTTAGGCTTATCGGTCTGTAGGACTTCGGTAGACTTGGGTCTTTCTTCCCCAGATTAAATAGATTACTTTATTGTTAGGTTACTTCACCAGCGTGGCAATATGCAAAACAGAATGAATAAATATTTGCTCATCTGATAGATCAGCACCACATAAACTCAAAATGGCCGTATCCGCACTATTACAATTTTATAAGTTATTACAACTTTTACTACAATGATTTAGTTTTCATAAAATCGAGCAAATTTTCTGCAAAGACAATTACAAAACTATCAAACCATTTATTCAAGGTGCACTCAACAATTGTATTAAGTATTCCCAAATCGATTCACAACAATTAGCATTGTTGCCGCCGCCGACCAAGTATATAACCAAACACCAGACAGGTCAAGTAAATGTATAACCACCTGCAGAGCGGTGGAAGCCACTGGTGTCATAAATCTCATTGAAGTTCCATTAGTAATTTTTGTGTAAAGTCATGGGCCGTCCCAACCTACCACCAAGCCTGCCACAGCCACTCATTTCATTATAAATTAGTGTAATCAATTAATGCCGCGAATAATTAGCTCCACTCGGCTTCCGCACGCATTAGGCCGGAGATTTGTGTGTGTGTAGGTATGTGGGAGACAGAGAGTGAATAACTTTCCACTTAAACCACCTCACGGCAACAGTCATGTCCGCATCCATGTTCATGCCTTACTTATTAGTTTACTTGGATCATTTACGACATTCTAATTTTTTATTACGCTGATCATCATCGTCATCGCACCAAATGATGCAAATCGTAAATTAAATTTTCATGCGTTCGCCCTCGAGGGCCAGTCACCAGCCAGCCATTAACTGCTGCACTGGGGCGGTAATAAAATTTTTATTAACTTCATATTTACAAATGGCACCCAGCGCACATAACATGAGTACATTATTCGCTGCTACCCTGCGAGCCTAAATAAAGTGTGATTTGCATATCAGTTATTAACATTTAAATGCAAAATTAGTCCCACGCCAACACGCGGAGAACACCAGGAGCGGATCCCAGGGAGACACACGGGGGACTACATACTACATACAGCGACAACAATAACCACGACGACGACGACAACGACGACAACGACGACGACGATGATGTCGACTACGAAGAGGAATAAAAGATCACAGAGAATTTCAGCGAGAAGCCGAAAACGGGAGGTAGCTACGAGTAGCACCAGTCCAAAGGCAATAACACAAGAATGTCCATAAATTTGCTTCTTCAAAGTTTTTAATCGAAAAGCCCGAATATGACAAAATAAGATACAGATACAGATACAGATACAGATACAGCAACACGAAGTAAAATTATGAAAAAGGAGTCTCATGTCCCAATACCAACCAGTCAGTCGGAGAGTCTGAGAGTCCCACTAAAATGAAAATAACAAAATTAAATTGTGAATATAAAATATGACCGTAAAAATGCTAGAAGACCAACGCAACGTACGAGTATATACGCGAGAGAGGTGCGGCTCGCGGCTGACTTCAGCTTCTGGCTCACATTGATCGCGGTTTGATCGGTGACCGCCGCCGGTATTTGGTCACTCAGCGGAGGGCGATGATGATACAGAACAGGCACAGAGCAGAGAAGTAATAATAAGCAAATAAGTCACAAAAGATCGAAGGGGGGGGGGGAGCAGGGAAACCCCGAGCCATAAATTATCAGGGCCGGAATGTGTCTCGAATGCGCTTCTGTGCACCGCGTTGTCGTCGTCGTAGTCGCCGTTGTATTCGTTCCGTATGGCAGTTTATTCCACAAAGAACCACCAAATCCAGACCCAGCATCGTCATTTCATCGTTCCATAATCATGACAGAGTTCCAGGTGTTTTAGTCACGGATAAGGGGGGGCACCACAACCAGTCAACTCAGCTACCAACTTTGAGGTATCCGACCCGACCCCATACTTGTTTATATCTGAGAAAAAAAAAAAACACAAAACAAAACGAAGCCACACCAAAGGGAGACCAAAATGAGAAGCATCCAACTGGGAGCAGACATCGATATTAGCGTAATAAAGCGGCGTGTGGTTTCTTCAAATTTGTTGTCCTCCCAGCGGGCGTCCACCCTACCGAATATTACTCATCTCGGTCATCATCATCATCGTCGTCGTCGTCGTCGTCGTCGTCCACTCGTCCGCAAGGATGATGGCGCGCGGTAAAAAATGATATCAGATTTATTTACTGCCTGGTGTCTTTCGCGCTTCTGAAATCTGAATTTTGAGATCAGAAATCTGAAATCTGAAATCTCAGGGATCAAGTGTTTGAGTTGAAGTTGAGTACTCGTATACTAGCACACCTTTCACCCGATCGCCGCCTGAGAGAAAATTAAAATCAAATTGAAATTAAAAGACGACCTTCCGGGAAATTGCCTCAAACCATTGGCTCTTATGTGTGTGGGAACCCCGACGATGATGATGATGATGATGATGATGATGATGATGGTGTATTGACACATCGCCTCCCGGTGCCCTTTGAGTGCATTGCATTCATCCGAGATTATTGGCCTAATCCATCCTTTCAAACTGTCGACAAGGACGACCAAGTTCCCGTGTTACATACAGATCCAGATTCAGACATCCAACAGACAATAGGGTTGCGGAATGAGTTCTCCTTCTTCTTCTTCTCCTTTCACCCAACTTTCGATTTCATTTTTTTTTTCTTATTTTTTCGGTAGACGTGCAAAAAACCCAGACACAAAAAGGGAGGAAATTGAGTGAGCTATTTAATTTCGACATTCAATTGGCAAAACAAAACAAAGTTGGTAAAAAAAAGTTCCTTTCAGGTGCGCACCGTCTGCACCGCACCAGCAGCACAGCCAATGCAATCAATGCGAAGGTCCTTAATTCCCTGACCTAGAGGTGGAAAATAATTCTATTGGCATGGAATTATGTTTTCATCTTTCTGCGAAATGATGATGGAAGGTTCACATACATTACATAGTATGTACATAGTTTGCTCATTAGAAAGCATCTGCCTGGAGGGAACGTTTATGGCGGCAAAAAGGAACAAGTATGATATTATCGATCCTTTTGCGATTGATTGGAAATGCAATATCTTTGGCCTACTTAGTGCAAGTTAACCCACTACCCTTAACTTTGCGCATTAACGTATACTTGGTCGATTTTCACCAGAGGAGTGAGAGAGTGTGTTTTACGCTCAATTGAGCTATATGGCTTCACATCGACTTGGTTATGAAAACGTACTCTATAGGGAAATACAGTTGGGTTATTCATTTGGTAGATACATTCATGAAGTTCGTATTCCTTTTGGAAAAGTGTTATCTGGTTCTTATTTTTTGTGGAACTTCAGTGAATATTTTGTTTTATTAAAGTATTCATTTTTAGGGACCACCTTGTATTTGTCTGTACGATTTTAATTACATATCATTTTTGACAGAAATATTTATAAAAAGGAGCACAGTGTTCTTTTGAACTAAAGACCGTTTGGCTTTTGTAGCACCCAAAATAATGAAATGTCTTTTTACATCGAAACAATATAGCACAACCAAAATGGGGTTAAGTATGCTCGATTACGTCAAGTTTTCGTTAACTTCTGTGGACTGTGACAGGAAGTCACAATGAAATTCAGTACGAAAATTTGACAGTTGACACTTAAACCACTTTTTTTTTTTTTTTTAATGTTCTGCATCACTTAGGACTAAAGTCCTTTAAAGTTATAAACCCAGTGATGGAGTGAAAGGAAAAGGTATAGTAAAGTTAGAAGTTGGTAGGAAAAGGAAAGAGAGTTAGGTGACGATGCGCGTTGACTTTAAATATTTGTAAACCATAATTTGATGGAAATATTGAGGACGGCAAGTCATTCCACGTATGTACGTGTTGAATGGCTAAAGAACGTGCTTCTGAATTTGACTGTGCGACCGAAAATAGGATTCTAAAGATAAGGGTGTGCGGAAAAGGTCGCTCGTGTAGTACGATTAAACTGACGGACAGGCGGGACACAATTATAGATTTCGTCCGAACAGCTATGATGGAAATATCGGTACAGGACCGATAAACATCCAACATTCCGACGATGTTCTAGCGAAGGGATTTGGTTGCAAATTGATAGGTCATCGATCAATCTACATGCCTGACGCTGGACACGATCTAATAAACTCAGACATGTTACGGGAGCTCCCGCCCAAACGTGTGAGTTGTATTCGAGTTTTGGACGAATGTACGCTTTATAAATAGTAGCCAAGTCTGAAGGACTGAAAAAACGTTTACACCTCTTGAGGAATCCGAGGCATTTAGCGCCATTTTTCGCAGCTTCGGATATCTGATGATTCCAGCGAAGGTCTGGGGTAACATGCATGCCAAGCATTGACAAGCCGTTAGAATCCTCAATATCAGCTCCATTCATTTTTAGTTTGGCTACATTGATATCCCGCTTCAGAGACAGGAGACAGCACTGGGTTTTTGAAGAATTGAACTCGACTCGGTTTTTAGCACCCCAATTGATGATTGCATCAATATCGGAGTTGAGCTCGGTTGACATTCGCTGCCGGTGAGACTCTACTGCTTGGGGTCTCAGCCATGGAGTCGCCAAAGAGTAAGTGAAGTCAAGAGTACTGTCATCCGCAAAGGAATGGATTGGATTGCGAGTAAGAGAGAGAAGGTCATTAATAAATATTAAAAACAGGGTCGGAGAGAGGACTGAGCCCTGGGGTACACCAGCATTGGTTGAGAATGGGGTAGATGTATATCCGTCCAATACAACTTGTATTGACCGATTACTCAAAAAACTTGCAATCCATGAAGAGAAGATGCTGCCGACACCATAAGCTAGGATTTTGCTTAAGAGGGCACTGTGCCACACTCTATCGAAAGCTTTAGAGATATCAAGGGCAACTACTCGGCATTCGCCGTGATGGTGAATACTTTGGTTCCATTTTTCTGTTAGGTACACCATAAGGTCACCTGTAGAACATTGTTGACGGAAACCGTACTGACGGTCATTGAGAAGACGGTTTCTTTCGAGATATCTCATGAGATGGAAGTTAACAATGCTTTCCATGACCTTGGAGAGCACTGATGTTAAGGCAATGGGTCGGTAGTTCGAAGGGGAGGTTTTATCGCCCTTTTTAGGGATCGGCTGGACGTGCGCGAGTTTCCACCTATCGGGAAAGATGCCTGTAGAATATGACAAGTGGAAGAGCTTACGTAGAGGTTTAGGCAGGGAAGAAGAACACCTCTTCAAAACAAGGGGAGGGATCCCATCTGGACCTGAAGATTTGTTACTTTTAAGGTCTTTGAGGACTCGAGCTACTGAGCGGGTTCGGAAAAATATTTGTCCTAGTGATTATTGAACCGGATTCAGTAATGGTGGTGGTGGAAGAGAAGTATCTGGCATGGTGGAATTTGCAGCGAACATAGCTGCTAGCAGATTGGCTTTCTCTTGGGAGTCAGTGATACTTTGATCATTGTGGACAAGAGCTGGGATAGATGTTGAGGCGGAGCCTTTAATTCTTTTAACGAAAGGCCAAAATGGTTTACTGCCTTTAGGACATTGCAGTATTTTTTGCCTCACTTTTTGGTCTCGTAGAAATTTCGCACGCTTTAAAATTGAGTTGCAGTCATTTCTAGCCCGTTTGTAGAGACTACGGTTTTCCTCAGAAGGTGTTTGGCGCCATAACGCAAAAGCGTCTTCCTTCTTCCGGACGGCAATCGCACAGGTCGGATTGAACCAAAGTTCTTGTTTGGGTTTGATACTAACAGTTTTACTTGGGATGAAGAAGCGCATTCCAAGTAAAACCAGGTCTGTGATCATGTCAGTAGCGGCATTTACATACATCTCTATCGAGGAAGCATAGAGACCAGTTAAAAGCCCTGAAGAACGAATTAAGACCACTCCAATCGGCATTCTCGTATTGTATATATCAATGGCAATTGAAATTAATTTAGAATGCGATTTTGGGAATATTTTAATTTCAATGATGCAATTATTTTATTATTTTCCATTTTTCCCCTGTACTGCAACCAAATCGAATGTAAGCAATTTGACAGAGCATAAGTTTGCTTAAGTTTGAGTGGACTTTTCGTTCGGTTTTGACATAAGGTTAGTTCTACTAAAGTCCATTATGATTAAGTCTTTAGTTTCATAGCTTTATCTGATGCTTAACGAAATATGGAGTCATAAGCTGCTGTTGCTGAGCACTTTTTACTATCCTAAAATGTATGCAGGACAGTATTGCAGGATTGCTCTAAGAATATTCTTAAAATACAACTGTACAACTGTAATAGGGTGGGCGATCTGTTTTTTTTTTTATTTATATGTCATTTTGACACTGACAGCTCTAATGCGCTCAAAAAATTGACAGAGGCTCAGTATTATCTTTTCGCGGTATGAAATGGATTGATTTACAATTTGAACAACGTTGAAAAATATTGCAAAGTTACTTCACCGGGTGTCAACATTTGAGTCATCATATGCACTTCATAATATTCCCGTGGCAACAATACAAAAAAGGAGTGCCGAAAATATTGTGGCTGCAACCACGACTGTAAATGAGATTCAAAACTTATCGATTCTGCATCGATCTCAGGAATTGGGACCAGACCTTGTGACCAGTTTATGACGAATTTTGCGTAATGACTTCGGGTTCCATCCCTATAAGATCATTTTGACTCAAGAACTGAATACGACGTTACTTCAGTGGTTGAACTCTAAACTTGCACGAAAACGATCTCGATTTTCATAACAAAATCATTTTCAGCGAAGAAACCCACTCTTAACTCAACGAATTGTCATATTAGGTAAAGTGAATTCTAGATGAACAAACTGCAAACATTTTTCTAGAACTAGCAAACTTCTGGCCCTAGGGTCATTCATTACATTTACTTAGTTAAGTCCTGTCACTTTTCGATGGGTATAGGATCTCAAAAATATCTGCGCGTTGTCGTGTTCAAAGTTCTGTTGTAGGTTTCAGCACGATCCAGCTCATCTTCAAAGAATCATACACGACTGTACACGTTATTTAAATCAATGTTATTTTAAACCGATGCATTCTGATCTCACTGCCTTATTTTACAAGATGTGCTGGATGTATACAAGCTTGTCGTAACCCAATCATTGTGGAAATCAGACAAGCACCACCCCTCTTAGATAGCCTTTAAAGTGGCAATGAATTTTTCTGGTTTCTAAACTTTCTTATATTTAATCAAAACTTTTTCAACTAATAGTGCCTTTAGGGATCTATTTAGAGATCCTGTACGGGAATTAAATGCTTCGGGAGGGTTATTGGAATTCGGCACCGTAACACTATTGCCTACGGATAGGATCCTCATCCGAAATGGCTTGGAGTTTCACCCATCTATAGAATCCTTGATAATATTGTAGACCGACCTAGTGGAAAACCTACTTGCTGCTTCTTCTACATTGATATAAGCAAGTACACTTACCAAGCCTTTCATTACACAGCAGTGTCCATCCACCTCCACTTGTAGTGAGCTGCTAATTATTCCTATTTTTTACACGGATAAAATAGTTATGTTTATATTGAGCAATTTGGTACATAGATCCTTGTATAAGTTGATACTTACTTACTTATGTCCTGTGTCCCCTTGTGGGTCCTAGGGCCTCTACAACGCTTACGCGCCATTGTGTGCGGTTTCTGGCAATGTGCCCCAGCTCTCCCCAACTCTTTCCCAATTGCCGTGCTTCCTTCTCGACTGTTCTGCGCCATGTACTTCTGGGACCGCCGCGTATTCTGCCATCCTGAGTAAGCGGGTTCCATTGCATCGCGTGGTTAGCTATGGACCAGTCACTTTTTCGGAGAGTGTGACCAATCCACTGCCACTTACGTCGTTGTATGGTTGTGTCTATAGGTTCATGACCCGTTCTCTGATAAAGCTGTAGGCACCTTTTAACGAACGTGATAGTAGCGGTCACTCTCCAGGTAGCACCACGGATTCAACGTTGGAACGGAACAGTCGTAGCTTGGTGTTTAAGCTAATTGCATTACTACGCCAAATTGTGGATACCAAAAGCAGATGTTCATCCCAAAAGCAGATTGTGCTTTCCCTATTCGGCTGGCTATATCCAGTTCGGTTCCGCCATCAGTTGAGACAATACTATCAAGGTATTGGAAACTCTCTACTTTCTCAACCGTTTGTCCAGCAATGCATATATGAGTTGATGAGTTCGGTCCTAGGCTGATCATTTTTGTTTTTGCCGAGTTAATTTTCAGCCCAACGATGTTAGCTTCCCTCTCCACATTTGCTGTCATTTGGTGAAGGTCCATTATTCTGTGAGACAGTAGGCATACATCGTCAGCGTAGTCGAGGTGTTTGAGTTCGGATGTAAGAGGCCATCGAATTCTTCCATTTCCCGTCGATAAAGCCGCATTTAGCACATCGCTTATCACCAAAAGAAATAATATTGGTGAAAGAAAATGCAGCCTTGCCGAACCCCACTTTTTTACTTCGAATTCCTCAGACAACCTTCCTCTGATAATAGCTATTAATTTATCAGGAATGCCTCTCCTGCGCAAGGCAAGCCAAATATATTCCCGATTGACACTATCAAACGCCTTTTCGAAATCGATGAACAGCAGGTGTAGTGTTACTGGGGGTTGAGGTGCGAATTCAGGAATTTCTTACCACGGATACTTCAGTCTGACTTGGTTGCATATTGCTGGCGAATACTCTGTTTAAAACAGAAGCAAAATGCTCCTTCCATCTCTTGAGTTGATCCTCATCCGATATAAGCAACGAACCGTCTAAGCCTTTCACTGGGTGTTGCGTAGAGCTTCGGCCACCTATTAGCTCTTTGGTGATTCTATAAACGGTTCTGCTATCGCACCTCGCTGCTGCTTCTTCTGCTTCCGTAGCCAGCGCACTGATGTAATTGTGCTTGTCACGTCGCACGCTACGCTGCACTTCTCTCATCTTCATTCGATATAGAGACTCTAGCTCGATCCTCCCTGCTGCTGGAGTTGCTGCAATTTGAGCTCTTAGCTGTTTTCGTTCGTCGATCCTTCTCCAGGTATCCTCAGAAAGCCACGCTCTATGACTTCTTTGCGATCGACCGACAATCCTTTCTGCACCTGATGTGAAAACAGTTTTCACAGCATACCAATGGTTTTGGATGGTGGCGGGCAGTGAGCTGCTGATTGTTTCCACTCCACGTGAAAGATGGTCCCTTAGTTCTTGGCGTACTGTGGGATCTCTCAGTCGGTCAATGTTGAATCTGGGCGTTCTCATGCAGTTGGATCTTCGAACGGCGTCAGTGCGTAGTTGGACAGTAGCTATCATAAGATGGTGATCTCGTGCCAACCCCATGTCCGCTCCTCGTCTGTTTCGGACGTCTAGAAGACTACTTCTAAAACGGTGACTGATGGCAAAATGGTCAATTTGGTTGGAGGTTGCTTGCCTGTCAGTTGACACCCAACTGATTTTATGGCAGGCTTTGTGCCATGGTGCCACCTATGAGAAGGCGATTTGCGTTGCAAAAGTCAACGAATCTTTCGCCGTTGTCATTGCGGTGGCCTAATCCATGTCGTCCCATAACATGTTTGAGCCCTTCGTTGTCGCTGCCTACCTTGGCATTCATCACTATGACAATGTCGCCATTGGGTGTTGTATTATACACAGCTCCCAACTGGTTGTAGAAGGTCTCCTTTTCCTCCTCAGACGAACCATCCGTGGGCTGTATAATGGTGACGCGACGTACTCTCGTCCAGAATCTGGCCGTTAAAATCCTATCACAGTGTGGCTGCCAGGAAATTAGGCCTCTGCGTGCTGTGGGTGTTAACAGCAGTCCAACTCCATATCCACGGGGGCTTCCGGATGGTCTTCCGGAGTAGAGTAATACAGTGTTACGCGTTGGGGATTGGTACTCACCCGCATCTAACCACCTTATCTCGTTTACTCCCAATATGTCCAGACTATATCGAATGAACTCATGTTCCAGTTGAAGGAATCTGGCGTTCTGAGGTCCTTCACTCTGGGAGTCAAGGAGCGTCTTCACATTCCAGAAACCAATCTTAATCCGGGTACAATAGCGTTGTGTCGGTTTCCGTAGCGGGCGGGTTTCGGTAACGCGGGTTGCTGGCCCAGGTTACCTAGTCTAGACTTAAGACTCTAGACAATCTCGCACTTGCAATTTTGGCCTGCATGTATAAGGATTTATACATGTAGTTGCCCGGGGACCACCACGAGGAGGTAAAGCAAGCACTACATTACGAACTTGATTGTTGCGCTACTGGCCCAATCCATGTTTTGGGCAGTCAGTAGTTTCCCGATCAATCGCCATGTAGATCCCCAAGAAGTCGTGATGTGTACTTATTTAAGAAGTCGTGAAGTCTTATGCCGTCAATTTAACTTCATCTATCAAAATTTTACCAAAATTTATTCCACACCACATCCACCTTCACGGGGTGTTTACAAAAATAGCTTAAATAAAAATAAGAAAGGTGCTCCGTGATTGGAGCGAATCAATAGGAATAGGTTTACCACATGGTTCGAAATTAGGTCTCCTATTCGTAATTTACGTAACGTACTGCTGACACACTTCAAATAAAGTATTGCCTTCACGTACGCCGATGATATAGGGATCCTAGTGAAATATCGATTACTGAATACTGCGAAGCAAATAATCCAAGTTGAATACAACAAGGCTGTAAGATGGTACCTTGTTATAAATGCGTTAAAAATCGCAGCTGGTGCACTTCCGGAGACTTCATTGTTAACCGGTAGATAAATATATGGATCTTTTACCAGAACACCGATTGTCAAGCCACATCAACCGCGGTATGTATCGAAGAAGTAAGGTCTTGTAAGTACTTAGAGGTCACTTTCGACTGCAACTTCAGATTGAACACTTACATAACAAATCTTCGCTGGAAACTGAAGAGCGCAATTTTTATAATATTTTTCCTGAAAAAGTAGGAACCACAACGCAATTGGTACTGCAACAAATGTACTATTAGAATCACAGCTTCGTCATGGCACCCTTGCATGGGGTGGAGCAGCAAAGACCCATATATTTAGAATCGCTGGAGAAATTGTAGAATAGTGCCCGGAAAATAATAACTAGCGAAGATTTGAAACTGTACAGTGTTTCAAACATATTTAAGATGGTGGTTGTACTAGGATATTATGGCGTCATCAAATACATAACCTTCCAAAGTGCAATAGCGTATCCTCCCTCTATTCCATAATATTATTTATTTCTGAACCAACCAAACAATATTCTTTTTCCCGTGTATCTAGTCCTTAAAAAACCATTTTTACCATTTTATCTACATTATTGTCAACAAAATGATTTGAGCAGTTAAACCCCTAAAAAAATCAATCCACCTACATTGACACAATCTTTCTTAATTACGCACGACCTGATGGGCCCATGTGAAGCATTTCTATTTTACATTTAACTTAATCAACCATCACCTATAAGACGAGAACCCTTTTCAATCAATGTCTAAAAATCATTTGGGTGGATAAAAAGAACATAAATGCTTTGAATAGAAGGAGTGTTTCGAGTCTACACAAAAAAGTTTATCGCTGAGATGTTTTCGTTTTGGTTTTTTTTTGTTTACGGTGCGGCAAACAATGGTAAACATAAAAATTCAGGAAATTCCAACAGGAAATGGAAATTAAAAAAAAGAACATAAAAATATTAAGAGAGCGTGGTTTTTAACATAAACTATAGGTATTTTATTGAAGTTTATTCACATATAAGTAAAGAGGATTTCCAGGAAGACTCCAGGATAGAAAAACTCCTTAAAAATATTGATTATTGAATATTCAATAACTTGACTTGAAATAGAGTTGATATTACAAGTTTTATTTCGATATTTTATCGATACAAAATTCCAAGAAGAAATAATTTATTTTCAAGCATATTCATGGCCAATTTATGGACGGACATGTACTCGTATGTGGGTTCAGATTCTGAAGAGACTTCTTAAGGTTATACCTGAAGTGCCTTTATTTTTAAATAGAATTTAGATTAAAATAAAAAGATTCTATTTCTGTAAAAATTTCTAAATTTCTCAGTAATTTTTAGTATGGAAGAGTCCTTGGCATTGAGATTATGCATACTCATGGACACACAATTAGTATCCAATTATTATGGAGAAGTATTTTTAAGAATATTATTTGTGTCATTTTTATACCTACCTACATAGATCCGAAGGGGTCTATTCTATATCTATATTAAGTTCACTTGCGGAGAACTTAAGTAGGTCATTTCTTGCTTCTATTGATTTTGAGCGGCAAGGAAGAAGGACGAAAACCCGAGTGTATGGAGTATTTTTAAGAGTTCCCTGATGCCAATGTATTAACTGTTGCTTTACAATAAAATGGATACAAGCATAACTCACGCTTCTTATTCTCGTTGATTAGTAGATACATTTACATTTCCTAAAAGTGCCACGTTTTTGCTAGAAATATGATTGGGCCCTTCTTAAATTGAAGTCAAACTTAATTAAAGTTGTCCGTCGAGGGCTGTGCCAGTCCTCTTATTCTAGTCCCATTTAAAAACATTAGCTTGTGTTAACAAGTTTCATATCCTTAATTTTTTAGCAGCAATCATTCGATAGAAGACACGCGAGATACAGTTTTTAGAAAAGTGGTGAAAAATCAAAATGGTGGACTTTTAGTACCAGCGCGCATTTTACTTAATGCGCTACGTAACGTGACTTTAACGAGAATCAGCAGTTGAGATGTGTTAAACTTTTGCTTGATTTTGACAGTTAACAGCTGTGGAAACAAAAAACATTTGACTGGCAATTGGTGCTGGAATTAGTGGATGTATGAATGAGATTCCCGACTTTTAGTAGGGAAATGTTCGCCAATTGAACAAGAAATGTTCCATTGTTCATTTAACCTCTTTCCGAGTTTGACAATAATTTCACAATCTGTGTTTGGAAACGCCTTCCAATGGAGTTTGAACTGTTTTGGTGAAGGAGCTGTCTGAAGGGTTTATCACCGTCGTCAACTGTTTCGATTTTCTCTTTTGCTTATATAAGGCTAACCTGATCAACGAAATAAGCATCACAATTAGGAGCAGAAATCAGTTCGTAGTAAAACTGGGCCTCAACAATTTGCTTACTCCATGCCGGATGAGGTCCCTTTCTATTTGTGCTCGCCACCTAAGTCGTAGTCTTCCCCTAGTGTGTTGTTGCTCCGGAATGGTTCTGAAGACTCTGTAGAGTCCTAAGTACATATGTCATTGGAGATGGCTACAATGACAGATATACAGTTTTTAGTCTAAGTCAATGTCGCTGTATAGCTCGTATAGATCGTCGTTGAATCTCCTCCTGCAAACTTCATCAAACTAATCACTTACGAAGAATTTTTCTCCCAAATCGACCGAGGATATCTTCATCCACTTTCGAGAGAGCCCATGCTTCAGCTCCATAAAGTAGGACTGGGATGATCAAAGGCTTATACAGAATCTCCTTAGTTATTCGGGATAGGTTCTTCCTAATCAATTGCCTTGGTTTTATTTCTACTGAGGTTATCAAAGTTATCAAAGTTGACAGCAGAGCCAAGGCAGGCAAAGTCTCTTACTACCTCAAAGTTATAGCTGTCGACTGTGACGTTCTGTCCAAATCGTTGATATTTTGTGTCCCATCTAGTTGATATCGTATTTGCCCTCATTTGTTGCTAAAACCATTTTTGCATCACCTTGTCTAGATCCACTTTTGACATCAAATGTCTTATTGAGGCCGTTACCGCCCTTGATGGAGCAACGAACGTTCTCCATAGTTATTGTGCACAGGCTGACGAGTTTGTCAGCGATGTCAAAACTAGATATGACTCTGTATTTCTCGTCTCTATAAATGCTGTCGTAAGCGGTCTTAAAATCAAGAAAAACATGGAATGTGGTCTTTCCTGGAAATGAAAGGTTTCAGTTGTTCACACAATATAGCACATAACATATTGTATGTCTCATTTCTTATGGATCACTTTAACGAAGCTGAGATTCCATGAACCTGTCATGCACTCGTCTGATTAAATCTTAGAAATAAGTTGGTGTGTGCTTTCTACAAAGTCGTATCCATCTGCTTTCAATATCTCGGTTGATGAACCGTCAGGTCCAGCAGACTTGTTCGAATTAAGTTTGGATATTGCTATCCTCACTTCATTTTGGCCCGGTGGATCAAAGTTTTGGTTATCTGCCTGACAGTCTTCGTCGCCGGTATTGTTGCCTCAACACGGTCTTTTTATCTTTTGGTTAAACTTCCGTACACAGTTCCTGCAGTATAATCTGTCAGTATCTTTTTTCTCTTAAAACTCACGAGCAGCCCTCGGTCTTCGTTGCAGGCTCGCTTTATATGCTTTTTGTCTAGGTACATGTGCTTGCCGCCATTCTTCGTCAAACCAGGGGTTTCTTGTTAATGGTCGGGTGAAAGTCAGTACATCGGTTGCGGCATTTCTGGATCGTTGCTGTTGGTCTCTGAAACTTGATTATGGCGGCATAGGAGTCCTAGAGAAATTTTGGTATACGCGTTCGGTGAAGAGTTTGAAGGTATGTTGCGATCACAGCTTTTCGACGTTGAATCTTCTTTACTGTGGCACTTGGCTGTAACAAGGTACTGACCCAATGGTGGCTGCTCGGATGTTTCACGCAATCAGAATAATGGAAGGATACATTGACTTGATCGTTTCATGAACAGGAGACCGATATGTTCTCTTGTGTATGTATGTATGTATGTATGTATGCTGAAAATAAGGAAACCGTGTGCTTGCTATAAATAGTGACGTTTCACCTCCCAGCAACGTCAATAACCGTAAATGCATTGACTGTGCTACCAAAGATGTCGTTTTTCCCTATATTGGCTATAAAATCTCCCAACACGATTTTTAAATCATTATTAGGATACTATGGTTTCTTTGAGGAAAAAGGAGTAATTTCAAGGTCCACTTTAGGAATGTATTTCCAAAATGTTGTTCCAGTTTTCATAAGACAATTCCTGCGGCGAGTACCTACTCCGGATTAACAAAATGAACCAACCTTTGTGTGAACTTTTAACATGAACTCAATCAACTGTAATATAACAAATAAACGTTCACGTCTTCTAAGCCCCTGCGCCTACAAATCTTCTGACAGTTGACAGTTCATGCACATATTTATGTAGCTGTTTCCAAAATATATCTCTGTTAGAAATCGTGTGTCTGTTGAAATAAATAATATTGATTGGTGCTGTTTTAAGTTAAGAGATTTCGTTGAAGTGTTCGCGCTTTGCAAGTGAAAATGATCCTCTCACGTTGATTCGTATTAATCTTGTTGTGCCACAATGACCGCCGCCATTAAAAGCCAGGTACAGTCTATAGAAATTTATCAACATAAAACTTAGGGTTTCTGGGGGTGTCTATAGTTTAAGGGGACCGCAAACCAATTCCAGTTATTATGAAAAACCAACGGAAATTCCATTCTTGTCTGCGAAAAGTAATAAAAACCTGGTGTGCGTGGTAAAATGATGGCTCCAGCTGAATTCACCGATTCACGTGTTCTGTGGTTGTATGTTCCATACTGGAGCACATAAAACAAAAAAACAATATTTATGTATACTCAACAGTCTAATGGTACATGGATTCACATAAATAGTAAAGAAGTTGATCTCAACATAACTTTGGAAACGATAACAGCAGTGTCAGAACCATTTGGCCTAATTTCTAGTTCACCTACTGTTCTAGTGGTACGCATGTACATATGTAAATGCGTCATGATCTTGCTCAATATTAGCATATGGCTTATTTATTTTAACTGGATTGTGACGTATATTATTCGGTAAAATTGTTAATTAAACAAACATTCGAACTCACAACGAGCGACACCACATACGCCCACACGCCTACCGTTTGACAGGGGCCGAACAAAAATATCAATCAGGCTGGCACTCAAACAATGTGTTGACCTTCCATCAAACCAAACCAAATGCCCAGCTCCTCTATCCATCCCATTCAGATCGTAATATAGAAATACGACCGTAGCTGTCGCACATCAAACTACCTCAGTCCATTTAACACTTCTCTGACACTAATCCTGGCTTGATGAAACTAATTTTTTATGCCCACAAACACTGACTGCTTTTTGCTGGCTTGGCTGACTGGTTGGAGCGCTAGCCGCTAGCTGTTGGTATTTCTCCTGCGATTCAGCGCGTCTACCCGTTGCCACAACCACGCGTCAATCAAGGGTTACGATGCAGCGTCATGCTTGATTTCCTACTTGTCAGTTGGCGGCTGAAGTTTCATTATTGGTCATCTTGGAGTAATTTCGTAAAAAAAAAAAAATAAAAAATTAATATTAAATGTACAAGTATACAAATGTACACACATACATATGTATATAGTTATGTATGTTTGTACGTATGACTTTCTGTTCTGATAGTGTTTTGTTGCTCGGTGAGACATTGATTGTCTACCGTAGTTGTTTTGCTGTTCTTGTCGGCCGGCAGTGGCCTCCTGGGGTTGCCTGCATGCCTTCGGGCAATGTCAGTGGTTGGAGAGATGTTATCCGGACAAACGAACGAAGGTAGTGCCAATCTTGTCATATTCTTTCCACATTCTCTGAATGACGACTGAATTTTGAATGAATTTCGAATAAAATTTGAACGAAAAAAAAAATAAATCAAAAACTGATTGTCTCCCGGCCGGATATGTCAGTATAGTTTTAACAGTGCCTAATGCGGGTGTAGAATGCCTAAAGCAAGCGATAAACAATGACCGTGTAATCCTAAAGCATAGACCGACAAATCATCTTTTTGCTTAGAGTTAGAGTTGGTTATTCATTCCTTGTAGGATCTATCAGAGTATTGTAGATCTTCGAGGTATTCCTTAAACATCACAATTCTTTGTTTATCCTCAACTATGGACATGATCCGGATAAAAACCACCGCAAAGTGTGTTTTGCAATTGAGTGGTTTTCACGACGTAGTGTGTGGTCAATTTATTACCAACTTCTGTGTTACTCGCTCCGATCTTAAATGAGATTTATTTAATTGGACAAACGGTTCCTAGAATATTTTAAAATACTTATATATTTTGCATATCTTAAGACGTTAGTTAGTTTGACCTTTATAATGCTTTAAATTGATTTTGTTTACACGCATGGAGAATAATTTAATTTAAATGTTTGTTGCGGCTAGCTTGACAGTAGCCCATCCTATCAACCAAATTGAACTGAATTTTTATTCAATAAGAGTTCATAAACGAAATAATTCAAATGTGTAATGTCTTTTAATAAATGTTACAAAGGTTGCAATACTATAAGTAGTTAATAGACGATGTTACTAGTGCGACGGTCAAACAGCAAAGAGAACGATTGGGATTACAAATATGATCACTTAGTTGAGCAAGTGGAGCTTAGTCCGTTATGAATATAATGCAAAAAATTAAATAGAAAGATAAGATATAAAATAGGGTGATGTATGTATGTTCGGCTGACTGCAACGCATTACAGAACACAAATTTTGCAGTATATTCTCAATGGTTGGGGGGTCTATTCCACGTTTACATTTTTTTCTTGGTTCCACAGCAGTTAACTGTCAAAATCAAGTAAAAGTTCAACTCATTCCAATTTCTACTTTTCGTTGAAGTGACGATGCATTGAATTCCTATGGTTCAACTTGATCAAACGTCAGACAAAGTCTGAATCGTTTCTACATACATTGTCAACATAATATCGATCTTTAACGGCAGCCCGTAAAAAAAGTTCAGTGGCGTCAAATCCCAGCTCCGCGGAGGGTAAGTAACATCTCCAAAACGGCTGATTTAACTTAGTTTATTTAACTTAGTGCACAAAAGATGTAGAGCCGTTTTCTGGAACTAAATATCATCCAAATTCATTTCCTAGTTGCTGCCCAAAAAAAAAAATGCTTATCATACTTTATTTATTATTTCGCCCGATTTTTTTCGATTTGCAAAGCCTTAGATACCCTACGTCCTCCTAGGTTGGACTATTGTAGGGCAGCCCTATTGACACTTCGGACATTTCTTTTATGGATTCCCTGTGACATTGGGCATTGGTCATATAGACCATCAGTTGGGATCAGTGTAAATATTTTTAATTATCCTTGAAACCTGTCGAAAGAGAACTAATCACAATTTAGTATCACAAAGGACTTCTTTTTAAATTTTACAAAGACACAACTCCCATAAGTCTCCATTTTTCGGCGTGACACCGAATAAGCTAACCCTTTTATCATAGACCTCTTAGTACATAGAGGGCGCCGTGCCTCAGTGGTTATTATGTCTTTCTTTCTCTGTTGCCTGGATTTCTTTTCGACTGTTCTCCGCCACTTTATACGCGCAGTTTTCGGCATTCGACCTTGTTGTGTTGTCGGTTTCAATTGCATAGCTTATCGCTCAACGTAGATTCTGAGCAATTCCTTCCCACTTTAGCTTTCGTATAATTATATATGTACATATGCCGGTGACCCGTTCTCTCATAAAACTATTCGTTTGAGATCAGACCTGTAAACTTTCAAGTACCAGTACCAGTCAAGTACCCAGTACCTTGTACTTGTACTTGTACTTGAAAAAAAGGAGTACAATGTACTTGGTACGTTAAAGGCACCAAGTACAAGTACTATTCCAAGTCCTCTCTTCTAAGTACATTTACTGGGTACTGTAATAGTGGGCAGTACATTTGCAAGTACTTTTCAAGTACAATTCCTAACGTGGTCTATGTGTGAAACGTGCTAAGAAAAAGCATTAATCTAGTATCTGCAACTATTATTTTCAGTTCAGATATGCAAAAGGCCAATCAGGAGATCAATTGACCACCACTTACTTGAATGCTGCTGCAGATAATGACAGTGGGCGGTTACAAAGCTGATCCCGAGTCTCGACATATGTACGTATGTAGAAGAACAACAATGCTTTGGTTCTCGGTATTAAGTTAGCTGTATTATCATGTCACACCACAGACCACGCAAGGAAATGTACTTGAAAGTACTTGCAAATGTACTGGCCAGTATTACAGTACCCAGTAAATGTACTTAGAAGTGAGTACTTGGAAAAGTACTTGTACTTGGTGCCTTTAAAGTACCAAGTACATTGTACTCCTTTTTTTTAAGTACAAGTACAAGTACAAGGTACTGGGTGCTTACACAGTACTGCAGTACGATTTGGCTAGAACTCTCGTAATAGTCTTCTAGATAGCATGGTTTGCTTAACAAATGCTTGCAGCTTATTTTTGACACTGACAGCCGTATTTCAGATACTGCAGTCATATGGCAGCACGCTGATTGCATCGCTTCTCCATATTTTATAAAATAATATACTGAATGCAGCCTTAGCTTTACACATGCCGCTGTTAACGTTTAATTCTGCACAACTGTCAATCGAGAATATATGTAGTACATCCAAGGAAACTGTGGTTATCTACTCTGTTGACCTGCAATGCTGATATGAGCTGTGAACGAGTTTCAGGGAAGACTAAATATGTTAGTTTTAGCTCATCAGCGTATACAATTTTGTCGACCATCGCTTCGGATGACAAGTTCTTGGGACAACCTACACTAACACCCCTAGGGTGACATTGTTATTATGGAGAAATTCGTCTGTTCTATGGAGTGATGTATCCTATAATTATCATGTTTGCATACTCGTATACATATGTAAGGCGTTCGACAAAATCTCACACGATGTCATTCTTTTTAAACTTGTAGCTCTCGGATTCCAGCCGCGTTTCATATCTTGGATTACTTCATACCTTAAAGAGCGGCAATACAATGTCATCTTTAGGTCTTCCATCTCCGACCCCATAACTGCAACTTCCGGAGTATCACAAGGTAGCCATCTCGGTCCTCTGATATTCATCTTATCTATAAACGATGTCGACTCTATCATTGACAATTCTCACATATCTGTGTATGCCGATGACATGAAAATCTATAGACATATTATAGCCCCTTTTGACTCTCGTGCACTTCAGGCTGACTTGAACAACTTCTCAACCTGGTGCCAAAAAAATTTCCTTGAGCTCAATGTGCAAAAATGCCAAGCTATTACTTACTCCCGTAAACGGCTCCCTTCAACGCCCAGAACCTACTTTATCTGTGATGAGCCTTTTCCATCCGTATCTTCATTACGTGATCTTGGAATTATATATATAAATATAATCAGCAGAGCCAACTCAACACTCGGTTTTGTAAAGCGCTGGTCAAAGGAATTCTCGAATCCTTATGTCACGAGAAGTCTGTTTTTTACTTTCGTTAGACCAATCCTCTAATATGGGAGCCAAGTCTGGTCACCATATTATGACACTCATTCCCTTCGAATCGAAGCAGTTCAACGCAGTTTCATTCGTTTCGCTCTTAGAGGACTTCCCTGGGTTGACAGATACAACCTTCCCCCTATGAGGATCGGCTGAAATTAATTAATGTGCAGCCCCTTGCAAAACGCCGTGAAATTGCTGACATCATTTTCAGTCATCAGCTCCTCGTGGGTAGCATTGATAGCCCTTCTCTGCTTCAAATGATATCTTTCAACGCCAATCCACGCAATCTTAGATCCATATCCTTGTTTCGCCTTAAACGTCATCGTACGAACTACGGCCGTAATGAACCAATGACTAGAATGCTGCGTTTGGCAAACTCCATGCAATGCTTCCTTGATTTACATTGCAGTAAAGCTACGCTTCGTAACTCCCTTCTTTCTTTCTACTCCTCTCCTTCCCATATTTAATGTCTCTTCTCTTCTCTCCCTAGATCTTAAGATAGTTTTTAAGTTTAGAATGTTTAAGTTCCTAGCTTGTATTAAGCTAATAAAGTGCCGGTAGAGCCGGCGTCAATTCAATTCAAGTCAATAGCAATAGTTTCAACAGAAACGACAACAGATTTGAATGTAGCTTTCTCGGATTTCCTTACCGCTTGCGGGACGTGTCTTAGCCCAAGGCAGCAGTTTATAGTTTCAGTGCTATATCATTCACATACACCATACCGCAAGGAAACAGTCGTAGGTATAATGTATCGAAAGACTGAAAAGCATTCGCCTCAAAACTGATGTATGTACTTCAATTGCAAGTTGAGAAAATTTATTTAGGTTAGTTGGACTCAAGATTTGTGTGGAGTTGTTATGATGAATGTCTTGTACCTTGGTGACATATGTAAAAAAAAAAAAGTAGAAATCATGTGTAACAACATAAGCTCAATTATGCCAAAAGTTTGAGGCAATCACACTTCCAGCCCTCCCTGTACATTTCTTCAAATTGCATTTCCAACATGCATTTCTAATTGACATCTGTCAAATGTGAAGTGACAGAAACAGTTCTCCTCTGAACACCCTGTACCACATTACTCTGTCGCATGACGTAAGCTGATTGTCTTTTTTACTAAAGTTTTGAATATTCTTCTGAAGCTGCCTCCTAACCGTTTAATTAAACAATAAATTTAATAAGTATAAAAAAAAAAAACCCTAATTTACGTATCACCGGTCAAAATCATAAACAAAAGTCAACTTTCACCACACGAAAGGCAATTAAGTGCAGAGGTATCCTCTCGCCCGCTAAACAATCCATAATTAAATAACGCTCTCCGCTGCTCCATTATTTATCATCCTACCATAAAACTTTGTGAAATTTTACCACACAACATTAATTTGTAATCAAACGAGGCCCTGCATTGGCAACGGCACGTCCCGCCCAAAAAACTAAAACTACATCCAAGCAGAAGCACAACAGAATCATCACTATAGCATCATCGTATCGTTGTCAATTAACGTTCTCGACTTCCACAAGAGAATGGGTTTCGAACAGCCTCCTGCTCAGTGGCTAATGGGTAAGTGAATAGCCCCGCTGAGGTACTTCCGCACTACAGAATACCACCATTGGCATCCCATAGATACATATGTACCTCTAGCTTTAGGTCCATTCAAAGAAAAAAACGAGAAAAAATAATTCAGAATGCCGAGCCGCACCAGAGGAGAGATGTGGTGTTCGGTGGTGCTTTGTTGGTATGACCGGTAGCCTAATCCCATAGTGGCTAATAACATTGTTACGATTTTATGCTCTCCCTCGGATTCCCTCGAATGGGCGGCTGTGCGACTGAATGGAAAAACTCAGCCGATCGGGTCGACACATCCCGAGATATATGATGATTTTATGCGCGCCCAACTAAATTCAAATTCAAATTATTCATCTTTCGCTATTCACAAGCACAACAGAGATTCTCCTTCGAAATTATACACCTGGTCAGCAATGTGAACATTGACAGTGGTCCTATGATTATACACCTTAATTATCATAACTAACGATATGATATTATTAATGGAAATTTGTTTATATTCATCTCTCTCGCTCGCTGGTCACATTCCGATGTCAATCGGTCTGGTTGTTTGATTTCGGCCTAAACACTGAACATTGAACAGGAAGGCTGATGTGCGTAACATTGGGTGTTTCATTGAATGTATCAATGGAATATTTTAACAGTCCGTCCGTTAAATTCTTTTCTTGGTTGTGATTGTGCGTTTGATTGCCTACGGTGAGTGTGTCGGGTTGGTGAGCTGCTTCACGCAGGCTCAACAATAGCCGAGGAGCAATATCTTCTAGTCTTACCCGTCATAATGGTGTTTTAAAGAATGTCAATTTGGAGATTTGAATTTTTTCATTGAATTTTTTTTTGGTTTCTTCTTCTGCCGTATGTATGTCCTTCCTCCGCCATCAAGGAAATCTATACATACACACCACTTGTCGTGTTGTAAACCATTAAAGTATACGACTTCAAGGAAAAGGGTTGATTTTTTTAGAAGAATTTTTGATCATCTTCGAATATTAACTCGATTCTTTTGACAGCCCATCATGAAACATGCATTCTCATTACTAAACCTGGCTAAATGTTCATATAACACTACCATTCACTAGATGTACATACATGTAGTATACACCAGTAGTGTTTACCAAAAATGTAATGTCAGAATTCGGGAAAATTTGCAGCGATTAGATTGCATCTACTCCACTCCTGCTTCCATGCCTGTTTCTCATAAATCCTTTGAACTTAAGGAATAGGTGGCGGCAGTAGAAGTTCGATCACTCGCCTTTTCTGGCAAACTATACAAAATCCTTGCATATAAGAACTTTAAAATAAAATATAGCTCTTGCAGCCAAGATCGAGAATCTATATGGGTTCTAAATGATTCTATGGTAAGGATGCGCATTGAGAACTCTGGATAAAATACGACAATACAGAAACCAATGCCAAGTGGACCAAGCAAGAGTACTCAAAGATCTCAACATTAACAAATCCGCTGGTCCAGATGGTATCTCACCTATTATTCTGAAGAGGTGTTCTTCTACGCTGGCAAAACCACTGCGTAAGCTTTTTCATCTATCCTACTCTTCTGGACTCTTCCCGAGTAGATGGAAAACAGCATTTGTCCAGCCCGTCCCTATAAAAGGCGAGTCTTCTTCTCCCTCCAACTATCGACCCATTGCACTTACGTCCAAGGTCATGGAAACGCTGATAAATCGTCAGCTTATGAAATATCTTGAATCACGAAAGCTCCTCAATGACCGTCGGTATGGTTTTCGTAGCAAAAGGTCCACTGGTGATTTGAAAGTGGAACCACTCTCTGCATCATTCTGGTGAATGTAAGATTGTTGCGCTTCATATTTCAAAGGCATTTGACAGAGTTTGCCATCAAGCTCTTTTGTCGAAAATGCGTGCATTTGGCATCGATGAATCTCTTCTTCAATGGATTAGAAACTACCTTTCGGAACGTTCAATTCAAGTTGTTTTGGACGGTTTCAAGTCTACTATCCACCATATAAATGCTGGTGTTCCCCAAGGCTCCGTTTTGTCTCCGACACTCTTTCTTATATTCATAAATGATCTCTTGTCTGCTACTTCTAATCCAATACATTCCTTCGCTGACGACAGCACCCTCAGCTTCTCATATTCGTTCCCAGACACACGTCCCTGCTCTTCGGCCGTAGAACTGGAACGGCAGCGTATGTTAAGCTCATTAAATTCTGATCTTGACAGTATAATTAAATGGGGTATAAACAACAGAGTGGAATTTAATGCTTCGAAAACCCAATGCTGTCAGCTGTCGCTCAAGCGTAACCTTAACCCCTTGCCATTATCATGAATGGCACTGTGGAAAAACTTTCCATTCTCGGTATGTGTGTTAACGACCATCTTCGTTGGAATGATCACATATTCGAATCCGCCAAGAATATTGCGAAATGTTTAGGATCCCTAAACGCTGCAAGAAGTTCTTTACCCCCTCTGATCTGGCTACAATATATAAGGCATACATCCGCCCCAAGCTCGAGTATAATGCTCACATCTGGTCTGGTGCTCCTAAGACCTCTTTGCACCTGCTGGATAGAATTCAAAATCGAGCGTTAAAACTAATAGGGAACAGAAGCATAGCGGAGTCTATTGACTCGTTCCAACATCGCAGAAATGTCTCTTGCCTTTCCTTATTCTATCGCTTTTTTCACAAACAGTGCTCCAGCGAAATAGCCAGTTGCATTCCGCTCATTCATCAATTTTCTCGCAATACCCGTCACGCTCTGAATGCTCATCAGTATACCCTCAAGCCTATTTTCGGACGTACCGTCAAGTATAGAGATTCTTTCATAAACCGTACAACACGAATGTGGAATGCTTTACCAAGCTCTATTTTTCCCTCACAGTATAATCCACAAACATTTAAAACCAACGTCCATGCCTGTGTTAGGTTACTCGGCGATAGGAGTTCACATTGGTGATCCGAGTGCTAGTGTAGGTGGTACATAGGGATGATCATAGGTAAATCTAAGATAATCAATGCTATGTGGACAGACGATTTCTAGTGTGCAGCTAAATTCAAAAACACTACAGCAGAAGTTACAGAAGTTTCGGGGATCCGAGATGCAGGGGATGATTCATGCCGAGGTGTGATTGGACCGTGTTTTTTCGTCGATGAATGTTACGATCAGTGGAGTTCGCTATAATGCCATGTTGGAAGACTATTTTTGGCCAGAATTGGATTGACTTGACATCAGTGATATGTGGTTCCAACAAGATGGTGCCTACTTCCACACAGCTCCTATTGAAGGGGAAGTTTCATAATCGTGTATTCTCGAGAAATGCTCCGATCGAATGGCCATCTCGCTCATGCCATTTAACCTCAGAAAATTGCTACTTAGAATCTAGTGATGAACGAACTAATTGACCTACAGGAAGGCTAAAGCTGTAAGGTAACTGCCCTATGTGGTGGACGTTTCTATGCTGACCCGAAAAAAACTCCTCAATACACTCGGAGATGCTTTGCAGAATGCTCTCCAAATAAACTCAAGACTGATGTGTACAACTCTAGACTTTTTATTCCACTTGCATTAAAGACATATCTCAGTGGTGGATGTTCATGTACTCCTCTATTCTAAACTGTTTTGAAATCCTTCCACAAGACACCGACTATACCTTTCCCCAACTCCTATTTGACAAATCTGTATGTTCGACTTAGAGGATGGTCGTGGGCTATGAAAGCCGCTAAGACCTCTTTTAAGGACTTTCGTTCTAGCAGAATATCCTCCTTTCTTTTAAAGACCTTGGAAAGACTGATCTACGTCCATATAAGATTTTATTGGGTAGGCAAACTCCTACCAGTATTCCGCAAGGGTAAGAGATACTATCAGTAGAGGCTGCCCTGAAATCGTTGGTAAGAATCATTTAGAAATCTGTTGAGAACAAGGATTTCACTATGATGTTCTTTACCTATTAAATCGATAAACTGCAGATGGATTCTGCAGCCATTAGAATTGCAAAGAGTATGTGGACTAGCATCAATACATGTCCTTCATCTAATAAAATTTGACCGAAACGTATTTGGAACAATCACAAGTTCGGTAGGCAGACCAGAAGGTTGGGTGCTGGCTTCAATGATTTCTGCAAAAGCTGTAGAGACAAGGATGAGCAGGCAACTATGACTTACCTTCTGTGCACCTGTCCTGTCCTATCGCTTTGAGAATCTTAGTGATCTGGTCCGAATCGACTTAAGCAAGATCAAAAGTTTTGCCTCTAGATTCACATCGAAAATAGTTGTCCTACCTCTTATTCCGTATGGGAAATCTGCCTGTAGCTCTCGGTAGTACTCGTAATCCGGTTTTTTTCTTTTGTGGTACCTATTACAATGGATTTTACGGGGACAATCAACCAATCCCACAGCCAACCTAGCCTACTCGTAGGAATTCAAGTGAATTCTCTCACTAAATATTCCACTTCCATGGATACTGGCAAATAAGACCTAAAAGATACATCATACATCCTTATGAATGTATAGATACAAATACTCTAGTGAACAATTAAAAATATGGAACACTTCCGTAACATAAAGCGGATATTATACTAAATGCTTCAGTTCCCCAAAGTTATTGCGAAATACCCGAACTCGTATACCAAACAACACTCTAACGAGATGTGATGTAAATTTTTACGTAACAACCTTGTTTCGAAGCAGGGGGACATCTCGCTCTCTCTCTCGACTCTACCTTCTTCAAAGTCTTATTATCCGAATGTAGGAAATTCATTTGTCAACTTGCAGATGCATCATGCATCCAATTCCCACTTGATGCAGTACCACAAAAAAACAATATTGTCTTGCAAAACAATGCCACAGCAGAATGAAAGCCATTGTGACAATTTGAAAAGGTGTAGACAACCTATGCTGAG
The DNA here is from genome assembly GCA_905220385.1 of Xylota sylvarum. Classification (NCBI taxonomy): domain Eukaryota; kingdom Metazoa; phylum Arthropoda; class Insecta; order Diptera; family Syrphidae; genus Xylota; species Xylota sylvarum. The sequence continues at coordinate 151,430,546 of LR999957.1, read as the reverse complement.
TTTTTGTTGTTTACAAACAAAATAAATAAAAAAAAACAAATAAATAAATACTCAGACATAACGAAGGAATAACTATGTATTTCGAAACCGAAAACACAGTTTTGGCATTGGTATTGTCCAACAGAAAATATAAACATAAATAAATAACTGATTCGTGTGTGCAGATATTCTTTTGTGTCTTGGGGCTTAGGCAAGAACATATTTCAAGGAAATAGACAAATGTTTACTTTAATTGATTGTAAGTTTGCCGTTTTATAGCAAAGATTATAGATTTACATAGTAATGGCATTAGAATCGATCAAGACACATTTGCAATCTTTAAAATGAGCTTAGATACAATTTTAAATATTTGAAATGCCGAAATTTGCTACTGGTTTTGTTAGGCTTCCAGTGGAATGACCTGTCGTCTGTTATGCGCGTTGGAATGATAGAAAATAACTGTATGGGAGTTTAACAAAAGAAACGATCACAGAGGTCAGGAATTGTGTCATTAAAAAGATGGTTACCAGCTTCAGATTACAATCCACTCTCCATCAACAAGACCCAACTATGCGATGTTGGAGTTCATGATCGTATGAAAGTACGCAAATTCAACCATCAGTCACAACTTCACCCTGACGACCCTGTTATTTGACCAAAACTTTCGCATGAGCATCCCTGATCGTAGTAAATTGGTCACTTCTGCGTCTACTGAGAAAATTTCAGTCCAGATGGTGGGTTGTGGCGTCTTATTCGACAAATTCAATCTGAGCATCTCTTTCTGCCATCCAGATCATTGCAGCATTTTTTAGGCGGAAATCATGGCGATCAAAGAAGATCCGTCAGGAATATTAGCATTTTCACTGACAGTCAAAGGGCAATCAAATCCCTGGAATCATGCTCCTTTACTTCAAAGGCCGCTTTAAACTGCCGTTTGTCTCTTCAGGACGTGACTGAGCAGTTGTTGGTGCCAACCCACAGAGACTTGTAAACTTTACCAACTGTAGATGGAACATTTTCAAACTGATTTGGTATAGGCTTGATCTGAAAAATAGTGTTGAATTGGTCCTGTTAAAGTGATCCCTGATCAGCCACGTTATCGGTGTTTTACTCGACACTGTCTGATAGGCCAACATGCCAAAAGGCTGGGTCTCTTTCACATGACTTCTGGAGAAGCTGTAGGGGTCGCTTTATCAAAAGCTCCAGTAGATTTTAATTAGTCCTGTGTAGCTAAATGGTGCGATCTATAGCATCACAATGTACCTTCATTAGTCTAAGTGTACCTCCACACTTGTGTAGATAGCCACTCTAACCTAAACATAACCTAAATCTTCCTATGGCCACGATATTATTAGAAAGTTGAACTTAATATTCATGGATTTCGATAATGTCCTTGTGCAAGGAGGTATTACTAAGTGACAGGTGAACCTTCTGCTTAATGAAAAGCTGTTAGGAGGGTTCGAAATTTTAAGTGGAACAAGGCAAAGCTCCACATTTTTGCCTCTTTTTACATAATTCTGTTTTTTGGATAAAAACCGAGAGAATATACTTCTCTTCATAATATTATTGGTTACCACCAAATGACAAGGAGAAATTGATTACTTACTTACCGGTCTTCCGACCTATGTAGAGTTTTTACAGAGAGAAAGAGAGAGTTTAAAATTTTCTAGGCCAAGCCCCAAGGAATCCGTAATAGCTTGGTCATTGAACCGGAGTTTCGGTCTTTCTTGTTGTTTTGAACCTGGATCTTGAGACTCAGGAATCCTCTGGAACATTGTTGTCCATTCGCACCTCGCAAAAAGGATTAAATATTCGATAAAGAATTTGTTCAGAAGTTCCCAAATATCGGTTCTACTTTCCTGCTACTTTCCTTTCAGCACTCGGCTCCATATAGCTATGATTCGGGGCTAATCTCCTTTCGCAGTAGGATATACTTGGACCAAGAAAGATTCATAGTGTTAGTTATTACTTCAAAAAAAGTTATTAAGTCCAAACAGGTAAATCGCAACTACTCGGCAGTAAGTTTCGATCTCCAAAACGAGAGGTGACGCTCCCTGTGAGCTTGGTTTGCAATAAATTCATTGTATGTGCGGTCGAGCCATTCTGTTAAAACTGTCATTCTGTCATTTGAGTCCATTCTACCTAATTCCAGCCAAAAATTTTTTGTCAGAGATGGGAGCCGCCTTCATTATCATCCGGAAGTTCTCTCAAGTGACGTGTATTTTATGCTTCCCAGATCCGAGCCGAGAACGTAGCCGTTGAGGTGGAAGTGTACTTCGTCAATAAAGATTATTTGTAAAGTTTGTCATTGTAAAATTTTCTCCATTTTTGTCATGTGGTTTCACAATTAATAAACGTTCTTTCGAAGTGTAACGCCGCATTCTTATAAATGTGTATGTTTCCAGATGACAGCTGCCAAATATGACTGAATAAAAGGGATCGAACAAAGTACGAACTTTACGAAATACATGCGCTGCTCACGCCTACACGACATAGTTTTTATTTGACAACTGTTAAGTATTGGCAACTTTGCGTTTAAAAGCTGTAATATACCTATTTTCCTACAGCCACTAATTCACTTAAGTTTTAACAAGTATGTATGTAGATTCAGAATACCAAATATTTAGGAAGGATAGGAAGTACTTTGACTGGTAAGAACTTCATTTATCTGCAAAACTTAGTTCTAGTCTGATGGTTTGTGTATCCATATGTATCTATTAGCTTCTTATCTGTCATTAAACATCAAATGACTTATTGACTTAGGCGGTCTTTATCTTGACGCATTGTAAGTATAAAAATTAATCAATTCCCAGATCCTTAAGCATATTTGAACGCGTATGAAACCATAAGTCATAGATAATTTTATCAAACCCACTTAATACTCCTCTACAAAATAAAAAAAATAAAAAAATATGTTTCAATTGCCTCAAACCCTGTGGATTTAATTGATCTTCTACTAAGAGCACAATGTTTTCTAAAGGATATATCTCCTCAAAGCCTATTAACAGAGCAATGCCATCAGAAGGAGGAGAAAACTACAATAGAGTTCATTCAATCTCTTTTGGATTTGGATATATAAAACCGCAGATATTCGCACTGATACACTCGAGGCGAGAGTTTTTGAGGGATGAATGTATAATCCTTGCGCAGAGTACCTTTTTAATTCGCATGTTGTCATTTCTTCGCAAGCATTACAGATAAATTCCAAACAATGGCATTAGGAGTAACAATAAGTCCCCGATTAAGATGGATTATAGAAATTTTATTTAAACCAAGTACTTTCTTACTAATTATTTAATTGTGACAAGAGATTTACTAAGAAAGACTTTGTGTAGATACAGGTAAGCAGCATCCCTAAACTATAAACTAACAATAGATACGAGTTAAACTAACAGTCGGTAGACATATGTATATGGGGTACAATTTTATAGGTCATTACCGTTTCCAGGAAAAAAACGTTCTTAATTGCAATATTCCTGTCGTTGGGTTATTCTGAAACAGAAATAAATTACTGCGAAAGGACGAACTGCAAACAAGAAAAAAAAAAAAGTGGTTGCGCTATAAACGGATTAACCACCGCAGAGTGGACGAAATTTACGACAGGTACGTAATTGCATCATAAAATCGAATGGGAAGCTCTAGGTGCTTTGGTAGGTGTATTTTGCATGCGTTGACATTTCGAAATTGAGCTCACGTCACTTGCCAAATTTGAATTTATTATTGCGTTGCGGTGGTACTATACGCATGTTCATTACTTTAACGTCGGTATAATCATTTAGTACAGCTGGGAGACCGCAACAAATTGTCACATAAATCGCCTGTTTTGAAGTTTATAACTCATCAAGTACTTAACTAGTAAAAAAAGTCCATCAATGTTAAGAGTTACCGATAATTTTTTTTTTTGGTTTATTTGCCTAATGGTTTCCTTGTGCGATACATATGTATAACGAAAGTTATTTTCTGAAAAATTTGTTATAAGAACGTAAGGGAATCTTCGGACACAGTATAAACACTTATCCTTAAGATATAGTCGAGCGGTTGGTTCATTTTCCAAATATCTTTACAAAACTTGACAGGCTTCAGGAATTCTATTTTCATAGATGAAAGCAGGACTATTTTTTTTTTTGTAAAATCCTATTTACTTGTTCGAATTTTTGACGTTTCATTTAAAATAAAAAAATACACTCCTTAGAAAGTAATTTTAACGCAATCACGAGAAGAATTAAACCAAGATTTTCGTTATAGAGTTTTGGCAACACTATTGCATTTGTATACCTAACGTTCATTCTGAGAACATCTTCAAAATACGACTCATAGTAGGGGAATGCTCGAAAAGGATTCTCCATTCAGCACTTTAACAACAGAAAAAGTGAATCAAATTATACATATAGGTACATATGTATGTCTTCTTTCAAATTATTGTTGAATGGAGTGAGCAGAAGTCAGAAGCCACTATGTGATTGTCATAATTACAGTCAGTCACGAAAGTCTAAATTTGAATTGATAGACAAAATTTCAATTTTGTTTTTTATTAGATAACATTATTATTGTTTAAAAATACGATTCAAAACAAAAACAAATCATATCCTCACAATAATTCAAAGAAAACAAGAAAAAGCCAAAAATTCAATTCAAATTTAGCACTTAGACTTTCATGACTGAGTGTATCACCGTCACGGTGCTAGTTTGCATCGATGATAAGGAAGTATTTGCAGAAAAATTCAACATTGACGAATTATGTAGATAGGTAATCACAATCGAAAGGTATAGCTTCGAGTAGTAAGGTCATAAAAGCTACTATACCACGACACAAACCTGGTATTGAAACTCGTAATTTTTTTGTGGTGTACCACGTTCTTACTGACTGCAGCGCCACTTTCTCTCTGTTGGTGGTTCTACGTAGCTTCATATATACATAAGAAACCTTCTTTTGCTTCGATTGGATAGCTTTTGCTTTCAAGCATTTGAATTTTTTTTTAATATTCTCAAATTAACACTAAAGTAAATGTTTTTTATCCATCGTCTCCTATTTTTGTTTTAGTTTTGACAACACAAACGTCAAAGTATACTACGGACCGCAAAAATCAACGTATACTACGAAATGCAGTCTGTCAGGGGTCTGTCAGTAGTCTGTCTCCCACATAAGTCATCCCAATTCTACTCTATGGCACTTATTGAACTCTATCGATGGTGGAAGATATCCTTAATCGCTTTAAACAAAAACAGTAAGTGACAAACACCGAAATCGACCTTACAAAATAGCTCCATATTGGAAGTGGGCAGGGAAATAACTTCATAACTATTTACTCCACATGTAAATTTATTTAACATCTAGATAGAAATAAACCCACAATTTTTGAGTGAAATTATTTCCCACTGACAGTGAGTACTAATTCCACTTTTATATGTGGAACAACTTCACACCCACAAAAGTCATTCCATTTCCAATAATTTTACATTGGAAAAGGGAATTTATGGAATTATGGGAAATGTGGCATAAATTCCTGTGTAGAGAAGTTTGGAGAGCAGTTTGTAATAACTAAGTGGCTAGTTACTTCCAAAGTGGATGCTGTGTTGCCGAAACAGTGCGAAATTAGAAAAGAAATGTCGGCCGAAATGCCCCAACTACAGCTGGTGTACGCAAGTTTGTGATGAAAATTCGTGAGACTGGTTCGCTGATTGATACGAAGCAAAAGATTCTGACATCTAAGGACACCAGTTTACTAAGGTTATTGAAGAATAGCCTCTAAATGGAGCAGTCGTCTGCAATTCCTGGAGAAATCATTTGAATAGTCGCCCAGGCTAGTAGGAAATTGTCCTATCAGAGCCTGTGAGGACACCGATTACGCAGCTGATCTGTGATCATTCCAGCATTAATAACCTTGCACTACGTTTCTCATCCAGTTTAGGCCAAATCTGTCTTAATATAGACAATTTTCCAACTCTCATAGCGTCCAGTTTTAGTAGATTTTTGTATAGCGAAGCGTGCATCTAGATTTTGCAATTTAGCCATAATCCTTTTAGTCGTACCTATTCTAGTGAGTGCATCCGCCTTGTAGTTTCCCGGAAAGCCTGGCACCCAACAAGCTGTACGCTGAACTACTGTCGCCTCTTCGAGAGAGACAAACGGTGTTTTAAAGCTGCCTTTGACGTGAAAGTGTCACTTAACTGTCAGTGAAATGAATATGCTAACATCTTTGACAGATTTTGCAATATATTTTAACACGGCTTCTTTGAACCACAACCAACCCCGCTTTCAAAGAAAGATCAACTTTTGAAAATGTACCAATTCCAATCTAGGTAGAAATGGTTCGAAAATGGAAAACACTGATAATTTTGTTGGAGTATATGTGTGAACCCAAATCGCAAAAAAATTTAGCGATGGAGAAATCATCCACAAACTTCCAGGCCATTTTGAGAGAGCTGACACTGCTCGTTTGTTGAACCACAATGAAACAAGTCGAAATCCGGTTGAGATTTAGGATTAAAAAAGAAAAATAAGTTTATCTTCGTATATGACTACGAAAATACATTACAGGTTGGTAGTTTCGAAAGTCTTAAAATCAGATGTAATACTGCCAGCGTCATTCAGACTGTATAAACCGTCAGTCTACTACATAGATGACATAGGCAAAATAAATACACTCACTGTGTCTCGAATTACAGATCCTGAGAATATAAAAGACCAAGGATCCGAATATCGGCAAGCAATACCTAATAACTCAAATTTCTGAGCTCAAGGGTCTACAATTACTTGTTACAGTAGCCACCACTAGCGCCCTCTTTCTGACATGTGTGGATCTCTTAGTTTATTTTTGGGCGATTTGTCATTGGATTTGGGTGTTATGTCCTTTTTTGAGCAATAATACCTTATTTAGGCATTATTACGCTTTCTAATTTTGACATTGCGAATTTGGGCGTTAGTAGATACTTACTAACCGCCAAAATGCACTAAAATAATGGCTGCATTCCAAAATGTCAAAAAATTCGCATCGTGACTACACACTGCTTTGGTGATGCAAAATCTTGATGCTTTGACACTGCTATGCATTCATGATGTTTTTTTATTTTTGACATTTTGGAAAACTAAGAGATGCTTTTGTTAATTGAAAACAACTACATGTCAATAATTCCACAAAATTGCATGCTACAATTTATTAAGTACATATAATTTGTTAAATAAGTTTCAATTGTCCATTTCCCAATCAAAAACACAAAAATCTTTTGCATCACAGGCGCTATTTGCGCAGCTGATTCATTCTTGATGCGTTTTGGAACGTATAATACTTTGCAATACTGTTTTATTTGCATTTTGGAACATTTGACGTTGCAGTACTGCATTTTGGAATTCAGCCAATGTCATGACGCCCAAACTCGTCTCGTGGTACTATCGCCCAAAATGACGTAAATTTTACAACAACAATTTATTTAGCTATTTTTTGGGCGTTATGACATTTTTGATTTGGGCGTTATTGTTGTGGAACATAATAAGACATAACGCCTATCTTATTCCCCCTTCGTTGAAACTGGAAAAGTTCTGTTCGTTTTTGCAGCAACTGGTGAATTTCCATATAAAACGTTGGATCTCTGGATGAGAGTGCATGACAAATATTGGTTTTTTGGTTAAAAAAAAAGGAAATTGATCAGATCTGTCAACTTTTTCGTTGATCCATGTTCAAATTGCCACGATAAAAAGAACAAATTTGACAGAAGACCTAATTTTATTCGAACAAGTCCTAATAAGTTATTACCCTTGTAATTTTATTATGTCCTTAACTATTTGTATTATTTTCTATTATAGAATCTGTATAAGTTAAATGCACCTTCTTTAGTGAAAGAGTCCTGTGCAAACAAAAGTTTTTATACATTTATTATCTACAGGAGTATATTACACTGGGTCTATTCGGTGATTGTAATCCTGGTATATGAATGATTAAGGTGACACCCTTGCTAGTATATGGGCTTACATGCTTAGTCCTTGTCGTGTTTATGAATAAAAATTCTCGAAATAAGATAATGATTTGTGAAAAATCGCAACTTTCTGAAAACTAAAACAGGTACGCAGGACGAGCGAGAACAACTCTAGGTGCTGGTTCATTGGCTGGAATATGTCAAAAGGCTGATTTTCTTATCACTGTTTCTGGGAATATTTAGGGCAACCGGGACTTGTGCTCCCATCCATAAACAGATAATCATGTTCTTTTGTTTCTATTTAAAAATGCACCAAGCGCTGAAACTGAAATTAGGGTCAGTGATTTATGCCGGTGAGGTAGGCCCTCTCAGACCTTTAAGCTGCCACCAACATTACTTGGATGTATTACAGGATGAGGATTTGTAAGAAAAACAATGATTTGCTAACCGCACAATGGCTGCGAATGCGGTTAATCCTTGCCCTCCTATTCGTTCGCGTTCGGCACACTGTAGTAGTTGCCTTTCCTCTTCTGTTCAAAGACATTTGTTTCTAAGGATTGGTTGGTTGCTCATCGTGTAAATGCACTGTTAACAATTCAGCTACTATTGTTTGACAAAGTTGGCAACTTTGCGGCGACAACGACGGCGACGACGGTGCATCCTGGACGATCGAACAATAGGGTGAAATTTATCCTGATTGACGGTCGTAAAGTTATCATCATTACTTTTCTTGGCTTGTCGGGCGGACGAAGAACAATTATTTGTGAAAAACAATCGCAGGTATAGCTCGTGCTGGGTATGTGTCGTATGTCCTTTGTTTTTGTCTGTACGGCTTGGTGAAAGGACACACGAATTAATCTAGTTTAAAGGAATTTGCGAATATTTTCAACTCGGCATTGTGGGTAATTTCCTAGGTATTCGGTTATTTTCTCGGGAAAATGTGTAAAGTACAATTAAGTAATAAAACTATGAGTGAGCTCATTTATTGCAGCTGCATAGGTACTTAGGAAAATATATTTAAAATAAATTTTTATATTTCATAAGGCACACTCTGTAGTCATAAATAGGTACCTACATTTATCCTTTCGAGGTCATTGTTATTTGTAAAAGAAATGTTAGACGGTTAGTCTTTCTAGGTTTGTTAACGGATATTCAAGGAAAACTTTTTTTTTTTGAAACATTTTTGCCTACAGGGCTGGCAAATGAGGAATAGGTTTTTCAGGGATTACGATTAAAACACTTCTGTTTGGTGATGATGTGGTGCACCTGAAATCATTTAGTTTATGATAAATCGACTTCAAGAGTACCTACTGCAAACTATGGAATCTTGCGGTAAGTCTTTGTAAATCAAAGTTGATGCTCTCTAAAAAAGGTACAGGGAGGTACTGGGGCAACGAGAAGTGTCACTATAGCGAAGAAACTATCGAAAGAGTACTAGCATTCTGAACGTGGAAACATACTTAAAACATAGCGGCTACTTGGAAAAAATGGATTTCAAATAAAAAGGGTCGCTTCTAAAGTGAAATATAGCAGTGGCAATCGTAGCAGTGGCTGAGGCCGAGGGCATATTGATCTACGCAACGCAAGTTTGGGGATTCCAAAAGTATGAAGAAGTTGGAAAACTTCAAAACAGAATTATGTAAAGAGATGCTTCTATTTAACTAGAAATACGCCCAACTACATACACACATAATCAGAACTTTTTATGAAAACACTTAAGTTTCATGTGGACTAGTTCTAGAAATTTCAGACGAGAAACTCCCAAAAATATTGGCGTTGTGTATAATTGAAAAGGAGAGCCTGTGGTATGGCAACTAAAGTACCTAGCAAGTCACTCCGAAAGTGATATCCATTTGTTAGAGGTTATGACTATGAATATGACTTTTTATCCAAAGTAGAAAGCATAAATCAGGCTACCTTATTCACATTTTATGCGAGAAAAAGTGTTTCCGTAGCGAGCACAGCTAAGAATTGATTTCATCAATATATTCAAAATGGAGGATGAACTGATAAAGCTCAATTATATACCATACCGCGAGAAACAAGAACAGATCTCCTAGACAGTACTGAGACATTGGACCTCCTGAACTGAGACGCCAATTATAGGGTGGAACATCTGTTGGTTTCTTTTAAAACACTGTTTAATATTTTAATTGACAGCATCTGCTTATTTGCCTTTGCTGTTGAAGTTGCTGTTGGCTGTTTGCTGTGTCAATTTGTTTCTACTAAAAAGCTTTCATTTCTGAGTATTGCCAGCAGTTCATTGACTACGATGAACTATGTACATATGTATGAGAACCCGACCATCTTTTCGCTGTCGTGATATTGGGCCTTACTAACAACCAAATCTAGTATACGGCGTAAGTATAATCTCCACATTTTCCAAAATGTGTGTACCAATAACGTATTTAATAGTCGGCTTTAAGGAATTAAATTTTAATGTACAGAAAGTCATGTTTAAGTCAAGTCAAATATGTCATTAAAGACCAGATTAATGCCAATGTACTAATTTAATAGCACGAACAATACTAAAAAGTATTAGATTTGGTATCTAGAATACTAAAATTATGCGTTAAATGGTAATTGAATTTAGCTGAAACTGTATAAGCGTTATTCGATTTTCATGAATTTTAAAAATTCCTTTATCTCCATTATTATTTACTGAAATACTTTACAGTAAAAATGTGTTTTTCATGAATGTTTCATTGAAACAATTAATTACTACATATTTCGTTATACAAAGTTATTGTTTGATGAAAATAATATTATATTAGAGTTTTAAAAAGAATTGTTATGGAATCCAGTTTCCATTTAGGAGGTAAAATGGAACCAACATAGAGTATTAACTTCAGTGCATTGGTATCACCGCTTTATACGTATGAACAAGCGAAGAAAACAATATCAGCTGATTTTCTTTATTTCGACTTTCGAATGCCAGGTGTGTAGGCGTCTCCTGATATTTGTATCTAAAATAAACATTTAATTCAATTTTAAATTATAACCACTGTCCTCATAGCACCATGGAAGAAAATAAAAAATTCAAATTCAAGTGCAAATATGAAACGTCAAACCAATATTATGTATTAGATTCAATGAAAATGTAGTAAATTCTTTGAAAGAGCCAAGTTTAAGTAAAAGTCGACTATTAAAACATTATTAGTACACTTTAGACTTAAGTGTGTATTAATATTTAAGTCGACACCTTTTTTAAGTCACGACGAATGATTCGTTGTTAGTAAGGCCAATTAAGTTTGCGTCTATTTAGTGCGGTTCTGCTTGTCTTATTTTTATAAATGATGTTTTTTTAGGAGGGTCCGTATAATAAATTTTAAATGAAAATATGCAGAAAATTTAACGGATTGTGTAATACTCTAAACTCCTACTAAAATGGGAGTGGCATACTTTATTTATTGAGGATCTTGCATGCAAAATATCATCAAAATCGTTTTTTTTTTTAAGGAAAATGTCCCAAAAAAGTTAGCGTGGCTATAGACGATGTATGGGCGAATTATAGATAATTTAAATACCTAAATATTTGATCTTAATAATTTTTTTCGATTTCAAATAAAATAGTGAAGTTAGTTTAGTTAGTTCTCTAACGCTCAGATATGAAATTTCATCCTCCTAACTCAAAATTGAAGGCTCAACAAGTGGTGACATACGGACGGAGTGTTAAGCATGAATCCTGAGTCAAATAAATTCCTTCCTATGTAATCTGATACAGTTATCAACATCATTTGGAACGACTCAGGGTTGTTCCAAAGTCCTTTAAGAAGAAATTTTTCGAACGAATTTTGGAATAAATAATATAGTAAGTATAATTTTTACGTCAATTTCGGATCACGGGTAACATGTACATACATATGTAGATACCAAATTGAGAAGTGAATTTTAAAGCTGTTTAAACCCTTAAAGTGTCGCTTTATTGCTACACAACTTTAAAAACGACTTCATTTAAGCAGGTAAGTACACGCCAACTTACCTACTAACAATTACTTTAAAAAGTTTGGTAATGTTTAAATTTTCCTTTGGTAACTATGGATAAGTATTCTCGGAGATTTGAACATGCCCTTCGGTTTAATATTGTTACGTATCTACAATAAATCTTAAGATATCTAAGTATAAATTACTTGAGTATATTTGCTCTTCATTGACCATCTTTGACATAATTTTGTAGTTAAATTCTATGAACTATAAGCCAGAAGGACCTCACATCCTTACAGTTCCTGTCATTCACATTTCAATAGACTTCCATTTAAGACCAACAATAAAACAATACCTATACGTCTTTCACTAAATACGTCGAGAGGGTCATATCTACACTCATTAGCTAAGGCAGTCTTCTTTTTCGAACCAACAAACAGAGAACATGTTTATTTAATAGCCGAGTTTAAGTTTAGTATTAATGTGCTCACATATACCCACTTACACCATTGTACGCCCTGTGGTAGGTATAAGTATACAAGTATGTACGTATCCCGTAGCAATGCGATGGCATGTATACTTTAATGAAACAATAGCCACTTTGATTGCATTTGCAACATCAATGAGTTTGCAAGAGCCCTCTTTATGCTCTCCTGTGTGTGCTCTATGCTGAATGCAGTAAAAGGCGACCTACCCAAGTCACACCCACCTATTATTTAGATTAGTACTTACATTCATCCTCCAACGGCAAACAAAAGCAGCACACAGATATATACGACAACCGAGGAGCTCTCTGAAGTGCGCTCCTCTAGAATGGTACTAGTTTTAGCCTCCATTGTCCCAAATGGAGGCACCCCCATTCGGCACACAAGTGGTGGATATGTAAAGAGCGAATGCCCCATTTGTGTTTGTATCTGTGTTCCTCAGTACGTCTCCATGACAAAGAGATTGCGGCAAACAAGAGTCGACTTGTCGAAAAAAAGGATATACACACTACTTCCATAAAAAAAAAAAAAATGGGCGAAAAAAAAACCAAGAAAAAAACATGGCGAACAAAAAAGATTCAGATGCAAATAATTTAAACATGAAGGAAACGGGAGCTCTGTAGGTACATCAACCATACCTAGGTACAATACACACTCTCATCCACTTTGCATTGGGGCAATGAAAATCACCAACGACGAACGAAAAGTGCCTCATCAAGAAGATATTAAAATAAAAATGGTAGAAGCGACAAAAAAAAAATCCCAGCTACCTACAACAACTACAACTGCAAGGAGCCCTTGCAGAATTAAAATACTTGAAATAAAGGTTGATTTTTGAACATTTTCATGTTTCGTATAAAAAACGAGATACGAAGCACAGAGGCAAACAAAAAACGCTCTGCTCCTAGTGCACACAGATGGCGGAGGCAAAAAAAAACAAAAAAAACAGAGAAAAAAGCTAAGAAACAAAACGGAGAAAAAAAAAAGTGATTTCTTCAAAAGTCAAACCCACTCCCATCTGGCTGGGCTGGGAGTAGGTACAACCGAAACCAAAACCCCTATCTATTATTTTTACTCAAACGACAACGACGACGACGACGACGTCAACTCCCGCTGTTTATTTGTGGCATCGATAAATTTGTACGTAGGTAGAGAGATACTTAGATACACAACACACAACCTAACCAGCTCTACCTCAGTTGCAGCGACAGCGACAGCACCAGCAATCACTCGAAGTCGTGTCGTACGCCGTCGTGCCGTTCGTTTGCCGAATGGTAAAATGAGGGTTGATTTTCTGGGAGTGGCCAACGACCATATCTACGTAAATATCTACGTATCTGCACCGGGAGAATATTCTATGCCCATCGAAGGTAACATGCTAGAACGAGACCTCACCGCAAGTGTGGGTGCAAAGTGGGAGAATGCGGGAAAGAGAAACACTCTGCGACACTATAGCTATCTCTTGCTGGCGTCCTCAAAGAAAAGTATCTAGATGGCATTCGCTGTTCGCGTCACACACAGCGAGCTGCTAACGACCGGTTCGGTGTCTGCAAGAAGGTGTGTGCCGAATCAAGTTTTGAGTCTCAGTTTCAAAGTGACGTTCGTTCGGTTCGAATATCCGCATTCGCATTTGGGAATATTATTTTTTGTGTGTACTTTGCCTTCCTCCTCTGCATGTTTTCTCCTCTGTGTGTGCTCACAGTTTTTGTGTCATCATCACCGTCGTAGTCGTTGTCGTCGTCGTAGCCGTAGTCGTTGCCGTTGTCAACAACAAAGTGGATAATGCACATGTTTTGAAAATAATTATTTGTATCTAAACACTTTGCGCGAAATGTGTAACAAAAGGCATCGATAAAACGAACTCGTTTAAGGACTATCAATCACAGTAATTGATTAACTACGGGGACTGCCAGTGCACACTAGATTTACTAGAAATTTTTATTTCGCGTTGTGTCGTTTGCACGTTTGCAAGTGTCGTTAAGTGTATCCGGGTAAAACTCCATTCATCTGCGCCAACAAATAGATTTGGATTAAAGTGCAAAGTATCTACAATCTATGTATGCATACTGTATGCTCTTACAAGGATATCTACTGATAGTGAAGTGCGCGCGTATAGTGTAAAAATCTTTCCAAGTGCAATGCAGTAGTATACTACAGAAAATAAGTATATATATCTCGAATAATTTAAATTGCCATTTTGAAAATCTAGTATAACCCCACCCGCATCGCGATACAAATTGAATATTTTTTGTTCGTTAAACAAAAAAAAAGATAAACAATCGAAGAGATATAAACAAAAACATAACCACAGACTGCAGAGAAGCTTGAATTGTCCAGCTTCTACATTGGAATACCTACTCCTCCTCGAGCAGCGTTACAGCAAGCACAAGCGCTTAGCCGATTTTCGCTGTTTTCCCCTTTTTTTGGTGAGTGAAAAAAAAAAAAACAAATCACTGACTCGAATCCCGTCGGGATAATGCGGATTTTTGTTTTTACATAAATTGTTTACTTTTTGTTTGTTTACCTGATAGCAACTGTTGGAATTATTGATGAAGTTGGTTTAAGAATTTCTCTTTTCGTATTAACTTGGCTATTTAAAGTGTTTTAACTAAAATTTAAGTCGAGCCATGGTAAAAATAAGTCACAATAGAGAGTCAATTACAAGATGTTTATGACAATTTTAAGGGTAAATGTAATTAACTCGTTCGTGATCCTAGGTACCTACCTGTATTGATGTAATTATGGTCCGATTTCTCAGAACATGTGTTGTAAAATTGAAAGAGTAGGTACGCTAATTACTTGTAATCAGTGTATGATGCACAGATTGAAAGGATTTTTCGAAGAAATTCAGATGTCATTAGCGATTAAAGATTTAGATAATTACCTGAAATAAAGTAATCATTTACAATATTAGATTATATCGGATTACATTACAATATGTTTAATGTCAAACTTAGCACGAGGATCAATTTTCATAAGATTTTTCTTAGATTTGTATCTACTTAGTCAAGGAGTGATTTTTGCTTTAAAGTACTGACAAGAGCTAAATAGTTTGACGGGTAGGAGAATTTTACTGTCAAATACCAAACTGTTCCCGGCGCTTTTTCCAATTTTTTTTGCTTACTGCGCTACTTAGGCTATTTGGATTTATTCTGAAATCTAAAGTAAACAAATATATGTATTTCCATTTCGAAGATAAACTTACTTAATGGTTTCATGATAAACTTTACTTTAAATCGTGGCCGCGGTGGTTCATGTAATTAGTGCGAGGAGTTCTCGAGGCTCGATCTCTAAAACACGTAAAACTTCTTTCACAGCCCCACCTCTCGCTTGCGTCGGACAAACATCCGAGAGTATAACTGTCATGAAAAAGCTTCTCAAATAACAAATTGCCCTTCGGAGAGGGTACTACATTACGCCCCTTTCCATTTGTGTAAAGAATATTACAGGCAGAACACGAATGGTTGTGAGAACCTATGCTCTGGGTACCATGGACCTGTCCCGCCAAATATTTATCAACTTATCAACGACCAATGGAATTGACATTTTGAAAACCTAGCAAAATTCAATTCTTAGATGCGTACAGCGGATCTTTTAGTTTGAGAAAGAGAACTCCTGCAGTCTTACGAGCTTCAGTTCGTATATTGTCCAAAATGTATTCAGACAAATGCAACTTTTGACAAGGACTTCTTGAAACATTCAAACATGATGTAATTGGGCTCTACATATGATTCGATTGTCCTTAACCCTTTTGATGACATCTGCTTACGTTTAAGTCACACTGATTGTTTTCCCGTGACTAGCTACATTTTTATTGTTAAGATGATGGTTATACTTGTATTTAGTCAAGTCTGAAACAACTTTCAAGTCACATTACTATTACTTACGTACTTACGCTAAAACTACTTCTGGGTTTGAACTTTCTTTACATTATTTTGTGTCAATTGCTTAAAGTTTTTAGTTCTCTTTAGATCGTCCTCAAAACATTCGGCCTAGGGCAATTTATTTAAGGCTTTTCGTGGGAACTATTATTGTTTAGTCATTTGCTAAGGGCGTTCAACACTTATATTTTCAAAGTATTTGTTTCTTTAATTTGCCAGAACTTGTCCGTCAAATAGAAAAATATGTAGAATATCAATTTAAAGGACGACAATTTAATACCAAGAACAGGTCTTATTATTTTCGCTCTACCAGTAGGTGTTTTCTTTTCTAGTATTGATTTGCCCGAATGCATCGGGATATACCTACTCTAATTTGTTGAACACTTATCTGTCATATATGCGTACAAGTTGCAATGTTTTGTTTCCTGTCAAATGTCAAATCGGCTGTGTTCAGTTATTAATCAGAATGCTCGGAAAATCTTGTATTTTGAACTAATTCTGCTTTAAACTAGAAACGAAAAACGCAAACGAAAAATGAAACCCAGATCGCACTGAAAGGTTGATCTACATCCTTTTTCGAGGTCGAACTGAAGATTGTAATGCATATACTTAGTTACAGTTGGGGGAGGAAGTCTTCGAAAGTGCAGGCGTATCGAAAAACCATTTGGAAGCATTTCAATTAACTTCAAACGACTATAAGATGATTACGAGCCTAAGATAATATGATTCATGGATTCTTTGAATACGTACGATAGGTACATAGATTCTTTTCCATTTCCATACAAACATAACATACAACTATTGCTTTCAAATCAAAATAGAAGCGGTTTGTAGTACTGTTAACATATCCTTCATTCGGGTTCCATCGGACCTAACCTCTGTAAATGACAAACTGAATCCAATGATTCCTGGAAAAATCAGAAGAAAAAGAAACACAAGACTGTAAGTTTTTTTTGAAAGCTTAGCAGAGCTATAAAATTCAAATCAGGTTCCAACAACCTTAATTAGGAAGCAATTCAAAATGGATATTAGGTTCGGTGAGTGGAAACGTTGATCTAACAAGTATAGCTCAGATCTGAATTTGTTCTTAAATATGTATGTATGTAGGTTGTGCGTATTTTCCAGTTTTTTTTTTTTATGAAAGCGATACGTTTTATAAGCTTTTTAGGGGAAAGCAATTCAATATTTGCCAGGACACAAAGACATTCCAGGGAATTACGAACTCATCGATCGGATAAGATGAATATCGACATGCCTCTCTCTTTGAATTTAACCAATCCTATATGGGCTTAGGTCTTCGATAATTTAGATTAACTGCTAACACCAACATCCACAGTCTTCAGGGCTTTATATTAAAGTTCTGTTGTTTCTTGGGAGATTTCTTTACGGAAAATGAATCTTTTAGATCCATATGGTACCACAGGCTAATAACGCGGCCTTCTACGAAAATTAGATTAATCTTGTCTTTGTTTGCTGAATTTTTTCGATAGAGCCAAGACGAGCAATTATGTATTTTCCTGTCCGCCGGATACCATGCATAGTCTGGTATTTAAAACAGCACAGCAGTCAAGGTACCTATTCTAAGAACATAGTTCCATGGCTAAGATGAAGGTTCAAGAAGTCGGTATCGACCGTTACTTAACTTACTGTGCCGACTGAGAAGTAATATAAACTTAATCCCTTTCTTACATAACATTTTCTCGTTGAATATACATATTTGGACTCTGAATGCATCGTGCTTCGAAATTTTAAGACTAAGGAGAGTAATCGCTGTGTTGTCGAGCTGATAAAACAGTCTGGATTGTGAATAGTTTTCATATGACACGCCTACATATTGCGCGATAAGTTTGAATCGGTAACACTCCATAAATGACAGATTCTTTCGCTATACCTACAAATCTTTCGATAAACACACACTCTCTCTCTTTAAATACTATACTAATGAACCGCGAGGCACTAACTCAAAACTTCTGCACTCAAGACACAACAGAACAAAAAAAAGAAAATGCAAATCTAACCGACTCTAAGGTTATACATTTTATACGCAGGTCATTCTTCTAATTTACGACAAACGCTGCACAGTAGATATTAATTATTATTATTTAATCGAGTCCCATAATATGCTTAATTAAAATTTCAGATTTCACACTGATTATACCCAAACCACACCTAATTTACAGCATCTTACACAGTGAAAGATAGAAGAAAAATGAACTGCCACCGGAGAAAGGAACCTGTACCTACTCTCGTATAGGCATAATCTACGGAATAGCCTACATTCTGCATCTAATCTAAAGTTTACAAAAAAACTTAATTTATGCACATTGTGACAAAATAATTAAGTCGTTTAATTCATCATTTGTCTGCTGGACAGACGATAGCAGCACGGTAGTAGTCGTTTCCATGAGTTGCTGTCTGTGGACAACGACCGTTTTCGTTCTATCTAATATCTATGCTTCTGCTGCTGCCGTGTTGCCTTCCTTCTACTTCTACAGATCTTTTGATAGAAAATTATTATTTATACTTTGTTTTGAATTTTTTTCATCTTCGTCTCTCTCCCAATTTAAATACTAAAATACTTTAAATGGATATCGGAATAGAATAATGCAAAATCGCTCATAAATTAGCAATCAAAATTTAATTTATTGTACTGTGGATTGCATAAATCTCTATCAAAAATTTTATTTCAACTTTTTTGGGGAAAAAATATAAATGCATATATTATTGAATTTTCCCTCCGCACGAATAGATACACGAATTGATTATGATATTTATTAATTATTGAAAAATGTATCTGTTCCATGGTACGTTCGTTCGGTGTGTTTGTCTTCATATGCGGAGGTAAACAAGAAATCTCCGTCGCTATAATTTGCATAAAAACGCAATTTTAAATATAAATTAGTTACATTAATCTAGCCGCTTGATTTCTATTGCTTTGAAAGAAAGATTCTATTTTGAATGAAAGAAGCAGACGGAAAAAGACACAAAAAAAAAAAAACATAACATCGCTCGATAAAAATTAGTTTGTTATTAGGTACTACTTGTGTTTTTTAAATGTTTATTTATTTTTTTTTTTTCTTTATTTTATTACGAATCGCTTCTGATAAATGGTATCTTTTAGGGAGTCACCGATTGATTAGAATTTTTTTTGTAGTTTTGATTTTTAAAATGCGCGCAAGAGATGTGTATGAAAGAGGAATGTATCTGTAACGAGTGCAGTTCATAGAAAATAGTTTATAGACATCTGTTTAGAATAGGAAGATTTTGAAAACTTAAATATTTTAAGAAAATTCTTGTATCATGTACCAGTAGATACGAGTAGATACCCTTTCGTTTCGTCGGATCGTAATTTTAAGTATTACTTATGTCACGTACATAAACATAACAGTTCGGTGCAATTTATATCTTTGTGCACTACCTCGTGTAATTAAGTCAATCATCTATAAGTTTTTGTAACCAATGTGACTTCAAACTTCTGAAGAAATATTGTTGCACTACAGACTGAAACCCATGACACTTCTATCATGTATGACAATGTCCAGGATACACTATTCCGATTCTGAGAAAAAAAGAAAATCAAAATGTCAAAATGAGAGTTATGTTCAAGAAAAAACTATTACAAAACTATTCAAAGAATCTTTTTGACAACAATAGTTCAACAACAGTCATAAGACAACAAACAGTTCTTGATAAAGTGAATGTTAAACTAGCTGAGATATCCCCGGCAGAGACTTGCATCGTTTGACGTACCAAATTAACAATCTTGACAACCATAATACATATTTATTTGTTGGTCACTCTCCTTAGATGCTCATTGGACTAAATGAAATATCAAGTCAAAACTTCAAAGGGCTGTACAGACTGTTTTTCTGGATTAATATTTCAGAGTACATACCCTTGAATCGAACAGTCTTAAAAGATATTTTCCCATATAATACAATAGCAAGAGTCGTTGTGGTGTTAAGAATTCATGACTGAGTTTCACCACGAGATTGTCAAAGAGTTTGTTACCAGATGCATTGCAAATCATGCCTGCAATTCCATTATTGGGGTCAAATCAATCAAATGGACTAAATAACAAAATTTCAGCCTTAAAGGTGTTGATGATGACTGGATGTTTAATGTCTTTAAGTAACTGATAGTATCCTAAATGTCTTTTTACTTAGAATGTCTGACAAGAAATTGATTTATATTATGAGCTGTTGTTGGGAGCATTCGGAATCCTGGTCCCTAGATGTGTCTAACTTGTCAAGATTTTTCTGATTTGTCGAAATTTGAAAGGTCACATGTACCATGTATAGAAAATATCAAGAAGTCACATGTGTCAATCGACCAGTCAGAAGAAACTGAACAGTGCTACAAACTGGAACTATTCCAAGCGCTTTGATTTTTTTTATCAAGTACTTGTCAGCTGTCATATGTATTTTCTTGTCTCCTGTCAAATGGCAATTTCAAACGACCAATCTGATTTGATTAGACTCTAAACGAGAAAAAAACACTGTCTGTGCACACATCTATTTGGTGCCGTGATTTGTTGAATTAAAAGAGAGAAGCACAAACGTTTCTAGGTGCATAAAAAGATATACAAGAAAACCCCTTACATTATTGCATACATATTCATTTATTTGTGAAGATAAATAGAATTGAATTAATGTCAAACTTATGGTTACGAAATAGGTGAGCAAATACAATTGTTTAGAGCAAGCAAAACCAACTTCACTGTATTCACTATGTTTTGACAGTTCCAACTTCTCCTAAAATTAGGGAAGAACCTACTTATTTTCTTTCGAGGTTATAATGTCAAATACAGTTGATATAAAAGTGAGTGCTTAAAAAAAACAACCTTCACATGTGTCAAGAACTGTCAAATTTCGAAGCTTAATGTATTATAAATGGCGGAAAGGAACTTCTATTGTTGGTGTTTATATATATTGTTGTCGCAAACATTACAATTTTGTAAACTTTGATGTTTTCTGTCACGTTTGACAAGTATGTGAATGCTTTATAGTAGGTAGGTATCTACTGTCAAGATTAATGCAATATTTAGTGAACTAATAAAGCGTGTCCGTCCGCGTTCTTTAATTTATGTAAGTTTACAAATCGAGTGAATAAAATGCAAATATTCTCCATCGTTTTGGTTGTAATCAAAAATCAAAGTATCAAAAATGTCACCGAGGGTGAAGAATAATTTAAGTCAACCGCCTACATGCATCATCCTCTCCGTCTATATGTACATTCATCCGGTACAAACAAGAAGAAAATAAAAAGAATAAATTTCTATTGTACACTCCCGATAAGTATCTCTGAGTGCGAGAGACGCAAAGTGGATTTTTAAATCATAAGTCAATCAAATTGAAAATAATCTAACGTGAAATAGGTCGTCGTCAAGCGTACTGTGTGTATCTGTTGTTCTCAAAGGAAAATAATAAATGCGTTATACCCCAATATATGTATGTATACACCACACACACAATTCGGACGATATGATGGGACGGGAACCCCTCTCGATCGTTTCAGTTCGATATCAAATACACAGATAGGTACAGTCAAAGTGCCACAGTGCCAAGTGACAGCAACAACAATCTCTGAACGGCAGCATGAAACCGTGAGGTAACCTAATTCACATCTCAAATTTCATCACAAAGTATCTGAGGTAGTTCTTGAAAAGCCTCAAATGGTTGTTAGGCCCAGAAAATCTATCTATTCACCCGTGTAATTACAAGTTTCCATTTCATTTTTGTTTTCATTCAACATCGTCGTCCGACTGACGTGCCTCTTCACATTCGAATGGGATCGGAATCGGATCATTATTTTCCCGATCGTTTGTTATGAGAGATTGAACGAGAGTAGGTGTCGGCGGCGGGGATCGAAGTTAAACTCAAGGATACTTGAGAAGTGCACTCGTGTTCCTTGCATTTTTGTATTCCACTTAACTTTTGGCACACGTTGCATGTCGTCGTATCGTTGTCATCCATATAGCCTTCAACTAGGTTTCTGGTTTGTTTTTTTTTCTTCTCTTTTCTTTCGTGATAATAATTATTCATAACTGGAATATGTCAAAATTTATTATTTATCGGCTTGTTATACCGAAAGACTGTGTATTTGATTAGCATAACATCTACACCCGGTTTTGGGCTTGAAAGGTGAGAAGATGGCCTGAGAACATCATCGAATACTTGCCACCTCGACGGACAATTTAAACGTAAATTTTATGTATTTTTTCGATCGGCAATTAAAAGAAGGCGACTTGGATCTCTTACCGGCTACCGTTGAGTGGCAATTCATTGAACGACACATAAACATTTAAATTTTATTAACATGGCGACGACCGCGACGCCAGTCAAGTGGTAGCGACTGCGAATTTTTGCAAGCAGATATTATTTTTACAACAAGAGTAGGTACATACATACATACCTCCGACGAACTGCCGGAATTGTCAGATATTTTCCCAAAATCAAGACTGCGTCAAGTGTTATTTCAAATTACCTAACCATTGCATCGAGTGTTTGTTTTTTTATCTAACAATGTTTGGATCGCAGCCAGAGAGGAGATACACTCTTAGCGTGGCTACTGTATACGATCATTGATTTTTTCCCAAGCAATGATTGTAGGAAGTTTACAAAAAAAAAACCAAAACCACAAGATATACAGATTCATTAAGACCAGGAAAAAAAAAAAAATGTCGAGTTGAATTGAGAAATTGAAGTGAAACGTGACAATTTCAAAAAAGTATGTATTTGTAGGTTCTTCAGTGTACCTACACTTTCTATCTATCTTTCGAGTCCCCCTGCTGCTGACAGGTAGACGGGAGTTGTCACATAAAACAAATACGCACGTTTGCGAAACTATTGTTCAGTGTTTTTGCAATAATTACAAATGAGTAACATGCCAACCGAACCACTTGGGTGAGCTAACAAAACCGCTTGGGTTTGGATAATCCTGCATCATATTCCAAGAACTAGGCTTAGCTTTGTATTGTATTGTATCCGTTGACCTGTGTAATGTTCGAATTAAGTGCAGGATATTTAAATTTTTCGCATTCTTCCATTACCTACTGCAGATATTTTTTGGCGGAAAAAATAAATCTCTACAAAGAGGTACCGACACGACAAATTTGTCACTATTCCTCAAAAGGAGGACCTTTTTGGTTGGTTTCCTCTTCTACCACAACGCACTTTAACCTTTTATCACTTTCGGTATTGAGAGTAGTATAGAACCGCAGGCAAAACAATGCCACGGTTTGCCGCAAATATTAGTTCGGTTCGGTTCGGTTCGGTCTATGGACCAATCATTTCACATTTCAATGAGTCGCACACTTACTTATGTATGTACCTACTATCCCAAAGGACCTTTTCGGTGTAAATTAGTAACACACATCTGTCAAATCTTTTTTTTTTTTTTTTTTGTTTGAAAATGATGATTATGATCTTGAAAAGGGGCGGTACAGAGAATACTACTATTTTTGTAATTGAAAACTAATTTCATACTTTTTTGTTTTGTTTGTATCTTTTCAGACACACTAGGAAAATAAACTCGTTCACAGTGGCGCTGCACTCAACGGAGGCCCTCATGGCGGCGGGCTTTTTAAAATCGGGTGATTTAGGACCCCATCCGCATAGTTACGGTGGGCCGCATCCACATCATTCGGTACCACATGGACCGCTGCCGCCTGGTATGCCAATGCCATCTCTAGGACCTTTTGGGTTACCTCACGGTTTAGAAGCTGTTGGGTTCTCCCAAGGTATGTGGGGTAAATATTCCAATTTTTGTATAAATATTTAAATTAATAGCTTTTTTAAAAATAATATTGTTGCGATTTACATAGTTTTAAAATGTCCTTTTACATATATACTCTATTTGACTTGCGTTGGGTTGTTTTTCAAAGCTAGGCTTTCACTTTCAGACAGAACTGATAGATACACTTATTCCTATTCCACATTGGCCACATTTAAAGAACTTGTAGAGAAACAGAACTCGTGGTACTTGGAGATGTCTCTGGGCTCTGGATTCCGCTCTTGAATAGAGTAGATGTCTTGTCTGCGTTCTACTTTTCATGTACCCGTAGATAAGAGCACAGAAGAAGCTAGACAAGCTAGACTTCAAATGTCAATGCCAACTTCTTCACCTTGTAGATCACTGCATACATGAATTGTACTAAGGTTTGTTTTGGATTTGCAATCTTACAACAATAGCGTGGTAGTCTTTGAAGAACGTCGGACATCTGGACATCTGGTGCTCTTCTATTTTAAAGCCGGAAACAACACTTCTAAATCTCAAATATTTTCCTTTTGCCATCTTTGTTTCAAGGCTGTCCAGATAAATTGATCTTGCCAACTCACACCTATTACTGATCTATACATACATATCTGGTGATCAATATTCACTGCCACAGTTTAGCAGTGTTATGTATCGATTTATGTACAAGCTACATATGTATTTTAGAATCGGAATATACCCAATGGACTTCTTCCTTCTAGAGAAGTAGTTTCCAGGGTAACCCAGGGACAATTTCTGACATGTGTGGGGATTGCACATGCATATTGCTAATGAACAGTGTACTTATTCATGAATTCGATTACATTTTGTTTTTTTAAAGCGCTGTTTTGAGACTCAGTTGACGGATTATTAACAGTTTCTATCCAGAAATTGAGCTAGGAAGTGTGCCCCTAACTCTATTGATTCGTAGTTCAATTCTCTCCAAGATAGGAGTATATGTATGTACATATCTACCTATGTACGTGTGCAGAGGCTTGGCATCAACTACCTACTTTAAATAAAATTTAACAAAAGAAGATAATTATCTTAAAAATCTCTCTCATCAACCCGATAAAATGCCCTGTTTCTTAAAGTATCTAAGCGTACTTTCAGCCTTCCTAGTAGTCTCCAGAACCAAAAGTCTCGGTCGTGATTTTTGTCTAACTTTGGGTGTTTCCCCAAATACATCAGCAAGCATTCCTAAATGCATTTCCAAATACATAACGTTCCGAAATGCATTGTGCACGAGTATAGTACGCAATTAAAACCAAGCAGCACATTGTGAACTACCATGATGCAAATGACACTTGTTATTGTAACTGTTTTCATTTTATCTTTTAAATATATTTCATGAATATTTGGTTGTCATCTGTTCCTTTAGCAAAAGATTAGTTGCATGAGTTGCAATTAATTTGTTACACATAATTCAGAACGTAACCATAACAGAACGCTTTAAAGCATCGTGTATTTGCATCACCAATGCAAGGTGCAGTCATAATGCGTATTTTGTTTATATTTTCGAAGTCAGACTATCTCGTCTTCATGTTATGAAAACATTTTGTGTAAAATAATTTTTTCTACATAAAATGTCATTAACAGACGTGTCCTTCAAAAGTCATAGCGGATGATGTTTCGGTCTTGCGTTAGCTCCTTCTACACATACATTCTCTTTAGGTGAAGAATTTTTCTTCATACCAATGTCAACCCCAAATGATATCTTCTGTTAAATACAATTTACAGTAAATCTTGCTAAACTGAAAGTTCCTTTCAAGATATCCCGATACACGATCAATTTCATACGAATCATGCTTACCAACGAAGAGACAACAATCTTCTCGTTTATATCTCCCGCTTCTTTTTTATTTTTTCAATAATTTTGCATATAGTCCTGTACAAGATGCCTTGATAATTCAATTAGCATAAAACGACACTGAACATCGAGAGCGGGTACTTCCATCTTCTGTATCCATTGGATACAAAAACACAAAAAAAAAAGTTTGTTACCACAGTGTTTTTTAATGTCAAATCACATGTGATTGCATCATTATCAATATTTTTTTGACATAATGAGTAATGGACCAGCAGCGTGGAGAAGCCCAAGAAGATATATAGTACGCGATCGAATGCAGGCTGGTTTGGCTACCTCTATAGCACAGTCTACCTATAGATATATGTAGAAATCTGAGCTAAATGTAATTGACAACGAGCGAAATTGTGAACAAAACGAATGCGGAATAAAAAACAAAAAAACAAGGAAAAAAAGAACGAAAACAAATATATGAGTATGAATGTATCTGCGCATAAAAGTAATAAAAATATGAAGTAAAAGATAAAAGTGAATGAATTTCTGAAACAAGTACATTAGTTTTATCTTTGTGGCGGCCTTCATTTCCACATTTCGCAGTGTCACAATAAATATTCCCTCAGCCACCGCAGCCGTCGTCATCATCATCATCATCACGCTGAGATAATGAGTTATTCGTGCGGATATACCTATACGCGCCTGTAACGGCCATAAGAAATAAATAAATATTATTACACAAAATTAATAAGCGTGACCTGGCGGGTGATTTGTAGACACTTTTAACTTCAATCAAACTGATGTTGATTTTTTTTTTTTTTTTTTTTCAACAAGCAATATTTAGTTTATACAGAATGTGACTAATCGTTATATTAAATTAAATAAATTAAATGCTGCACAGCATGTAATAGAAGGCACTAAACTCAACAATTTAATTGAGATCTCCTTGGAGTAATTGTAGATATATGTACTTACACATTTTGGATGAATCAAGTTCACTCTATTTACCCCACATTTGAGTTGATAAACTGGAGTTTCGTAGTGAAACTAGTCCACTTGTTCTTCTGAATTAATATTTATTTAAATTTGAAATGTTGTCCGTTAAAATGTAATTAAAAATAATTGCAGCGACAAAAATGTTCGTGATAAAAATACATATATCTTTATACAATTTATACTTTGATTCTTAAAAGTAGAAACTTTAAAGAGCGACATCTATTAGTTAACCAGCATTTCATTTTGAATAATTTTTGTATTTTTTATTTTCATTATTGTGAACTAATTGTTTCAATACATATTTAAGGTTATTTGGTTGCCATTTTAATACTCGACTTGGCTCTAACTATTTAGTTCCTAAATTTGGGTTTAGTTTCTTTAGAAGTAATTCTCTCAGAGGATTCTATTCTTCATTCTCGGAATGCATTAACGCCTCTGGTTGGAGTT
Source organism: Xylota sylvarum (assembly GCA_905220385.1). Taxonomy (NCBI): domain Eukaryota; kingdom Metazoa; phylum Arthropoda; class Insecta; order Diptera; family Syrphidae; genus Xylota; species Xylota sylvarum. The sequence continues at coordinate 151,403,367 of LR999957.1, read as the reverse complement.
TCTAAATTTCCCAAACAACCAACCGACGAGTTGTTCGAATTAAGTACTAAATTTCTATTGTAGTTGCAATTCCAGCATAGGCCGTATTTGGTGTTAGAACTTCAAAAGTCATTTTGAAATTGTTTTATTTCTAAGGATCTTTGAATATACAACATTGTTGAGCTACTAAAAGTTGTGAAATTCATTAGATAACGAAAGAGTTGAATGGAGAACGCAATAAAGGAATGATTTCTGACAAAATCGGGGTAAATAAGTCCTATTTACAAAAACTAAATGACTTAACTATAAGGAGCACTTTAATTCAGCTGAAATAAGGTTCGAAATTGAATCAAGAGTGTACCTCAAGTAAAATTGCAAACAAAAACATGACCTAGTTCTCGTTTAACTGAACAGCTAATGTGACAAATGCCCAAAACACTACAGCGGTTCGTCTTTGACTTTGGTCACGTTACATTCCGTCCATCCATCCGCTTATAATGCTTGAAATGACATAAGACTAATTATGATATTTTCTAAAAATATTGTTCATAAAATAAATTGAATAAGTCATATTTATTGGGGAAGAGAAAGAGTTTATGCAGCCTATTGTGGCTATATGGAACTACTAAACCCAGAGACAGTGCAGACTGAAAGGCGTTAATGGGTTCAGGAGCTTCTATGCCCTATGACAACAGCTTCTATGTCCTAAAAATGAAAGAAAATGATCCAAAGAGTCTCCTAAAGCGTCTAAGATACTTTGTGTGCTTATTTCACCTCATTGGCAGAAGGCGTCATGGAGAAAGCATTTTAGTGCTAGTACTTCACTACTTTTAGCACAAATTGCCGGTAAAATTTGTTTGTTTCCAATTTTTCATTTCCATTTGTTTGGATACGTAAACAAACAAAACTGCCGTAACTGGAGCTTTGAAAACCCAAGAGAAATAGTAGAACAACCTCTTCATCGACAACGAGTGACAGACCCGACGGAAATTATCTGACTTACTCGATATCGGCTAGTTTTTTTCTACCAATCAGATTTGCAAACCAGAGATTTGCAAGCATTTAGAACCTTCTGAAAAGTAATTTTTGGTAATATTGTCGTTAATATTTAATTTTCGATGTCCCATGTCTTCCAGCAGACCAATGCGATACCCACAGTAAATGAATTTCCAATATTTTCAGAAATTCAAAACTTACTGCAACAACTGACAACAAGTCACTGACACCAATAAAACTTGAAGAAACCCTTTAAAAATCTCAAGACATAACAAAATTCAAATTTTTGCCAATAGAAATAAACGAAAACTGGTTAACCATGATATTGTGTACCAACAATGTGTGTTGTGTTGATATTTGTGAAACAAATCAGACGTGGATATGAATTTTAAGGGAAGCGGTTTGGATCAAGGAGAAAAACAAGTCTTTCAAAAATTGGTAGCTCAATATATGTATAAAAAAAAAGAGAAAAAACTTGTATTTCACTTTTGAGTAGTAAATTTGAATTCAAATTTATAATTGTACGAGTATACGTTTGAGGATAAATCAATTCAACATGGTAACGCGATGGGTTATTGTAAAGCGTGTTGCTAGGCTTTTGAGTATGGTAAAACTACAAATTTACTATTTGTACATCGTCTTGACTGCACGAGGTCTTGTTTGTTTCTAATTTTTATTCTAAAAAGTTCACTTAAAGTATGTGTGCAGGATTGATGTGACGGCATATGTTTAATAGGGTCAGCAGAGTGGGATCCAGGGGAGGAATTGTGATACTTGACACAGAGTCGACATAATCAGCATCAAGTTATGCACAAAGCAAACAAATCTATGTCTTAAATATCGGTAGTACATTAACAGTCTGTCCCTGGTTTATTGGCATAGACCATGGTCTTGAGATAGCCTTAAAGAGATAAGTCTGTTAAAATGCACGAACGAAGTGGCCAATTGACAGGTCCATTTCTGGGGATAACTCGGTAACCCACCTTCGACTACAGTAACTCGATTGTTAGGCTAGCTTTGTAGCATGTGACTCCGCCTTGTTAAAACCAAATATACTCCAAGTCACCTTCTTCCAATTTTTCCCAAATATAGTCAATCAGCATGACCCGGTGACAGTCTCAGTTGAAGTAGTGTGGACCAATGATCTCTTTAGCATACAACCTGCACCAAACAATACGTTTTTGTGAGTGTAATGGCTTATTAACAAAGCCGTAGACCCAGCACTGTCCTTTGCGATAAAAATCGTACGCAAAGTTGCCGCAACCGAACGCGAACTTTGATAAAAAAAATTTGTATAATTTTCAAACGTTCAAGCGTTGAAGCTTGATTTTTCCATGATTATGTATCATATATAGACAAGTTGAAACGTCAAAAAAACTAAATTCACGTAGTCTTAACGCAACGCCAAACAACATCACCAAAACGGCTGATTACACCATTATTGAACTTAGTGTGTAAAAGATCGATTGTTTGACTGCTAATCCTTCAAATTCATTTCCAAACATGAGGTCAACTTGTGTTTTTAATTGGCATGCACATCTCATGAACTTTCTTCCATTAAACTTGACTAATTTAATACAATAATTTCTTTTCAAAATTCGCACTTATTCGGCAACAGCACTCACTTTGAAATATCCATACTGCGGAGATATGATACAGAGTTGTTGTCAAATTTTTGAGCGCAAAAGAGCTGTCATTGTCAAAAAAACATGTAATCTAAAAATAAACCAGTAGATGGCCTACCCTTTCTATATATATCTATGCACATAGGAGTCCGATCAATAGTCCTTGTAGGTGCTTTAAATGTGGTCTAGTGTTGTTAGGAAATGGTGTCTTGTTTTCGCTTACCAACTCGATTATTGCGACTGGGTTACATGGCGTGCTTAATCTTTCAAATTTCTAGTTCTAGTATCCCCACGTCTAACTATAGAAAGTAATGGATCTTTCTGGTCACATAAGATACATAAGTTATTTATAAGATGTGTATATGACTCACTGCTACTAAAATTGGTGAGAAGTCAATGACATTTTAGCATAATTCGGACTCTATAGTCGTTTTTCTTTTTTAGTTCAGAGCAAAGCCTGAGTTGTCAAAAAAAATGTTTGTGTTTCTTTTTTAGTTCAGAGCGCTTAGAGCACTCGATTCGTGTTTCTGAGCAAAACCCGAGCACAGTGGATTTGACGTTTAGCAGAGGGTAAAGCAATGAGAAAACGAAATCGAGAACAATTGAAATGGAGTTCGAGGCTTTGTTTTTAATTAATTATTAGTAGTTAATAATTAAATGAAAACTTTATTTGTGTATAAACGCTATTTCAGTGTTTAAGAAGACAAAAAGCATGAATGGTCGATTAATTTTGCAGTCATATGACAGGTACTGCTCAATCGTATTTCTTAAATAAATCAGAGCGTTCAGAGCGTGCTCTGTTCAGAGCGCGCTCGACATGTTCAGGCTCTGTTCGGAGCTCTGTTCCGAACTAAAAAAGAAAAACGCCTTATGTTGACAGTTGCGCGAACTGTTCTTGTTCTATTGGGGTTGATGCTAGCTCCACAAAAAAAATCTTAATCTTGTTCAATATCTGATTTTTTTCTGGCAGTAAGTTCAACGTATGTACATATGTACTGTGTCCCACTGTATTACCTTTATCCGTTGACCGTAGTGCCTGCCTTGCAGATTCTTCAAAAAAAAAAAACGGACGATGGCTTAACCGAAATTCACACTACACAGTTAATATTTTTGGAAGTAAAGGACTCTCTAAATTTTAGTTGAATATGAAGCCATTTGACCAAAAGTAGTACATTCAGTTTCCAATTGTTCGAAGACCCAACAAGCATAGCGTTGTCACTGAAGTATGTACATGTCTTATACATGTAGTTTGAGACTTAAGTTCTAAAAGGGCTTAGGGCTTACAATAATATTTTTATTATAAAGTTCATAAAAGAACATTTGGTAAATGCAATAAAATTGTGATGATAAATTATAACAATTTTCGTCATGTTTGTGTAATTCAATTATACATTGGAATTTGCTTATAAAAACCTCGCTTATTACGACTAGTCGGTTATAACGTCCACTTTTCTCTCATTTGGTTGGTTTTATTATATTTTAACCTATTTTGGATATAACGTCGTTGGATATAACGTCGTCGTATATAACGATGCGCTGGTTTATAAATATTATGTGTCTAGCTATCTAACTTAGACAGTAAGCCGTAACAGTCCATAGAAAGTCAAGAGTAGATAGTCCTTCAAAAATATAGCTTCCATTACAAATCCTTCTTTTTTCAATGTCGAAATGACAGTCAAATTTTCTTAAACATTGTGGAACAGAATTTGTTTAAAATGGTGAATCTCCGTCGTTTTAAATGCACAAAAATTCCGAGGAGCTGAACGAACGTTCAAAAGTAAATTCAACAATCTCCTGAATTCAGAACTAAGGATATTGTGACATTGGACTTTGCTCCTGTCTTGCAATTTAAGCTAAATAAGGTAGGGAAGATCTGTTTGTGTTAATGATGGAGAAGCTATTATACCATGCAGCCTGAAGCAGTTGTACTCCATCCAGGCAACCGAGCAGTCGTAAATACCTCCGATAAACGACGTCCACTCTTAATATATAGTCCAAAGGCAATTAAACTCCTTTAACCGTTTAACAAATTCATTTTCATTGTTTAACCACGTCCATTCGCCACCTTTACATAGGTTGTTGTAATAAATTTTCAATTTTATTTAATTAATTCCATTATTTATTCGATCTCGCTGTAGGTATGGTATTTCTTTTTTTCTTTTAAAACTGCCACTGCCACTGCAGATGTTTTTTGTTTTTTGTTTTTTTTTTTTAACGAAATGTGAAACGGATTCACATTTGGACATTTCCCATTTTGAAAGTGACTTTTATCATACATACATTAAAAAGAAATAAGGGTTCTCCGCGGTGGCACACATATATATTATATTTTAGGCACGCAATACCCCCTAAACAATCTAAGCACATAAAAACAGTGGCACCCTACATATTTTCTACCCCCGGCCGGCGTGAGATGTTAAGTATCCGACATGCCCTCTCCCTCCATGCGCGTTCCAAACAAAGAATCGAATTGAAAATTATATATGTATGTACTATATATAAAAAAAAAGAAGAAATGCCTACTTTGATACGTTTCGTTTATGAATAGAGAAGCTTAAGTCCCGAAATGGGTAAGTGGGTTTTATGAATAGCAATAGCAATAGAGCAGAGAATTCCATGTTCCTCCCTATGTACTCGAGCCAGCAGCACAGAACACAATGCAAAGGGGTAGCTATAGCACATAGAACGCAGAGCGAAAGAAAAATGTATCTACTAAGCCAGTTGTTTCAGTGTGCGGCCGGCCGGGGAGGGTTGATGGAATATAGGCAGCCGTTGCTTTGACAAGTCGAGCGTTATTTCACGAACGACAAGGGTTGAAATGGAGTGGATGGAAGTACGAGATGATGATGTATTCAGCCAGCCAACCAACCAATTGTAAGTAGGTTGGTACAAGGGATGTGCTTCCAATAGGAATATACCTTGGGGTTGGGGTTGAAATAGTATAGTCGCAGTTAAGCAAATGTTTTCAGTTGAGTTTGTCTTCATTCTTTTGCTTGGATTTGCGTATACATACTACAATTGCTTTCTTCTTCGACTATTGTTTGCAAGGATTTCGTTTATTTTGACGTCTAAATGGAATGAGAACACGCTAAGAAGTCCTGACAATGTCTGAAAAGTTCAACAATTATTATTATGTCTGCGAAATTAAATTTGGAGTTTTTCTTTTTTCTTTTTTTTTTTGCTTCTCTTACTCTCGTATCTGTCAAGTAAAACCGGAAAATGTACTTCAATTGAATGGTATGGCTCTGGCTCTTTAAAACCCAATGAATCTGAATGTAACTTTAATCAAAAGGGGGTGGTGATGGTGAGAGGACCCCTTCCGTTCAATTTTCCATTTACAACCTCCGCCCCAAACATAAGCGGCTTATCTTCCTTTTGCAGGTCTCCTGCTTCTGCACTGCGGTCGGTAGTATAGACTTGGCCCACTACCTTCGTTATTTTTATTATTTATAGATTTTTGACTCTACGTGTAGGTAGGTATGCTTATATACCGTGATCCTCTGGGGCGAAATTGTATCAATACGTTCACAGGACATTACGTGATGATTTATTTATAATAGTCCTGTACACCTAGATGGTCTTGCAAAACAGAATTTATTGCCTGAAACTCAGTATTCACCGCTCGAACATGCAATTAATTTTGAATAATTCGCAATGGAAGTAATTAAAGAAACTAAAAATAGTTGCTGTGTAATAAAGTGAAATAATTTTTGGTGGTTTATGGATGAAGGAATTGAAATTGTTTCCGTAACTAGTTACGTAATAGTTCGTAGGTAGGTGATATTGCTTCCTTATTATGGTTGAAACTACTTCCAGTATAATATTCATTTGACTTTTGTCACCTCCTCAGTATAGTGCGATCCAATTCGAGAATCACACATTGGCAGCACTGTAATCAATAAGCTTCTGTTTTCAAAATGTCAAATGTTAATTTGCTATTACACATCCACGAACTGGATTGTTTAATCACCGCTCAACGCGTTAAATGAAGCAATGATCCATTTTACCTGTCGTTAGTCTTCCGAGCCAAGAGGTAGACCTGACTTAGCTTTACCAAAACAAAGGAATCTAAGTAGATAGAGCGCAATCCGTCAGTTATTGCATAAGGTAGCTGTTGCGGCTTAGAAAAGGACTGGTCAAAGAATGGAACCTACAAGCGTTTCATGTTATGACTGATCAATCCGAAAAGATAGTTAGTTGTACACTACTTTGGTCCTCTTATCGCCCTCTTTGAATATAAGTAGGCCTGAAACCTACAATCTACAATTATGCCAGCAGATTATCAAACAAATGTGGTTTACTTACATGGAACATTTAGGAATGGGAATGGGAAGCAACTAACCAAGTAATTCATCGTTCCACAATAGATTCTAGGTTCATCACTTATTTAAAAGATTGACATGATATGATCCAGATTGACAGCTGCGTGAGCAATAAGAAAGTATTAGCGGTACATGTTTTGTGAAATTTGTAATACACGTTAAGAGCACAGATGCCGAAGAATAAGACTATTTTGAAAATATCTTCACTTAGTCTCCTGAAACCCTTCCAAACGTCCTTAAATCCGCAAACCATCCCTGGCTAATATACATAGTATAGAAATATTTCATTTATCAATGTTATGCCAACTATGACTTTATTTAAAATCTCTAACACAACTAAGCTTGAATCGCAACAATATTTGATAGGAAACAACATTTTAGTCCTTAAATACTCATTGCATTTGTTTACCTCGTTACAGGCGTAAACACCCGCAAACAGAGACGTGAACGTACAACCTTTACACGAGCACAACTGGATGTGCTGGAAGCACTTTTTGGCAAAACACGGTATCCCGACATTTTTATGCGAGAAGAAGTTGCATTAAAAATTAATCTGCCCGAATCAAGAGTACAGGTAAGTTATAGTTTTATTCAATTCTTACAGCAACTACGCACCGCCATCAATAGTATTACATGCCAACCCTCCTCTTGTTTGTATTTCCGACTAACTTTCAACTAAAAATTGTCATTCACATATGTGTCAGTGTCGTTGAAATCCAGAAATCCTTTACGCAAACAATTTGCGTAATGTGTCTTAATTTGGGCACGCTAATGGATGCGTTCTGGTTCCAAAACGATCCATCTTTTGTCCCAATTATTTTCATATGACACTTTGAGGGTTGTTAAACGGTCTGTTTGCTCTCGCCCAAGGATGTAATGACAATGTGCGAGCGCCCGAAAGGACGAAGAAATTGTCAGGGAAAAAAAAGGAGGGAATCTTGTTTGTTTTTACCTCAGATAACAAAAGAAAGGAAATCTTTCCCAAAAATTGTATTCTCCGATCTATGTTTGGTTAGGTGTTTGGTATTGGTACATGCAAAATATGTTTCATGTCCTTTTGAGCGCGTACAAACAAAAGTGCAACAATGGGCATTGTAATATCATACGCATCCCTTGCAATTGAACGCTTCCGTGAGCGTGTTCAATTGAATTGTCAAACAACCGCTTTTCAGTTGACAGTTATTGTCGATAATGATTTTTGTAAACACAGCCGTCATTAGTATTTGGAATAACCTTCTCTTTATACTTTATGTCTGTCGTACGTACATACGTATAGGTACATATGTACGTATTTGGGGAAAACAAAGACATCGTCCTTTAAACATTTCATTGCATAAGTGTACAATGACAATCGATGGAAGCCAAAAAATAACACGGACAAACCTGAAAGATGACACCTTACTTACAATTGTCACCCTCAGCGACGACGACTGTCTCGAAAACGTCATAAGTACATACATATGTACAGAAGTCATTAACATTTGCTCAGAGTTTTTGTTTAATTGTTTTCCTAGTGGTTATTGATTTTTTTTTTTTTTTTAAATAATGCAAAACTTTAGGGTTTTTGTTAAGTTTCACACTTCTTCTATGACAATGAATTGATTTATACTTCGATTCTAGGCATACTTTCATTTTCAAATCGCATCATGAATCAAAATAGAATAGTGAAACAGCATGCACAAGGTTAGGTGATCAAATTTGTTTCAAGCTTTTGATTTATGTTACTTCTGGCATAGTTAACAATCGATTCTAACTGTTTTGAATTTAATTACTTCTCATTCATTGGATGTCAATGATTTGCGTTATCACTAAGATGTGTATCAATAAGTGACAATTTTTAATGAATTATTGGCTTTATTTTGTAAACTTTGGTTTCAGTAGGGAAGACAATTGCCGACGGCGTTCGAACCATTGTCAGTGAATAGTAAATACGATACATGCACGTCAGAAAGGGATAGGAAAACGTTTTCTTTTAGTTTTCGTTGAAATATGTACACATTATGTACGTTGATAATGTTTTATGGTTTTCATAAATTATACTCTAGCAAATATCTGCCATTGCAAAACGTAGAGTATTGAATGAAGCAGTCAAATTGTTTGGTTGATAAATGAAGGCAACTTTAAGGAATTGTGTGTCAAAGCAATAAAGTTAATTCCATCCGTGGTTATCGTGGATGTCATCCATTTAGTAAAGAGACACTTTCACTTCAAACCAATATGCAATAATCATTTGCTTACAAATATACAACAAAACAAAATATACATATATCGAGAATGGTGGGTATTTGACATTAATTGTCTTCAGTAGTATTTCAGTCAGACATGACAGCTGTTTGACAGTTTTGCAAAAGTTAATTTGGGTAATCAAAATACGTCCCCCCTTATACCCTTTTGGGTGGAGAATCTACCATACCATGTGGAACACGATATCTGATAAATATCCGCCTTCTATCCGGCTTCCCTTGCGAATAGTCATTCTTTTGCTGAAATTTTTGAGTGCTTATATCGTTTGTGAATCATTGGCGTGGACCTTATTCTTAACGTATCCTCGTAGAAATAAGTCTAACAGCGTTAAATAGCACGGTCTATTTTTTGATTAGGTTCACAATAGCTTGGCAAGAATATACTTTATAGCGACCAAACAAAGTACGACCTGTTTCCGCAAAATTCTTACCATTTTCTATGCGTTCTTCACGCCAAGGTATATCGTTCTATTTTCTTGAAGCGCATAGGTTTTACTTGATAGCTGTCAAGGAATGACAGATTTATGTTTGAAAGCTCAAAAATACTGCGAAATTAAAATGACAGGTTACTTACAAAGGGCTCATACAACTTCGCCATTTTTTGTCATCGAAAATTTTTGACAGATGCACACACCTTGTTTTGAAAAAAATCTTTTAGAAAAAGAATTGTTCACATACCAAAGAACCTTGTTCATATAAAGCCTCACAGGACTACTTACATATGTATGTATATATTGAATAAGTGAGTTCGATCAGTTATTTATATTTTGTATAAATACCTTTTGGTTTTACCAATGTAGCTAAAGATCCCTTCTCTATTTTATACCAAAGACCAAAGTGACACGAGTATGACCGTAGGTCTAAGTAATTAGATAGTTTATATGCGGATTTTAGTGCCAATATTTATTGCGAAACAATCACTTTTATCACCAAATTAAGTTAATTTCCCAGACAAGTCGTTCCTACTTATAACTGCGAACCAATTTCACGATTATTTATTATACCAACAAAATGTTAAGCGCCTCTAAACAATTGGATCTGTTAGTAGTTAAACCAGTCATGTGTTCGCCAAATAGATACTGACTGCCTGTTCCTGGTATACCGGTTAAAGCCGCTCATTTGAATGACAATCAGTGAACTCTTTTTGTTTCATGACATTAAATCTCTACTTTGAATATCTAAAACAAAAAAAAAAAAATAATAACTATGTAGGTATGCATCTATTTGCTAATGAATGGCATAGGTACAATTATAATTCAACAGTATGGTCCACAAATCATTTTCTATATTAGATGGTATTCCATTACAAATTTATCCTCGAAACTAATTAGTGTAGCAACTGAAAACAAATCTAATAAATTATGACCTTGTAAGTTCTGTTTGCTTATCAGGATAAGACGCGGGTGTCATCTCCTCAGTCTGAGTCTACCCGATGCGAGGGGTGAAAAGGATACTTTTGTTGCAATAAAAGAGAACGCACACACACACACACAGGGGTTGTGAAAATATAAATTCATAACTTTTTCATGTCGACAGTGGCGGCGGTAAATTCCTATCACGCCCAAGTGATTATGATCCTTAAATACGTTAGCGCGGGCAAAGGGGAAGTTGCAGATACTCTGAAGTCGGGAGCAATTTCCCAAAGTAAATAACTGCGGTTATTCGAATGAATGCCTTGGCAAAGTCGCGCGTAATATGGATTTTTGTTTTTTTCTTCTCTCTTTTCATATTTCGATTTCTCTTTTGGTGTCCTTCCTTTGGTTGGAGTTGGAGAGGATAAAATTTTTATTAATGACCGAGCAAAAGAGAGAGAGAGAGAGAGAGAGAGAATTGTCCAATCTCAAAGTTTATTTTGTCATCGGGTGCCTGCACACAGATGTTTTTGGTGATAAATTTCTCACAGGATATACAATTTGTATCATTGTTGATACATGGTAAATAAAAATCTGAACAGGGGTTGCACAAAGGACGTAGTACTATTTCATTGTCAACTGGGATGATGCAGAAGGATGTTTGTTTGTGCGTACACCCTTCACGGTTCCGATTATACTCGTATCTTCCTGTGGTTGCATCGTATTCTTTCATTCGTAACTAATTTGTTAAGGATTTCTTTTTTTTATTTTTACCGACGGTAATTTAAAAAAAAAATTGTGCTGATCCAAAGCAAAAAATTTTGACTTTGATTTTTCAAAAATTTCATTAAAAACCAATCAAATCATCAGGCAGTTGACTTATCAAAGGAAATCACCACACTGTCCTGCTGTCACCTTCGCAAGATTTTCCCTTGAAAACCTCAAAGGAATTCGAAAAGGATAACTCCCCACTTATTCGGTGAAAAGCATAATGAAATTCGATACGCCTTGTTTAATGCTCTTTTCTGGCAATGATTTTAAAATTCAATAAAACGCTCGAACGCACGCACGCACCCTTCAAAGGATCGTATTTGCCTGTCTGTCTCTCCATTTGCGTTCATTGTTTGTGTAAGTGCGGGCGACGTCGATGTTGACGATGAGGGGTATTGCATCCATTAGCACCACCGAAATCAAAAGTCTCCCCCTGCCGAGCAGAGGCAAACAACAAGAAGCATTATCGTCAAACTACGGCACTTTGCGGATTGTTTTCTTGCGGGGGATGACTTCAGACCATTCAAGGGTGGGCTATGTAAATACTAGTGACGATGAAGTTGTTTGTTATCTTTGTGCGATTGCTTTAATTGAATTCCTTACACTTGAGGACTAATTTTGTGTTTTTTTTTCTTTTTTTTCTATTTCAGGTTTGGTTTAAGAATCGTCGTGCAAAGTGTCGCCAACAATTACAGCAGCAACAGCAATCGAACTCCTTGAACAGTTCGAAGGGCAACAGTAGCGTGGGATCCGGAAATTCGGGTTCCAGTCGCAATTCATCGAATAGCAATAATAACAGCGGGAACGCCAACAATCAAAATAACTCGGGCGGCAGCGGCAATAATAACTCATCAACGAATTCCTCGGGCACGCCAGCAAAGTCCAGCAATAATAATGGAAACAGTAACAACAAATCCTCGAATAATTCAACGCCTTCGGCTGCATCCGGTGGCCAATCTATTAAGTCACATCACAGTTCCTTTTTAAACTCGCATTCCCTCGCGTCCCACCATTCCGCAGGAGCCATGGGCGGTAACTCCGCAAACTCCGGTGGCAATTCACTGAGCCTTGGCAGTGGAGGTCACAATTCGTCTCCGATTCTTCCAACACCCGCCACATCTGTCAGTCCTGTGAGTATAGTCTGTAAGAAAGAACACATGGGTGGGGGTGGTGGCGGTGGAGGAGGCGGTGGCGGATACCCTTCGTCCGGAGCTTCCAATGGTGAATCACTGCGCTCCGCCTATGACTCAATGAAAGACGCTTCTGCCGGCGACATTGGCTCCGGAAGCCACCACGCTAGCCTTTACGGTGGTGCCAGCAACAACCCCAGACTGGTGCAACCCGGCGGCAATATCACCCCAATGGACTCCAGTTCAAGCATAACAACCCCGTCCCCGCCAATCACACCCATGTCACCACAGAGTGCCGCAGCAGCACACGCCGCCGCTGCAGCCCAATCCGCCCAATCGGCCCACCACTCAGCTGCCGCTCACTCTGCCTACATGTCCAACCATGACTCCTACAATTTCTGGCACAATCAGTACAACCAGTATCCCAACAACTATCAAACGCCAAGCTACTACTCTCAAATGGAGTACTTCAGCAATCAAAACCAAGTCAACTACAACATGGGTCACTCCGGCTACAGTGCCTCCAACTTCGGCCTCTCGCCGAGTTCCTCATTCACGGGGACAATGTCTGCGCAAGCCTTCTCACAGAACGGCCTTGACTACATGTCACCACAGGATAAGTACGTGAACATGGTGTAGGAGATCCTCCAATCGGCGGCGGCGGGCAATGTGGCTCTAGAACGCATAGGTGATAGCCAGGCCCCCGACAACACATATCCTAAACCCCCCAGATAGATTGTGTAAGTAGTCAATCGCTCACGCTCTACACGCAGCCTGGATCAACGAAATTTATCAGTGATAAGCTAAACATAAAAACAAAAAAAGGAAAAAACGAAAAAAAAATAAAAAAATAAAAAATTAAAAAATTCCAAACATTTTGATTTAACTCTGCCGGTCTATGTCCTGTGTAGGAACTATTGTAAATATGTATTTAAGAATCAAACGGCCAGAGAATTGTTTCATTCATCTTACTCATGAATATGTACCTTAAAATCAAAAAGTCAAAACAAGCGAATATAGCGTCATTTCTCTTGTTTATGTTTAACTTTAGTAAAATAAATAATTAAGAAAATCAAATCCCCCACACATCGTCATATCTTTTTTGTATAATAAAATTGAATCTATATATACAATATTATTATTAAATGCAAAAACAACAAAAAATAAAAAATAACAAAAAAGGAAAAAAAAAATAAATCAACTATAAAAATATATATATATTTAAAATATAGTAGATAATTGCATAGCTTAAGTAAAATATTATTAAAGTTAAGTATATTAAAAACGGTAAAGAAAAACAAAAAAAAAAAAACAAAACAAAAAAGTTATATTAACAATTGTTTGTAAAACACTTTAATTTTATTAATTGGAAATTTTTTAGTTTTCTTTTAATTAGTTTAGATTTATTAAAAAAAAAAAGAGAAAAGAAAGCGAAACAAAGAAGAAAGATTTAATTGTATAAAGGCAAATAAACAAAAAGATAATTATATGAAACAAACATCGAAAATTGTATTTTTATTTAAAAATTTTGACGTTTGACATTTTTAGATGACGTTTGTCTTCTGTGGACCGTTTATTTTAGCGTTTCAAAAGGGGCTGTTTTTTTTTCTGCTTTCATACATTATGTATGAACATTTATAAAGGTTTTCTAATTTTTTAAATATTTAGTATAACGACGCAGACTTCGTTAAGGGTGGCTAAAGGTGAGCAGAATTAAGGTCTATTAAGGTCTACCTCTCACCGAGCCTCTCCTACTGTCAACTTTTTCAGAATAAATGCAGAGAATAATAGTGTAAGTAATAGTTAAGAAGAATTAACCATTGTTATAACAGGGGCCTTAATTATTGTATTGCTTTCGGATTCGGTTTGAATTGGTATTTTGTTTCGTTTTCGAATTGGCTGCAAGTGCTTCCAAATCAAAACCAGACAAAACAAATATCAATCGTCGCTAAAATTACTTTAAGGTGTTGTTTTGGATTAGTTAGGATAATTAAAGTGAAAATAAAGCTAATTGAAAGTAATAATAAGTAAAAATGCATAATGATAACGAAGGACGAGTGTAAAACATCTAACGGAGGAAAACTTAGGGATAATTCCAACTGACCCATGAGAGGTCAGCCATTTGAATTATTGTTTTTAAAAATCCATGCAAATGTTCTGATGAATATTGTATACAGTTTTGTGAAAAACTTTCAGCTGTCAAAGGACTTACTTTACTTAACGGGCTCCCGACCCGTGAAGAGTCTCTGCCTGAGACACAGCAGCCTTCCACTCTCTTCCATCCCGGGCACGCTGCTTCCAGTTATCTAGACCAAGCGCTCTGGCATACGCGATAGCTTGATCCTTAAAACGGAGGTTCGGTCTTCCTTGTCTTCTCGAACCTGGGGGCTGTGATTCAAAGATCCTCTTTGCTGGAGCATTATTGTCCATTCGCTCGATGTGGCCGAGCCAGTGTAGTCGACGTGTTTTGGCTTTTTGGATTACATCCACATCCTGGTACAGCTCATACAGTTCGCGGTTATATCTTCTCCTCCATTCGCCCTCCTCGCATACGGGACCGAATATCAGACGAAGAATTTTTCTTTCGAAAGTGTTCAATATCTGCTCTGCTTTCCTGCTTATCGTCCAACACTCGGCTCCATACAGCAGAACTGGCAGGATCAAAGTTTTGTAGAGCAAACATTTCGTCTTCCGAGTTAGGAGTTTTGACCCCATTTGTTTCGCCAAACCGAAGTAGCAGCGGTTTCCTAGGGTAAGTCTTCGTCGAATCTCCACTAAGTTGTCATTCGTGGAGTTAATATTTACTCCGAGGTAGGTAAACTCCTTAACCACTTCGAAGTTACTGTTACCAACAGTGACGTTTTGTCCTAGGCGGTGGACAGATGCTTCTTTGTTTGTTGACAACATGTACTTGGTTTTGTCCTCATTCACTTCAAGGCCAACTCGTTTCGCCTCTTCTTCAATTGCCGTAAAAGCCTCTAACACGACGCGCTGGGAGCGACCGATGATGTCGATGTCGTCTGCGTATCCTAGCAACTGGAGAGATTTGTTGAAGATAGTGCCTTCCGTGTTCACACCTGCCCTGCGCACTATCTGTTCCAGCACAAGATTGAAGAAGTCACATGATAGCGCATCCCCTTGCCGAAATCCGGTGCATGTTTGGAATAGTTCAGAGGAACTGTTGCCGAATTGCACGTTGCACCGCGTGTTATCCAGCGTCACGCGGCACAGCTGGATCAGTTTAGCCGGGATCCCGAATTCGGCCATCGCCTTGTAGAGCTCAAGACGATGAATGCTATCATATGCGGCTTTAAAGTCGATGAAGAGATGGTGAGTCTCGACTTGAAATTCGTTGGTCTTTTCCAGGATTTGGCTTAGTGTGAAAATTTGGTCGATCGTCGATCTGCCGGGCCGGAAGCCACACTGGTACGTGCCGATTAGTGTGCTGCAGAAGGGCTCCAAACGTTCACACAGTACGTTGGATAGGATCTTATATGCGACATTAAGCAGGGATATGCCTCGGTAGTTCTTACAAGACATAGGATCGCCTTTCTTGAAGATGGGGCATATAGAGCTGATAGTCCAGTCATCGGGCATGACTTCATCCACCCATACTTGGTTGATGACTTGGTGCATGCACCCTACCAAAGCATCACCAACATGTTTGAAAAGCTCTGCTGGTAGACCATCAGAGCCGGCGGCCTTGTTGTTCTTCAGCTTTTTGATAGCTGAGCCGACCTCTTCAAAACTAGGAGGGGGAATGGATTCTTCATTGACTGGATGCGGGTTTCACTCTCTCTACCTGCCCATTAAGTAGCTGCTGGAAATGCTGCTTAAATACATCTACTAATTCCTGTGCTTCTGTGACTAGGTTTCCTTCACTGTTTCGAAGAGCCTGCGTTCCGGGCTTGAAGCCAGCTGCCAGTTGCTTGGCTTTCCTGAAAAACATCCGGATGTTGTTCCTATCGCTGGACTCTTCGATATCCTTGAGCTGGGAGGCTGCGTGGGCCCTTTTCTTCTTACGCAGGATCTTCTTCTCCTCCCTTCTTCTGGTTCGATACTCTTCTCTCGCTGCCCTTGTTTTGCGTTGCAGCGCTTGCAAGTGTGCATTTTCTGTCACCTTTTTCCGGCGTACGCATTCATCATCATACCAAGGGCTCTTTTTGGGTGGTGGCTGGTAGCCTATGGTGGTCTCTGCTACCCCTTTGATGATGTCGCGATACCGGTTCCACAGATTGTTGGCGTTTGTGGATGGTGAATGCACAGCGGAGAGTCTCTCACTCAGGCGCTCCCTGTAGGCTCTGGCTACTCCAGACGTGCTAAGGCTTCTAACGTTGAATTTCTTTTTCTGGGCGGTCTGCAGCTTCTTCTCATTAGATAGTCGAGCTCTGAACTTAGCTGCAACAAGAAAATGGTCAGAGTCGACGTTTGCCCCTCTGAACGTTTGCACATTCAGAATGTTGGATGCGTGCCTCGCATCTATTAGCACGTGGTCGATTTGGTTGGCGGTTCGACCATCTGGAGAGCGCCAGGTTGCTGTGTTATTTGAGAAGCTTGTTCATGACAGTTGTCTCTTGGATGTTTGTCCGACGCTCGCGAGAGGTAGGACCGTGAATGAACATTTTGGTGTTGTCTGGGGATCGAGCTTCGAACACCTCGCTCCGTAGTCCAACGCGCTAACTACTTAAAACATGTCGCTTTGAAGTATTAGATATATTAATTTGTCTACCCAAGCTCTGCTATAAGTTACACCAGGGACATTCGCTATTAGCTACTATTTTGGTCTTAAGAAACAACTCTGTAACAAAGCCCCGTCAATCATCCTCATCATCCCAGTCCTGCTGTATGGTGTGTTAGTATGGATTTTGTCAAAAAAAGGATGAGGAAAAAATATTTAGGACTAATCCTGAACAAGAATTTGGACTGGAGACTTATTACAGAGGAAAGAGATGCAACCGCATCTTCGGGGAAAAATCGGATACCAAACCCAAAAATCGTTCTTTGGATGTAAGTATACAGCAATCGTTAGACTAATGATTACCTACTTACGACAACTTAGGCTACTGGCTAGCCGCCAGCAAAGTATCCAACCTCAACTAATGACGAAAATACAAAGAGTGGTATGTATCAGCATAACTGGGGCCATGAGAACAATTACAACAGCGGGAGTGGAAACATCCCAAATTGTAAGGAAATTTACTGGAACAAACGTTAGCAACGACTACCTACTAATGTCTATTTGCTTTACTAAACCTTTCTCCTGCCTTTTTTGAAGTAAATAGGAATGAGAACTAGAAACTAAATCGTAATCGTTCGAAAATGGGAACAATTTCCCACCTGGAAAATATCTCGTAAACTTTGGTCAAGCATACGATAAAAACGGAACCGAAAATACTTCTGAAAAGAGAGAGGGTATCCCTCTCCTTACTTATAAGCGTAATCAGTGGTCGCAACCTACTAATAAAATTAGAAATCATACTATGAAACTAAAACTAAAACTGACTGACGATGACCTTCCTTCCCATTTCCCTTGCCACTGCCCAAGCGTCTGTTACCTGAGGAATAGAACTCTACGAAGTTACTATGCACTTCCAAAACATCTCTCATCTTTACAGGTTTTCGAGAACATCAGCATCTGGCTGAAAGCACTTAACATGGATCCACAAGTAGAGGAAGAATACGGACCAAACCAAGACCACTGGAGTAAACCTCAATGGGCATCACAATGGGTCTGCATAGACCTGATTATGAGAAGGAGAAACTTCTCAGAATTGTTAAATAAAGGGAAAACCAAACTACATGTGTACGTATCCCCTATTTAAACATTGGAGTCCTAAAGCGCCCATTATCTCCTGCTATCCTAATACTGAAAAAAGGTTCTTCAAACCAACCACTGGACATCCTAATCATCCCAATCCTCAAAGATCTTGTTTTATGGAATTAGAAAAGGATCTCAACCCACTTGAAGTGCACACCTAAAAGAGTTAGTTAAGGACACTTTTTTTTTTGAAGTTCCAAGTCTGTGGTGAAAACTTTAGCGTAAACCGATTTTCGTATAAATCTTAATGGGGTAGTAGAGGAGTAGGACGAGGACGTTAACCTATAATTGGTATATGTTCGCTACTACTTTAAAAAATTTGGTACATCTATATCGCAAAAGTTTTGACCTTGTTTTTTTTTATCTGATCTAAGCTAAGAATTTTAGGTAGTTTCAGAGAAAGAAGCTTAGATAAAAGGAAGGTTGCCATAGAGGCAGTTCTAGTCTGTAGGAAGGATAGTTTAACATTTGTGGGGAACTTTATTCTTTCCTACTAATACTTGAGGAGAGCAGCGTTTCTTTCGTCAATTTTCCTCCTTTTTCTACTTCTCTCCTAAAAGTTTCTTTTTAACATTTGAACATTTTGTGATGCTTAACCTTTCTACAATCAATTGCATTCGCATTCTGTTGGTTCTCCTTTCAAAGTGTATCTTTGGACGTGCTTAGGGTCTTTTTCTGCTAAACTTAGGGTAAAACCTCTGCTTACTCCACTTAAGAGCCAGTGAGGGGCAAGATTTTGTTGTTTACATGACGTTTGTGAAATGGCATCCATTCTTTGCTAATTCTAAACGCTTTCTACATAAATATCTTATTGCGTCAGCTCTTGCAAATATTGAGATGATTCGCCAGATCCAGACTTCACTACACTACATCGTGATTTGAATTTTTCCCAGACATTTCTATTAGAGATTACTAAGTGATAAATAAAAAATTTCTGAAACACTTGTAACTTGTTCAATTTGAGTTACAGAAACTTTGGAAATGTACCAACCAACATGACGAAGGATAGATACGCCAAAACAGTAGGGTAACATGTGAAAGTTGACTGATTCACTGATAATGACAGCTCAGTTCTCTATGCATACATACATGCATAAATGTCATTTCGAACCACATTTCCATTGATATTCTACAAATCCCAGTGGACAAAGTTCGTCCCTATCAAGATCTTCAGCTGGTTTACTCTACTCTGCTTTTAGCAAGTCATTTAGATCATATTTGTTGCTGTACCCGAGTTTATTGTACTCTGACAACGAGATCCTTCATTAACTTGTCTGGTGGTACCTATATTCCATTTTACCTAGAATCAATACCTCAGCTTACCAACCTATGTACGGTACATGCATGTCACTATGCATATCTTTTTTGAAATTGAATCGAGAAAAAGCGTGCAGCAAAAAGTGTCAAATGACGAGTTGGTTCCATTGAATGTGGCACCTCCAATAAGAGGTAACGAGAAGCACGCACTCACACCGTTCGTTGTTGGTGCCATAACATAATGACAATCAATTTCATTTGGCATCTGGAATATCGGGGTCGTCGCAATTAAAAAAAAAAAAAATAAAAAATAAATGTGGGTGCGGGTAGGCTGAGATTTCACCAGCGATGTAGTAATAACCGTTGTGAAGCTTTTGACTCCAGCACCACTGTCACAGCTGGGAATTGATTGACAATTTCTTTCTTTTTTTTTTCCCATCACACATCGTGTGTGTATCTCATGAACGAACGAATCAATGTGTATCAATGGAGTGGTACTTGAAACATGATTTTGATTCAAATTGGAAAAAAAAAAAAAATCGGAAAAAAGACAAAATCAGCGGAAATTGTTCAAAAAATTTCTAATTGAAATATTATGCAATTTTTATTTCGGGTTTTCATTTCAACTTCCATTCAAGCTTTAGTCGATCAAAATGAGGCTTACGCACATATTTTTTTTTTTTCTGCTGATTTTCTCAAGAAATAGACTATTGTGACATTTATGATACAAGTGACAATAAGTTATGTGTTCGAATAGACGGATATGGAACACTAGGGGGAAACCGAGAAGAGAAACATTCAATTCAAAGAATGTTACCCAAGTCCTGGAAATTAGTGTTATCAATGGAAACATTAGTTAGTTGTCATCTATAAGACAAAGTGAATCTCCGAAATTCGAAAAACTAATTTGACACTTCGAAACATAACATCGTAACCATAGTATCTCGTTATTACGTTACGTTGTAACGCTTGTTAAGTTGTTTAAAGTTAAAACAGAGGCATACAAGAAACTGTAGGCGATAACACAGCTTCTGTGGGATAAGATGTAATGCATACAGGATCATAGATGACACGGTTTTAAAGTCTTTAACTGTGACGAGATCCTTGATGTTAGACGAAAATGCGTTTCAGGGAAGCTCTTGGCTGTCAACAATTACGAAGAAATGAGGGGTTTTTTTTTGTTAGGTTGGAAAATACTTTACTCGGGGGAATCAGGCTCAATCCATTTTACTAGAATGTTTCGACTTCGAAAGAAACCCGGCACTTCAGTAATAAGGAGAGTTCAATATCAGAATTCATCACATCCGCATTAAAAATCTGCTACTTGATCCGAGCAAAGGCAGGACAATTACAAATGAAATAATTCGAAGTATCGTCGCCCCTTCCACAAACGTCGCAGTGGTATCTCTTCAGCCAAATGGAAAGTGTCTACAGTCTTTTTTTCTGATAGACATCAAGAACGCCGCTGATTTCATTTCTCTTCGGGGCTCTCTGTGATTGAAGTGGAAACAACAGATCTCAGCTTTGGTTGGGCTCGGTTGTAGTGGCCAATTCTTGCAATATGGTACAGGTCTCGCTACCTGTTTCAGGATTCCAATGGACTTGTGTTGAAATACCAAATTTTCGAAAAGTCGTGTCTGGTACGTCACAGATGTTTATGCTAAAAAGTACAGGGGCGAGTACCGAACCTCGGGGAAGGCCGTTGTTGAATTTCCTAGTTCCTAGTTCCTAGAAGACATTGAATAACCTGTCACTAAACATCGTGCATATTAGCTTGCAGATTTGTATGCAGGGCATGATCTGGATAAACTTGTACAGAAGGCCCTTTTTCCACAAGATGTCGTAGGCTGTTAGATCCACAAACCATATACAGTTTGTGTTGGAAACCTTTTCCGATGAAGTTTGTTACGGCCAAGACTTATCTCCCACTCCACCAATTTTTGTCGGTTTTTGTCATCTCCTTAGTACTGCCAGAGGCTGTGGTGGGTGTTGAAATCTCGAGTTCGAAACGTCTGGTGAACATACTTGTCAGGTTTAGAGCTCAACCTTTCATTTCGTTCTGGATTTAGGAACAGCTTTGACAGGGTAGTCTAGCTTTTCCCTAGAGCGTATCCGGCTAGTTTTCCGTGGATTCCTCCTCTTCTGGAAAGTAATAGCTTTGTATTTAATTTGGAAGACGATATATCTATGATCTGAGAGAGACATTTACGGCAGAACTCTTCAGTTAATGATCGACTTGAAGTACCGGTTAGATATCGCCAAGTCAACTGCTTAATTACCTCTCACCATAACAAAGGTTGGCTGAGAACCAACATTGTTAGTGACCATGTCAGACGATAGTAAGGGATCAAGGAGATGGTTTCCTCACATATAGCGTTTGCTGCTGCCCCAGACTAATTCTGAGCATTAGCACCGCACTATATGAATAATCCCACTTCCTATCATGTAGGGTTTCGTACAGCTGCCTTGGTGAAACAACTGTCCACTGTTTTAAGTTACTATACCTGCTTCAACCATATTTTGAGCGCAGATAGCACCACCTGTAGGGAAACGCGCGCTTCGAAGCGTACACGCTTCCATCAAGAACTAAGAACGAATCTTGTGTCTTTCGTCTTAGTCTGTTCGAGCTGATAGAAGAGGAGTCTTACACCTTGAGTCTTGGTACAGATAGTAGTAACAGATCCACGGACAGGCACTACCTCCGTTTCCGTGTGTGAAAATTTGGTGAATTGTAGACTTCCGTTGCGTACATGATACATAATTTCAAACGTTCCCTAAACACACTCCCATCTGTTAGAAAAGAGGTGGTGTATGCTTTCTGTTAAGCCGTCTACATCTGTGTTGAATGACTCGGTGGCTGGTCATAGGATTTGGATTGTACAGTGTTCACGAATCAGGATTATCTTTAAGATTCATTCACAATAGTCATCATAATTCGGATCTGCATAGTCATATCGTATTGTGTCATCAAGTACTTGAACACACGGAAGCGTCAACATTTTTGCCCACGTCATCTGTCCCTTCGTCCACCCACCCCCACCGCGTTGGGAGGTCATTTTCTCATTTTCTTTTCTGTATTCTGTTTTTCTTTTTATTTTTTATTTTTTCGCCCAAAGTATGGCCTCTCGAATCGAATAGAATTTCCTTCAATTATTTATTTTATTATATGTACGTACGAGTACATTCCGTTTGCAATTTTCCCGGACCGACTTGTTTTGTTGCCGAACCTCAAGGGGCTTCTTTTACGTTCCTCCTCCATTAGCACGACAATCTATTGCATGCATAGTGCTCGCATATGCCAAAGGAGAACTAGTTCATGTTATTTTATCTACCACTCGGACATTAAAGGCACACTTCGCTCGATAAGTTCATTTTGTGAGTGCTGTTGCAGTTCGGTTTGCTTCGCATGCACTTTTGCTGCCTTTGCTTGCTGGTCGGTTGGTCTTCGTCGGTCTGACGTCCACACCACTAGGAGCGTTTCATTACATGTTGATGTTACCAACAACGTCAACGACAACGACACTACCGGCGACTAGGGACGAATGCAAAACATGAAAACTGGCATTCTACAATTGGATTAAAATAGTTTCGAGTGGTTTCCTTTTCGCTTCTCGCATTGTTTACTAGTTTTCTTCTCCTTTTTCACTGCCTGTGCGACTGCATATGTGTGTGTGTGTGGTGGAATAACTAAATTTAATATATGCCGCCATATATTGGCTTCCCACCTACCATTTCCTTTAAAACGACGACAACGACTGACCATGTCTGGGAGCAGGTCTTACTTGCAATTGACCTGCAGTTGGTGTGGTGACTGGTGGCTGGTGGCTGCTAGTGGGGTGTCTCTTGCAGATATTCCATTACTTGGACGAAGAAGTAAAAGAGGAGTAGAAGGTGCTCAGGTGACAACATTTTAACAAAAAAAAAAAAAAGGAAAAGAAAGTAACGTCCTGCAGTTCAGATTGCCTTGTTGCAACAATTGAACAGCATATCCATCCACAAAAGCCAACACCAAGTTTTACACAATTGAAATAAAAGTAAACCTACCCAATCTACCCTAAGACATTTCTAGGACTTCGCTAGTGTTACTGTTGCCGATTTTACAGTATTGTACTGCGGACAATAGAGTGCAAAATGTTGCACCACTCTTGTCATAAGCGATGACGAATGTAATTAATCGATACGGGGTTTTGGATAATTTTTCCTTGTATTTGCGTGGATTAACAACTTGTAAGTTGTGCTGTAGAGGTTATGATTGTTGAAGATACTCTTAAGCACATGTGTTGGCTGTAATAATAATGATACTCTTACTCTATTGGTCGTGCTTATAATGGTTAATTAAGTCATAAAAATGCCATTAATGTTAGCACATCTCAATAACCGTAACGCTATGTCATGACCAGAAGTACCAAGTTGATCGTTAAACTCGAAACTACTTTGCCCCTACTGGGCTATTAATTGTATAGTGCAGTCGATTCAGGATTCAAAAATGACAAACTATACAAACTAAAAGCATGTGGATTGAGTATTTTAGATCGTCAGCCAGGATGTCCTACAAAATGTCGGTATAAGCCTTTTGGATGGGTTCTACGTCCACAACACGCTTTCTTTTCATCGGCAAATGCATTTTTTTCGAAAAGGGTTGGCTCGGTGGAATGAATTCTTTTGTGGACAATGCCCTTAGAATCGTACAAGCAAATCAACATTGTCTTCAGTTTTGATTTCTCCGAACGAGACTTTGGTTTGTCTGGCGTCGTCCACACGGCATCTTGGCGCTTGATTTCTGGATCATATTAAAAACACCAGATTTCAACACCAGTCACAATGTTGTTAAGGAAGTTTTTGTCCTTTTTGGTCTCCTTCTTCATTCCTCGAGTGTTGAATTCTGAACAATTTTTGGTCGATGCTCAGTTTTGTACTGATAACACAAATATACTGTCACTTCGGACGCAATAACTTCGGTTCTTACTTACTTACTTGGGTGGGGTGAACCTGGGCCTTCACTAACAAGTGTTTCCACTTAGCCCGGTCGTTAGCTAACTGCCTCCAGTTGCGTACCCCAAGTTGAGGTCCCCTTCTACTTGTGGGCGCCACTTAAGGCGAGGTCTTCCTCTACTGCGTTGTCCCTCCGGGTTATTTTCGAAGACTCTATGGGCCGGAGATTTTGTGTCCATCCGCTCTACATGTCCTAGCCATCTTAAACGGCTGATGCGCAATTTTTTTTAATAGGTCGATGTCGCTGTACAGCTTGTATAGGTCGTCGTTGAATCTTCTCCTCCAAAGCCTGTCAACGCAAGCGCGACCGACAATTTTACGAAGAATCTCTCGCTCGTAGCAACCGACTATAACTTCATCCGCTTTAGATAGAGTCCAAGCTTCAGAGCCATAAAGCAGGACTGGGATGATCAAGGTCTTATACAGAATCTCCTTAGTTCTTCAGGGTAGGTATCTACTACTCAATTGCCTTCTCAGCCCAAAGAAACAGGCGTTGGCAAGAGTTATTCTTTTCAATTCCTGAAAGGGGCCGAAACCATTGAAAATGTATTGGTTTGAGAGGATGGTCACGAATAGGAACAACACTGGTGAAAATATGCAGTCTTGTCTTTCTTCATTTTGGACCTCGAATTCCTCAGATTTTTTCAATAAAAGGTGTTATTATGTGTTTCTTTTCTTGTCTTAATGGCAATTAATCTTTGGTTCAGTGACCAATT
Source organism: Xylota sylvarum (assembly GCA_905220385.1). Lineage (NCBI taxonomy): Eukaryota > Metazoa > Arthropoda > Insecta > Diptera > Syrphidae > Xylota > Xylota sylvarum. Next base: position 151,378,166 of record LR999957.1, on the reverse strand, counting down.
CCTGTAGAAAAGCTGATCCTGGCATGGGTTGGTTGGGTTGAATGGTTGTCCCCGGTCAGCAGAGACCCACTTAGGCCAAAAAGAAGCTCCAATGTGGTACCAATATGGAAAACCCGGATTACCAGCACCGGAGACCTACATGGAGACTTTCAAAATTAGACATGAGGGAGGGCAACTGTTTTGCTGTGAATCCATGACGATATGGTTCGCTTTTTAGGCATTAAAACGGTTTGCCTCGGTGACAAAGCTTTTTATTTTGCTTATGTCAAGTCTAACTCGATCGCTAAAATCTTCGAAGAATACTCGCCTACCTATGGTTTCCCTTCTCAAAACTGACAGGACAGGACAGGTATAGAGAAGATGTGTCACGGTTTCCTCCTGAAGGGAATACCAAACCTTCTGACATGTCTGCCTACTAGACAGGGCTCTGTGAGGGCGCCAACTATATTTCTTAGATTTATTCTATTGACGGAAATAAGTTTATTGGTTTTCCAACAATCCAGCTCTGACCAGATTTGTTTAGAAGAGATACATACATGTGCTGATATTGTTCCACCTACTGTTTGCCATTCTATTTATCGATTTAATAGATGTTGAGGATTCCCCTATTGTCAGGGAAGTTCCTGTCTTTAGCTAGCTCGACTGTTTTGTAATTGCCTGGAACCCGGCACAGGGATCCATCACACCTGACAGTGATCTCGTTAAGAGATCCACGGAATTGCTTTACCAACTTGAATCGAATTATTGGCGATTCCGAGGCTTTTATCGCAGCTTGACTATCTATGAATGTATATAGAAACCAATACCGCTGTACTCTATCAAGTTAATCGAAAGCCAGGTCACGGCTTCACGGACTGCTGTGACCTCTGCTTGGAAATATACTACAGTGGTCCGCTTCTGTCATAGTTTGTGTTCTATGTATTACCTGCACTTGTACTTTTATTTTGTGTTGATACGCAATAATGAAAGTGAGTAACAAGTAAAAGACAAAACGTTTCGAAAGAGGATTGTGTCCAGTTCTCACTCTAGTTCTATGCAGAAGATTTTTCTAACCTCGAGTGTGTCTGTTCTGCCAAGTAGTGAGTTTAGCAATGTTTTATATGAATACATTCTCTAGGGAAATAGAGGTTATCAGAATTCAACATTTAGTTCTGGTGAAGTTAAGCAGTTCTTTCCTTCCGACAACACCGAGATCGGCAACATCCCACATGCATCGGTGATGAACTTATTTAACCATTCTAATGTGTTCTTATTGTCCCTAATCCGTAAAGGACTCGAATTTCCAACAGAACTGACTGGAGAAGCTTGTTAACCAAATCAGAACTATCCGAATAAAAAATTTGGGGCAATCGGTATATGATCCACATCAGCAATCAGCAACTTTGTGGTAAGAGTACTTACGGGAAGGTTCGGGGTAAATATCCGCAAACTTGTTGTTCAAATCTAGCAAAGAAACTGTAGTATTCGACTTACCTTGTAGAATATAACTTTGACTCTTTAACTCTGCACTCCACAATGCATTTGCGAAATTCACCACATTAAAGGCTATCGTCTCTAAATAATTCATTGTTACGGGGCTGTACTACAGATAATAACATATATTCCTATCATAGTGAAACTTGGATGTCATCAAAAACGTAGCCCATTCAACTAATGAGTATATGTAGAAACATCTATGTTTCGAAGGACCCTGATAGCTGAAGATGACTTTTAGGCGATTTTAACATCCACTAGCGGACCTACATATTGAATTGACTAGTTTCCTAGTCTTACTGATAATAAAGCACGGTATTGACAGCATGGTCACTACCATTCTGCTAGTAAAATATTCCCTGTGGCCCATACGTACTTTAAGTCACAAGCTTCTCTAAAAAACTAATTAACTTGATGACGTCTTCGTTGTGGAATCCGTATCGATGTTCTTGTTATTTTCAATTTTGATTATAATTCTACTACTTGTTCTGTTGTCACATATAAATTACTCGTAAAAAAGCGTTAATTTAAGACACTATCCATCTGTTAACCGTCGCAGGTACGACTGCTTAATAATCAAAGCTAATGAGCAGTCGGTAATACCTAATCAACAATTTCTGGATCATTACGGACGGCCAGCAACCAGTACCAGACGCTCAATTTGTTATAATTAGCAATAAATACAAGCCAAGCAATGACACAACACAAATCACACGTCACCGAGCTTTACCCGAACATCGACAATTTCCCAAACAAACTTTGGAGAACTAATTAGACTCACCAATCAAAGGTAACGTAACTGCGGACAATTAGTCTCCAGATTATCCTGGACCGAACTCAGTTGACAAAATGAATTTCATTCGAAATTCAAAAGGGCAATGCTAGAGAGAACAACACTCACACAGGCATTTTTTTTTATTGATGACAATGTCCGATTGAAAAGTCACCAACGCACGCGCAACCCGATAGAAAACCGTATCGAATAGTTTCTCTCCATATCGTTCTTCCTGACTCAGCCGCCAAGCTGTGTGTCTGGAATTTAATCTCCGCACAAAGCCGGAAGTATTGAATACGTACACACATATAGCGATTCGATTGGGAACCGTGAACCAGACATTGCACTCCCAAAATTCGAATCTGGAATAGTAAAAAAAAAAAAAAAAAATAAAGAAAAGGAAAACCCAACTGAATAAAGAACAATATGACAACGGAGCGATACATAAAAAAGTTAAAAAAAAAAAGGAACAGAAATAAAATTTATCGAAAACATATAAATTATCATTTTATATTTAATAGGATCACGTTTAATTGTGTCAAATGGCTTCCGGAATTTCACCCTCGGGGGAGACCCTTGCACACATAATAGTCGGTTGGTCATAGTCATATGTGCCATCATGACATACGGAAACGTGTACTTTAGTACTCCGGCCGGACCTGACAAAGCGAACAATGCCTCAAAGGACATTCCTGTCGATTAGCGAAAATTGAAGAGAGCTATTAGTCGGTTCAAAATTGAATAGCCACTCGTAAGTACGTACAGACGTACGTACATACGTACCTGTGGGATAAGGACTAAATATCACTGTCACTTTGCACATCCTTAATAATAATAATTATTCGAGGCGGGTGGCCGAAGAAAGGATGACAGTCGACCCTCGTTTTGCGTGCTCGTGTCCTCATTTAACGCTTTTTGTGTGGCAGGCAAACCAAATTAAGTTCAGAGAACAAAAAAAAAAAAAAACATACTGTGTACGTGTGTTTCAAAATTAAGTCGCACTGGGAGATAAATCTTTAAAACAGGAAATGGAAGGATTTCTTTAAAAACTTTCTTTTTAAATTAATGAACTCATTAATTTTAAATGTTTCTCCTCTACATCCGTGTCATGATAGTTACATAATGGTCTCCCTAGGAGCTACAGCAGAGGCGGAGTTGACGGTTTCAATTTTACCGGACAAGATGCATCTCCTTTACCTCTCAAATTACAAATATTTGGCGCGATAGGTCATTGGTCCCAGGACCCAACTTTTCTCAATCATTTTTTGCATAGAGAACAGGCTGCCATTCATAAAGGTCACCCAGTTTTGGACTTTCCTTATAGGTTCGTAGCAGTCATTCTTCAACTCCTATTTTTAAGCACTTTATCATAACTAAGTTTAACAGTTGGAGACTTAGTGCGGAACCTTGGAGAACGTCGCTAGTGAAATTGTACTTCCATATTCTATAGCATATTTGATAGCCGCATGTGCTACAATGATTGATGCATTAAACCAGCTACGCGAAGTTTTGTGACCTAGATTACGCTCAGCCTACATAAATAGGTCAAACCTGGAAAATTAGTTTCCAACAGAAGACTGAAGACTTCGCTTTCGTCTCAGTGTATGTAGGTAACCTTAGATTTTCTAAGTGAATGCGGTTTGGTTGGTTTGACTTTTTGAGAGCTTTATAACCGTTTCAGCGAGTGTCGGTATCTTTTTTTTTACATAAATCTTTATAGGAACCACTTTTCGACAAATGAATTAATTTCTTGTCAAAATTCTGTTTGTTTGGATCGGCAAAGGTTCCAGTCTCCATCTGACGTTTTCTTGCTTACTTTCAGATTCTCTGCAGTTCTGGGTTTTGGCGATCTGCAGGAGGTTTTCATAACCGGATACGTCAGTACGAAACATCTGGTGAGGATACTAGTCAGATTTTGGCCAGTATCCTCAAACACTGGGATCTCGTTCTTAGTTTAGAAGAAGTATTGACAGACTTGTCTAGTTCTTCTCTAAGGCGTATCAAGTTAGTTTTTCAAGTATTGGTCCTCTTCTCCAAAGTAATAGCTTTCCAGTTAAATAACGTCAAGTAAATCCCCTCCTTTCTTTTTGCCGCAACAAAGATTGGTTGGGAACCAGCGTTCTTAATAACCGGTTGCACTTACTTATTTTTAAAAGAGAGAACTGTCGACGTCTTGTTGAAGGAGACCAAAGACTTGTAGTGCAGCAATGGCTTTAAACAATTTGGTGTCGTCAGCGTTGAGGGAGACGGAGAAATGTTTTATTTTCCCGTAGGAAGGTGGAAATGTTTTAAAGACGAAACCTGTACCCACTCCGGGTCCTCGCGGCACTGCTGTCAAGCAACGCCACTACACATGCCGCATAGTAGGAAGTTGTTCGGAAGGCATTGCAACGCGTTGGTTCTGTTTCCTTCTGTCTTCTTTCTGTATGACATCGCCTTCATGGCACCATTCCATATTTGCGAACCGCAGAGCATTATTGATGCGGTAACTCTCGCTAAGAGTAATCTCTTCTTGTGTTTCGGTCACCCGATATTTGGCATAATCCTTTCCAGTGCGTACATACGATACGTCGCTTGACGTATCCATCTTGATTGGTTGGTTAGTTTGGAAGGGAGAGGATGACCTCATCATGTAGGCCGCCGATTGGGCCCGTTGTGTTCCCCTCTAAAAAGGGAAGTTTGATTTGAGGATGGGGAGTTGGGTGGGGTTCACTGTTCCAGGAAGTGTCCTGTATTTCTGACGAACTCAAGGATCTTTCCGAAACTGTAACGTCTAAGATAACTCAAAGCCCAAACAGGACGTGTCTTCCCAGGAATTCTTATCTTAGCGCCCCTTGTGCGGCACATTCGCAGAGGAAGTGCTCGAGGCTTTCTTCCTCTTCCTTGCATCCCGGGCAGATGCTTGATGTCACCTGTTCCAGTTTGCATGCGTGTTTGTTCAGGTTGATGTGTCCGGTGTATAGACCGACCATCCGTCTTAGTTGTCTTCTGTCTAGATCGAGTGCCCTATTCGCCTGACGGTGGCAGGGGCGCTCAGTCAGGCTTTGGCAGCTTTGCAGGTTAGCAATCCTTTCCACATGTTTTCCTGGTGTTTTGTGAACGAGCTGCTGTATGCGGTTTAAACAACCTTTACGGCTACTCATAAGATTAAGGAGGTATATCTATGTTTTTCGCAGCTATGTTCCCAAATTAGGTTGACCTGGGAGGAGGTTACCAAGCTTGACTGTCCGAGCAGAAGTGAATGCAGTTTCCTTGATCCTAAGAAGTAGTAAAAGACTGTCACGAATTGTTCCATTGGAATGCGTGATTGAGAGGTGGCGTTCGGCAGTATACCCCCGCCCCGATTCTCCATCGATTTGTGATCCATCCGTGTACACTTCTATTCCATCCTCGTTTGGAACGGCAGATCCCTGCCGCCATTCTTTTTGTTTGGGGAATCGAACTGTGTGTCTTGTATAAAAATGATATTCTTTATTTAAAAGGTCGCTCGGATGCATTACGAGTCCAGAGGCCGCATGTACTTTCTTCCAGATAGCCCTGTGTCCCCTTTGCGGTCCGTTTGTTGAAATGTCGTAAAGTCTTGAGTCTAAGAGTAGCCAGTTCTGAAGCAGCCAGACTGATCTTTTCAGCTCTAGTCCTATAGGGAGTAGGTTCAAGATTGTTCCATGGCTGCTGTGTGGGTACTGGATTGGGATCCGGTAATTCTTAGGCAAGCCATACGTTGGATGTTCAATAATAGTGAAATGGCGTATTTCCTACTCTACTCTACTATTGGCCACCATACAAACACTAGAGTAAGATGGGCCTGACGATGCAAGTGTAAATCGAGTAGACTTGCTTCGGTCTCAAACTCCACGTTTTACCAAAAGCCCTACAGCATATCCAGTATCCAGTACGCCCTTCTAGCTTTCGTGATTCTGTTTTCTAGATTTCTTCTCCAAGTCAACTTGTTGTCCAGGATGATCCCAGATACTTTACATCGTTTTTTAGGTCCAGTTTCACTCCCCCTAAAAACGGTGCACGGAAGTCCTCTAGCGATTTTAAGATGTTTTCCCGTGATTAAGATTGCGAGCTCATCAGCTTATGCTATATATTTAAATCCATTGCTTTCTAGTGTTTTCAGAAGTTCATCCAATACAAGTAAGTATCTACAACAAGGGAGAAAGGTATCATCCTTAAGGGGTCCCGTTCTGGACTCTACTTTTCTTATTTTCACTACCTACATATATCAGCTGTTATTATCCGGTTGGATAGCATGTATTCAAAGTTATTTATTGCTGTACCTGGAGAGGGCTTCCACAATACCTCGTAGCTTAATGTTATTGAAGGCTTCAGGAAGATACCGAGAGCAGCTTCTTTGTACTTGAGGGCATCTTTGATGGTGTAAACTACTATCGCTTCCATCCATCTTAAGGCAGAATGTCTTTAATTGTCAATGTTCTAAGATATATACCTTTTGTTCTCACAACACTTAGAACCGTCAGGCAACCTTTAGTAGACTATGCAGGTACACATATGCATAGTAACCGATTGGTCAATGGTTGAACAAGATTTTGGTCGGAAGTCAGCCCTTAAGCAAAAAATAAGGACAACATTCAAGGGCCACTGGGTGAAAAATGAAAATAAGTTAGATATTTCGATATCATCAGAAAGAGCTTACAAGTTCTTAACTCAATTCTCAAATTAGTAATAGTTTGCAAAGATGTGTATCTACAAGCATTCTTTGTAAGAAATGCATGTCCGATACGACTAAGAATTTTTTTAATGCGCGATGCTTATACAATTTTAAAGCTTTCGTGACAGTTTCTCAAGACATCGTTTGCCATCCAAAAATTATTTTAAGCAATTTCATTCATATTTCACATCGAATTTCACACAATACACCCTATTGGCATAAAATATGAAAAAGACACCACACTATACCATCCACCACCGATAGATGCTACTGTGCCATTGTATAGGAATCATATTTCATAGTTGAAATCCGCAATGAATTAGAAATCTGTTAAGTCACGTGTTTCGGTAGACAGATTAAAAGAGACCAACACACAAAAAGGAGAACCAGAAGAAGAAGTGGCTTCCTCATCCTACCGTCGTTATTGCTTTCCTCCTCTTGTTTCCCATTCTAATTCCTAATGATTGGGTGTAACTTTATAAGGTGCACGCGCCCATAGATTACCTCCTAAATGAGGTCCTTTTGATGTGGGAAAAAAAACTGAGTAAATTGAATTGTTCGATGCTGGAGAAGGAGAGTATGAGACTATACGTATACGAACGAGTAGTGTTTTGAAAAGATAACGTCGTCGGAGGCCTGGTGGCTCGCTAATTTCTGTCTTCCTTTACTTAACAAATAGAGGAGAACAAAAAAAAAAACAAAAAAAAAAAAAAACTTTCACAGAGCGTATCTCTGCGGAACATCGTCGGCCACCACGCACACACACTGTAACCGCAGCCAGAACGAACGTTAATCTTCAGATTGAATCCGATAGGCAGCAGCAGCATACGACCGCTTGTATGTTAGTCGGGTCGGGATTCTTCCATGATTCCCCTCAACGGCGATGATTGGGCAGATTTGGAGATACCATCGAATTCCAGCGAGTGTGCCACCACATGCGCCGAGTATTGGTGTGTCGGTCTAATAGAGATATTTGCTTGATTTTCAGTATTTACTTCCGATAATCCTTTTTCAATTGTTTTCTTCGTTTTCATTTCCTAGGGAAAAGGACAATCGAAGTGGTTGTTGTAAAGCGTTTTACAGGGTTGAGTAGCAGCAGCAACCGGTTAATAGTTCAATTTCGAGAGGATAATTAGGATAATCGAATATGGGCTCTTGGAGTTAGTGGATCGGATGAACACTTTTGACTTGGGTAATGAATAATAAGGATTGAATAGGATTTTTGTTTTCTAAAATCGATTAGTTTATGAGAATTAGGTGGTGGAAAAAAAGGGGTGTTGTGATCTTATGTTTATTTAAAATCGTTATAAGAAAAGCTTATTGAAGGATTTGACTTTCCAACTATGTAAATATCAGAATACCTTATTTCGAATGTCTCACAAGCACTCATTACAGATATTAGCAAGCAGTACTCCTTCCTTTAAATGGTTTCAGTACACCTACCTGCCTACCTGACGCTGAACAAGATCTCCCGCCCAAAACATGTGTGTTATATTCAAGTTTAAGATGAATATACAACGTGCATTTCAAAGCAAACAGGACTTTAAAAAAAATGTATTTTTAATGAAACCATCTATTGGTAATCCTTTACTGATGTATTATCAAAATTTTATGACATTTGGACGACTAGAAGCGGAGTTATTGCGTATTAAGTGACAGTATGTTTGTGTCACCTTTTAACTAAGGTCATGGACAAGCAATTAGATTCCTCAATACCAGCTTTATTCATCTTTAGTTTGGCTGTGCTAGTATTCCGCTACAGAGACAGGATACAGATCTGTGTTTTTTAAGGATTGACTACGTATAGCCTGTCACAAAATCCACAAATCAAAATATCCAAATACAACATCCCCAAACCCAGTTCGTTTACGTAAAATCCGGGATTCGTTCCTAAAACGTCGAAAATTACTGCACCGCTCGCTCCAATATGCTGTTGTTTACTAAACGTAGGCATAACATGGTTATCGAATTCAAAAGTGCTGTTGGATTGCTGGTGAGAGAGCCCGGACCCCTGAGGTATACCAGCATTGGTTGAGAATGGGGTAGAAATATGTGTATATGTACATATGTATATCCTTCCAACTGAAGCGATATATTTGACGTTAGTGTCGTTATATAAAAATTGGCGTCGAAATCTCTTCGTTATGGCTGGTTTCTGATATGCAGGCTAAGTTGTAAAATACAGACACACGTCATTCTCGATAAGTTTCATTTTCTTTACGGTTTCCTTACAGTATTTCTTGTGAAATCGACAAGGCTCATATTTTTATAAATAAACTATAAATAGCGTATTTTTCTTCTTTATAAAGATGGCTCCTTTGCAGACAAGCATTTGTAACATCTGTCTTCTGTTTGTATTATTAAATGTCAAAATTGACAGTTATGCAAATAAAGCCTACATCAATAATTAATCTTTTTTTTTTTTTTTTTGTTAAGTATGAACCAAAGGAAAAGGAAAATCTTTCAAAGAAAGAAAATGTTGATTCCGAGAAATAAAAATTCCCACACTCTTCCCCCAAAATAAGAAATGATCGGTGTATTCACCTTAAAAGCAAGTCGGCCAGCATGAAAACCAGGAAGTTCCCAATAGAACTGACATGCTCATTCATTAAAAGAAAATACCTGCTAGACATATATGTAGCTATTGTATCGACACCCTAGCTGAACCTGCCTAGCTGGTGTTTACACCATCAACGATAACAAAACATTGAAAAATTAACAATGCTACAATGAGTTATTTTCGTCCTTTTGTCCGAAGACAATTTTCAACTTTCCGTTCGGTTCCAATCGGTTACTTCCTTCAAGTGTGGAAGCCGTTTGCAGGAGGTTCATAAAGATCTGTTAACTAGTCCATAATAGTGCTGATAATGAAGGGAGATAATTGGTTTTTACTTCCTGATGGCTTGTATCGTTTTGTCGTGATTTACGAAATTCGTTCCGAGAGTATGGTTTTTGACAAACCGGATTCATCTTTGCCGAAATTGTAGCAGATCTAATTAACGTGGGTTGTGTGCGGTTTGATGGATTGAATTTTGTTTTTTTTTTTTTGTTATCCAACTTGTGAGCATTAGTTACAAGTTAAGGTCCATTCACAACTCAGCGACATGCGAACGAGCGAATATTCGCCAATTTTGACATTTCATTCACAGCAACTTTTTTTTTCTGTCATTCGGTTTGTGATTTTAAAAAATTGTGAGGTCACAAAATAATTGTGAGCTTATAGTCCCGCGAATGTGGTCGTGCGAATTTTGATTTCGTCCTCAATGTGTGAAATGTGAATAAAACTTGACAGTTTGCGAAAAGCATTCGCCTATTCGCAGAAAAATCAGCGAATTGTTAAATTCTACACAAAAACTAATTGAAATTCAACTTTTTTTTATATTAATAAGTTTTAAGTCATTTATAAGTAATATGCTCGAAACGGTTTCTTCACAGTTCAAGCATTCTCAGGTAGCTAAGCTCTAAATGGACATTTAGGGACTTTGCAAGCTTTATTTACTGCAAGTGTACCCAATTAATAGATTCAGAGTATACATACATATTCAATCAGAACCTTTTAAACTCGTTTGCTAATTTCATAGTAGGTGTGTTTTGTAAGCCCGTATGGGATTGTACACTTTGCATGTTAAATTCAACATCAACTAATCTCATATAGGTTTGGCTCAAACCAAATAAATTTTGTGGCTAAACTTATCGATAGAAACAGTGATCCCACTTTTTCTTGTCTTATTATAGATAATTTGTATGAAAACGTCAAAACCGACGTACACTGATGTCATCCAACAATTTTTTGTTACAAAACCCTTTTATTTTGTGCAGTTATTAGTCCGAATAATCTGGGCTCCTGCTTTATTTTTATTGTGGCTTGTTTTGATAATTTTTATTTTGTTTGTTTACCTTATAGCTGAATAGTTAGGGTGTCAGTCTATACGCAGTAGTGCCAAGTTTCTGTGATGACGTTCTTAGCCCCTATACAGGCCTGCAAAAAACGTACCTAGTATCACCTAAACTCAAATGATACGACAAATCTAATATCAAAATTGGCAATCGACTTCAAACCGTTAAAATCGGAGGGTAGACTCCCTATTCTCTTATTTCACGAATAGCTTGATATTGTTCTTGAGTGCCTGAATCACCTCGTCTGAATCTATCATGTCTCGGTAGCGCTCTCCATTGACTGTAATGCTTCTTCTATTGTCGTCTTGGAAGAAAAATGGGCCTCTCGGGTTTAGCGCGCATTTTCGGCAACAGCTACACAGGACGAACATGGAAATATATTCGGTTATCAATCAGCAAACCAGTCTCACGAACTTTCATCACAAACTTGCGTTCACAAGCTATAGTTGGTACATTATTTCGACCGAACTTTCTTTTCGAAATTCGGACTTTTTCGGCAACACAGCATCCACATTGGCAGTAACGTAACAACGTTTCCCAACGTTGTTCAAGCGTAAATCGATCTATTTCGTATAAGACTGAGTTTCTGTAAATTCTTTGAGCGCATAAGAGATGTCAGTGTCAAAATAGCATATGATTCAAAAAGTAAACAACAGATGGCCCACCCTATACAAATGTCATACAAATGTTTTCCACGTCAACACCTTCATAAGTAAATGTGCTGAACCCATTTTCTCATCACTTTTTCGTATATATCAGCGATGTGGGTGCACAGGTAATTTCTGGCTTATAACCATGGAATTGACATGAAAAATTTCTTAGAAAATCGGAAAATCAGGCACTAAAACTGTATGTACGTAGGCAGTGGCAAATTTCGTCGTCCTTTGTTATTTTTGAAGCAACTTTTCAGTGATGATAACAAAATCGAAGTTGCATGAATCCCATTAATCAAATATTGAAAAGCCGATGAGTCCGAGCAGTCTTACAAAGTAGACCTCACTTAGAAATGTTGTGAGTTAAGGCACTAAATCTGTTGAATGCCATAATGAGGTTCAACATGAATAGGCAGTCCCCATTAACGTTGAATTTCCAATCAAGTATCCTTAACTGAAAATACACTGTTATTAGTGAATGGAAATCTATAAATCACAGTTTACCAATGCATAGTAGTTTCAATTAGAAGCAACAATGTGGTCAACAATAGAAACTCACAAATCCAGAGACTTAACCCCTTAACTTCAACTATTCACCATCCCCGTCGAGAAGTGATTCCAATCAACCCAAAACCGATGCCGAACCCCAGCATACTCCCGCACACATCTTAGTCGAAACTACTAAGTGAAAATTCAATGTAACGCATAATCACGTTAAATCTGATACCCATTAGCAGGGTCATCATTGAATCGCAGTAATCATCATCCGGAGTTAAAAGCGGGTGTAAACACGCCCTGATATCAGTCAAATAAAACTCAAAGAAAGAAGAACAAAATTTGTAACACATGTCAACACAAATAAATTACATTTCATTGAGATTTAATTTCGCAGCCCCCTAGAGCGTTGTTGGTGATGGTGGTGGCTTTTCAGCCTCAAAACCACCAACTTTCGATTCGGGTTGGATTTCCCGAGAGGATAAGTGCTTACAGTGTGCTTGTGATTGTGTTGCGTGGCCCAGCGTTTTGATGTGAGCCACCGACAACGACGACGACGACGACGATGACTAAATCAATGAAGGCGAATCGAATTTTCCACCCTCGTCCAATGAGGCGCAAAATAATCTCTCATGGGATTTTCTTCTCTGCGAAACAGTGCGGTATGGTACGGCACAAGCACGGGTATGGGTACGGGCACGAGCACGGGCACGGCACTTATGCTTCTGTTGCGGTGACGGTGATAAAGTTTTTCTCCTTTTTATTATTTCCTGACGTAAGTCCTCCGTCCTCCGGTTCGATTCCAAGAAATGTGAATGAAAAGTTTGACTGATGAGCACCATACCTACCAGCAACAGAGGTTCAATGACATGCATAAAGATGCTTAATAATTTTGTAACCAATTCAGTTGGCTGATTCTACATGGAAAAGCTCCAGAGGAACCACCTGACAGCCCAGACAGACAGTTGGTGTTTCATTTAGTTCGCCACGGGGTGGTGCTGACTGGGATGTTGAAGCTGGTGGTTGGAAACTCGGTCGAGCGTGCAAGGTAATTACAAATCTATTAGTGATTCTATGGCTTGGTTTTTGGGGAAGTATTGAATTTCCATGGCATACGGTCGATGATGATGGACTCTCGAAGATGGGTAGAAAAGGATTCCCAGTGGATCTGTAGAATTCATTAATGCGGTCATGTAATATTCTTTTTGTTGTGATGATAGTTTTGATGGTGAATGGAATACATTGATGATGTAGGAAGTTTTAAGGAACTTGAGTATTGCGAGTACAAAATGGCACTGATCCAGATTGGTGTTCCCGTCGTTTAATATATACATACATATGTATGCATGTGCCTATGTTTAATGAAAAAAGCAAGTTATTAGTCATTGAATCTCCGAATTTTTACATACATTACCAAAACCTAGAGCCTTAGTCCACAAGAAGGTCTATTGTGGTATCAGAACATCCGGCAATTTGCCTTTTACACAAACAGGTCTAGTTTAAGTATTGAACTTGGGTGATATTCGCGTTGTTCACAACGCCAAAGTCAGAAAGGGGTTTTTCAAAAACGCCAATAGATCTTTTGCAATAAACCTTTCAATAAATATTTCCAGCAAAAGGTAATAGATCTCATTTTGCTAGGAATGATTGTTTTCTTAGAGCCGGCTACAATTTGGCATACATCACGATTATCTGGAGACAAGTAAACGTAATCTTCATCCCAAAACCAGGCATTAGGCCTAGTGAGCTGTCTAAATCCTATAGACCTACTTATAAGTCTATAAGGAGAGATTCATTACCGGATATATTAGAGATGCCGGCATCTGTCTACCTCTTCATTAATAAGACGACTGCTAAATGTGCTATCTGACTGCAGATGAAATACAACTATAAACCAGAAGATATTGTGGGTTACCTGAAAATATTTGATTCAAATCCTAAGAGGGACATATTTTGTATAATCCCTGACATTATGGTCAGGGAAAACTTTTTCAAAAGGTTAAACCTGGTCCAAGGGTGTTCCAATACTGGACTCTAGAAATCTGAACTAGTTCACCAACGGCTCAAAGACGGTGTCTGAAGTTGGAGATGGGATCTTTGGACTCAACACCAAAGTCTCGTTAGCTGTCAAATCCATACCATTTAGCTCTGCACTAGGTTAAACCTTCGAGAAAGTATTAAGGGCGCTAGAACACATTTCTTCTCTGACAGTTAGGCAGTGCTTAAATCATTATCATCCAGCTCAGTGAACTCAATGACAGTTAAATGCTGTTACAATACCTTACAACCTCTTGCTAGTCATAATAAGGTTAGACTTGGTTGGGTTCTTGTACGCAACGAATCTGTAGATGAATGAGATTTACAATGAAATTCTCTGGCTCTACTACATTTCCGAAGAATTTAGAGGCACGCAGGGGTTAGTCCAAAGTTCACGACAGGGGTGATCCAAGTGATAGCTGCATATGTTTGTTACCATCCTAGGTTAGTTTTTACATGTGGTACCGCAGAGTGTTATGCCCCGTGATGACTCCTGTCTGGGTTGAAAGGGATTTCCTATTTTTTGCATAATCCTGTCGGTTCAACTCCTATCGAAACAAGGCCATATGCTTCTTTTGACACACAGGTGTCTTAGAAGAATCATCTGATGTTAGCCTCCCTTCGGGCCTTAATTCCTACTTAGAGCTTCATAGTGCAAGACGGAATGAATGTCGATGTGTCGGCTTGTTCTGATGTGGATTCCGAACCTCTTCTGACCAATTCGTCGGCCTTCTCATTATCTGGTATATTTTCCAAGCTGTGCTGTGTTCGCAGAACAATACTTCACAAGCTTGGATTTTCGGTACCAGAAATTGTCTTAATTGCTCCTCTTGTTGTCGATAAAAAAAGGTGATGCCTTCTTGTGATATTACCTTCAATGCAGTCTCATGGTCAGCTATTTTCTCTGTTAGGACCTCCACTTGGAAAACACTGCTTTGGTTCGGTACCCGAACTGAATTGAATATGCCCTGCCGTTTAGAAAATATGCCTGCATTCATCTTTGAAGACAGAGATGGTACATGTATTGGTAAGCTGACCGTTTTGGGAACGAGCTTGTGAAGGGTCTCTTGAAATCTAGGTACGGAGTAATCCGTTGTTGGTACATTAGCTAGATATTTTTCCAGGATCATCGAACGTTTTGTCCCCAACTATCTGGCTGACTTCTTCTTAGGATAGCCTCCAGTCCTATAGTAGATGTGGTTCTCACGGAACTTTGACCTCAATAACTCGATTGTTTGGCCAGCAGGGTGGCATGTGGTGCCGTTTTGTTGAAACCACATATGTATGCTCCAAGTCAAGCTCTTAAAATGTAACCTAAAATAAGTTAGTCAACGTGATCCTGTAGTGATATCCACTGACTGTGACTATGTTGCCAGCATTATTGAAGGCGGAGTATGGGCCAATGACCACCCCAGCATGAAACTCGAATGAAATAGCAAATTTTTGTGGGTGTAATGACATTTCGTGAAAGCCTTCAAGTTGCTGGCTTGGCCAAAGCTTTCCATCATTTTCTTGTACCTAAGTAGATTCTTTGCGTAGCAGGCTAGTTACTATAATGACTGAAATATACCCATGCCATTGAATACATCAATTTTACTTAAAATCAAGTACCTACTCATGCTTTAATTTGGACCTACATATACCCAGGTTCCCTGGAGGCAGAGATTACCTCTTGCAACGTTCGTCCTACATAGTTATGCACCATATTATACATTCAATACGTATGTACATGTCACCTGTTTTATTCATCCCGTCCTTCCTCTACCCCTTATTTTCATTACAAATGAATTGAGTTTATGTATCCCCCTTGGGTGATTGTAATTTAATTTTTGCATTTGTTTTATTTTGCCATAATTTGTTCCGTTTTTTAATTCAGTTTTTTTTTTCCTTTCTTTTTCACTGTCATCCTTTGTTCGCGTAATACAATTTCATTAGCTGCACAATTATTTTAATGAAATTGTCATGCCAACCAATTCGTTTGCAAACATCCATCCATCCATCCATCCCTTTGCACTCACAAAAGGCACACAATACATTGCCTAAGGATGGTAAGGCGGAGAATTAAAAAAAAAAAAAAAAATAAAAATCAGTAAAATCCTTGACTACAACTAGGTAGGTACTTTCTTGATTTCCACCGTAGAAAACCAACATAAATAGAATCCATGGTGTATACCCGTGTGTATCTTTTTTTTTTTTTGCTTGGAAAAAGCAAATACCTACGGTTGTTACATTCAACCACACTATTTGGATGATTGCTCCAAAAAGCCGAACAAAAAAAAAAAAGAAATACGGGAAACGTTAAATAACTTCTGCGATTTCGATTTCAAATGAAATTAAATTTAATGAGACCGTTTTGGATGGATGGAGAGGGCGCAGAAGGGAGACGAGCGGGGTTTGGTATCTGTCAAGAAATTTAATTCTGCCTCCAAGACACAAAATAAGATGACTACGTTTCGAGACCACCCACCTCCGGAATGCTCTCTAGGAATTCCCTCTGGGGGGAAGAAACTAATATTTCATGAGAGTAAGAAAGGAAAAAAAAAAATTGGCTACACAATCGAAATGCCAGCCATAGATACACAAGTAGTTACTTCTGCTGCTGATAGAATGGAGCGCATTAATGGGAACGGGTGTACCCTATACCTTATACATAAGAAGTAGTACCTACTACGAGAAGAACAATTTCAGTTTTTCATTTCAACATCAACGTCGTTGTCGTTCTTTGCAAATAACAACAAAGCGTAGCGTCCCGAAAAACGAAAGCACATCATGTGTAGATACGTACATACATACATACATGCATACATACATATACCTAACGATGAATATCTATCTAAAAATACTACTCAAGCATATACTCGTACAATTTGGGATCAGGAACTCCCACAGTGTCCTTCTAAAGGGAAGCTCCGCCCAGATACATTTTATGCTGTGCTGCTGCTCCCAGCGCAGAACTTGCGCACAGCAACTTCCATTCATCTTCTTGTGCTGCGGCTATCTCTATAGGGCCATGTACCAAAGAGGAAGCAGTGATAAATGCTACCCTCCATTTCTACGTCCGCATAGGTGGGCAAAGTAAATATGTTGACTAAACTTTGGCGTATCATTCGTGAAAGTGATGCTCATCATCATCATCATCATCATCATCATCATTGTTGATGGAGAAAAAGAAAAGAGAGAAGAGAAAAAAAAAAACTGATTTCTGCTTTGTATGTATCTACGGCCCACTAATAGTTACTTACCTTTGCTTATTCAAACAAAACTCACTTACCGCACTGAAAAGATACTTTGGACACTAGCTTGCTCGGTGTATATCACCTAATTGGATGCCGGTACATACACATGTATCGCTGTTTGCCAAAAAAAAATAGAGTCACAGTCGCATTGATTGTATAATACAACAATTATCGATCGTGACTTAACACGCTTACGAAATTGACGCTTGTTACGCTAGCCGACAACGAGAAAAAGGTTAATTTACGTGAATAGATACACTTGAAGTTCCTTCATTACCTACATTGATTTGTGGTGAGCGCACCTATCGCTGATGCAATTAATTAGAATTACATCTCATAATATGTATCTCTAACAAAGGACTGCACCGATACACAAAACACAACACAGATACACTCTTTCCTTTCTCGAGGTGTAATTACATTTTCGCAAACTAGTTTCCAATGATTGTGTCTGGGAGAGAGATTTCGGGTGTCCGCCCCACCAACGACCTCCTCTTCTTCCAACGGTGGTCCTTTTTTTTTTTTTTGTATCCTTTTCCTTCCTTCGTCGGTGTACATACCTACTGAAATTTTCACAGGGATAGTATATTTTATTTGTTGTTGCAAATATTTTTCTTTTTATTTTTTATTTTTTTCTTTTATTTTCTTTTGTTGAACTTGCAAACTTGTTATTTGCACACGGGCCGGTACTTGAACGCATGTATAGAGTCAGCAGTTAGTTGGTCCTTCCTGCTTGCGTTGCGAGTGGGCACCACATACGATACCTACCATTTCTCCTACATTCTCCAACTATGGCCGGGATGATATTGCTTCCAAACAACCACATCCTCCAGCCACTACCGGGGCGACAAACTAAGAAAATCTTCGCGTGATTTTCACCCGACATTTTCGCGCGCGCTTGTGAAAGGAAATATTTTAAAAAATTGCTTTTTTTTTCAAAATCTCAATCAAAAAATGCACTGAAACTGTTAATTAATGTGAGTGTGGATTACTACATTGTTTTTTTTTATTTTTCCTGTGCGTACTGTGTGTGTAAATATTTTTATTCCTTTATTTACTTTTGCCCGGCTTCTGTGTGTGTTTTAATTGATTTTTAATTGGGATTTATAAATAATCACAGGAAAGTGAAAAATGAAACATCTAAAAAAAAAATGCAGAAAAAATTGCAGAAAAAAAAAAAAGGATTAAGTTCAGCAATCAACATAATTTTTTTGATTCGTTTGTGTGCATCTGTGGGGCTTGTTCGACTTTTATTTATTTTTTTCTTTTTTTTTTTTTATTGTTTGGTGTTTGTGCCCAGTGACCCCGTGAGTTTATAAATTATCGATAAAGTCGACTTAAGAGATATTTCGATAGAAATCATAAATTTTATGCGACGGTCCTTTTGTCCAGTTGCATTCAAGTAGCTACCACAGAAGAAAGGATCATTTACCACATGTGACTTTTGTTTTTTATTAATACACTCTCATATATGAATTTCTTTGAAATGTTATAAGCTTTTGAGAAGGAAAACAAAAAAAAAAAAAATGAGCATCGTTACAACCCCTCGGCCAGAAGAGGGTTGTTGTTCGCGCGCTCTTTTATTATTTTCATTTCTTTTTTTTAGGTTCTTTTCTTTAGATGCAATTGTTAAACCGATATTAATACGGCTTCGCAATAACAAGGACTTCTTGTCCTTATGAGTCAAGTAGTGTGTACCGAGGGCTTAAATTATTTGCCCACCTTCGCCGCGAAGGACACTTAAGGGCTTGCTGTGAAGGCTCTGCATGGGGTAGTTATATTGGATCGTATAAGTGTTTGCGGATACAACGTGTACCGATTTTCTAAGACACGCCGTTTTGCATTCAACTTACATATGTATGTACATACATATTATATTGGCAAATGTTAACTGTTGACTTGCATGCACTTCAGTAGTGGGTTGTTTTAAGGGGGTTTGATTAGATTGGCATCCCGTCATGTTATGAGATTTCAATGAGAAAGAGTTGTAAACATTTGAAATGAACTTCTGTATAGTATACATCTACTCTATGCCTTGACGTTCTCACTCATTGTGTACAGCAGTGAGTCTTTGTGACCTTCTTGCTATGGATAGGACCTTCTTGTCCTTTGGATTCAGTAGTGACAAGTATTGATCAAAGTTTAGCTTAGATAGATTAAGTTTTTCCGACTACCGACTACCAGACCACCGACTGCAATAGAGATTAACGCAGGAAGAAAGCATATCATGTCGTTAGTCATTTTCTGATATTCCTAGCAGTTTTGAATTGGCGGGCTGTGTTCATGAATGTAACACCTTTAGAGTGATACCCCTTTCGGATAATATTCCTACTCTTCACAGAGTCGTACCAATCTCAATCGTAGAATTGCCATTTTTGAGTGACAAATGAATAAGTACGTTCCAATACAAATTGAATACTTGCTGCTTTGATTGGTTGCTAGAGGTCTGGCTTGTATATCGTTAGGTTGCACCTGTTCTCAATGTTCGAATGGAAAAGTGAAGATCTTATTCAAGGCAACTTGACAGATTTGATCGAAAGTAAACACAGTAGTTGCCATTAGGTACTTTATTACAATACTCCTGGTAAAACCCGGTAAAAATTCAATCAGATCAATTGGCAAACTCCAAACCCACTTCCTGAGTACAAGAGTCAATCTTCTGTTTCGGAACCAATTTTCCCGTTTCATTAGCGATTATGGCGTCGTACTCTTCCTTCATCGATGTGCGGGCCTCTGGTTGTGACATCGGTTCGTCTATTGTGGTGGGATTGCACGTCATTTCACGAACAACGAATGAAACAAAGTCTGGTTTTACTATTTGCTTCGGGACTTTTGATGATCTTCTCACTTCTTTTGGCAAATTTTCATTGTTTCCAGGCGGTGTTGGATAGTCTTCTTCTTCAGGAGTTCTTTGACTCCTCAAAAACCTCCAAACCAATATCGTCTCCCACCGAATCTGCTCGTAAACAAACAACGTCAATAACACCGTCAGAATAAATTACATGATTCTGTTTTGGATTTTCATGTTTCTCAAAAATAAAGTCCCTCCTGATGTACCTACCCTTTACGCCTTCGAGTCTTCCCTGTATCCCAATAGAATGCACTGTAACAACTTGGGATCGAACTTCTTGCGTTTTTCTTTTGCTACATGAACCATCGCTGGACAACCAAACACTCTGAGGCGCTCTAAGTTTGGCTGTCAGCCCAACCACGCCTTTTTTGGTGTCATTCCCTCTCCGCTAAACCACTCTGTTCGAGCATATATGGTGCGGTCCTCTGATGTCGTATTCCATATCTGCGCAAACGGCTTGACAACTCCTGGTTGTAGTACCCAGAGCCGTTATCGGTGCGTAAAATCTTGATGATTTTTTGAGTTTGGTTCTCAACTAAACTTCTGAATTGGTCGAATTTCTCTTTCACTTCTAATTTATTTTGTATTAGGTACAGAAAAAAGTGTGCAACTGGAGGGAGTTAGAGAAGGACCGGGCTAACTGAAGAGGATTGGTAGTTGAGGCCCAGATTCACCCCAAACTGTAGCGTCACCTAACTAAGTAAGTAAGGTATAGAAAAGTTTTTCAACTGAAGTCATCCACGAATATCAAAAAATATCCTGCCCCATCAATGGAATTTAAAATATTGAACTACAAACGTCAGAATGAACAAGCTCTAGCAGCTCCGTTGCTCTTGTTCCAGTGTTCCTAAACGAGAATATAGTTTGTTACGCGGTTATACAAATTACAAACCACGCAAGTTGGTATGTTCTCACACTTACGAAAACTCACTGCAACAGACATGTCCTTCAGTTTGATCAAACTATCTGAATTTAAGTGTCACATCCGAAGGTGTCACAAAGAATGTGTCTGCTGACAAGCGATCGGTTGACAAGTTAGCATACAATCAAGCGGTCTTGACTGTTATAAATCTCAGAACTTTCTGAACTTAAGTGTCCCATCCGACGGTGTCACAAAGAATGTGTCTGCTGACAAGCGATTGACAAGTTAGCATACAAGTTTGCGGTGGTAGCAATCAAGCGGTCTTGACTGTTATAAATCTCAGAACGATTTCCTTTAAATATGACAGAATTACCACAATCTGTCAAACGACTCACAGACAGAAGGTTAGCACACAAATTAGGCACAAAAAGAACGACGTTGGCAACAGCATTCTCACAATTGACAATATTAACTTGACGTCTCCTTTACTTTTAATTTTTCGCTGTGCTGATTTTTTTCTAATCCATCTCGCTGCAACTATGTACATATGCTTGGAAGCGCCATAGTTCAAATACCAATCCCTTGTGTTGACTTCCTTGATCGAAAGTAAAGTGTATAGTACAACACACTTTCCCGGCTTGAGTTGGGCTTTGTTGGATTTTTCTTCTGATCCGGACAATTGAGAGGGAAATGCCCATATTTGCACTTGAAGTACCTTACACCCTTCTGTCTACTGTAGTCGCCTTTCTACTGTATGCTTTTGCTATAACATACCGCACATTTCTGAATTCTAAATTCGGTATTCTTGGTCTTTTATATTTTTCTACCAGCTAAGGCTCAATGATTACTTGACTGTACTGCGAAATCTTTAGCTTTCTGACCTGTTCCTATAAAACAGAGTGTTCAAAGATCCTTAGACACCAATTGTTCTCTGAACATCAAGAAGATCGGGCGTAATAGAGTAAAAGCCCATACCGTTCTTCCCTTTGAATTTTCATGTTCTATCAGATTTAGCACTCCCTATGTGTATGTAATATTTATTCAGCCAAACTAGACTAGAAACTATCTATAGGCTGCGAAAAAGCACCGAATCCTTACACTGAATGCAAAGAATTCGATTTTTTTACATTCTCTAAAATGATATCTTCATGTTTTTATTTTATCCATGTGACCACGTCCTGATATTACACTTTTGTATATGATCAGTTCCATTTGTTAGAGAGATTCCATCTTTGTTGTCATTCGATTAAACTGTTCACTCTTAGATGTGTTTCAGACATGAAGCTAACAATCCTTGATACCCAGTCAAATCAATACTATACGGTTCAAGACGATGTTCACATAAGACTGATGAGTTGGATTTTTTTGACGTTTCCGTGTTCAGATTGATAGTCCTGTCTAAACACTTCCCCTGACTCATTTGTACATATTAGTTGCTTTTTTTTTCTTTTGTATGCTTTTGTCGGTTGACATCGATTGGCATTTCCAAACGTCAAAAAAAATCTAGAAAATTTTAGAAAATCCGGATTGTCGTAACATGTTACATCTCAGCTTCCTCCCTCGGCTGCAATCCTGGGTGAACAAGAAAACGGAACCATATAGGTACGCGTTAAATCTGTCAACAGTGACGTTTTGTTTAAGGTGCTGACACGTTAGTATTTTATTTGTTTACAGCAACGAAATTGTCAAAATTCACTCCAAAAATGGTGAAAATATTTGCGAAGATGGATCAGTAATCAGCACTGCGACGGCAGCCCAATTGACACCACAGTAAGGTTCAGGTCCTGTGAACGCAGATTCTAAGCAAGCCCTAGTTAGTTCATCTGCCGATTCGTTGCCTGTAATTCCTTGATGACCGAGTTTAACGCTGTTATGTCTGGCAAGAGATTGTAGTCCATCGTAGCAGCGTATGTAAAATCGATTAAACAACACCTTAAGTGCTGCCTGGTTATCTGAAATGATACACATATATTTTAGCGCCCTTAATACATTTACTAAGGTTTAACCTAGTGTAGATCTCGGTGTTAAAAGGTTCAGCCTGAAATACGGTGGGACACATTCCTATAGGTATCAAGACTGTGGTGTTGGGACTAAATCCATCAGCTCCAACTCCAGATTCCATTTTCGATCCGTCTGTGAACCAGACCATTAGATCAATTTGCACTGTTTAATATTTCTACCTCAATTAACCTACCGAAACAGTACTCTCTGATCATCATGTCGAGGATAGTGTAAAGCATGACCTTTTTGGGAGTCGAGTTGTCCTTGATTTTTTTTTTTTTTTTTTTATAATTCACGCGCGCTCAAGGGCTTATTACTACCCTTTTAATGTCAAGACACAGCGCGGGCGTTAGGGAAATTAGGAAGAGAAGATAGGAGATACCGATGGACGTTGGTTTTAAATGTTTGTGGATTATACTGCGAGGGAAAAATAGAGCTTGGTAAAGCATTCCACATTCGTGTTGTACGGTTTATGAAAGAATCTCTATACTTGACGGTACGTCCGAAAATAGGCTTGAGGGTATACTGATGAGCATTCAAAGCGTGTCGGGTATTGCGAGAAAATTGATGAAGGGGCGGAATGCAACTGGCTATTTCGCTGGAGCACTGTTTGTGAAAAAAGCGATAGAATAAGGAAAGGCAAGAGACATTTCTGCGATGTTGGAGCGAGTCAATAGACTCCGCTATGCTTCTGTTCCCTATTAGTTTTAACGCTCGATTTTGAATTCTATCCAGCAGGTGCAAAGAGGTCTTAGGAGCACCAGACCAGATGTGAGCATTATACTCGAGCTTGGGGCGGATGTATGCCTTATATATTGTAGCCAGATCAGAGGGGGTAAGGAACTTCTTGCAGCGTTTAAGGAATCCTAAACATTTCGTAGCATTCTTGGCGGATTCGAATATGTGATCATTCCAACGAAGATGGTCGTTAACACACATACCGAGAATGGAAAGTTTTTCCACAGTGCCATTCATTGATAATGGCAAGGGGTTAAGGTTACGCTTGAGCGACAGCTGACAGCATTGGGTTTTCGAAGCATTAAATTCCACTCTGTTGTTTATACCTCATTTAATTATACTGTCAAGATCAGAATTTAATGAGCTTAACATACGCTGCCGTTCCAGTTCCACGGCCGAAGAGCAGGGACGTGTGTCTGGGAACGAATATGAGAAGCTGAGGGTGCTGTCGTCAGCGAAGGAATATATTGGATTAGAAGTAGCAGACAAGAGATCATTTATGAATATAAGAAAGAGTGTCGGAGACAAAACGGAGCCTTGGGGAACACCAGCATTTATATGGTGGATAGTAGACTTGAAACCGTCCAAAACAACTTGAATTGAACGTTCCGAAAGGTAGTTTCTAATCCATTGAAGAAGAGATTCATCGATGCCAAATGCACGCATTTTCGACAAAAGAGCTTGATGCCAAACTCTGTCAAATGCCTTTGAAATATCAAGCGCAACAATCTTACATTCACCAGAATGATGCAGAGAGTGGTTCCACTTAATATTTGTATTCAAGCTACAGCTTAATAGAGCATCTATCGGCCGTGCTCGTAATTAAGATTTGTAGGGTTGGAGGGCCAACGACAGCTTCTAATGATGCCGAAGGTCAGGTACGCATCGCACACGTTATACTGCAGCTTCTGAAGCTTAGTTGCCGTTGTCCGTTCAAGAACTGCGTAAGTGATAATGGTCCTTACCATCATTCTATACATCTAATGTATCTTTTTGGATTTAAACCCTAAATTTTGCCGTAAATGCCCTACTGGCGCACTCGATGGGGGACTTGATATGAGAATTCCAGCTAAGCCGTTTGTCAAGGATGACTAAAGTGGTGTCTTTGATGGTGATAGGTCCTAGATTGACCGGTCTTCTTTTTGTAAAATGCACTAGAACGGGTTTGGAAAGATTAATGGATAGTCCTTCTTTGCTGCACCATTTTGACATGTGTAGTAAAGCACCTTGCATGGTACTAGAAATGGTCGTCCTGTGTTTACCACTAATAAATATCGCCAGGTCATTCGTATAACCAATGGCAATGTAGCTTGATCTGTGTAGATCGAATAGAAGATTGTCAATGACTAGTGACCACAGAAGGGGAAAAAGGACACCTCCTTAGGGACACTGACAGTCCTATATAGAAGGAAGTAATAACCTGTACCACATAATCACAAATTTTACGTAAGTTTGGTCAACTTTGCCGGTGCTCTCCATATGTGATTTCACAATGGATCACCATTTTGTTCTAAGTGCGTTAGCTGTGACAACCACCTAACCTAACCTAATCTTGGGCGACCATTTTCATAGTCTAATGAATATCTACTAACTCTGAAATCCACCTCATTGGCACGTAATTTTACATACAAACTTTTTATTTCTTTTAATTTCAGGTGAAAATTACCCGCGGAATACATCAGCACCTATGTTATTAATCGATATGTGGAGTTCCTCTCTATCATCTGGGTAAGCCTCTAAAAAAAAAAAATACTAACAACCACAATAATCTCAATATTAAAACACTTTACTTTCAAATTGATCCTATAATGGACAAATTTATTAATCCGCACGAAATATGAATATACATACTTTTATCGACCAAGATTTTAAGATGCGATACGAATACAAAGCTCTCATATATCGTCGCGACCAATCGAATTTAAAGTTTTGCCTTTAAAACTCGAGATCAGAAATTGTTTAGATATCAACGTTGTGGTACCTACTGTTGAGAAAAGGTCTCATCACAGAACCAAACATGAGAAAACCCCCACCCAACGAGACAGACATCTTATATTGGTGAAGGATTAAAGTTAATACCTACCTCAACGCCATGACGTTGTCGCATATGTTAGGTTCATATGTCGACAAAAAAAAAAATAAAAAAAATTAAAATAACCTAAGTGCAATTTGATAGACCCATTTTCTCTCTGTCAAAGGAGACGATCGATGAAATAAATAAAAAAGAAGAAGACTGTTCGATAAGGATAAGACGCAGACCCTTTGTCTGAAGAAATGAAAAACATTTTGAGCGAACTATATTTTCTCGTAAAAAAAAATAAAAGCGAACGCCATGAAAAGGGCGTGAGGATTAAAAATATGTTTTTTTTTTTTTTACAGATCGAATTCTGTTTCCTTTTATTTTCAATAATCCTTTCGAGCAGAGAGTGACACTTTTCATAAACCTTTTATTAAAAAGTAATTTCGTAATGCTCTGCTATTTCGAACTCGATTCTAACTTAAGCCGAATTATTTTTTTTTCATTCAATGATGTACATACATACATATGTATATTATAACGATCATAAGGAGAAGTGATGATTCAAGAACAACAGGTTTTGAAAGACGTTCTAGTCATACACATACAGACAAATGGAACTATGTATCAGCAAAGTCCTTAAAACAGCCTAGTTACCGAACAACCCCTTCGATTGGTTACAGCATCTTCATTAGTATAAAATTATTTTAAATAGTGCATCAGTTAAATTTGACAGGCATAAAAAGCTGCCATATGCCCGGTTTAAAAATTCAGAGGAAAGTCAAAAGTTGCCATGCAACCATCCACCCCATACCGCAGGCACGTTTCATCTAGGCATAAATGCAACCTCGTAATCTTTTCAACATCATTAATAGAAGAATGGACATTTTTTTTAGGCGAATCGTTTGAAGAGGCAAAACGCGATTAAAGGGTACTTTAGCAACCCCACATTCAAGCAGGTATTGTAGGCATATGCTCAATTAGACGCGAAAAAACAGGTGAGTCTGTTAGTTTTTGAAATTAGTAAAGCAGGGTGATGGATTTGCCCTAAGGAAAAAAAGAGATTAGATCTCTTGTATATTTACCAGTTGTACATTTGTACGTGATGAAGGAAAGCTGATTAATTTTTTTACATTTTTGCATAAAAGTGCAGTGGAAGCGGAAAGGAGTTAATGTCGTTATTTGTTTTGTTAACTTCTTGTGACCCCTGCAACCTCGGACTGTCACAACATGGCCAATGTAAGGTGTAGAACACTCTCATCATGCCGCGTCTCTAGAAAACTTTGAGACCAATACAACAGAAGAAGGACTAGAGAACATCTATAGCACAGCTGATGTATATCTCCAAAAGCCTCAAAGCCACTTCGAACTTTAACGTCTCTTTCAAACCGATCGGAGTGTTAGTCCAATAGTATAGATAACAATCTAGGATCACGATGATGGGCGATGAATGGCACTGGAAAAATTGGAGGACTAGATTTTTAGATTACCAGAAGCGTGCAGTGCATTCCATGCTGAAATCCGGACAAAAAAAAGCTAAGATACATTGAAGACCTTCCTCCGTCGAAGATAACTATCTTTGTTGACGGTAAAGCAGCCTTATAATCGATTAAAAATAAAAACTAGGAGCCTCTTAGCAGTAGATCGATCTTCTATCCCCATCTTAATTGGAGTAATTACAGGATACTACATTATTGGAGTCATGCTCTATAAAGGGAGGGTAGAATTCAACGATTTATTTAGAAGCTGCGGATATGACAATGACGTTAAATTAATCCAATCTAGTTTACCACTGCCCAACAGAAACAAAGACCCTAGAATCCAGGTTCTTCGCAACCACCATAACACATGATCAGATATCGGATCTTTTCCGCTTCATTTGGAGCACCAACTGCTTCCCAAGTCATCAGCTACATGATAAGCTTTCCAAAACGCTATTCACAATGGACCTTTAGGTCTCCAAGTGAACGCGATGAGTACTTATCCATCACACATCCTTCATAACTTAACCTTACCTTACCTTACAAAGTTTACTGAAAAACTTTGGAACGAAAGGAGTGATGATGGGAACTGAGACACGCTCGACTCCAATTTTGATCTCAGGCACTACTTCAAAAATTCAGTCAATCAACGAAGGAGTTTAAGAAAGTTTATCGAATCGAGTGAAGATAAAACAATTACGAAAGAGAAGCTAACCATCTCAGCATCGAAAATATAGGGAAATTGATGTCAAAATTCAATGAAGCCACTAATAGTCTTCAAATAAAATATTTATCAAATTCGTTGTTTTTGGAACGCATCCCTAAATTTGAATACCATCTCTAGTATGTACATACCCGAGTTCGACATACGCGTTGTTCTTTTTTGGATCGCTACTTTCAGGTATGGGATCACTATACTAGACTGAAAAGTTGCCTGCCAGATTCTGGAATACCTACGATTTATGTTACTTTTTCGGAAGCACTCTGTCAAATTGATCTATTTCATACAGTGTTAAATTGAGAGAGTACACGACACAAGAAAGTAACAGTCGAAGTTGAGAGATGCTGCCAGCAATGTTGAGTTTTTCACCTTTTATTGGCAATATGTTGTCGACTCGCAGCTCATGGGAGTACGGCATTGAAATCTATCTATTTTACATTCACTAAACTGCTGATGCATGGTGTTTATAAGAACCCTGACATCAGAGACGACAGACGTCTAAAGAATTCTGTTGGTTTCTTTTTGAATCATATGTTATTTTGACACTGACAGCTCTTCTGCTCAAAAAATTGACAGAAACTCAGTATTTTATTTTCGCCGTTCGAGTCTGGATCGATTTACGCTACGAAATAATGGCCCAACTGTAGCTTGTGTGTGACAGAAGTTTGTAATGAAAGTTCATGAGACTGGTTTGTTGATTCATAACCGAACATATTCCTGTGCTGTTTTTGTTTTTGCAGGTTTTTGGAGTGGCGGCATTATTGGCCCATTTTTCTTTCAAAACGACAATGGAAGGTATGATAACCGATTTTTTATGGCCAGAAATTGAGGATTCGGACTTGGGCGAGCTATGGTTCCAGGTAGATGGGGTTACGGCCACACAAACCGTCCAACAATCGATTTATTACTAAGTTCAATAATCAGTCATTTTGGCGATGTGCTTGGCCGGCACGGAGTTGCGTTTTGACGCCGTTGGACTTTTTTTTGTGTGGTCCCATTAAAGATCGATGTTATGCGTGTAATTCAGAGACAATTCAAGTACTCAAGAACAATATTGGTCCAGCTATTCGTGAAATAAAAAAATGTACTCAAAAATTGGGTTGACAGGATGGCCAAGTTTACTCTTTTCAATAAAGTAAGAACCGTTGAAAAATATTCAACAGTGTTTTTTATAACCTTTTTAAAAAAGAAACCAACCCATGGCCCACCCTAAAGATTGAAAACTTTAAAGGCCCATGTACAACCTCAGCGATCTGCGAATGATCTTATACATTTATAAGAATGTCATTGATTTAATTTATCTATCGATCAATATAAGAAATGTTAAATTTCAATTAGTTTTTGTGAAGAAATTAAGAATTCGCTGATTCTTCCGAGAATAGGCGAATGCTTTTCGCGAACTATCAAATTTCACATTCCACAGATTTAGGACGGAGTCCACATTTGCGCCACCAAAACATTCGCAAGAGTTGAACCTCACAATTATTTTGTTTTCTTCTTGGTGATCAGTCAGAGCTCGTAAATGACAAGTAAAATTCACAGATTATTGCGACGACCAGAAAAAAAAAGTTACTGTCAATGAAATGTCAAAATTGACAAATATTCGAATGAAATGTCAGAATTGACGAATATTCGAAAATTGACTAATATACGATCGTTCGCATTCGCATTCGCATCACAAAACTGAATTCTATTGCGGTCCGACAGAAAAGGTGAATACTGCTTAATGGGAGATGATTTGGTCGATATATCAGAGATTGCGTGGTTGACGTATCAACATTTGTAAATAGCTTTCCAAATGGATTTCCGTTTGTTTTATTTGAGATCATAGAGGAATCGTAGACATTTGTGACACTTGCAAGAACAATATCTTTAAATCGAGAGCCGGGCTAATAATAGGACACCTCATGAGAGTCAAAGCTGATCCTACGTACATACATCTATGTCTTGTTTCAAACTTGAGATGTCTTCTCTCCAACCACTAACCAATTCTCTGTAAAACAGCAATCTGAACTAAAACAATGTTCTGCAATGCTTCTAAATTACTCATTTTGTACCTACAAGGATCTAAAAAATATACAAATAAACTATAAACACCACATAACCTACTTCAACATTAAAAAAAAAAAAACTTCATATCAGTTAGAGTTCAATACCCATCGGCAAATTGCTTTGTGCATCTTTTCACGGTAAATATACCCATCATCACCTATTTTTCCACAAAACGAAATTCTCAATTATCAATTTGCAAAATACAATGTTGTGAAAACACTTTTCAAAATGCAATCCCAAAAATATTCGAACAATGAGTGTTTATTGCTTCAGAGAGTGTTTGACAGCCTCAAATCACAATTTTTTTTTTTTCCAAAAATCAATCGAACGCATTTCTTTTCATACAATACCCAAACTCATATACATACATAGTTTACATACACGTGTATATATGTATAGGTATGTACAATTGTATATGAAGAAAAAAAGAAGTATTTACAAAAGAAGACTTCCAAATCCGAAAACAATGGCAATTTGCCAATTCCAAGCGTATTCGTATCTGACCATATTTCGAAATACAATAGATACCATCGGAATAGGTTCGTCTTTCAACGCTAGTCGTCGATGGTGTTCCATCTCTCTCGAAATCGTGTGTTCTGCGTGCATGCCTTAAACAAAACGAAGGATATCTGGCCACTATTGCCTAGATCCGTCATTGTTGATAATGTATGAGTAGTTTGTCCGGAGCGATGGGATGTTGGAAAGGGAATCATGGTATGGTTGTGCACGAATGTGTAAAATTTTCTACTATTTTGAGCACGCACGTTTCGTCGGCATTAGGAACACTGTACAGAGGATCTATTGTATGGGAAACACATGAATTACATTTTCGGTACTATTTCTAAGAGCAGAAAGGATCTGGCAAATTAATCTGGTTTCGGGTTCGTTCGATTCGCATCCATTTGCAATGGGTGCGATATGTTTTGTGTTGAACTGGATTTTATAGAAATTTATTTTCAATCTAAAATACAATTGGTATTGCAGGGTGATTGGAAGCTATTTAGGCTATAATAAACTGAAACGATTAGCTGGATATAAGAATTTAGTCAGTTTCGTTGAGTAGATACCTATATATGGGCTGATTGATGATACTTACAGGAGTCAAAAAATGAGGTACTGAGTGTGACTTGTCAATTGATTTAAGCTGTAATTGAAGTAAACTGTAGTTGTAGCTAAAAGTGACTCTTACAGTCTTGTAGCAGAAGTTTTGACCAAGGCCTGCGTTATCATGTACCAATTGGTACTATTTGGGACTTCCAGCATACGGCACAGCTCATTTTTATACACCAGCATTTCTTAGTTTGGGAGTTGTACTATCAACGTAAGAAATGTAAGGCAATAGACGTAGGTACGAAACTTCGTATAATAAAGAATTCGGTATCATGAACCAGGACCACAACCGATTATAATTAAGAAATGCAAACTGTCCTTAAACAGCACAAGGTAGATATTACAGCTATGGGTAGATCTAGAAGGACGAAACAGAGAACCCCATTAAGAAGAATTAGCCTACAGAAATTGTCCCAATCTCTTCCCAATCAGTGCTAAATGTCCACGTTTGTAAGTAGCACTAGACTAACATCCTTGAATAGTGTGAGCCACTTATCACTCATCGATCTACTGACTGTAGATGGATTTAAGGATGCATCGAGAAGAAACTTGCAGCCCAACATTGGCCGATTCAGCATAGACTAACTAGCGTGTGCATGGGGAAAAAAAAACAATGCGCAATGCCAGGATTTCTATCTGGAGCAGAAAATGGATAAATTTTTATATGATAGGAGTATATCTAAAACAATACGATCACGACAGCCCCAAGGATATCACTATTTTGGAAGATCAAGTAAAACAAAGACGTTTGGTGAAAATTCCAAGAAATTTTACAATACAACCTGAGAAACTTTGGGAATCCAATGTTGGCAAAAGCATTACGGATTAGGGAATCGTCGTAATTGGCTCGTGCTAATATGGACCATGCAAGTATCCTAAACGGCTATAAAAATTATTCCCAGTAATACGGACTATATTGTTCCTTATTTTGACTTTCACGTCAACCAGGATACTCAATAGAACAGCTTGGAATAGTTTTGAATGAGTCTGCGATAGAGGTGTACACACATGGATCCAAGACAGTGTTTATTATATGTATGTAGGTGAGGGAATCTACTCCAGCGCGGTAGAAATTTTTGTATTATCACATTTTTCTATTATCCAGGACCACTGTAATGTATTTCAGGCAGAGATAAGAGCTGTCTGAGAAACCACGGGCTTGTATTCAATTAGCACAGTAGATTGGAACGCTATTGTTCTATATATGCAGTCTTGGAAGTCTTGGAATCACCAATAATAGGATGCAAGTTGTTTAAGCAATATGGCAGATCTCTTAACGAGATCGCTGTCAGATGCGAAATATTCTGGGCAATTGTAAAGCGAACTAGCTACGTAACCTCCCTTACATGAGATTTTAGGAAGTAAAATAAAGGTTTCGATTGAAGAATTTGGAGGGTTATCATATGGTTGAGAAGTTTGCTGCTAGTCCTCAGGTTAAGTACACTGTGACAAAATGAACTATAATGAATGATTAATAATGTTTCAGTCAAGAGGGTCTTTTAATCAAAAGGATAAGGCAAAACTAAGCAGAAATTCAACTGGTTCTTGATGTCACTAACTACTAGGTAATGATACGAGTAATGACTACTGCAGAAGCGGGATTCTGACACTTGACCGACATTTCTTTGAGTAGTTAAGTTGCTTATGGAAACTATCGAGTTTAACTAAAACTACGCAAACACACGGGCAATGAACTCGACCGAAAGCGTACGTAATTTGTGACTAACTTCACAGCGCACCCGTTTACCTTATTAAGACTAGCTTTCTGGGTCATTTCAGCCTTAGCTGCTTAGCGGCACAACATTCGAAAACCTCACATCGATAACGTGTCTTTCTATACTTTACCAAGCAACTTGCCACAATTAAGGATAGCTTAGGTCTCCGTTAAAGAAAGTAGGAAATTTAGAAGAGACTCACCTTCTGACTTGTTGCTTACTAAGCAATCCTTTGATGAATCATACCTGAGTTAATCAGATCTGTTATATTAACTGAAAAGCTCCTCGTGGGGATGATGACCCTTTTTTTCACTGCCTTATCCAACTTTCCTATTCCCACTTTTGAATGAACTGCAGTTATGAACTAAAGTACATGTTTCTATAGGTTAGGGAGAAAATTAATGATCTTCACATTCGAAATACTTCCTTATTGGAACACCCTCTCAATGAACTCCGATTTTCTTATCAAGCACACAAATTGACAACATCAGCATTGCAGAATGCTGAAGTTTAACTACTCCGAATGAAACTCATTTGCAAATACACTGCCAGCCCAGTGTACACAACCAACACACACTAATCTGGGTCTCCGAACTCTGGGTTATCAATCACTGAACTAAAGATAGAGCTAAATCGCTGGAAAAAGTATTACAAGCTCTTATACGAGTACTTGGAGTCAAAAACAGGATCCCGAACTGTGAAGAGTCTCTGCCTGAGACACGGCAACCTTCCACTCTCTTCGATCTCGGGCACCATGTTTCCAGTTGCCTGGACCAAGCACTTTGGCATTCACGATAACTTGATATTAAAAAACGGAGGTTTAGTCTTTCTTGTCGTCTCGAACCTGAGGGCTGTTTTTCGAAGATCCTCTTTGCTAGAGCATACATCCACGTATCTTCTCCTCCATTCGCCCCTCCTCGCATACGTTTTCTCGAAAATGTTCAATATTTCCTGCTTTTCTGCTTATCCTCCAGCACTCCGCCTCTATATAGCTGCACTGACAGGTAGTCTTGTAGAACATGCATTTCATCTTTTGATCACATTTGTTTCGCCAAACCGAAATAGCAACGGTTTTCTAGGGTAAATCTTCGCCGAATCTCCACTAAGGTGTCATTCGTGGAGTTGAGACTTACTCCGAGGTAGTTAAACTGTTACCAACAGTGACATTTTGTTCTAGGCGGTGGGCAGGTGCTTCTTTGTTTGTTGGCAACATACATATACTTGGTTTTGGCCTCAGTTACTTTAAGACCCACTCGTTTCGCCTGTTCTTCAATTGCCGTAAAAGCCCCTAAGACAGAGCGCTGGAACTGACAGATGATGTCGATATCGTCTGTTACAGATAGTACCTTCCGCGTTAACACCTGCCTTGCGCAATATCTGTTTTAGTACACGATTGAAGAGTCACATGATAGCGCAACTCCTTGCCGAAATCCGGTACATGTTTAGAATAGTTCGGAGGAACTGTTTCCGAATTGCACATTGCATCACGTGTTTTCCAGCATTACGTTGCATAGCTGGATCAGTTTTGTAGAGCTCAAGACGATGAATGCTATCATATGCGACTTTGAAGTCGATGAAGAGATGGTGAGTCTCGAGTTAAAATTCGTTTCTCTTTACAAGGATCTGCCGTAATGTAAAATTTGGTCGGTTGTTGATTTGCCGGGTTGGAAGCCATATTGGTATGTACCGATTAGTGTGGTGCAGAATGGAGGTGAGAGGACGATGGATAGGATCTTATATGCGACATTAAGCAGGGATATGTTTCGATAGTTCTTACAAGACATAGGATCCCCTTTCTTGAAGATGGGGCATATAGAGTGGATGACAATTGTTTGATGATTTGGTGCATGCACCCTACCAAAGTATCACCACCATGTTTGAAAAGCTCCGCAAGTAGATCATCAGAGCCGGCGGGATTGTTGTTCTTTAACCTTTTGATAGCTGAGCCAACCTCTTCAAAACTGGGAGGGGGGGTTGACTTCTTCATTGACTGGATGCGGGTTCTCTTCTTGCACTATCACTCTTTCCACCTGATGCCCATTAAGTAGCTGGAAATGCTGCTTAAACACGTCTACTATTCCCTGTGCTTCGGTGACTAGGTTTCCTTTCATTGTTATCCAAAATCTGGAACAGCTATGTTATCAGCTTAATAACAAAGCTCTAACTAATCTGGTACAGGCTTGTTGTCGCCTATCTTGCGACATGCCTTTAGCAGCTCTTCCAGAGTAAATAATGGAATATCCTCTAGATTGACTTCTCTTATGAGATTGAACATATGTAGTAGCTGGTCTTTGGTCTTTGTGCACATAAATGTATTCTAGAAATTTCCTGTCGAATGGTATAAGACCATTTCCTTTCTTAAACATTATGGCACAAATGGGATTGTCACATGGGATTGATCAAACTTAGTGAACAATCAAATGCGGTTTTCATACAATAACCTATGTCGTCAATCCCAATAGAGTTTCGGATAATCCCGACCATCCAAACATTAAAAAAGGAAGCTAAGTACTAAAAAATACAATCCTATATGTAGGTATCACTTCATTACTTTAATCCAAAGTCAAAAGTTGTACTGAAACGATCATTCGTATCATTTATTTATTTTAGATGCATACATACATACAAATAGAAAACTAGTTTTTTTTTTATTTATTTAAATTTCTATAATTCACATCCTTTATATGCGAGTACGTATGTATGTATTTTTTTCAGCAGATGTCACCCTGATGCAGATTTGAGATTTTCACCATTTGCAACGACAAATTCAACGAACCCAGGCACAGGCACACATTCAACCCCGTGCGGTGGATCTGGACTTGGACCAGGACCAGGTGTCGGCGGACTCACGGGAATGCCGTATCTGAAGCCAGCGCCCTACCTCATGACAGTGGATTCATTGCACAGCATGGGTTATCCCCCAACAAGTATGTGCAGTAAGTACAGAAAACGCACCCCTTTCTTACTTTGTAGGTATAGGTACATATGTACATTGAGTGACACACATTTTTCGCACAAGGGTGTTACAAATTACATACATACATGCGTCGGTCGTCCTCAACCATTACTGTTTACGTTTCAACACATCTCTTTTTTTATTTCGGGATAACTGCCATATCCTGCAA
The DNA here is from genome assembly GCA_905220385.1 of Xylota sylvarum. NCBI lineage: Eukaryota > Metazoa > Arthropoda > Insecta > Diptera > Syrphidae > Xylota > Xylota sylvarum. Next base: position 151,342,252 of record LR999957.1, on the reverse strand, counting down.
TCCTGGGGTGAGTACTGTGAATTCGTAAATTGTTTAATTGAAAAACAAACAAATCGGGTCACCCCACCACGAGACGAACGCATACAAAGTGCAAACACTGTCGTTTCGAAGAAGATGTCAGGAGCCCAACGCCCAAGCCTCCAGGATATTTGCCCACGATTAGCCTTTAAGAGTTTGACTCGGTTGGTGTAGTGGCTTTACGCAATTGCGCTTCCTTATTTGCCTACGCATTATCCGCTCCGTTCGGCCAAGTAATAGGCAGGTACGTGTGCTGTGTGCTCTCCGTGCTCGTCGTGTTCACTTGTCTGCCCGGCACAGTACGGCTATCCGACCGACCGACCGCCCGCCCGCCCGCAGATCGCAAATAAGAGAAGGAATAACAATGATAATTATTATTGTTGTTGTTCGGAATTGAAATGGATTCCGGTTAACACCATAAAGACGTTAACGACCGACTGACGACTGGAATTGCCAGATTGCCACCCTCTCTGCACTGGCTGCTGCTACTTCTGCTGCACGTGCCGTTTCTATTAGGAAGCAACAACGACGCGAAATTGAACGGCGCGCAACACAATGTGTTTAGTTACGGATACTTGAAAAATTCCAAAGGTCCTTAAGGCGATGATTCTTCGTCGATGACCCTTGGCGCTGAGAGAAGGTATCGCGCTACGCCGGCCGGTGTTTTACTTTGGCGTTTGGTGTTTGCGTGAGTCAATAGGTTATGTAGATTATACGGCCTCCGGTAGTTTAACTACTTGTGATCCTTGTGTGTTTTTTTGTTGATTTTCTCACGTGTACTGCAATTAGGATATACATACATTCATACATATGCATGTTGCACAAGATTTAAAATGTATGTTTTGATGGGTGGGGGTTTGCAGACAACCCACGGAAACCGAGGCGGGAGAGGACGACGTTCACCAGACCACAACTAGACGTGCTGGAGTTATTGTTCAGTAAGACTAGATATCCGGATATATTCATGAGAGAAGAGGTGGCGCTTAAGATTGCACTTCCTGAATCGAGGGTACAGGTAAGTTTGATTTAAGTTTTCAATGATTTATTGTTAAAATACATCTCTTGGAGTTGTTTAGTTTTTGTGTTGTGTTGACTTATATTCGAGACTGAATCTTTTATAATTACTTGTTTTAGTTTAGGTACAAGATCGGACCAAGGACACAACTCTGGGGGACTGCGCGTCTTATTTTGTGTTGTGTTGAATATTTCTTTTCATACTTTACACGAAATTGTCTAAAGTGACCTTAGAATTACATAAAACTCTTTTAGCAAGATTCTTTGTAGTTTTTTCTGGTCTATCGCATTAGATTTTTCGACCGAAATTTGTTTTTTCGATTGCTGTGTGATTGTTTTAATCGAAAAGTTTTACTGACGATATGATGAATTGTCCTAATAGCCTTCTGAGGAAGTTCTTTGAGTATCGCTCCGGATTTCTAGGTTTTTTATTACGAGTGAAGAATTCTGCCGTTTATCTTGGAAGTGATGTGAATGCATCTTAAAGGTAGTCTCCGAATAGTGCAGTCTATTCAGATGATCTTCTTTTTTTAATGACGGATTTTGCTGTATATTGCGGAGCAGTTAGAGTTACATACCTCACTGAACTGCCGTAGATCATTTCATCTAGAGATCACTCCTAAGCTTGATGCATTTAAAATTTCCAATCGTTTTGCACATCATTAGATCCTTCAGATTTATAAACAACGCCGCCTTATCTTGGGATAAAGGGTGTTTTAAAAAAGAACTTGAATTTGAAAAAAAAATGTCAAATGTCATAGTGGTAACTGTCATGTGGACATTTACTCATTTACGAAAATATTACGTAGCACTTCCAATTGCGACGACAATGACAATTCGCACGTTACGTAATCGTATTGTTATCCATATTGGATCGTCCGCCATATTGAAAATTTAATAAATAAATTTGAGCGGAGGACGAGAGAAGGCTTATGCATTGTTGCCCTAGAGACAACCTTGAAACAGACGTTCAGCAAGGCTGCTTGCAGTAATGCAAACTTACTTTCCAAGTTAGTTCAGCATCTATCTGTCTTAGACATGTTGATATCTGTTGAAAATCGAGTATTGAAACTGCAAGTCGTTCCTATTTTAGGTGGATAGATTTTTAAACAACTTTCGGCTTAGCTCACCAAGCAAATAGTTAACAGAAGTGCTTGGAATGTCAGACCATGGTATATCTGATCGTGTACCAACCTGGCACTTGATGGTTGGTCCTAAATTTCGCGACAACCTTTTCAACAGAATGTATTAAAATAACATTTATTGCGTATTGCTCATGCCTAAGCAGACGCGATTACAAATAAGCTGAAGGATGTACACTCCTTATCAAGGCAAGTGCTTTAAATACAATCTCCTCTATCAGTCGAGATTAAGGAGGGGTTGACTGTTGCTGATGGATTGTTTGCAATTTGTACAGTAACATCTTCATGTCTTTCACAAAAATTCGCTGTATAAACCATCCGTATAAACTATGCCCAATTGCGTGGGTCGTGCGTGTTTGGATGATGTACAAGAATCCTCTTGGACATCTGCAGCCAGCGATATTCTCGACCGAATGTCTGCTACTGTTCCGTACGAAGCCAGTCTTTTCAAAGCAAGCGGTTGAACGGCACAGGGCTTGTCAAAAACATTAACACAAACACAACTATTCCGCGTTCTTCAAGAGTACAGGAACTAATGGTTTGTTTACGTGTATTCTGCTTCCGTTTACTTCACAAATGTCAAAGTCGGGATGACATAAGACACCATTATCCAATGAATTGTCCTGTCAATCAAAGGAACCTATATCGCTGACACTAATTGACAGTCTTCAAAATTTGTCTCTCAATGTTCTTAATATGCCTGCCAACTTTGACTCAGCTATCAGGTTTTCGTATTCGTCGAAATTTTGATTCCATAGCATGTTAAGTATGTACCTAATTGTTTCTCTCTCCTCTTTTACTTATAAATGTCACGTTCAGGATTCGAAAGTCAACCAAATACAATGCTCAACCAAACATCATACTTCTGATCTTGAAAAAGGAAATAGTTTTTGACATTAGGTGTGCTAATATGTAGAACTCAGATTGTTATGTGTGTTATAGGAACAAACATACCTACTATATTTCATGATCTATTGAACTTGTTCATTCTGGTGTTCTCATTAGATGGATTTGCTTACAAATTACTCACCTAGTTGAGTTCAATAAGCTTAGCTTATACGTATGTAAGTGCCTAGTTTACGATCACTCTGGATATCCTTCTTATGCCAATTTGAATTCAATTAACACGAAAACTCGAACAGGAACTCGTTTGGAATTTTCCAATAGAAATCGTACGCGTACCTATAATTTAATTTAATCCACTCCTTCCAAATTGGGCAAAAAAGGCATTCCATCGATCGTTTGATCGTAAATGAGCAAAACGCACCAAGGGGTGAACCGCACGCAAATGGTAACAGTCCACGCCCTAAACTCATAAAAACACCCATCAAATCATGATTTTCCGCATCAGGGGTGGGATATGATACCCGCCCGTTGCGTAGAGCCAGATCCAGTTTGACTTTCTGTTTTACCCCCTCAAACTAATAATGTTGATGAGAGGAAGTGTGTATAAAAGTTGTGCGCGCACCATGATTGAGAAACTGTGGACATTTTTTGTCCATTGTAATGGATCACGCATGTGTTACTGTTCCTGTTCACAATTGGAATAGGAAAACCGAAAGAAGTCACGTTTCCTGTACGTGAGTTGAATTCATAAGATTTGTGTCCGTAAAAAACGCAGTCACAAACAATGTCCCACACAGCATCCCTCTTCGTATGCCAGGCCATTGTTTAGCATCCATTTAGTGTTGACCCCTCGAACGAAAGTCAGAAAGGATACAAATTAGTTTTTGATTTTGAATTAATTTATGATGTCATCTCATAGCTACTCGTAAATCACATAATCCATGTGTAGATATGTATATTTTATTTTATCGAACAGGTTTGGTTCAAAAATCGCCGAGCAAAATGCCGCCAGCTGCAGAAACAACAACCGCCAGCCGCCAAACTGTCTACATCGACGACAAGAAACGGGGGTGGCAGCAAGCCCATCCCGAAAGATTGCAATCGCTTGACATCATCATCATCGTCCACATCGACGACAAGCAGTAGCAATGGAAATGTTTCGGGGAATTTTACGAGATCTGGTCTGTTGTCATCTATGGCGAAAGTGTCGGAGGTTAATGTGGGAAAAGTTCGTCCCGTCGCAACGAACAAGTTAAAGGATATCGATTCGAACATCAGCTACAGTGATAAACTGGGAGCGTTATCCAATTCCGCACATATCAGGTGAAGTTTATTTTTTTGCGTAAAAAATTTCAAAATAATTCCATTGCAGTTCCTTAACAGGATCCTCCTCGCCGGCGACTGGAGGAGAATCACTGCCGCACACTTCTCCAGATTATACCAAATCGTCCCAAGGTGCAATTTATATTGGGACAGGGAATTTTCATTCCGGGGTGAGTATTAGCTAATATTCTAGCAATGTTTAGAGTCTTAGCTACAATAAAATTACAGAGGTTTGTGTATTGAATGACATGTGATGTCTGTGCGAAGGTGTGTGGTGAAATTAATCGCCAAAGAGGAATGGTCGAATTTAATGGCACAAGACGTTAAATTCAAAGTTTTAAGACGCAGTTTTTGTAAAAAGTGGCAATCCATTGACTGAAGAAAGCTCAGAAGAGATCCTAATTCAATTATATTCGCACTTCAAGGTTTCAGCGTTGCTTTTCCCAACTTTTATAGAGCATTTAAAGCTTTACATTGTCATCCAAATAAGTACAAAAATCTGTTATAGCTGTTATAATTTATGTATGCGTTGACAAAGACGTTTCAGAAAATTCCGAACTGTTGAAAGTTATCGCAATGATGCTCTAGGATCTTCTGCAATAATACGCATAACTCAAGAGTTGGTTTATTATAGACCAAGTTTTTTTTTTTTTGTAAGTGGAGGTTCCACTTTCTATAGACACAGTGTTCCAAGTTACACGCTAGTATCAGATTTGTAGTGACTAAACCTAACCTCCGCTAGCTCAGACTCTACATCCGCGGGACCACCGTCAGGTATTACTTCGCGGGTCGGGTTTACCATATTTCACGGCCGTCAGTGTTTGTGATTGCAGCATTCTTCTCTGTTTCTCCATACATATGTCTGAGCTCGATTTATATTCAGGTCAGTAGCGTGCAAAAACCTTCCCAATTACCCACTGACGGATTACCTGTGCTTCATTGCAAGCATCTTTCAATGGCATTCTGAGTAGAAATCCAATACAATGATATAAAGAAATGGAGGGTTGAGAGCTTTTCCATAATTGTCACATCCGCTGGTTCAACTCCTCGTCACAAACTATCAAACTCATCATGTTTGCACGAATAGATATCGCTTGGGTTGGTGAATACGAATGGCTTCAAATTGGATAGGGAATAGAGGTGTGGAACTATCGGCGAATCATGTGATACTAATCTCTCAGCTTGCGTAGGTGCTCAACGATTCACCAAGCGGGAAATAATCGCCATTAATCAGGACGAAAGTTGAAATTTACAAAGCTTTCTTGATCTTCTCTAAGAGTCAAACCCCTCTGTAGGCGTTGAACAGACTCATGATGAAATCGAAGCTATTGCTGGAGATAGCCATAATACTAATACATTAGATCCCTGCTCACAAGGACAACATAGACAATGAAATGTTATACATAAATCATCTCAAGGGATACACCTAAAGAAAATAGAAAAGGCTTCCACATTCCATGTTCGATTCAAAGATCGTCGTTGAATTGAACAGATTCAAGGAAAAGTTCGGCATGTACATATGTACATATGTATATATGTACATACTTTTTCAAAGAAGAGTGCAAAGTTGAAAGACAGTATGACAGAACAATTCGATTAGAGACTACTTTCACGACTCCACCTCTCGAGAGCGTCTGACAAACATTCGAGAGTAAAACTGTCATGAAAACAAAAAAGTTCTCAAAACAAAAATTGCCTTTCGGATGCGGCATTAAAGAGTAGGCCCCTTCCATTAGTATTCCAGTCATGATCTACGGTGCAGAGGCATGGAATACGATAAGAATAAATTAGGCCACTCTCGGTTGTCACGATAGAAAAATATTTCGAGTGATTTTTAGTTTTGATAACATATAAGGTATATAGCGACATCGACGTGCAGACCGAATGGATGTATAAGAAAGCTCCGGTCCGGAGAGTTTTTCTGAATCAGTAAAACATTTTCTGTTTCACTACAATTGTTTCATCAGAGCACATTATCGTTACATAGGTAAACTCTACCTTGAGGCAGGGATATACATATGTATCTACATATATATCAGACATATATGTATGTATGTACCTGAATTTATGACGAATTCAGATATCATAAGCGAGCTCTTACTGAAGGAAATCACAATATCTACAATCTACAATCTACAAACCAGAAGGATGGCGCAATAGAAGACCTCGCCTAAGGTGGGCCTTTAAGTGGAAAGGGAGCTTAACCAACTAGCTTAAGATCGAGCTCATTGGAGAGGCTTGTTGGTTGAAGCCTAGGTTCACCACCAGGCGACACATAAGTAAATAATGTTAGGATGGCGTATATACATATGTAGCTGATGGAATGTTATGCGATGCGCCCAATTTTTTTGGTATTTTTTGGAAATCTGAAACAATGTGCAATAAATTAATTGCAACTCAGATAATTAAACATTTCCTAAACAATTGTGGTACTGGTGACAACCGAATATTCACGAAATATATTTTAAAGCTAATCCAAAAAGGGTAGCAATAACAAATACCATTTGCATCGTGTTAGTTCACGATGCGCTCTTTGCTTTTCTTTGCGCATTGTATTCGTTCACAATGCACTTCGGAATGTAATGCGATGTGTCATCATTTTGAGTTTGCATTTAGGAATGGTTGCTGATTCACAAAGCAGGCAGTACTGCATTTAGGAAAGCACTCTTACTCTTATTCCGCGTGGCGTTTTACTAATACTCCGGTTGTCGTTTTTTTTTTAGAGTTATTCCAGAAATTGAACGCCACAAAACGCTTTTGTCGGTAAGTAGGTATACACTTCATATAAGATCGACTCTTAAGGAACAACAAGCGGCGTTTTATGGCGGATTAATAAAACGCCACGCCGAATTAGAGTTGTTTATTTTTTCTTCGTGAATCACAAAACAATTTCTATGCATTTGAATTCCTAATTCTGTGAACGACCTTTTTTTAAAGAACTTCCCCTGCTTTAACAGGTTGCAACTCCTTATTGCAGTAATAATTCAATCTGGTCACCAGCCGCCATAGAAGCCAATCTATCATCACCGTCATTAGATTCAAGAGCGTCCGCATGGAGTCCAGCTTCAGTAGCCGCGGCCGTATCTTCTCCTACCAATTCATATCAAAACTATCCGGGATACTACTCAAGTGTTGATTACATCGGATCGGCTGTACAGCAAAAATTAGTAGGTATCCATTCGCACATCCTCTAATCAACATAATTAACCTTCTCTTGTTTTTTTTTTTTTTTGTTTAAGGATAATGCCATTGAATCCGGCTGGATGAGATCCCGCGAAGAGGGATGGTTCTGTGGCAATGCAGCACCAAATTGGGATAGCATACAACGAAGTAACAAGTAGATATACCAATGTAAATATATTCAATATAAGAAGAATAGAATAAAAATACAAAAAAAAGAATTTTTCAACTTTTACTTTTCGCTTTTTATTTGTTGTACAAACTAAATGATATCCTTACAAAAAACATTTCATTAATAATAATTATATTTTATATAGTAATCTTGTTTAGTTATTAATTTTTTTCTTTATGAACATAAATTTAATCATAATATCACTATAGAATATGAAATATTTACAATACTTAAAATATACAATGTTTAATTGTCTCTTTTTTTTTTTTTTTAAGAAATCATCGCATGAAACGTTTATTTGAAATTTTTTTTTTGTTGTTGGCTTGAGTAAAACTACTATAACCTATTGTGTTTAATGTTTTCTCTAGCTTTGCCACTTAACCGAAAGAAAATCTTAAACTAAGCTTAGTAATAATAACTCATTACCACATTGCTGCTGCTGCTGCTGCTGCTGCTGCTGGTCTACGAGGAATGATACCATTCGAATGGGATTTGTCTTTGTTTTGTTTTGTTTTTTTTTTTTTTTCTTTTTAACAAAATAAAGCAATATTGCTTTACGAGTTTTTACTTCTATGCTGATAATCGAATAAGAGATTGAAAAATTCTATTCAATCCACATCAAGGAGATATACATAATCGTACGAGATACATTTTAGTGTCTATCGGATTTTTGTTTTCTTTTTACGTATAGGTGCGGGGGGACTTATAATACATTTTTGTAGGTTTAATGCCCAAAATTTCAGCGTTGATACAAAACAAAAATATAGATTACATTAAATTCTTAAATATGCTGATCCATCGGTTTTCACATAATTGAATTGCTTACTTCCAAGAAGAGTCTAGTTAATTTGTACAAAAAACTTGCTTTATATATGCACTCTATGGGAATAATATTTATTTATATTTATTTATATGTAGTTTACTTGTTTTTATCACCAAAAATTGAAATCCCACTTATACGATGTTTTATCAAAAATTCATTTACAAAACTTAATTATTAGTTTTAGTGTTATTCTTTCACATAATTGTAATTTTTTTTTTGTTTTTCCTAAAATTAATAATTCTCTTTTTTAAATCGTCACTTGTTTTTTTTTTTTTTTTTATACAATTTTTCGCTTTTTTTTTTTATCGATGGGGTTTTTTGTTTTTATTTGTTTAAACAAAATTTTATATAAAAATTAAAAGACAAATTTTGAAATTCTATTGCACAAAATATAAGCCTTCTTGTTGATTTTATTTAAAATTTATTTTATAAGTTCTCAGTGTAATTGATATATGTATGTATGTATAAAAAGAAAGAAAAACAACAGTAACCTACACGGATTTGCTTTACTAAAACATGTCTTTACACAGATTTTGAGTTACAGAACAGAGTATACACGACAACGCAAACGGAAGAGGTCTAAAAACAAAAACGAAACTAACAATTAATTGAAATAAAATGATTCATATAATAGAAAGTCGGGTATTAAAGACCTCAAAATCAGTAATAATTATAATATAACGCATAATATTATGTACATATATATATAGAAAAATATTGTATTTTGGTTTTATGACAAGAATAATAATTTGGTAGGAGTTTACACCTCGTTTCGTATATTTTTTTTTATGTTTGTTTTTCTTTTTTTAAATCAGTTTTGTTTTTTTTTCTTCTATGTTTTATATAATTTCGTAATATATTATCTAATTAACTTATACTAGGCTACTAGTCGCCAGGATGTTCAGGACAGGAGCGATTTACTTCAAACCACCTATCTATACATCTGTTTAAATAAAAAAAAAAACAAGAAAAATTATATAAAGTTAAATAATATAATTAAGTACAATTACCCTTTATGGTAAACACAAAGACATGGCAGCCTTGCAATAACGTCGCCGGGATTTAAATCCTCTAAGCAGATCACACATTCTCCTTTCGCGTCGGTTAAAACGTCCTCTGTAAAATGAAATAGAATTTTAGTTAAACTGCAAAATATACACATATCATGATTAGCAGTAAAAAAACAAAGGGAAATTGGAAGAGTCCTGGAGTTCAACAGACGCCACAGACGCAAAGCGATGGACAGATCTTGGTAGGTAGGTAGATGTGGTCGTTAAAAAGAAAAACCAACCAGCGGTATACTGCGGAGTTTGTTTCATGAAATATGCTAAATCCAGCATTTTGTTATATGTATATCCCATTTAGATCATTAGAAAGAAAGGGCTGCCTAGAGTACGTTGTCGAGTCCTCGCTAGGGTCGGACAACTACAAAGAAAGTGAAAGACACCTTTTTTCGTTATTTTTCTTGTAGCTACGGCAGAAAGTGTAATACGGGATACCAAATTTGGTGCTGGATGCTTTCTATAGGCCAATAACCAAAGTTTATGATATGATATCGATCTGTTTAGTAGCTCATTTCATTTTGGTATGTTGTATAACCATGTTGGATTATAGGGTAATGAAGTGGCTGACTCCCTACCAAGAAAGGAAGCATCAGTAACCTTAATTGATGCAAAAAAAAAAACTGTTGTGATGTACCACATAAACCTGCGACAAGATTCTCAAACATAATTACTGAAAAACAGTTCTACAGGATGAAGAAACCTTTCCAAGATACTAGAAGGAATCACATTACTAACTACGATGACTTATAAAGGGTTGGCCATCTATTGGTTTCTTTTTGAATGCTATTATGCTATTTTGACACTGACAGCTCTTATGCACTCAAAAAATTGACAGAAACTCAGTATTATGTTTTTACGGTACGAATTGGATCGATTTACGCTTCAACAATATTGGAAAGTTAATCCCAAAGTGGATGCTGTTGCCGAAAACAGTGCGAGTTTTGAGAAGAAATTTCAGTCGAAATAATGCACCAACTGCAGCTGGTGTATGTAAGTTTGGGATGAAACTTCGTGAGACTGGTTTGCTGATTGATAAATAAACATAATCTCGTGTTCGTCCGCAGAATATTGCAGCTTTTTGGAGTGAAGGCATTATTTGTCCATTTTTTTTTCAAGACGATAATGGAAGAAACTTTACAGTACAGTCAATGAGAGCGCTACCGAGGCATGATAACCGATTTTTTATGGCCAGAAATTGAAGATTTGGACTTGTGCGAGCTATGTTTCCAGCAAGATAGAGCTACGTGTCATACAAGCAATGCAACAATTGATTTACTGCATACTAAGTTCATAATCGTGTAATCAGTCGTTTTGGTGATGTCCCTTGGCCGGCAAGGAGCTAGCCGTGACAATCATTTGATTAAACTAATATTCCATAATTAATTGGAAGGTTTACGCTTTTCAATAAAGCAACAAAGCAATTGTCGAAAAATATTGAACAGTGGTTTTTTGCAGCGTTTTTAAAAAGTCACGAGCTGGAGCATCGATGTTCATACGTTCTACATCACCTAACCATCTTAACCGTTAGACTCGAATTGTTTTTTCTATACCTATGTTTCTGTACAGTATGTACGACTCTTCTTTGTATCTCTGCGGTGGAAGTCGCCTCTTGGTGACTAAAGCATGCACCTATTCTGATTACACCTCACTCCATATTAGTGAAAGCACCAGTAACTGCTCACTGTGTTCTTCCTATCACATCGATGTCGTCAGCAAACCCAAGATATTGCGTGGATTTTTGATAGTGCCTGATGTACCGGCCTGGGCGTAGTGAACTGCCTTTTCTAGCACAATATTGAAACAACTTCATGGCAGTGCGTCACCTTGTTTCAACCCGCTGTTGTTGTCGAAGGTGTCAATGGAATCCTTTCCAATTTTGACAGAGCAGCGAGCATTCTTTAACGACATCCTGATAAGTCTTATTATTTTATCAGGAATATTAAATTTTCATTTCATCACAATAGGTTTTTCCTTTACATGGCCGGGTTGTGAGGTCTGAATTTGAGCGTTAGTACATCATAGTTAGTAAAATGTCCAAACTCATGAAAATATTGCCCAAAATTACGTAAACTTTACAAGAACTATTTGTTCAATGATTTTTTGGGAGTTATGACATTTTTGATTTGGGCGATAAGATCTAACACCATTCTTAATGTGCAAACTGCATAGTGATTACTGCCCTTCCAGTATTCAACTTCATTAGGAGAAAGATTTCCAAACTTCCTTGCGAACAAAACTTCTCTTCTTCACTTCAAGATTGTAGGACAACCGACGACGGTGGTTTATGGGTAATTCTGTTTAACCTTTGATATACGAAATCAAAAATATTTTCAACCAAAAATCTGATTGCGTAGGTAGTTTGTTTATGAATATAATTTCTTTTATTTGAGAAATTATCGCATGCGAATTTATGTCAGCCTATTTAGTTGTTATCTCTACTGGCCCATAAAAGCAAGATAGCCAAGTTCATTTGAGTATGGAATCAGTCTACTAAAAATGCGCATTAATTTATGGTTTTTTTTTTCTTTTCTTTTAAAAATATCCTACAGTAGGTATCTACATACACTAAGAATGACAACGCTGTTTTGATTTTGCCTTTTCACTTCATGAGTTCCTACTGAGTAGCTACTACCTAGTAGAACGAAAGATCGTTAGACTTAATAAGCATGAAGTAATGAATATTATATAGAATTTTACCAATAATTATCGTCGACTGCAATTATTGTTTACTTTTCGATGAACTGCACTTATGCGGTAAGAACCGAACCGAACCGAACTTAACAATTCCAAAGAGATACAATTATTTTACACAATTAACTTCAAAAGGAATGTAAACAATATGTACAGTGGACGGGGAAAATTCAATTATATTGATTTAATAAGTCACGTATATGATTTATTACATTGGTTGTTGTTTTTTTTTTTTTTTTTTTTTTTCGTTTTTACTTACCATTATATGAGAGGCGAGGTTTTGTTAGGCACATTACTAAATGACATTCTATGTCATCGGGCAGAACGAATTTACTACAAACTGGGCATTTTATACCTGTTAATGGGAGAAAGACAAACATAAATTATTATTTGGAAAAAAAAAAAAAAACAAAAGCATGAGGTAATAAAATTATGGAATAGTAGTAGTATTGGTAAACAGATGTTATTATTTATAGCAAAATAAATTCAAAGTAAGTATGGAGCCGATCTGTGAATAACATGTTGAACAAGTAAAAATAGATGAGTGCAGCTTTTCTGTGATAATACAAATACGACATAGTTTCAGTTGAAATCTTTTAGAACATGTTCGAACGACATTGGTAATGATAAACATATGTGTGGATATAGTATCAACAACAATATAGACTGAACAATTACTTGTGTAGACTATTACACTTGATTTTGAACAAAATATGAATGTTCAAGATTAAAAATTAAAAGGATGTTTCTAATACGGTTTCTCTGCTATGCGTACATTTAGCTGCGGTTTGTTTGATGCTTCAACTCGTCCTTACTCGTCTACATTGACATAAAGGGTGGGCCATCTGTTGGTTTCTTTTTAAATCATATGTTATTTTGACACTGAAAGCTCTTATGCGAACAAAAAATTAACAGAAATATATTTTCGCTTCAACAACGTTGAGAAATATTACAAAGTTACTTCCAAAACGGATGCTGTTGCCGAAACAGTGTTAATTTTAAAAAGAAATTTCGACATTCGAAATAATGCACCAATTGGTGCAGGTGTACCCGAGTTTGTGATGAAAGTTCGTTAGACTGGTTTGCTGATTGATAACCAAACATATTCCTACGTCCTCATCACGTAACTTTTCAGACGGTCGTCGTCTAAACGATAGCAAAGAACGATATCATCTGTAGTTTGCTTCATATAACTCCATTACTATCTTGTCGTCTATCGTTTTCCACAGTTTGAAAGATACTATAAGTCATATTTGCCTTCATGAAATGACTTTAGCTGTCATTCGTTGTTTTTGTGTTTACTTTTTATAAACTGAATTTTATGAAATTATTAGAAACTTGTACAATAACAAATAAATTATGTAAATATTTTATTTACAATGCGCCTATTTATTTGTTCGAAGAGATAAGGGATCCGATGCATCTCTAAGTTTTTTTTCGCCTGCGTAACAATTCCAATTTCTTTTCATTTTCATTTTCCAAAAAAAACATCACAATGTGATGGAACATTTTTTGTAATGATATATTTTTAATTAAAAGCCTTTAACAAACATAAAACACCAAAAAAATATGAAAAACGATAGCTCTTTAGCTATCGTGCAAACGATGTCGTCTTGACGATAGTGTTTGACAGTTCTTGGGGTTACGTGAACCAAAAGATGAATCGTCAAAACGATATCGCCCAAACGATAGTGATTTTTAATGTTACGTGAAGGAAAAATATCGTCAAAACGATATCGTCAGACGATTATCGTCATACGTGATGAGGGCTCTGTATATTCCACCTGTGGAGGAGGTTTTTGGAGTGGCGGTATTATTGGCCTAGTTTTCTTCCAAGACGACAATGGAAGAAACGTTGCAGTCAATGGAGGGCGCTACCGATTTTTTATGACCAGAAATTGATTTGGACTTCGGCATGCTATTGTTCCAGCAAGATGTGACTACACGCCACACAAGCCGTCGAACAATCGATTTATTGCACATTAAGTTCAATAATCGTGTAATCAGTCGTTTTGGTAATGTTCTACGATTTGACGTCGTTGGACTTATTTGTGGAGTAGTATTAAAGATCGATGCTATGCGAACAATCCAGAGACCATCCAGGCACTCAAGAACAGTATTGTTCAAGCTATTCATGAAATAGGGGCCGAAACCATCGAAAATGTATTCAAAAATTGGGTTGAGAGGATACTCTACTGCCAAGGTAGTCTTTTCAACAAAGCAACAATCCTTGAAAAATATAAAACAGTGTTTTTTATAGCCTTTTTAAAAACCAACAGATGGCTTTTACGGATGTTTGTCAGACGTGCACGAGAGGTGGGGCCGTGAAAGAAATTTTAGGTGTTGTTTGGGGATTTAACTTGGAACCCCTCGCTCCGTAGTCCAACGCACTAACCACTTCAGCCACGGCGCCCACTCAATGAAACGAGTATACATTTATTTAATTACTGTAATTATTGCACAAAAATTAAAAATCAACTGCTATATAATTGTTTGCAATTTGCAATGCAATTCATTCATCTTTAAAGCAATAAAACACATAAATTACAACTTGTTATTAAAATTATTTTAGTGACATTTCTTGGCCGTAACAATAGGCGCCGCAAACATTCTATGGAGAATTCCAAAGTGGAAAGCATTTTTGTTTCGCAACTCCGAACTCCGACCGCTAGTTACTTTGTGCGCAGACAGTGTAAGAAATTGACACTTGACTAGCAGTCCATGTATAGTAAGTCAATGTTCGACTATAATAATGGAGAAGTAAACGCGAGGTCTCAAAGTTGTCGATTTCGCGTCGATATCAGTCTTCTTTGTTATGCGTGAAGTTAGCTGCGGTTTGCTTGACGTTTCAACTCGTCTATACTTGCCATTTAGTCATGGAGAAGTACACGATATTTGTGAAATTTGTCAATTCTAAGCTGATCTAAAGAATTGGGCATCTTTTTGACCAGTTTGCGGCAATTTCTGCGCAAGGACTTGGGCATGCATCTCTATAAGGTCGCTTTGACTGAAGCCGGACTTCAGTGATTGAGCCCTAAACATGCACGAAAAGGATCCCAATTTTTATCACAAAATCATTCTTAGCGATAAAGCGCAACGGCTTTTCGGATTGTGGCAAGTCAGCAAACCGAAGCCATTCTCAAAACGCGATAACACTTGCATCATATGTGGTTTCAACAAGACGGTTCCAAACAATCGAGTTATTGAAATCGAAGTTCGATGACTGTGTTATCTCCAAAAATTAATTAGTCAATTGGCCGCCTTTTTCGTGCGATTTGATGCCTCTGGACTTTTTTCTTTAAGCCTATGTCAAGCTTTTGGTCTAAGCCAATAAGCCAGAGACCTTAGACGACCTCAGAAACAACGTCGAACGCGAACAATTTATACCGAAAAGTCAAGGAAAATTGGGTTCAACGCAGTCACTCGTACAGACGTTTTCATGGAGATTATTTGAATTACGTTGTTTTCTATAATCCACAAGAACGGAGACCCCCTCAATTGCGCCAACTAGAGAGGTATCATCTCCTCAACATCGCGTACAAGATCTTCTCTGTCATGTTGTATAAAAGTATGTAACAACTCGCCAACAACCTGATTAGCCCTATCAGTGTGGTTTCAGATTAAAAAAGTCCACAGTCAATCAGACCTTCACACTTCGGCAGATCCTGGAGAAAATTCAATAAGTCCAACTCGATGCCGGTCGTTTGAAGAGGAAAATTCATCGTAAGATGACAACGTCACAAGTTGTGTTTCATAGTTATTGGTATCGATGGTGTTGTAACCTGAAATGATTTTTTGTTTTGTGATATCGCAAACACAAGGTGCTCTATTTTAAAAACTAAATGTGGAAGTCTTAATGAAAAACCATTTGCCTATTTATTTATGTATGTCAGAGACGAAACCAGAAAAGTAAAAATAACGACGAATGTCAATAGAGGGTTCCACCTCTACACAAAGCAAAACTGGACCGACCGAGCGATTGATATTGTGCACAACTAGAGACTACGGAAACATCTACTAGTATCTTACCACAGCAGCTGTTGATGTCTCTCCAAGCTGTCGACTTGGTCCGTATTTTAACGAGGAACCTAAAAGTCTAGCAGAATCAGTGTTAGATGCAATAACACAGTAAAATATCGGAAAATATCTACTATCATCAAAGGATACATGAATGTATACATATTTATGTGGGGATATAGTGAAAGATGTCTACAGAAATTATATTGAAGGAACTTACTTAGGAGGATAAGATTAAGGACTATCCTCTTACCTTTAGAAAAAGCGCGGATAACTTTTTGTCTAGTTTTAGACCTAGGTATGTAGCTTTGGCGGAGTTATGCTTGGAATTTCATATAGGACTAATTTTGTTTTAGCCGAGTTGACGTTTAGTCCACAGCTTTCCGTCCATTTGGCTAGCTCAGTAAATACGAATTTGAAACTATCAGATCAGATTTTCTGTGGATATTTAATCCGACACTGAGAAAACAACGTCGCGTCCGCATATGCAACCACTCTACATCCTGTGGTCTCTAGCTTAGGAAGAAATTCATTTAAGATTAGGTTCTATAGCAGTGGAGATAGTACACCTCCCTGTGGTATTCCTCGATGAATTTTTTTTAGTAGTGCAGTTACCAAAGGCGGCATGTATCACTTTTAAGAAAGCTTTCACCAGACTGGCTTGCAAATTGAAAGTTTCTGCAAAGCCTTGAATCAGTGTAAACATTTATCACGTTTATATGGTGGATTGAATCCGGATTCAATTCAGATTGAGTAAACGCAGATTGGATTGAAACTGGATTGACTCGATCCGATCACAAAATTTTGCATGTAAACGCGGATCGAAAGACTGAGTTTGACAGATAGAGAAAAAGATAAGGGTGACATAAACAATTCAGCGTAAAGGAGAAGAAGTGTCAAACTCAATTCTCTTTCGATTCGATCCTAACTTGATCTCTATCCTGTTGTTTATAGGCATGCTGTGGTTTAAATATCTTGTTGTTATCTACATAACCTTTGATAAATGTGAGTCAAGTAGTTTAGGCTTATTGGCCTTATGTCCTTGGAAAGTGTGTGACAGACTTTTTCTGATGATGTATGAGGCAATTGAACAGTTTATTATTGCAATTGTGCAGTGGGTCATGATATAGGGTTATTCCAGATTCAACATCTGATATTTTCCTGAAAAAGGGGAATCTTGGCATGCTTTATGCAATCATCCAACTCATTTGAAACCTTTAAAACTTGACACTTGAACTTTATTGCAAGTCTATCTTACTTTCATTTGCCCTTCATTTACAAATTGCATTTGGGTCTGCTTCAATTTGAACTGAACATCATTGAAATGCAGATCGAAACAGGATTGAGTCAAAGCGATATCACCAAAAAGCTAATAGAAAGATCAAGAATTTACCAGAGAGGGAAGGAAGAGAGAGCTTTTATTGTTGTGAAATACGAAAGAGATTAATGAGTACACTCATTCAGTCAGAGACGAAATTAGACTCAAATGACAGGAAAGGGTAGGCAACTCGATTCATCCATCCATTTATGTGAAGTAAATATTCTTTACATTGAATGTAAATAGGTGCAGTACTCATAAGCACTACAGAGCTGGAGATTCAAGTAGATTGATAGTTTTGGCTTAATCAGCAATAAATAATGATAGTGTGAAAGCAACATGACTTGATAACACTAAACGATAGATAACACTAACTAAGGTTACAATAAGCGGTATTCCTTAACAATATATCAGATTGCTGTGAAAAGTGATAACACAATGCGGCAAAAATTGGGCTTAGAAACACTTATTTTTATTTTTCTTTCACGGAACTGTTTAAGACTTTTCCGGGTTTAAATTTCATTGATATGTTTTTTAAACAGATTCTAGATACAACTTTGTTTAAATTCGTTGACCTCTCATGCAGTGTGTGTTTTATTTAGAACAGATGACTGGATAAGATCACCATCTAAGAAAGCGCTTCAACCAACCTCAACCAAAAAAAAAGAAGGTTTAGTTATGGGATAGTCAGGTAAACATTTCTACTAACTTTCATGCTAGCAAACGCTCACTAAATTCATATTCAGCAAATCTTGGGAAAACAACGAGAAAACACTTGGTTAGTAAGGCGCGTCAAGAGAATTAAATCACAATCAAATGGCAGACCTACATTAGTGCAGCAATTGAAACACAATGGCAAACTGTCCAACTAAAATCCAACAAAATGACTTACCAACGCGTCTGTAACTGTAATAATGGTTCCACATATCAATAATTTTTCAGATTGAATCAAAAATTCCCAAATAATGACTGGAATGTATTCGAGATGAAAGAACTTGAAATTAAAACTATAATCATAATAAAATAACGGCTAAACCCTTACCATACAATGATAGTCTGCAATAGAAACCCCGCACAACCTATAGACAATCATGAAGATCCAATGTAGACGCTAATTGGCATAGCCTGTGCCAAAGGAACCATAACAACTGCAGTCCTCGGAATTATACAGCTAGAAAAAGCACTCTTGTACCAATAAGATCAGTGAAATTTTGTTACATTTACAACAATATGTAGAAACGAAAATAGACTATGTGAAGCCACAGACCTCGACATAAACCTATCAGTTAAAATCGTCCAAGTATAACAACTTTCAGGCTTCAATTAATGAAAAAGTCACCAAAGGGGATGATCTACGTTTTGATAATAATCTGTGTAACTTTTAAAAGTCTGGTTTTTACTTGGAAGCACTTGCCTCAAATTCGGAAACCGTACAAAAATACGAGTTCCTTTTAGAATCGAATTACATATTCGAATTTGAAA
Source organism: Xylota sylvarum (assembly GCA_905220385.1). Lineage (NCBI taxonomy): Eukaryota > Metazoa > Arthropoda > Insecta > Diptera > Syrphidae > Xylota > Xylota sylvarum. The sequence goes on along the minus strand of LR999957.1, from coordinate 151,323,162 downwards.
GCAATACAAAATAGGACCCTTGTATGGTCATATCAAAAGAACGGATACCTAACCCACACTTAAATTGAGAGAACCAAACATCAAGCCCTCGGATAAAAAACAATCTTAATGCCTACAGCAAAAATGTGAGGGTAAAAGAAGAGGAATATTCCAACACTGTACTTGACTACAACACAAAATTTGTAGAAAGAGAACGAAATCTTGTCGATATTCCTTAGATCTGATCTTAAACACCTATGTATGTACATTTAACAAAAGTTCTTTATTAAAAGCAGTTTTGATCAAAAGCTAAACATATCAAGTGGTAAGCGACCACGAGTGGTCAAAGCGGGCTCCCTTGTGTTACGATAGAATCGAAAAAGCCCAAGGAGTAGGATACACTTATGGATACTACCGGGGCACTGTCCAACAAATTCTCTAACTACCTATTTGTAGCGCAGTCTAGCTCAGGGTATCTGCCTACTGCGGAGTAGGCTTAGCAATTTTTTCAGATGAAGTGAATGTATCGATGTTCTTTCGGACTGACATTATTTTTCTGCTAGAGCTTTTCGCCATTTGGCAGGCTTGTAGCTTACTGAGAAATCTCCCTATCGCTATATTTGCTGATAGTTAAGCCAAAATCAAAGCCATGCATTCGGCTTTCACATCCTCCGAACTGATAGAGCAATGCCAGAAGAAACTCAACCAATTAAGTTCTCAATAAATAACGACCATCATATGGGGTCCCAGCATACAGTAATTTTGAATTGGCCAGGCTAGGATCAGCCCTTAAGGGCAATATATACTATGACACGGCGATTATTGCTGTTTTCCCTGTAGTAGTGAAATGGCTTCTTCATATAAGCTTCGACAGTGCGCGCCGCTATCATTGAACATATTGAGCTGGTGTATGTGAGCGAGTCATCAGCAAAGAGGCAGCAATTGGTAGATTAATAGCGTTCAGGTTGATCGGATGTGAAAATGTTGAACAGCATTGGACCGAGTTTTGATCCAGTTTATGAATAAGTCTCTCGAATTTTTTTTTTTCTCACGTCGAAGAAGCAGGCGATGGTCATAGAGAGAACTTACATTACGTTTATGAAATTTTATCAAAGCGTGCAGAGTAGAGTGTCCTTCCCGTCATTCAATGTCCAGTGATGTGTAGTTTGAGACCCAGAATTCCTGTATTCTTAGCAAAATTAGCTGTTAAAGGATTTTGCAACAATATTGGCATTTAACCAGCAACGCTATTGCGGTTAGCCATCTTGGGTATGGCCACAAGTTTTGAACTGTTGTTCATGAAGTTGTTTATTGTAATAGCCAGTACGATTATCACAGTATAATATAGTTTCTAACGCTCAAAATTTTAAATTTTATGACGTCCTGCATTAAGGTACTTCTGCATTGTCCAATGCGTCATATCCTATAGGTTAGGTTGGGTTATTGCGTTGACAAGACAAGAGAAACTTGCACGTCACACTTAGATCAATGTAGATCTATTGTGATGCTCTAGGGGTTAAACCTCCCATACTATAGAACCTATGAAAATCCTATGGATCTATGAATTTATCCAAATATTTTAAAGATTTGTCGGAAACTTCTTCTAAGTCTTGGAAGAAATATCTTCCCAGAAGATTTTTTTCCAATGTGGCAGAGTGCTGGACAGTGACAGATGACGTGTGAAGTATCCTCATCATTTTTGACTCATTTGTGAGATTCTCTCAATTTTTTGTTTATTGACTGGCCATATTTTTCTGGTTGTTACACAGGAGTAGAGCCTGCTCCATCTCTCATTTGCTGCTACTAGTGTTTTGTTCCCAACAATTGCTTGTCTAAGATTACAAGGTGGGATGTTTACTGCAGTGTCTGCCTCGTTTAGTTCAAGTGCTGATCGTTTTCTTGCCATTTCATCAGATCTTTCATTTCCCGGCACACATTTGTGTCCATGAACCCAGCGAATTCTTACATTTTGCTGCGCACCAAGAACTCGTAGCTCTTCGCGACAGCGACATACAAGCTTCAATTTTATTTTAATAGCAAACTCGCTTTGGAGTATCTCAGTTGGATTTCGAAGAGGAAACCTGCGCCAACGCCAGTGTCCATCTTGGAGCCATCCCTATAGTTGATCTATTTAATTTACTTGTGGTTGTTTTTCGTGCCATTCTTCTCTATTGGTAAAATAAGTGACAAATAGTTTTGTAAAGTCTAGACGGGGAGTTATGTAGTCTGTACATACAATATTGTTCGTATATTTTTGTATAACTTGCGCGTGCCCCGTCAGACTGGGTTTCCAGTTTGCAGTTTGGCTTAGTCAAAAAGCACTACTAGCGACGGAGTCTTGTACAAAGAGGTCTAGTGGTTTAAGATTCAGTATTGCTTCCAGTCCCATTGTAGTTCTCAATGCAGGTCATTCTTTGAATTTAGGTCATAATCTTTAAGGTTTGTACCCGACAGTCAGTATTGACCTTAGCACCGCCGCTTGATAATTTTAGGACATGGGCCTCAGATTTTGCTGAATATCCTGTTGCAGCCCTGGTATGCTATCATTGCTTTCATTGCCCTTTCCTTTATGTTGAGGTTCCAGTTTAGTTTCCTAACCAGAATGACTTCCAGATATCAAGTATCTGGTAGTCGGAAATTTTTAGCGGAGTCCTCTCAATTGATGACATTTTAAATTACGGTATTGTCCTTTTGTTGATGAGTTCTGTCTTCTGTGGATTAACCACAACTCCAAAATTTCTATAGTAGCATCTATCTTGGCGTAGAACTCGTAGTTGATGTAATATTCTTCAGGTTGATTGTTTGGAAAGATCGGTTGTTGAAGAGTGTCAGTTCCACTGATTTACGGTTGGAGTCACTGACTTTACACTCACAGTATCATATTTCTGCCTGAACTTGGGTCATGTTGATTGTGGGCACAAGAAATCCAACCATGAAGGAGTCCTTGGGAATGTTGGTCTGGGACGTGATATGATTACTAGTGAAAGTCGGTCGCTATTTTCTATCATCCAGTTGATTATTTTTTTATCTTCACTGTTAGAATGGTTACATTTCCAATACCTCTCTCCTTCAATGTGGCTTGGATTTCAGTTGTCTTTTTTCGAATCTAGTTTACATTTCCAATACCTCTCTTCTTCAATGTGGCTTGGATTTCAGATGTCTTCTTTCGAATCCAGTTTTGATATCTTCTGCACTATGCAATAGTGGTTTCAATATGATTCTATTCGATTCATCTCTCACTGGTGGAAGTATTTTATTATCTTTGAAACTGTTCCTCTTATTATATTCAAGTCACTTGAAATCTGTAGTTATTTTGCTTCATTATTGTTCAGAGAACCAACTTATTCCTTCAAATCCATTGGGCCTTGAACTTTCAGACCTTTTTTTTCTAATTTAGATTAAAATTGAAAGTTTTACACAACAGATACTTCATTTTATCTAAAGCAGTTCCGATTGGAATTTTTACAACAAATACTGCTAGTGCTACCAAGTCTAGTGAGAAACCAATTTTTTTTAGTATTGTTTAGTAAACATTTTGAAAGGATTAATTAAAAAGATAGTGGTGTATACCGAAATGATGTATTAAATCTAGACAAAGTAAATTTTGAGCTTTGTAATTTTTTTTTCTGGCATCTAACTGAAAAGAAGACTAACCTTTCCAACTGGTCAACAACCGCTCTGCAATATCGTCAGTAAGAAATTGTTCTTCGAGGAACCCCCTGCGAGTTTGTAGAGCTAGAAAGTTTTATATAGGATAAATTATCATTATATCATGGGCGTTTGAAGGTCATATTGAAGGTCATATTGAATGTAATTCAAAGATCAGGAAGCATTCAACTTCATAAATATTCTTCCCCCTGTATGGCAACCTAGTTTAATACACAATTTCAATCCCAGTTACCATACATAAAATTCTGTTCTGCTATATCAACATAAAGAGTCCAAGGTATTCAAGACAAGATTACAGACTTATTAATCGTTTGGTTCTGGTCAGTTTTTCATCACAGACTCCCCGTTATTACATGTCGCTATTTTTCAAGGTCTCTTTTAATCGCATTCAGCTAAAGTATTCGTACGTTCTTGCGACCTTTTTTCCAGCTTCAAACAATGCCTGTGACTTTCTTTTTCAATAAATTTCCAGTTTCGAGCGCATTAAACTTCCTACATACTATACACAATACACAGGGGTAACATTCGAGGAAAACTTGTTTATTAGCCGCGTAGTAAGTAGCGGTTAAACCTTTTTAAAAATAAACACACTTAAATCTCGATAACATGCTATCCACATCAGCAGAACAACGTTCACTCTACCATATTAGTATACATATTTATCATTCTATGTATATTTGGAATAAATTAAGAACAAAGTAAAGAAAAACAAAAAAAAAGAAACACAAACTCCCACCAATAACTTGACCAAGTAACTCAGTGTAAGTCTGTATATATAGAGCATGTGAGGTTGGAGTGTACCATTTAACCATCACCCCTGCAGTGGGCAGGTGACTGACTGTCTGTCATCAGTCAATAACTCACCATAAATTCTTGTGCTGCGGTGCGATGAAGCGTTTAACTGACGGAATTCTGTCTCAACATCCGGCATACACGTACTAACCACATACCCCATGGTAATATAGTTCTCGTTCTCTGCTATTCACACACTAAAGCCACTTGAGTTCTGCTGTCTATCTGCTGAATATTTGAATAGTTTCCATTTCCAATATCGATTGTGGACTTTTTGCGCACACATTCAAAGCGACCACCACATGCCTCCTTAGATTTATCGATCGCGCGACGGCATTTATATGTGGTGACCCCTAATCAGTGGGCCTTAGTATATGACATGCACGAATTAATGAGCTCATAACTTGTGATGGGGGGTTGCTTGTGTTGTCGGTTGTTTGCTTGTGGGTGAGCGGGTGAGTGGGTGGTCTTACCAAAGGAACTTGTTGCGATTCGTTTACTTATTAAGAAAGTCGTCAGCAACTACCAAGAAGTCCCACGGAACAATGCTACGTTATTTAAATAAAACAAGATGAGCTCGACCTTCTTTGCGACAACTTCAAAAAGAAAACTTTGTTTTTCTTGATTATATTCTTCCTCTTGTCCGGTGTGTGGGTGTTTGCGATTGTTTACAGAGTTTTCACATCGTAATTTATTATTTTATTATGACAAGTGTATCTATAAAGTCAAATGGGCACACCCAGTCGTCCCAGTGCTAGTGGAAGATAAGCACAAGACAAAACAACCCAAATGAGGTAAGCCCCCAATCAGGATCTAAAAAAATTACCAAATGACCAGACAAAGGCGGTTTTCGAAAACGTCAGGAAATAGTCATTGTATACGCAAAAAAAAAAGTCATATATCCAACTGTCAGAATCAAAACGTCATCTCAGACTTTCTACTGCAACGCAGATGATACTTTCGAACATAATGGTAATGCAGTTGAAAACCGTGATTCTGTTTTCGAATAATTTACTTTCGCAGTTTGCGTTTAAGTACATTTTTGACACAAATGACATTTTCGAAAAATACCAAAGTTAACCATTTTTATGGGGAGGACGCTCGGCGCAATTATCTCGCAGCCATGCAGCCCTCCACGTTTCAAAAAATTATGCACTGGATATGTAAAGCCATACCCCACTGGAACGGCGTACCAAGTAATAAGGTATCGCTATTGCAATGCGCCGAAAAATGTAATTTCGGCGAGTACCCTTTTTAATAGGAACTGAATTCCCAAAGATACCTCATTCGTTTTCTGCAGAAAGCAAGTGTGAATTATAAGAAATGGACTCATCCAACCCATGAGTGATTTATCTTTGAAGCACATTTCAAATTCAGTGCGACGCGAATGAGTGATTCGTATGAGTTTCAATTTAATTGATGATGGTTGTGTGTCTTCTGTTGGATTGAAGTGTCTGATTAAATTATACCGTGCGTGTGTGTTGTCAGACATTCGCATTGCTTTGCTTCGCTTTGGGGTGTGATTTTGTTTGTAATACTGTGGCATGGTTATGTATTCTTCGCTTCGTTTTCATTCTGTGGCGATTATTGCATAAATTTATTTTATTTATAGTATCGTTGTTGAACAAAGCTTAACGTATAGAATCTGACCATTGTATGGATGCAGACAACATGCAAATCGAATATCACTGAATTGATTGTTCAGAGATAAACGTTAGTAGATTAGCTGGAGGTCAGCGGATCATCTGCTAGTTCTCTTATGATTCTCGCTTGGTATTCGAGTCGAGAATATTAAGAACTCCAATCTATGGGATTGGGTTCAATATAAAATGAGATTGAGTAAAAAATGGGCGCAAAATAGACACCTACAGATATGAGATATCAAAGTTTATAGCAATTACAGCACCGGAAACGTTAACTTGTTTAAACAGTTTAATGTGGGTGAAAACCAACGTTGAGATGTCAAGCGGAATTAATCATTGAACAATGAACAATGACAGTTCTTTAATAAAACTGGTACAGCTGGTGATTATTATTGATTTCAACGTGTCACCCTTGACAGTGTTTGTGTCAAGAATCGAACGAACACAACCGGATGTAATTGATGGGTTCAAGAGTGTTGAGTAGGAACAGCGAATGGTATAAAATAGCGAATGGTGTCAAATGTCATGTGTCAAAAAAAAATTTTGGGAAAACTATGTATGTATAGCCAGGTAATATTAGATCTAGATTGTTTTAAGTGAATGTTGAGGGCAAGTTTTTATGAAGGGTTTAGTTAAACAACGAGTTGGTCCTAAGTTTTGGATTTCTACCAGTTTATGACCTGGTCTTATTTAATTTAAGTTGATTCAGAAAAATGGGCATGTGCCTCCTTTTGAAATTTCTATCGAGAGTGAAGCCTAATCTATCACATGTGCGCCGTTGTAGACTAGAAGTATACAAAGTCTAGGCGATAGGTCACTTTCAGTAACTTTTTACGATCCTCGTTTGTTCAAGTTCAATCTTCCGAACATTCTTCAAAAACTTTAGAAGGCGCGGTTTGTACATACATATGTACGTACAGCAACGGATGTGCAGCAGACGTTCAAGTGAATTGTCAACATTTCTTCGCATTCGTTTGCAGTCTTTGTGAAATGGGACATTCTAGTTTCATATTCGTCACTGAACGTACCAATAAATAGACTTGTAGGCCAATCGGCGTTTGTACGGCAGCACAGGGGTTTTTGGCCGTAAATGGCTTGTACTTTCACTGTACTTTTTCTGGTAAGCAGGCCCTTTTGGTTTTGAAAAAGAAAACCCTTCTTAGAAGATCCTAACGATCAAGCTAGACTAGACTTAAGCAAAATTAAAATCTTCGTCACCGGGTCAAACTGGTTATATTCTTTACACGAATGGAAGGGGCCTACTGTTGAATGCGTTTGTACTGGAAATCGAATAAATTTGTAACACCAAGTACTATATTGTATGTATATGCGGACACACTGACGGACTATAACTTTTTTAGTGTTTTTTTTTTATTATTATTATGTATCTATATATGTATGTCTGTATGTACGTTTAAAAACAAGTTTTGTTTACTTTCCCATCGAAAGCAGTATTTATACTTTTAAAATTGCTGTGAGCTCTTGTTTCAAATGAATCATGGCGTAGCTGTTATAGAGTAGATTTTTGCGTGACTATTTCACATACATTTTGCATCGGTTCACACGATATCACATGGTCGGTTGGGAACATTTAGTCTTAACACCATATTCTGTTTGAACATTACCCTTCTAGTTTCATACGAGCGTACGATATAATTTTGATTTGTCATCACAAATCGGTATAGAAGTGACAAACGTATATGACTCATCCAGATAAGTGAACTCTGAGAGATCAACGTTCGATTTTAAAATATGATGAATATTCATCTACTTAGTATGTAGTATAATCGATGAGTAGATGATCTACATAATTTATTGCTTTTTAATCAACACAAACAGTGAGCAGCATGTTTTGTGTGAGTAATCAAAAAATCCGATTCCTAGACTTGTTAAGCCGTTTGGCATTATCTAGTGAAATAGCTTGAACCAAGAATTTTACGTCAAAGTCAGAAGTTTAAAAAAAATAGATGGTTTCTTTGAGAAATTTTTATTACATGTTATGTATTTTGTAACGCCATCTATTTGTAGTGTAACAAGGTCATCTAGCTGTAGGTGTCAAATAAATAATAATACATATTGTAACTAATGTCACTCATTCACGAAAGTGCTACCAATCTCACACAATAAAGCGTGATGTCGAACATTTTAAAAGACTAAAACTGTTCATATATGATGACCTAAATATGCAGAAACACGGGCGTTGAATTCTAAAGCTTAAGGGGATTTCTTTCATTTTTTTTGTTAGCAGAAATTGTGTACAAACAAATGAAACTCGTTTTCCACTGAATAAAGTCATAAACAAGCAGTAATATGGGGTGAAATGACAGCTATAAAAATATCCCCAAATAGTATCAGTTAATGAGAAATTTAAGTTGTTCATCGTAAGATGTGATTCCCAAAGTACGGTACCCACCAATCTATAGAGATTTTGTACCCATTATGAAATTTTGACCTAATTTTTCAAACGGAAATCGAATATCTTTAGTTATTATGATTGACAATACATAATAGCTCCTAATGTAATTACTTTTTTGAAGCTGAAAAGTCAGCACTTCGGAACAGTGCCTGTTATCCGTTTAGTGGATACGGTTTATAAAACTATGCAAGTTTGTAACTGAAAGAACTAAGGGGATGAGATTAACTGATAAACAGTTTGAATGATGGGAACGATCCTCGCGGTGCTGTGCGTTACCGGTACCGGTAGCGATTGCGTTTCTTTAGTGCTCACACCAATGCAATAGTGGTTGTCATTCTGGAGAGTATACATTGTATGATGAGTTCCATTACTCGTATACATCAATCCAAAGTATTCACATAACTTTACTGGACTGGTACACCTGTAGGCATCCGTAGGCATCTCTGCACACGCTCCAGTTTCATTCCGTATTTAACACCTTTTTCTATTATTCATAAGGTCAGATTGTTCCAAGTTATAAACAAACAGGTTTGAGGTGAATATTGGAGTCCATCAAGGGTTCGCTTATAGCCCCCTGCTTGTTAACGTGCTAATGGATTGTCATGGGGGTATGACACACACAAAATGATATCCCTTGGTATTTTTGTGTGCCGACGATATAGCCCTCATATCTATCGATCTAATGAACTTGATCTTTGGATAGAGTATAAGTAAATCCAAAACCGAGTTTATGAAGTTTAACTTCATAACGGATGCAACCTGAATCCAAAGGAAAACGAGCCGGTTAAGGAAATTAACAGCTTTAAGTACCTGGAGTCCTACATTAACAGCGAAGGGACTTCGGTGCATAGACTTCAGTGCAGTTGTCAAAGCTGGGGTACAGTGCTTTATGTGACAAAAATATATCACTCCCGTGTACTGCTCAGAGTTTTGGTCAACTTTTAAAACGCAAGAGCAAAGGCTACATGTAGAAATGCGCATGATAAGGTGGTCATCCGGAATAGCTAGACTCGATGAAGTGCAAAATAAATTTGTACGAGTAACCGATGACCATAAAACTTTAGGAAAACCGTTTGAGATGGTTCTGGCTCCATGCTGTTAAAAAACACTACAAATGCCAACCATCACGGCGGACAAGACCAACACAGAACTTCGACAATCAGGCAACGGCACATAGGACAAGGAGAATCGATCACTGATAGGGAAATACCTAGGACAAAGAAGAATGAAACCTATCATGAATTCAGGAAATCTAGACACGACATAATTTGTGGGATGCTGAATGCGAAGAACATAAACCGAAATGCGGAACAGGTATTGCAGTGACCGGATATGTTTGCCGGAAACGTTGCCATCTCGCTCGCTTATTCGTTTCTTTTTTTTGGATACGTGGAGTTACCAAAGCACTTTTTCAAACGTTTCAATTCAAAACAGCACGAAGAAAAAAGTTCTGTCAAATCCAATGAGTCGTAACAACGTCTGACAACGGATTTGCCGATTTTTCGTGAACAGTCATCTACCAATCGTGTGAGCTGACAATTTTCAATCTGACAACGTTGTCAGCAAAATCATTGTCAGACCAACTGTCTGATGATTAAATTGTCAGAAATTGGGACAAAACCTGTCAAACGAATTGACAATACAACTTTGGCAGATGGAGTTTGTCATTGTCAGCTCGTTGGCGGTACATTGGTAGACCTGACAATATAATTGTCAATTGATAAGATCTGTCAACTGTTTGAAAATAGATTAAGTATAGATATCGATTTATAGAAAACAGACAATGTTGAAAAATAAAAAAAAGAGTGATGTGTTCCCTAATAGACGACATTAGTCACTGTGGTTAACTTTATTTTTCTGTATAAATTGTATCCATTATCATCTAGCAGCATTTTTAATACCGCAACAACTTTAAAAAGATTTTTTTCTAAGTGCTGGATGTACAAATAATATATACCCAACCATGTATAAGTCCCATTCTTTCTCTTAAAACTTTGAAAGCTTAAAAAAAAAATAAAAACTCCAACTATAAACAACACAATACAAAAAAAAAAAAAAAAAGAACCAAAATAGGTCAGAGTGCAAACCGGACAAGTGTTAGAGGCATCACAGAAATTCCTCCACCCATTTCGAAAAGAAAAGTTTGCATGTAACTGCTAATACACAGACTTGATTGATTACCAACAGGAATGTAAATCAAGGACACCGTCAACCCCTAATGGTAAACTCAATGATACTTCGACCCACAAGCAAACACACACCACACAAAAACCTCCTCTCCTCGAACAGTTAATATATTTCTAAGCTTGTTTTCAGCACAAACCAACGTTAAATGCTATTCCATAAACTGAGGAACTTTGTTTTTTTTTTTTTAAATTTTCAAACTGAGAAAGCACTGCTTAAACACTTTTGAAAAACGTATGCGATGGAAAAATTCCAATGAGCTCGAAAACTACGACCAACGACCGAACCGCACCGACCTGCAACAATAGTGTGCTGTTTGGTGCAAAGCTTCTTTTCCACTGGCCATTGGCAATCCATTCATTGTCAGTACAACCCAGCGCTACCGGTATTTCATTATGGAGAGTATATCCTGCTACAAAGTATCCTTGCATACCCACTTCGCCCTTCGGTTCTCCTCTGAGTCGTTCAGACGTGTTCGCCTGAAATTATAATAATAACAGACCATTCACAGCCAAGTAAATGGGTGGTGTACTACAAGTAACCTTCATGTACGAGTATATACCTACATATACAGAACATGTGCTCAATTCCGATAAAATGCATTCGCCATAGTAATTTGCCTAGGGAGCCTACATACAATATGTACAAGTATTGAAATTCTTTTTGTAGATACAAAGATACTGCATACATATGTATGTACATACATATAGATACAAAGAGTGTGACGCACACTTAAGCCAAATGTGATTTGTTTTTTCGTTGTGTACAAATTTGGGAAATGTCGCAAGTGCTTCCATTTAATTAAGTTTTTTCTAAGAATTGAATTTCATGAATCACACCGACCAGTGACTAGATTACAACGCAGTCATCGGCGCCATCTTCAAGATGCCACAGGACGTGCATCTTAAACAATTATCATCTTATCACCTGCCGTCATTGTGTTCTTAATTTTATCTCAAACTGAATCTGTATCTGAATCACATGAGATCTAATTTGTCAACGAGTATGAGAAGATATTTATTTTTTCTTTTTGCAAGCGTTAACTGATAAACTGTTGTTATTCATTGTTATAGCCAGCCGCTGACGACCATGTTGATATTTTTATATCAATATATACATACATACATTATAAAGTCACTGACATGGGACACATGTCTAGTATTTGGTCAAAAATAATAATTAAATTAAGAATCACATTGAGTGACAGAAATTTAAATAAGAACGTCAAACATAGTCACATACATATGTATATACGTATGTATGTATATCAAAGACAAATTAATTAACGAAAGCCAGACTATTAAAATGTGGAAAAAAAAAACATATTTAATTAGTAAATGTGAAATTTTACACCTTTTAGCTGTACTTTAGACACAAAACGAACGGCACGACACAACGCAATATTCCTTGTTATCAAACGTCAACGTCAACCGCTATGGACCATGAAAGAGAAAGGTTACCCTTTCACGCGTAACAGTAGACGTCATTTCTCTTAAGACAAAAACGGCACGGGATGTACTTTAGACTTGAAACATAGAGGATGATGTGATGATTTTCAAATTCGCGGTTAATTGATAAAGTCTTTTCAATTTAAGAGATTAGAAATGACAACACAAGTTTGCTAAATCAGTCGATGGGTGTCGCTGTAGAGCGATTTATAACAATCAAATAGTTTTTTTTTTTCATAAATCATAATAGGTCTGTTCGCGTACGCTCCCAAAACAACGAATTTTCACGAAAATCTACGAAAACTCACGAGTGTTTGAATCGTTTATGGATAATTGGCGTAGATTCCTCTATGCGATAAGTTGGCGTTGATGAATTTGACGGATATAACAGACCCATAGAACACTTTTCACACAAGATTGACGGACTGCATTTTTTTTTTGACGTTTACAGACGAGGGGGAAAGCGGTTAGGTGGACATGTTACGGTAATACGGATTTTTAGATTTTCTGAAATTTTCTGGATTTTTTTGACGTTTGGATCTTTCATTGGATCTTTCGCTACATCTGAAACTGAAAAAGTATCTTGGTCTTGAAATGATTCTTAAATTGTACTCCTTGATCGGTAGATTTACCATGATCCTGACAACAGTTTCATTAAAAAGTTGAAATGGTTCAAGATTATGGTTGTTAAACTATGTAAATAGAGCCTGGTTTGAAAAACCAGTGCATTGGTGGAATTAGGAGATTTGAGTCACACTGATCGCAAAATTCGGTGACTGTACCACGAGGAAGTCCACGAGAGGTTTGCAACTAAGAGACGATGTTTACATAGAGCAGTCTAACTTTGTCAAAAGTCGATTCGGTGTCTTTCTAGACACTTCGAGGTCAAACATAGTTTTGGTTTTGGATCACTAAGGAACTAAATTTATTTCCAGATAATGAATGTGACCTACGATGACTCTTACATCAACGTACTGCATAGAGGAAATCAATCACAATGCTTCGCTGTGCTTTGTAGTCGGGAGATGAAGTAATTCAATGAACACTTTGTTCTCATTTAAAACCCTTTGACTACGCTGACCAACAGTTGATGGGATTCCTCAAATTTGCTTACAGGGTACCATACTATTTCAACAATATAAACCAGCGTACGAGAAGCTCCTTTTTTGTGATACTTGTGACACAATATAGCTATCAGAGCCTTACCAATGGCTATGGAAAGTGTTCATACGAGTTATTTACGTGCAAAGTTATATTAAGCATTTATTCGTAAGTGAATCAACACAAACAAATTAGTGAAAGTTCTTTCTAGATGTCATTTTGAAACGCACTTTATTCAAAATATTGTTGTTAGAGTGTTAATCTATTCATTATTAAAGCGACAAATATTTTCGTGCAACTAAATCCAATGAACTTGCTTATTAACACTGTGTATGTACCATGTGACAGTCAGTCAGTTCAGTGGATATCTTACTAAATGCAAAAGATACACATCCACTTTGAGCTTTCCTTCTTTGTTACAATTTTTTTCTCTTTTTTTCGTAAGAAAATCGACATTTGTTTCATTCATTTCATACTCTGGATATGTTGTTGACTTTTCTGACTCAATCCTTGTCTGCTAATGTATGCAGACTATTTAACAGTTGTTAGCACCTTTTGAAAATATCGCCTAGTTGAAATTCTTTCTTTACTTTGTTTAATTTTGATTACAAGAATTGTCGCACGAAAGTCGGGAAAAAGGGAACCGCTGTCAATGTAATCATAAGTTATAAATCCGTTCATAAATTTATGTGTTACAACACCTTATCTGATAACTGAAACTTGCCGTCAAAAGACAGGAGTTCTTATCATTGTAAATGTAATTACATCAGGTATGGCAGCACAATAATTTAGTGTCAAATTGAAGAGAAGAATATTCTATGAGCATCTTTTTCAGGCCACTCCTTACTCTTTTTAGCTTTCTGTAAGAATGTGCTTCATGCATTTGAAACTGAAAGTATCTGAGGCTGCAATCGTCTGTGCTTGATGTCCTTAGGACTAGAGCAACTAATGGAAAAGAAAGTACATTTTTGAAACATTCTTTTTCACGACTTGGCGATAGGAAAGATAACGAAATAAAATTGATAAATTGTATTGGCCGAACGATGACTATCCAGCTAAACGCATTCTTATGACTGATCTATCACGTGAGTACGATGGTATCACCGATCCACTGATAGTGGTTATATGACTACAAAAAAACAACTTTGGGATCCAAAGCCGACCGATTATATGAATATAGATATCCGGCTTAATAAATAATAAAGAAAAGGGGGGTTTACAATACCTACGACACGATTAGAATGTTACGGTTAATAGATAGTAGTTGGAACTAGTAAAGGACCTTGACTTTCTACGAGTTAAGGAAATCGAGAAATTGGAAATCGAAAAATTCTTTAAGGCTTAAAACACACCGGATCAGACAAATCGTTTTATTGTGACTTATCAGACAACAACATATTGATTCTTATAACCCAACATACAGACGAAACAAAAAGACATGTGTGTGCAAATAAAACAGGTTTTCTTGACTATGAGTCAAAAGACGTTTTGTCTGATCCGAATTAAATGGAGTAGGTCAGTTAGTAATGCATTCAACATTACAAAGGCATTACAAAGGCTGTCTGCGAAATGGCTCCTATAAGTATGGTTTAGGGCAAGGACCAATTTTTCAAACATCTTCAGACCCACGAAGACCTTATCGCTTTTAAGGTCACTCATGACAGTTTTTAAAAAGATGCCTCTTGCTTTAGTAAGTTGGCTTTTGTACGTGGGCACAAAGTTTCTACTTGCGATCTTTAACCGGATCAGACAAATCGTTTTATTGTGACTTATCAGACAACAACATATTGATTCTTATAACCCAACATACAGACGAAACAAAAAGACATGTGTGTGCAAATAAAACAGGTTTTCTTGACTATGAGTCAAAAGACGTTTTGTCTGATCAGAATTAAATGGAGTAGGTCAGTTAGTAATGCATTCAACATTACAAAGGCATTACAAAGGCTGTCTGCGAAATGGCTCCTATAAGTATGGTTTAGGGCAAGGACCAATTTTTCAAACATCTTCAGACCCACGAAGACCTTATCGCTTTTAAGGTCACTCATGACAGTTTTTAAAAAGATGCCTCTTGCTTTAGTAAGTTGGCTTTTGTACGTGGGCACAAAGTTTCTACTTGCGATCTTTAACCAAAGTTTCATAGAAGCATAAGATTCACACTTGCTTATCGCAGTAGAAAGCCTCGGTCAACATCGAGCAAAACAATACGTCTAGACAAGATATCAGTGGACGTCTACTAACGACTACTGTCACCATACCAGGTCGAAACACACTTTTGGAGTAAAGGCCAATGTTTTCATCTACTAAAGCATGTTACATAAGTTGACTAGCAATAGTTGATGCATGTACAACTTTACTTGATAAAGTTTCATATAGTTGTGACTGTTTGTCGCCCAAGTTCGTTTTGTGACCAACCACACAACATTGATTGACGCAGTACTTTATACAAAATACGTGGCTAGACTAAAGTAAGTAGAAACGCAAAAGTAAACAGCACATGGTGACTTTATAACAAAGCGAAGCATGAACATATCTGGAGAGTAGCGTTTAGAAGTCGACAAAGAAATATTTAATCTTTCATTTCAAAATTGATAAGTGCGCAGCACGGTTTTTATTGGAGAATACTCCGACTAATATTTAAATTAGACAACCTTTGCTGTAGGAATAGGGTAGACACTGACTGTGGTCAACTTGGCGATGGCCAGTGTTTTTTTTTTTTAAAAGACCCTTGCCCATATGGTTGGTCCTGCTTAGATCTACTGTATCAAAATGGTATTACTAAGCAAAAAGACGTTCCACTTCCCTTATGAAGGATAGTACGTTCTTAGCAGCAGAGTTTCTCATCTACGTCTCCTTAACCAATGTAATGCTGGGCATTGACAGAGAATGTGCTCCGAGGAATCGTCATCTTCTAAGCAAAACCTGGGCAGTGTTGAAACTGTTACCAATCCTAGTGGTGTCCATCCGGATTCGACATCCTGAACTTATAAGCGCGTGTATTGAACAAAAGAAAATAGCAGGACTATAAATGCGATAGCGGACGAATTCTCTCGATGGAGTCAACGGTGGCATCACAGCATCAAACGAAGGAGCACACTTTATCTGTGCTACTTCGACATACTTGGAGTTTAGGCCGATAAAG
Source organism: Xylota sylvarum (assembly GCA_905220385.1). Classification (NCBI taxonomy): domain Eukaryota; kingdom Metazoa; phylum Arthropoda; class Insecta; order Diptera; family Syrphidae; genus Xylota; species Xylota sylvarum. The sequence goes on along the minus strand of LR999957.1, from coordinate 151,306,788 downwards.
ATTTACAAGAATAATTTCGGTTTTTGGAAAAGAGATGGTGGCGCATGAGCTGTTATTGGGCCGCGACGGGCGTTTCAAAAAGTGCAACTAGGCCTTAATATCAAGACCCGAAACGTTCACAGACTATGACTTAAGAGTATGGACCTCGAACTTACGTATACTGTACACTCCTGGTGATGATCAAAAACTCTGTCCTAATGTGGTACAAGGCCGATATTACCGCGATCCAGGAAATAGGATGGATAGGGTCAGGTATGCAAAAACGAAAACATTGCAACATTTATTACAGCTGTCAGAAAAGACTGCACTGCACATATTAGGATGCAGATTCGTCGTGGGAAATCGGCTACGCTAGGCAACATTCCAAAACATTAGCCTAATATATGTATGAACACGTCCTACCGACGAATCTGAAAACTCTTATCAAGGAGGAGTTTTATGACCTTCTGGATAGAGCCTACGGAACCTGTCCAGAGTATGATGTCCAAATCACATTCGGGGACTTTAATGCCAAAAGCGGTAAGGAAAACATCTTTGGCGGGTTAGTCGGAAAAAGCAGCTTCCACGACACAACAACAGACAACGGTTTGAGCCCAATCGATTTTGCTTTTCGTAATACGGTGATAGGTAAGATTAGGTTTCCAAGACAGCAACCTAGCGCTCTCCAGACCACAAATCGACCACGCACAAACTTTCCGATGGGTAAACGTTGACGTTGTTACAGCCACATTCAGAGCTCGACTATCCGATAAGAAGAAGCTGCAAACTGTCCAGAAAAAGAAATTCAATTGTGAAAGCCTCAACAATGGCTTCTACAGTTTCAGTCAGGTTGAATTATTAGTGTTATCCCTATATGAGCTGCTTCGTCATACATATGTATTTGAATTCCCCGATAACGACCTTACCGAGACCTTTGATCTCAAAAATGGATTTATACAAGGTGGCGCGCTGTCAGGTGACTTCCTTAACATAACACTTAAAAGGATTATACGAAGCTCACAAGCTAACACCGGTGGCACAATCTTTCAAAAGTCTGTACAACTACTAGCCGATGCTATTGACATAATTGGTAGAACTCGTCTGTCACCGGTAGTATTGAAACGGAAGCTGCCCAAAATGGCGTTAGTGGTAAACGAGGGCAAAACCAGGTAAATGCTGTCAACGAGAAGGGTCACACAACGTCACAATTGACTGCTATATCATTGAGGAAGTAAAGGAATCATCATCAGGAATATCAATTCTGAAAACAACACCTCACACAGAAACAAAACAAAGAAGAACTCCTGCCAATCGCTTTTCTTTAAATAGTAAGGTCCTATCCCAAATAACTGAGTGGATTATACATAAATATGTATATAAGACCTTGATGATCATCTAAGTCCTCCTTTATGGCACCGAAGAGTGAACTTTAGCGAAAGCGGATGAAGATGTCTCGAGAAGAAAAAATATTCGCTCCCGTTTGCTTTGACGGGGTTTGGAGGAGGAGATTCAACGACGAACTATACGAGCTGTATAGCGACATCGACCTAGTCAAAAACCATGCGCATCATCCGTTTGAGATGATTAGGACCGTAGAGTCTTCGAATCATACCCGGAGGGACGACGCTGTAGAGGAAGACCTCGCCTTAGATAGCACGCACAAGTAGAAACGGACCTGGGAGTGGAGGCCCAGGTTTACTCCAAACTGTAGCGCCACCGAAGTAAGTAAGTATGTACTGACAAACTTGACTAAATTAAAAAATATTTATCAAAATCATAGCTCCTTCCAAAACAGTAAACTCTGGGATTTTCACTTGTATGATAGGTACTATAAAAGCAAAATTGCAGTACCAAAAATAGGCGCCGTTTACGATGATTATTAAACTTATTTACGTTATAAACCCATGACTTTTATAATTTGTTTACAAATACAATAACTTGGATGGAATACTCCATTCGTAGATGGTAAAGTGAAAAACAACATTACGTATCTACATGCAGGCAAATAAATCTATTTTATTATCTACTCTTATTGCGAGACTTATCATACCGATAGTACTCATGTACCTAAACAAAAAGTGGGACTACTACTGGTTTTCTGTCACAAATTCGATTTGAATTAATTCAGGTCTGACTCCACAACCTTAACATATTTCTCTAGTCATGGGTTAATGCATCTAGTATCTGTCGAAAATTAGGAAAATTAAAAACACACACACACACACACCCATCAACATCATCAGTCAATATAGAAGAAACTCATTCAACCAGTCAGTCTTCTGTCGAAAACTTGTTTCGACAATTATCGGATCGCCATTTAAACGCCGCACCGCCCGCCACCAAATCAACAACACACACATCTGTGACCATAAAAAAACAAAATTGAAGCCCTACATCTATCGTGAAACCATACATCCGTATCTATCTATCTATCTATCTGTCTATATATGTATGTATGTATGAATATGCTTACCAATATATTTGCTAGTCTGCTGTTGGTGTCCATTGTGGGCATTTTGACTGCTGAATGCTTGTCCCATTTTTTCGCTTCTGGCTTAGAGAATCAACCAAAAAAAAAAAGACGACAATAAGTCCAAAATAAATTGGGTGTACGAGAACGTTGCACTATTTGAATAGGTAGAGTTCGATTCTTTTTTTTGTTTTCTTTTTTTGCAAAACAACAACACGAGCAATACGAAAATAACCTGTGTGTTCTTATCTCACAAAATGATACCAACCGACCGACGACGTCGACAACGAAGACAATCAAAACTGAACAACAACAATATTAATAAATTCGTTCACGTATGTTCATATACATATATAATAATGTAGAATTGTTAATGTCTTATAATTGCGTTTCGAAAAAAAAATTAAAAAAAAAAAAAAAAAGAATATACTCGTCGTTATCGTTCACGTTCACCAACTGCTACCAACTGCTTGCCACACCGCCGCCGAGACCGCCGCCGTCGAACAAACAAAATAAGTATATTTATTTGTAAATTAACAAATAAAACAGATTCACCAACAACCAGTCATCAATTGTACGGAGAAGCGCTACAATGGAACGGTATGGTGTATCCACTTCTTTGAGGAATATGGAACCGGAAAATGATTACAACCAGACAAAGACGTAATGCTGCAGTAGGAAGTCCAACAGTCGTCTACAGTAGTCTCTTCTGCGCAGCTTGTATAAACGAATACAATTTGCAAAGAATTCTATTTTCGGATAAAAATCCGTTCAAACGTTCGTCTTCTTTAACACAAAAACAACCGACACTCACAAGAGATCACTGATTTTTCGCATGTTCATCTGACGGTATATTTTTAAAACAAAGTAATAATAGCCTGCGATACTTCTTTTTGTTTCTTTTTTGATTTTTTGTATGTACGACGATTTTCTCTCTTTTCAAAAAACAAAAAAAAAAACCCCTTCGTGATACTCTATACCGCTATACGAGTACTCGTACTATAAGAACTCAATCGACTTCGATTTACTTGAAGAAAATTTCAATTTCTTTTGCAAGACACACCAAGTAATTGCGAACAAAAAAAAAATAAATAAATTCAGGGTAAGAACCGCCTCGTGAGATCTTCAAGAAGTTTCTCCAAACAGCACGTAAATTGAACTGCTAAATAAAATTACTCATTGATTTAAAATTCACAAAGGCGAACAGAGCTTTCGAAGAGTTTCTGCTTGAGAAGTCTGACTGGCTGCCATGAGAATGACAAGACGAACAACGAGCAAGTGCAGAGAAGACAGTCACAGGGCATTAGGCAATCTTGCTCAGGTTAGGTTGTGTAACTGGCTTTGCACCTTTTCTCCAGTGTAGCACTAGCACCTAGTTTCTTGATTGTATCTCCTCTCTACCGTCTTTGCTAATCTAATATTATTTGTTTGGAACGTTGGAAAAGCTCTTAATTACACAAACTATCCTATCAGCAGCAGTTTTCGATTTTTATTTTTTCGCTCTCTCTCTCTCTCTCTCTCTCTGTGTGTTTCTTCGGCGTCTCTTCCGGGGGGTGATGGTAGACTGGTGATGATGATGTAGCCGCCTCTCTTGAGTGAGTTTCCACAGAACACCGGTGAAAGCTTTTATGACACAAGGCAAAGTAACGGCACAGTGGAGGTGGTCAGGAAAGTAAAGCTTAGTGTGTAAGCAGGCCGATGAACAAGAGTGAACTGCAATGCTGGCTGGGAGACATTGAACCTACCCATTACAAGTGAGTGATTAGTAGTTCTTATATTTCATTGTCATCTTATCAAAAGAATAACATCATTGTAGCGAGCCGATACATCTGTGTCCTTGGCGAATGGCAAAAACAAAATTCAGATACAAATGCCCTTTGTGCTGGGAGAAGGCAGCCCGGCCCATTTGATTAGCCTTATCAAAGTGCTTGATATCTGCTATTGACGTTGTGATAGGAGTGTTTACCTTGTGTTTGTACTGTGATGTGATGTTAAAATGCTAGTTTGCCTGCGATGTTATTAACAATCTGCTTTGATTGTTGCAGGGATGATTGTTGATTACAAGATCGCAATAAGTTACACCTTTTAATTAGCACCCGACACAGTAAGTGTTGAGTTAATGATGCACTCACTGAAAATTATACCCACATACGTTTGCAAATAATTACATACGTCTACATAGTTTGTTATTTTCTTTAGATCTAGGTATCAAAGGAAAGAGCAAACTCAACACGAGACAGAGTCTATAGACAAGTGTCACAAAGGGAATAATTTCTTCAAGGTCATACAGACTGTAAAATGCGGAAAAGACAACCTGAAACTCTGACGTGTTTGCTTTTGTAACGACAAATGACAAAAGCGATTACAATATCAATAGGGTCGTCCAAGACAAAGAAAGTAGATATCGTGAAATGCAATCAATAAGTTAAACAGTCCGAATACAACTGAACTGCACCAACTACAGATAGAGTGACTTTTTCAAATATCGCTTACGATATCTTATTTGCGGTAAAGTGTGAATGGCCAAGACCTTTCGTAAAAACAAACTGATTACGGCTTATCAGTGCAATACTATCAAACAGATACGAGTATTTACCTGATTGCCAGACTTTGCTAGACTATAGGTCAAACACATGGACTTCAACAATGTAAACCTTAAATTAGTTAAAACACCACTAGACCAGACGCACGTGAATCCTATCCTTCAGACTGAGTAGTACGAACAGCGCTGAATATCTGGACCGAACGCTGTGGACTTGGTCTTGATGAAAAAAAAATCTTAGTTCTTAGTTCTCTTTACAAATAAGAGTAAAATACCCGACTTCGAGCCACCTAGACTAAATTGAGCTTATCTCTAAATATCACACAAGAGAAGATACTTAGAGTGCATAATAGATAGAAAATTGTACTGGAAAGACAATATACATACTTAAACATACAAAGAAGTCCTCGATAAATTGTTACGCATGCAGCAGAATTTTCAGTAAAAATAGAGGCAGCTACCATCCAGAAACCAGCTACCATCCACTGAATGTACAGCGTCATCGTTAGTCCCATTCTCACATACGGCTCTCTAGTCTGCCGCAAAAACTGCAAACCTGAACACTCTCACAAGGATCCAACGTCTAGCGTGTATAGGTACGACCAGCGATATTAGGACAACACATACCGCCCACTTTGACCTCTTCACTGAAGAACTAGCGGCAAAAAGATGTGCCGACAGACATTAATGTGGAAAAGTAACCAAATCGGACACAGCACCATCACCAAGTGGTCAAACGTTAATGCGCATTCGGACTACCTTATCCCCACACGGACTTCAGTCTCAACCCCGAATCAAAATTTCCCTCTGGAGAGAGCTAAACAAATGGTGAGGTCATAAATCCCGCTTCCATATTCATCTTGATGGATAAGTCAGAAATTAACGAAGGTACTGGCTCTGGAATATTCTCAGAGGAATCAATCGTCCGGTCCATAAAACTTCCAAACAACGCAAGTGTATTTCAAGCGGAAATACATGGAATCATTGAGGCCTACTGGACAACAATAAACATATAAACATCTACATAGACAGGAAAGCAGCTATCAAAGCCATCACTACCATCACAACCACATCAAAACTGGTCAAAAGAGGAATTAAAATCCCTCAGCTTGAGGCACAGCATAACGCTCTGCTGAATATGGGTTTCCACGCGAATGAAACGACCAATGAGCTATCTAGAAAAAGAATTAAACGATCGACAACCAGACAACTCGATCCTAACATCCATCAGTCTTCTTATATCGAAAATCACCTCAGACTTTCACAACATGGCTAACGTAGATTAAAGATTCCTGAATCGATTTGATATGGACGCTATTAAAGGCACCTTCAACAGCTAAGAACATTAACAGGAAACTCTTTGTGGTGAATGGGCCAAGATGGTTTTCTCTATGTGATTAGTGTTGAAGAAAGAACGATGTTGTTCTTCAAGTGGAAGATTCGGCGAAAAAGCTGTTATAAAAGTTGGTTAGCATAGTACGAATATCTTTTCCGAACCACTGGGTATACCCAAACCAGTTCGTCCCAAATCTTTGTCCTGTTTTCCAAGTGCTACCATAAGACTGCATTGAAGGCAAATCCACAATAATTTGAATTCCTCTTTCATCAACAGCCAACACCATTAAAAGTGATTTCTGCTATTGAAATAGAATTCAACAGCTAAAGGTTCTTGGAACAAAGAATGACACGTCGACAACAAATTGTTGTATACCAATCGAAATTCAACAGTTATTCGATCCTCTAAATCCATAATAGAAACATGACCCGATTTTTCGAGAAAAAAAAACAAACGATCATTTTTTTCGAAGTGCTTTGAGAGCAAGTCAGTTTTTGTTGATTTTTCCTCACCCTGGGATACCCAAACAAAAGATTGTCGTTTCGATTCGGGCTCATAAATACGAGTATATCTCACGATGCTGTACACGTTTTTTAAAGCCCCATCGATCGAATTTTTTTGCACCATTTGACATGACTCTTTGTTTGAGCGTCGGTCAGTTTTTGTCGAATCCACATAGCACTAAGCTACTTCACAGCTAAGTGTGCATGTAATATTGATTGAATTCCAGTTTTACTTAATGACTAAAGTTGCTTCTATCTCGCTAAAGTTGTTTCAATCACTGCGCACGCAGCATCTACATATGTTTTCTGGAATAACTAACGTAATTGAATGTAAATATAAAGACTTACTTGATGTTCAAGTTGTCCTCCAGACGGAAACTCATACACACTACATAATGTACATACATACAAAAGTTACATCGCCTTGTCTTTTTGACAACGATTCATACGATTTTTACGAATTCTTGTCCAACTCCGTTCACTAACATAAAAAAAAATCATAAAAGAGAGGAGACAGGAGAAAGCAAAACATTTCATCTCAGTGATAAAACTTACGAATTCTTATCCAACAAATTTTTGTAGGTAAGAAGTTTGTGAACTGTCAAAAGCACTGTACAATTAATTGACACTTTAGTTCAGACATTTCTTTTTCTCCCAACTATCAAATTTATTCAGGATTTCATTTCTATTTAGTCATGTACGAGTAATTCTGAAGATTTCTGAAAAATGTTGTCGTCTTTCTCGTGTTTTATTCTTTGGCACACCTGACATTTGGATTGTGCTCAGGTTATGTTGTTCGATACGATCTCTAACTTTCTTGAAATTTGCATCTTTCTCTGAGAGAATTATCCTCCACTCTTATGCTAGGATTACATGATTGACTATTTGCGTCAATATTTACGCTTTTTTGAAGTCCAATCGACATCAATCGTATAAAGGCACAATTTTTTTACGTCAATCTACCCCAATATTGTCCCCAATTTCCGTCAACTAAAATTTACGCGATTAGATCAATCGTGTAACCTGAATCATTTAAAACACCAGCTCAACCCACAGCTCAATTTCGTCAACCAGTGGATATTTCATCAATATTGGATCAATTTCGCAGCGAAATTTTTTCGTTTCATTTAATTATTGTGAAATTTTAGTTTATTTAAAAATATTTATTTTGTAGTGGTTTTGAACATGACGAGTGAGGAATTATTCGTTTTTTATACGATACTAATCGAAGAAATAAATTTATTCACCAGTTGAAAATATTTTCTTCTATCAATATTTATGTTGGGAAATTCATTTGGCACTAATGACAGCAAGCGCCAACCAATGGTCAATTCGATTGACATAAAAAAATGAGTCAATCGAGTAAACAGTCCGATAGACCTTTTCGCCGTTTGACGTTTAAGCTGTCACAGACTTTTGGTGGCCACACAAAGGGTGAAATCGTATGAAATATCTATTACAAGAAATAATTGTATAATGTGCGATATTTGTTATATATTTTGAAGTTTCTTGTACGCAGATTTATACATACAAATGTTTTGAATCAGTACAAGCAAAAAAATAAATTATATTTATAGTAGTCTAGTGTCGTGTGCAGAATCACCTTTCCACTCGATTTAGCTTTTCATGTGGTGTATTTAATGAAAGAAAGTTAATAATTATTATTATTTAATGAAGACAACAGTCCCTATCAACACTTCGACTAACTCAGTGATTATTTTAATTCATATTTATGTGAATGTTTCACAAACCACACGAAGGGGTAATGTTTCACGCGATACTATGGTACTATAAATACAACTTAACCGGCATTTTATTGCTTAATCTGATTAACAACATTTGAGAGAATTTAGAGAAACTTAAAAATATATTATAAATATCGCACATTATACAATTCTTTCAACATTTAAAGATATTTCATACGATTTCACGCTTTGTGTGGACGTAACAACTTCAACAGTCAATCGTGTAAATCGGGGGAAGAACGTACGCTTCCGTCGAAACTACGTCAATCGGGGGCTTTTTCTTCAATCGTGTAATCCTAACTTAAGGAATTTGATTCTACGAGCAACGTACTTTCCAAAATAAAGAGGACTTTTTAAAAATAGGTTTTTCTAGTGAGACCATCTATTGCCAATTACTGATGGAAAAATAGATCCTTTGCTGATGTACTATCAAAAATTCATGACATGACTTGACAGTATATTTGTGTCATGAGCATTGAACAAAGAGCTAATATTAAGTTTTATTTTAAACTTTTATTTGTTCTGCACAAGCTGACTGACGACTAAAAATTGCTCAGAATTCAACATTCGAAGGATATCATGAAGGAGACCAAAAAGGACAAAAACTTCCTTTAAAACATTGTAACACTGGTGATAAAACATGATGTTTTCAATATCATCCAGAAGCGAAGTGCTGAGTGGAAGGCGCCAGACGAACCAAAACCCAAAAAATCTCGTTTGGAGAAGTCAAAAATGAAGACAATGTTGATTTGCTTTTACAATTCCAACGGCGTTGTCCGCAAAGAGTTCATTCCAATGGGCCAAAACTTTAATATACAATTCTATGTTGGTACTGTAAAGCGTTTGGTGCATCGTATTCGTCGTAATCAACCAGAATATCGCGCAGAAGGAAGTTGCGTTTGTTACACTATAATACGCCACTTGTGACCGATTTTTTGACTAAAAATCGCATTTTAACAATCAACTACTCCGTGTATTCACCTGATTTGGCAACATGTGACTTTTGCCTTGTACTATTGACGTTTTCCTGAGCTATAACAATTTAGAAAACAGCACCAAACAAAGCATCGGCCGCCTATTCATCGCCATCAAGTGTGGTTCTTAATTTCTTTTTGCAATGATAGCTGCAAACCATGTATGTATTACTAAGGCAGTGTAGTACACTATGTGTAACCACTAATCTACCTATCGATTATCATTATTAAAAAAAATAGGTCAAAGTTTTGAAAATGGATAAAAATGAGGTTTAAATATTCGATATATTGGAGAATACCAAAATGAACGAATCATAATCAGCCTAAGATCCAGTACTTCGTAAACAAATAATACTAACTACAAATTAAACACATCAAAGAAAAGATAACAGGAGTGTAGATAAAAATACGTACATACTACGTGTATGTAGAAGGCTTATAAAATTTTTAATTTTTTGAAAAAACATGTTTTAATCATACAATGTCAATAACTAACTAATTATCTCTGCAGTTTAAAAAGAGTAAGCATACCATTTCAAAAATTGTAATTCGGAAAGAAGTGGAATAGTATTTTTTTCTCTATAGAAATTCGAAATTGAGTATGAAAACTTGCACAGGATCACTTTGCCCTTGAAATACATACCTACGACTTAACAATATTGGTGAACAAAAACACCTCTTCAAAAAACAACGAAAAAGAACAAGATCTTCACTGAACCAATACCAAATGGTTTGCAGCAGTCCAAAAAATTAAAAAATTGCAAATATTTTGTAACCTTCCCTACCAATACATATGGTTTAAATTTATAACACACTTCACCTTATTTAGGTCCCCGGACACAGGAACAGAGACGGAAATTGCATGGGCGAAGAGCTCGCCAGGCAACCCTATCGGTTTCACCAGACAAGGTGAATCTTGATTTGCCTCTCACTTCTATTAAATTGCTGCCTGATTACAAAACAGATATGGCCTAAGCAGAAACGCTTCAACTGCCTAATTAAACTGAAAAGGTTCAAATATACATAGGCGCTTACAGAGCACTGCATCATTGGCAGGCGCGCCATCATGCGAGGTCTCATCGCAAAGGACTTCTACAGAAGCTACATAAACAAAGAAGAAAAAGAAACCATACCACACTTTCTTTGTCCGTGCAAAGTTCTATCTGCTCGTAGGAAATTACAGTATTAAACGCCGAAATGGCCACACTATACAGAGACCGACTATCTATCACCATCCTATGACTTCAGTCTAAAGGTTTAATCAATCTGCCCCTTAAGAGAGGATTGGATAAAAGATAGGACCATCACCACGAATAATATCTCGATTTCAACAGAAGAGTCAAAATTAATGAAGGAGTGGGCCATGGCATATATTCATTTGAACCTGAAACCGCTCCGAAAATTTATAACAATTTGTGGTTACTTCAGGGAGGCCGCTTAGCTATCTCAAAGTCACCAACGTAATTTTTGTTTTCTTTTACGTTTTTCCTCGGCATAGGTTCACAATGAATCCATGGGTGATTCGAGTCATAGCAGCATGTGCAACCACAGCTTTTTAAATTTTTAAAGAACCTTCGGAAAAAGATGAGGACTTAAAAGTACACTGTAAGCAGAAATGAATATATATCGTCATATAATATTGTATAACACATTCGACAACCAAGTAGCTTCCTATGGCGATCCAGGTGTGACTGTCATATCTCGTATATCTATGGGAAAAAAGGTTGCAATGAAATCGGCGCTGCGACTGAGGGAGTCAACGCAGTGCTAACTATGTCTGTTCCTAGACCTCAATATACAATACCACACAGATCTTTTAGACTAATAGTGTTCCAAGCGGAGGTTATGGCTATTCGTGAAGCCGCAGATGTTGTAAAAGTTAAGCAGACGCAAGATAAAAAGTCTACTATTCAGACCAGCATAAGTGAATGTTGAACTGCTCAGTCATCTCCAGAAGAGACAAACGGCAGTTTTAGTCGCCTTTGAAGTAAAGGAGCACGATTGCAAGGATTTAATTGTCGTTTGACTGTCAGTCAAAATGCTAATATCCTTGATTGATATGTATTCCATAACATTTCAACCATGATTTCCGCCTGAAAAACGTTACAATGATCTAGGAGGTGGAAAGAGATTGAGCTTGGCCCTGATGATAGCTAGACCATTGTGAGGAGGCTTTCATTCAAAATAATGCTTCAAATCTCGAATGAAAAATGTGTGCAGTAGAACTTATTCAATTTTGCAGATCGGAAGTTATCATGACAAATGTTGAATTTGCCTTGAGAGCTTTCGACGAAAAAAATTAAATTGTATTGATCCTGCTGATCGAAGTAGGTCTACCAAAGAAAGCCCACAAATTTGGAGGTCGAACCAATACCCTTTTCTTGTTGTATGAACTGATTGGCCCGTCCAAGTTAATAGATCTACACCCGATTCGGATTTCTAAACATAAAATTCTAGCTTGTGACACATATTAAATGCAATACGTTTGCTTTTCTAAATTATTATACTTTTAGCACCCATAAAACATGATACTTCATGAAGATCATGGGATTGGGACCATGAATTTGACCTTCTACAACCCAAATCTGAAGTTATCTCTTTGTTTTGCAAGCTTCACAGACATATACAAAGAGAGAGTATAATTCTTTTTTTTTTTTGTAATAACGCTAGAAATACATGCATACATACATACATATAAGATCCACTTAAATAAATTGATAGTTCCTACCATGAACATTTATTTCATCCACTCACCATTTAACGACCATATATGCGATGGCAATGATGTCGCTGTGTACACACGACCGATGGCACTGTTTGATGCCGAAACAGATGCAGCTATTCCATCAACTATTCCAGACTCTTCCACCTGCTCCAAGCTAATAGCACCACCATTTGTTCCGCCATTCAATAGTATAGAGTGGCCACCGTATATTATACGATCGCCGGGCCCGGTCGCAGTTGAACTTGATACCACGACCGCCGCTGTCGATGATCCAGCACCTCCACGATTGATTACTGGTATACTACGATCGTTGTGTCCTAAGTGATGATGATGATGATTATGATTGCTGCTACTGCTGTTGTTGTTGTTATTGGCCGATTGATGCAAGTCCGGCACAGATGACAGGCTGCGTGCTCGTTGCCGATCATTTTGTGGCACCTGAATGCCAGGCAGAGCCCGCAACAAGTTGAAACCAGGACCACTCCCAGGTGGCGAGGTCACCTCCGTGCTGGAACTAGTCGAAAATGTACGCGTTCTTGGACTCTGATGACCGCTGTTTGCGGGGGTACTGGCTTTCGCCCCCATCTTTCTCGGATTCTATATTATTCTCTCTCTCTCGCACTGTAATTAAATTGTTTTTGTCGTTATTTTTTTTTTCTTTCCCCGATCTGATGCAAACTACGCGATGACAAGGTCTCAACTTTTTTTTTGTTTTTTTTTTTTTACTGCCTTACTGCGGAGGCATTAAGATACCTCAATCGACGACGTCGTGTTTTGCCTTTCAAGATAAGCGGAGCAAATTAAAAACAAAAAAGTCAACAATAACTATAAACAAACAGAATGGGGTAAAAATCGATTTGGAGCGCCTGTAAAACTTGACTTTACTCGAAAGTTTGTATTTTATTTTTATTTGTTTCTCGCAAAACCCTTGTGTCTGCGGTAAGAGAGAAACGCACTGATCACACCAAAACAAAGGAACCCGAGGACGACATTTTCGTCTGGAGGGTGGGCGTCTTCGTTCCACAACCACTGCCTTAACCCGTGGGGCAATACTACTAAAAATTATTTAAAAAATAAATTTGCAAAACTTCAATCTATTGTCATGTACACTCTATTAATCTTTATCACTTCATCTCGGTCGGCTGCGTTGTGATGAGATTCGAGTTGCTGTTCCTTCCGAAAACTCTAACTCACCAACTTATCGACATTTTGGTACTTATTTCACCCTCGCTCCGTGTTTCAGTTTTTCTTTTTTTCTGTCCTTAACTTGCTTTATTATTTTTATTCCTTTTCGCCTGTGTATGCACTATGAATGATGTAGACGATTTTTTCTCGCACAACCAACACCGAATAAAGGAACTAGTGTTTTTTGGAAACTTTTTTTCAAATTCAATTAAAAATTTTGATGACAAAAAAGCATATAGAAAAACGGAAGCGATTTTTTTTTCTTTTTTTTTTTTGTGTTATAGATTCTTGTTTTTTTTTTTTTGAAATATTTTAAAAGCGTATAGTTTGTCGCCTACTGAAATAGGAGATACCTAATCTGTATTCATTGATGGCCAATTAACCAATTTATTGTTCTTGGAGTCGACAACAATAACAGCAGTAACACACACGAAAAAAAGCAAATTACCTCCCCTGCGATAATCTTTAGAACTCTTTGAAACAAAATTTTTATACAACAGCCAACATGACGAAATGAAAAAACAGAATTGCAGGATTTTAGACAGCTGTGTTTTGACAGAAGCTTTTGCGATGACAATTGGATCGTTCGAGTAGTTCTTTTTGGAGAGCTCTTCTCTTTTGTTTTGTTGGAAAAAAAGTGTAAAAACATATTTAATGTGAAATTTATGTATTACCATTACCATTGCTTTGAACAAAATTCGATCTTTGAGACATATTATGGGCACATCAAAAAACTTCTCAAAGAAGAGAATGTCCAATTATCTTGCTAGATCTGTCAACAAAGCAAACTACATTGATGTGGTTTGAAAACGAAAATTTGAATGAAAAGCCATAAAGATGGGCATTTCCCCAGACCTCATTGGATGTACATATATGTCCTGGGAGATGGTCTCCATAGTATACTTGTTCTGGAACAGAAAGAATTTTGAAAAAGAGAGGTCTCCGCGGTATCACCATTTGGCGAGTCTATTGGCTATGACGTACCTACATATGTTAACATAGCAGTAAATTTATAGAATAATTTGTTGGATCAAATCGGACCAAAAATAGAGATCATTGATCACGGAAATATTTTAGAAAACTAGCTGAAATAGTAACATGGTGTAATTAAACTAAAGAGCTTGTAAAAGCTTGTTTTCAGAAGAGGCTATACGGTTTATCAACAAAATACAGATACAAATGTTGATGCGGCAGTTCTATGGGACCCAGGGTCCATTACAATCATTCGTGTTGTGCGTGTTATATTCTTTACATGAGCTAAAGAGGGTTACTGTTTAATGCCGTATCCGCAAGGCAATTTGTGTTTCGAGAAGCCATTTCATGACAGTTTTATTTTAGGATGTTTGTCAGACGCTGAGAGAGGTGGGGCTGTGAAAGAAATTTTAGGTGTTATCTGGGGATTGAACCTCGAAACCCTCGCTCCGTAGTTCAACTCACCAACCACTTGATCCACGCCCCTGATAAATATACCGCTAGAGATTATATAGGGTGGGACATCAATTGGTTTCTCTTTGAATCATATGCTATTTTGACACTGGCAGCTCTTATGCGTTAAAAAAATTGACCGAAACTCAGTAGGTATTCTATTTTCGGGGCATGAAATGGATCGATTTACGCTTCAACAACGTTGGGAAATATTGCAAAGTTACTTCCAAAGTCGTTGCAAATTTTGCAATTTCGGTCGCAATTTCGGTTTGCAATTTCGGTCGGAATAATGCACCAAATGCAACTGATGTACGCAAGTTTGTGATGAAAGTTCGTGAGCCTGGTTTGTTGATTGATAACCAAACGTATTCCCGTGGTCGTCCTGTGAGCTCAACGGAGAATATTGCAGCTTTTTGTAGGTTTTTGGAGTGACGGCATTATTGACTCATTTTCTAAGACGACAATAAAAGAAAAGTTACATCCAATGGAGAGCGCTACCGACGCATGACACCCGATTTTTTTATGGCCAGAGATTGCGGATTTAAACTTGGGCAATGGTTCCAACAAGTTGTTCAACTATCGATTTATTGCACACAAAGTTTAATAATCGTTTAATCAGTCGTTTTGGTTATGTTGCTTGGCCGGCACGAACCTGCGATTTGACGCCGTTGGACTTTTGTTTTTGAGGACGATTCAGGCACTCAAGAACAATATTGGTCAAGCTATTCGTGAAATAGGGGCCGAAACCATCAAAAATGTATTGAAAAATTGAGTTGACAGGATGGTCTACCACCAAACCAGGCAAGGCAGTCATTTCAATGAAATGTTCCATAATTAATCGGAAGGTTTACTCTTTTCAATAAAGCAACAATCAATGAAAAATATTAAACATTTTTTATTATAACCTTTTTAAAAAGAAGAAAAGAACTGATGGCCCACCCTATACTTTAGGAGTAATGTATGTAAGTTTTACCAAAAGGTAAAAGAACGTGCCAAGCCAAAAGAATCCTGTAGACATGAAGAAGGTAACTTTGAAATAGAGCCACAGGCGGTGCTGAGAATATAGACTAATTTCACTGCACTGTGTACCGGTGACGAAGACCAACAGTTCGCTATCACACATTCTATTCAAAGCAGCTGGAAACGACTTGGTAGAGAACACACACAGAAACTCATTTCTGATGAATGGAATCTCAGCATCGTTTGCCCGAACCACAAGAACACACAAAGTTTGCGCCAATTACAGATGTATCAGTGTCCTATCAGTGTGGTTTCAGGCCAGGAAAGTGCAGAATCGATTAACTTTTACACTTTGGCAGACTCTGGAAAAAGCTTAAGAAATTCAAATCAGTACCCTTTACATCGATTTTAAGGCCGCATATGACATCATTTTTAGAGACGAACTATACAGAGTCATGTGTAGTTTAGGTATCTCTGCCAAACTCGTTCGTTTGTGCAGAATGATGATGAAAAGTTTACTGCTCTATCAATGTCGGTAACGACCGCACCGAGATCCTTGATAACCGAGACCTTTCTGACAACACCACCTTCGCAGATGTAAACCAAAAAATAACGCTTGGCAATCGCTGTTTCTTTGGGCTAAGAAGGCAATTGAGTAGTAATACCCTATCCCGAACAACTAAGGATACTCTGTATACAACCTTGATCTTCCCAGTCTTATTTATGGTGGTGAACCATAGACTATATTGAAAACGGATGAAGATATCCTCGCTCGTTCCTAGAGAAAATTCTTCGTAACATACTCGTAACATACGTTTTGGTGGAAGAGATTCAACATTGAATTAGCCCAACAATTGGATTTCTGAAGTGGTTAGGACATATAAGGCAAATGAACACCAGAATGTTGAACTCTCAATTTTTCTGTTAGACCGTTATGCCGCTATGCCTCTTAAGGCGATCCAATAAGACTAAACGTACTGAACTCATTAAACATCCAGATCATTTTTTATTTTTTACAATCTTCAAACAGATCTTTGTCTTTCTAAACTCTACACTTATTTTACTAACTTTTTCCAAAGTCAAACAGAACTAAGCGGACAGTTGGCATCTGTCAAATATCAGCAGTCGTATCGTAGTGTTATCAAAACTTTTCTGAATATTCGGGCGAAGAATTTATTTATAAAATATTTACAATACAAAAGGAGGTAACGATGTCATCAGCCACGGTAAGAAATGTATGTTTCGCATGCTTACTAGTTTTCCTAAATACGCTTGAAAAAAAATAACACACTAAACTGCAGTTGGACCTCAATATTTGGTAATTGCTCGCACGCTAGTAAAATAAACTTGCATGCACTAACAAATGATTGGGTAGTTGTTTTAGAAAATGTTATTTTTATAAAGTTTTACCTTTATATGCATATGGTAAGAGTCTAAATAATTAGGATGTTGTCCTATAGATTCCTCTATTGGATGACGATACCATCCCATTTGGGGAAGAGGAAGAACTCCAGAACAATGCCTCAAAAAAATACACGTAGGTTATTACACTTGAAACTTTATTTACCTTTCTCATATCTACCGTATGTATGTTTGTTTTAAATCTATATTGCAGCCACCCGTATGTAACGTTTTTTCATTTGTTCTTCCGTGGCGTGGCAATCCTGGTCTATGTCTTCTGCAGCTGGTTCAGTGATTCATTCATAACAAGCTTTGTATTCGTTACACTTTTATTATCGGCGGATTTCTGGACTGTTAAGAATATAACTGGACGATTACTTGTGGGTCTTCGATGGTGGAACTATGTGGATGACGATGGAAAATCACATTGGGTCTTCGAATCAAGGAAGGTGGGTTCAAGAAATGTATGTAGTCCAGTCTCCGAATTGTCTTTAACTTTATGGGCAATGGTGCTGGTTTCAAAATTTGTGAGATAGCGAGCAATGATACATTTCATTTTAGTTTAACCGATGAGCATTTCTCTTTATTTTTTATTATTTAGTTAAACTAGCTTTGATGTCGATAGATTAAGAAGTGTG
The DNA here is from genome assembly GCA_905220385.1 of Xylota sylvarum. Lineage (NCBI taxonomy): Eukaryota > Metazoa > Arthropoda > Insecta > Diptera > Syrphidae > Xylota > Xylota sylvarum. The sequence continues at coordinate 151,288,905 of LR999957.1, read as the reverse complement.
TGGCTCCTTGTGCGCTATCTCACATAGTGGATAACTACGTACACTTTTATTATTGTTTGTCTACTTTATTCTTCTGTACGTGGAACTTTTAAGAAACTTGGAAAAAGTAAATAAATAGGCTTGTCGTTATCTTTTGAAATGATCCTTTGACTGACGATATACTATAACATGTGTAAGCTGTGTAAGGTTCTGTTGGTGCATTACAGGATGCTAAAAGGAACTTTTACTGCGGCCTACATTCTTTGCTTAAAATTTATGTCAGAATGTCTATACAACGGATTCATCTGCTTGAACGGCAGATGAATGACCGTAAGGGCCCCAAAGGTGGTAGATCAGGGGTCCACCGACATTGTGTGTTCAAAAAAGCATTTTTACCACAAAAGCATCTCTAGTTTTTGCACTGTATAAATTTTCTATTCTTGGAAGCTTGATATTTATTCAATTCTTCTATGCTACAGGACATCTTAACCTCTCTCTATTAGTGGGTTCAGACGCTTAGTACATGTTGCTAATGCTGCTCTGACTGTATTGTTTTTTTTTTCTTTTTCAATGCTTTAATCGCAATACTCATTATTCCTGGGATTAATGCTGGATATTCGGGCAATAGTTGCCTTGAATATTTAAGTTTGGCTAAGGTGTATTCATTCGAAATAAGCAATGTCTTTCACACACTTGGTTGGTGATGGTTCTTCTGATGGGTTATCGCTTTTGGGGAGTAACATATCTATTAACATATCTGCTTACACCGTCTTAAGAGCTATGTATATTGGGCATGCCGTCGGATCTCTGTGACTTCTTATCCCCAAATTTGTTACTATTGATATATATATCGTTTTTATGTCATGGAGGGGTAAAATCCTTTATGGATACTCCTGCATGTTTAAGTGGCTTAAACACCCCTGTCCTGTTTTCCGTCTTTGTATAGTTGTGCCTATTGCTGTTCGTTATAGATACGATTTGGCCAGACAATCCTTAACATACTGCGTAACATTTGCAGCTTTTTCGTTAATCTTAAAGTACCACATCCTTGTAGCAACACGGACTCAACGGTAGGAATGGGATTACTTCGCTAAATTTATATGGGATTACTTCAAATTTTGGTTAGCATCCCAAACCCAGATTTTGCTTTGCTGATTCGGATAGCTATATCCAATTCGGTTCCGCCATCGGTTGAGACAATACTTACAAGGTATTAGAAGCTCTATACTTTCTCAACTGTTTGTCCGTCGATGCATATATGAGCTAATGAGTTCGATCCCAGGGTGATAATTTTTGTTTTTGCCGACGACATTTGCTTCTCAACATTCGCTATCATTTAGTGAAGGTCCATTATTCTGTGAGTGAGTAGGCAAACATCATCAGCGTAGTCGAGGTGTTTGAGTCCGGTTGGAAAAGTTCATCGAATTCCTCCGTTTTCCATCGAACAAAGCAGCATTAACCGTACCCATCGTATGTAGCCTTGATAATTGCTATTAGATCATCTGGAATACCTATCCTGCACCCCAAATAAATTAATAAATTCCTGATTCACACTATCAAACGCCTCTTCAAATTCGATGAAAAGCAGGTGAAGTGGTGAACGATATTTGACGCACTGCTCGATGATGATCCGAAGTGTGTTGATGTGGTCGACACAGGAGGATCCAGTATGGAAACCTGGTTGTTAGGCATTTAGTGTATCTTCGAGGTATTCTTTGATTCGTTGAATAATAATTCTAGCTATTATCTTAGCCACAGCAGGCAGCAAGCATATATGTACCTCGCACTGCATTACGTTGGTTTTTTTAGGGAGCTTGCCGATCATTCCTTTCTTCCGGAAAGCTCTCGCCCTCCCAGGACCGACAGTTCTTTGTGAGAACGACAGTGCTGATGTGAGAACGTTTTTCACTGCATACCAATTATTTGGTATGGTGGCGGACAGTGAGCTGCTGATTGTTTCCACACCAAGTGAGCGATGGTCTTTTAATTCTTGTCGCACTGTGCATCCTTGTGTCATTTAGACAGTCGCTATCATAAGATGGAGGATCCCGTAATAATCCCATGTCTGCTCCTTGTTTCGGACATCTAAGAGAGACTACTTCTAAAACGGTGACTGATGGCAAAATGCTCAATTTGGTTAAAGGTAATTTTATGGCAGGCTTTGTAATAAAGCATGTGCCACCTATGACAATCGTCGATTTGAGTTGCAAAAATTAACAAATCTCCTAAGGTGTTGGTTTGTTGTAGGTGGGTGCTGTTCCAGACCGCGTATGCTAGTATGTAGCATACACACTTCGATGGCATTTAATTTAATACCCTTTTCATTTATTCTTCAACTAACTAAACGACATTTTGTTAGTCCCCTTCGTATGTAATACTCGTACTTATGTAATGTACATATATTTGTTTCGATGTTCATCAATTTTTCTTTATAAATCATTCACTTTCCATATACATACATACATATGTCTATTAAATAATATTTAAATGTAAATGTAAACAATTTCATTTCAGAGCAAAGTGAACTCCAATGAAGCGCGAGTCTTTTGGTTGGGTCTGATTTTGTGTCCCGCATTTTGGTCTCTCTTCTTTATTGTAGCACTTTTCGGATTGAAATTGAAATGGTTGTTACTTGTAATGATTGCACTGGCGCTAAACGGAGCCAATCTATATGGTTACATCAAGTGTAACTTTGGTGCCAATAAAGATCTCAATTCAGCCGCAACGGATTTTGTTAAATCACAACTCTTCAAAAATGCTGTGGACATTATGACAAAACCCAGCAATCAGCCAACTACAGCCAGACCCACGGGTGTCGTCTAAACCATTCCACACTAATAATTATTGTTTCCTTTATTTTCTTAAGAAAAGCTGAATAAATTATTTTGACAAAATGAAACCGCTATGCATCTAATATTAATTGTGTATTTCTATTTTCTTAATTTACAAAATATGTAATATTATTTTTTTTTGTATATAATATATGTATAACTTTAATGCAATAATATTTATGTAAAACCGAAACAGATTTATGTATACAAAGGGGAGGGTGATCCGCTACCAATTGGGTTCCAATAAAAGTATTAACAAATAAAAATAATAATAAAATATCACCGCTTGGTTAAAAAAAAAGAATTAACAAATGACACAAGCAGAGCTGTAAAATGATGCACTTTTGCTTTAATGCACTCAACAAGGACATTAACATTACCGGTAGTGCTAGACAAATGTTTTAATCCATTAATATCATGATGTGTTATAGCGGTGTATGGCCAAAGTATAGATAAATGTTAGAAAAAATGCTGGTCGGTTGCTAAACGTTTTGAACTACAATCACTACAGGCGTTGAATGCGTTGAAAGCCAATAAGTCTGTTCCATCCTCAGTAACCATGCAGTTCTGTTGTGTATTAGAAGAAAGTTTAACAATGACATATAATTAAGCCAGCACCCAGCTGCCCAGTGGATCGACTGGTAAAAGAACACACCTTGTTTATATCCACGAAAATCCTGTGCATATACAGGACTGAAAAAGAAAGTCCATTTTTCCTAGCATAAGCGGTAATGTTCAAATGCCAATAAATTTCTTACAGATCTGGATAGAAGCATAATACAACAATAATAACTGTCACTAACACATTTACACAAACTTATGTAGATAAACCGCTGTTGCGTTGACGAAGCAACTCGTCGATCTGCGCCTTGTACATATCTTTAACGTCTTGAAGGTCCAGTTCAAGTTCTTGCGCTTGTTCCACCTTCTCACCATACATCTGTAACAAAGCATCGTATTGTCGCTGTAATTCAGCAAAATTCTTTTCCAAATCTTCATGCACTTGAATTTTTTCTTTGATCTGAAATGAGAGTTTTAAAGTTTACTGTGTACTACCTGATCTGTGTAACATACATTTTCTAATTCCAAGGAAAGATTTGATATTTCAGTGTTCAAGACATCTCGTTCGACCTGTAAACGCGATAGTTCCCATTGCAATTGATTCACTTCACCGTCGCGCTGTTTTACAAGTGACTGCAAGTGTTCAATGGTTCCTGCGTTATGGCTGTAAGGCGGTAGGCTTATGTGCATACCATATACAGATGTAGCTTGACGTCCAGAACTTGATATGCAGTCTAAGTCATCCTGGTAAAAAAAAAAATTAAAATAAAGTTATTGGTTATTAAACTTCGGTTAGTCGATTTATAAGATGTGGATGTGGACTTGGAAATCTGTCCAGCTGCTGGGATAACCAGACGACATCGACAAAATTGATCGGTCATAGGGCGAGGGTTTTACGGCAATTGAAGAACAGGCGAAACGAGTTGGCATTGAAGTGAATAATGTTGTCAACGAAGAAGCATCTGTCCACCGTCTAGAATAAAATGTCATTGTTGGCAACAGTAACTTAGAAGTGGTAAAGGCGTTTATCTACCTCGGAGTAAATATCAACTCAACGAATGACACCTTGGTGGAGATTCGACGAAGACTTACCATAGGAAACCGCTGCTACTTCGATTTGGCGAAAAATGGGTTCAAATTCTTAATTCGGGGGATGAAGTGCATGCTCTACTAAACTTTCATCCTGCCAGTTCTGTTATATGGAGCCGAGTGCTAACTAGGAAAGCAGAGCAGATATTAAACACTTTCGAGAGTAAAATTCTTCGTCGAATATCCGATCCCACAGTCGAGGAGGGCGAATGCAGGAGAACTTACTACGACCTCTATGAGATGTACCAAGATGTGGATGTAGTCCAAAATGTCAAAACACATCGACTACACGGCTACTCGGCGCACAGACTTGCATCTTTAAGGGTATGTTGCGCCTTTAGAACTGTATCAGCAAATGCGATAAGTGTTATCTCGGGCCGATTGCGTTTTGATCTAGAAGCGAAGAAGTCTGTGGTACCACGCGTAAACGAGCACGAGGACAGAAGAACAACCATGGAAGCTGTAAAAGCAGAATGGCAGCATTGGTGGAACATCACAACCAAAGGGAGATGGGCAAATAAATTGATACTCAATGTTGAACTAACAGAAAGCACGAACTAAACTATTACCTAACGCAATTTCTATCGGGAGTTTCCGGCAGTATAGGGAGTAAAGGCGGATGACCCATTCTGCCAGCTCAGTGAAATTGCAATTCAGAACGTAGAACAATTGCAGATGGAATTCCAAAACTACAGAAGTGCTAGAAACATCTTGGAAAAAGAAATTGGCGGCCAAGTGACCTCAAGAAGCTTAATCACATTTATGTCGGCGACAAGAAAAGGCTGGGAGACTGCAAATGAAATTATCACGAGTATGATACAGAAACGAGAAACAAGAAACGAATCGACTAGACATGCAGGAGCATGAAGTCGGGAATAACTTGTAGCACGGGCTACAAGTATTCATAAAAAAATTGCACCACTGCGACATAAAAAAAAACAAAAACACCTTTTCCGAGCTATAACAAGAGCACTCTTCTCGAACTCGCTTTACTCACTTTTCTTAAAAACCTGTGAGCAGCTCATGCCAAAAAGGGGCAAAAATATCTCCAATCCGGCAAGTCTTTGGTCGATAAGATCCTCTCGAAACATCAGCAAGGTATTCGAAAAAGTGATCTCTAGATCCCTTAATAAGTGGATTGAGGAAATGCATATATTTCGGCATAATCACGACGACTTGATTGCGTACAGGTAAGGTCAAAAAATCGAAGTCATCGCACTACTCTTGCAACGTGACTTTGACATGATCCCGCGATATTACGATGAATGTAAGTTGAACATCAATTTCCAATCATTTGTTACACACCTACACCTACACCTACACTTTGGAGATCTACGGAAGCTGTTCAGTGGAAGGGGATGAAAGCAAGACACAACTAAATTCGAATGCAGTCGCTCACAATATGGAAAAGAACTGACTACGTAATTCGCCTTGGTTTTAGTAAAAATCTTACCACATGTCGATTGTTTTTCAAGCGTAAATCATGACGATTCAAACAATTCCGCTGGGTAATATTGTACTTTATCTTTACATACCACTTGCCAATCCAAAGATCCCAACGCATCGTCTATCAGGCTAGAAGTAGGCGATGAATTTTCTGGCCGTAAGGTTGGTTGCGCCTCATCGGGATTGCTCGTTTCACTTAAAGACAACACTCGATTGCGGAAACTCGCTTGACTGTCGTGTGTCTCAACTGGTCTCTCCTCTTTCTTTTGCGCCTTAGCTACTTCATACTTTTGCTCGAGAAGAGTGTGTTTCTGTTGCAATTCATCGTGTATTTTTTTCAGAACTTCGGAATTTTCCGTTAAAGCGGTTATTTGTCTGAAAATCAAATGAATCTTAGTAAAATATTCTACAAATGGTTACAGTACTAACCTTTTTAAATTCGTTTCAACGAGTTTGCTATCAAGACCAGCTTGATGGAGTGCGATTTTCGATTGCTCTTCTTGCATCAACGATTTCGAGAGCTTCTCCTCGAGTGTGGATATTCTCGATTGCAATAGATCGACTTTCTCCTTGAAAGAGCTCTCGACATTTTCCAAGCTTTGAAGACGTGCTTTTGACAGTTCTAATTGAGAAGCAGTATACTGTGACATAGTTTGTGAAGTGAGGATGATACTTACCTAGTTTTGTTAAAAGCTCCTTCTCTAGCTTGTCCCAGTTGTTTGTACGCATGGTGAGCGTGGACTGAAGAGATTCCAATTGACGCATTAGGGGTATAGTTGTCATACTAACTTCTTGCGTTAGATTTTCCGCCCGGCTTTCAGATTCTTCCAGTCGTCTTATTAAAGAAGAGTTTTCCTCCCTGAGTTTCTGTTCTCGAAGGGTCATGCCAGCTTCTGAGCTGCGCAATTTCTCACGCAATTCGTTTAGCTGAGCCGCAAGTTCATTGCTTTCCGCCTGCGCTTTATCCTTTTCTTTCTGCAGGATAAGCAGCTCCTGGGTATTTTTTGATAAATCGGAATGCGCTTGCTTACGATTCTGCAGCTCGACTTTAGCTGCATCAAAGCTTGCCTGAAGCGTGCTTAGTTTTGAATTCAAATCTTCAATCAAACTGCGGAAGGTGTTGTTTTCTTCTTCGAGCTTTCGCTTGTCTGAGGACATTTTGTGCACTGCTTCGATTTGGGAACGCTCTACTTCTTCCTTTGCATTAAGGGTCTTCTTCAAACGTTCCACTTCCTCGGTGAGGTCGCCGATTTGCTCTTTATTTCGTTTCAGCACTGCTTCATTTGCTTTCTCCTTGGCACGAAGTTTCTTAATGATATTTGACTGCTGCAGAACTTCCTTTGACAGCTTCTCGCCCTCGCCACGTAGTTCTGTGATCATTTCCTTACTCTCTGCCACCACCTGGGTAAGGTCGTTTTTCGGAATTTTCGTTTGAAGTTCTTCTTTTGTCGCCTTCAGTTGCAAGCGCAGGGCGTCCCGTTCTCGAATGCTCATCTGGAACTTCTTCTCAAGAGCCGACAGTCTTTGAGTGTAGTCTTCACTTTCCAGGTGTTCGGCTTTTCTATTCATGGTATCCAGTTGGGATTGGTATTCGTGGTTTTTCTCCTGAAGTGCGGCATTTTGTCTTGCCAATTCTAGAAGTCGGAGTTCTCTCGTTTCAAGGATTTCACTTAACTCACTGATTCGGTGCATTAGTTTCTCTGTGTCAGACTGCGAGTCCTCAGATATTGTTGATACTTCTGAGGGTTCTCGGAAATGCCCTTTCTTGGTTGGAGGGAGAACTCCTTTAGCTTGTTTCAACGGGCTCGTGCGACTAGCACTGTTGGCACTGCTGGAGTCTCCGTTAGGATTGGAAATGATCTCTATGTCCGAAGAAGTTGTTGTCTCGATTTCATCGTTGGAATTGTGACCTGAAGATGATGGCCCGGAATTGATTTTTACTAAGTCTTTGTCGTCTGATGTGGCAGAAGCAGCTTCGGCCATTTGCACATCCTCGAAGCTTTGTGTGGAGTCTGAATTAACAGTCTGTGATTCAAAGAGGGCATCGTCTATTGGTGTACTGTGAGGTTTCGAGGGAATGGCTTTCAATTCAGGTGAGGGCTTTGCTTCAGCTGTAAATGGTAAATATGAAAATGCTCTTACTAGTCCCACTATACAATAATAGAGTGCATACCTAGGGGAACTACAACCATATCGGTTGCCTTCGCTACACTATCGCTCATAACCGTACTGTACGACATCGAGTCATCGTCCTCCTCGTGCTCCTCATCGTTTCCAATGATAACAATACTCTCGGGCAGAGAGTGATTCGAGTCAGGGCTCATTATCTCGCTGCATGTTGGAGTCGTTATCAATTCCACAGACTCAGAGTTGTTAATATTTTCTGATGGTGATGTGGGAACGGTGCTAGGTGATGTTGGCGGAGACAACAAATCCACAGAATCGGAATTCGAATGTACCGATTCTCGTTTAGAGAGCAATGGTTCTGTTATTGTTACAGAATGCCGCTGCCCTCCACTTTTGGGCGGTGTTGTCACCATCTCCTTGGCGTTTGGATTCTCGAAAAAAGACCCTGTAAACGATCCCCAAGCTGCCTGTGAGTCTGTGGATTTAGCCAGACCCAACGGCTGCATTGGTTGAACAGGAGTCGAGGGGGCCGTTTTACTTTTCTCCTTTGGCAGCTCGTTTAGCCGTTTTCCTTGCTTTGTTGGGTCTTCATCGAGGTCGTCTTGGATGTCCAGCGCTTTGTCTATCTGTTTCTGTGCTTCCTTGAGAGCGTTTTTGGCCAAACTTGCCAGTCCGGATGTGTCAAACCAGCTCATTGCCAGGGAAAAGCATTACGTTGCACAAGGGGGATGTAAATAGATATTCCAAAACAGAAGGGTATTGCCTGTGGCAATAACAACACTCGCGGGGGATGTTTAAGCACTTTAAACTGCACTTATTACTCTTTTGCACATACCACAGAAAGCATTGAACAAGACGAGGGTTCTTTAATTTCTTTTCATGTGCCTCAGGGGATTTTAAAGAAAATTTACAAATTCTACAACAAAGTGCGAAAAAGAAAAATCGCCAATTTGTAGCACTAATTTCTGATACACGTCAAATCATTCTGACAGCTGACACAGAGAACTGGTGATAGGGTGCGTTCAATGCATGCGAAGTGCATGTCAAAACCACATAATAAATGTACTAAAAGCTGAGTAACAATTAAAATTGTAATTTGTTTATTTTATTGTTCCATAACATCGAAACTTAGTTTGGTGCTAATTTTTGCTTAAAATGTCTACAAGTCCACATAACTGTATTGTCACTGGGTTGCCAGAATCTATATCATTCGATTGAAGAAAAAGTAATAAAAGATTTGTGTTAATCTACTAATACAAAAAAGAAAATAACGGAGAACATTTATTGTGATCTCAGATGATGTAGTACATTGACCAGCACCAAATCATAGCTCCAGTGGCGCAATTGGTTAGCGCACGGTACTTATAGACAGTATTCGATGAGCAATGCCGGGGTTGTGAGTTCGAGCCTCACCTGGAGCAGTGTCCTTTTTTTTATTTTTATTTTTTATGAATGATGACTGTTGATATTTCTTGGTCATGAATAGCGGCGTGGCATCAGTCAGGGCGAAGTTTGGAGATGGAGAAAAATATGTACCAAGCATCCTAAGAACATGGGGCCGGTTATTAGCAAGGAAGTCAACTATATCTTCCCTGTGCCGTCTGTCTGGCGTCGTGGTTTTATCTTTTTGTACTTTCTTGTCATATTTCCCGGCAGACCCAGTCCTGTGCGGCGACCATAACTCATTGTGGTTGTCACTTCTAGAAGCAAAGTTTTCATCAGCAGGTTCATCCCGGTCACATCGCCGCCGCTTAAGTTTCCCTGACATTTGGAAAATTAATCTACCTTGTCCGGAATCCTAACAAAATATATCAGCGTGTAAAATGTCGAAGGACACGACCTTGGATTAATGGGAGAGTTTGTCATAGGATCGGCTTTGTTTAAAGTTCTGATCTTGTACGTGTTCGTAGGCCTATTTAATCATTTCCCTCGCCATCCAATTCGTATTTCGTCTTGCAAAGTATCGGGTCATCAAGTTCGTGATACATGTATATTATTCGAGAGTTTTCGAACCAGACCACAGTGTTGCGTCCATTTTCGTCTCTATTCCACGATCCATCTTAGCCCGAGAGACTCTCCCAATTTCTCTACAGTTCCTCTCTGGCTTTGATTCCTCGTGACTCCCGAACACCTCCATTCTTCTGACAGTTACAGCCGGACATTGACACAATATATGTCCTGCCGTTCCGATTTCCTCCACGTATAGTTCAAAGCTGTCATCCTCCAGAAGACCCATTTTCGTTAGCTTATACCCGAAATTTCCATGACCTGTAGATAACGCTACCACCCAGTTCAGTGTTCTTCGCCCCAAACTTAGAACATCTCTATGGTGGTATGAATGATGATAGGGTTGATTTTTAATGTAGTCCCGATATAACCTAGTATGTCATTGGTCGTCTGGACTAAGTTTGAATATATTTTAATACGATTAGTCGAGCTAGGCGACACAACTGCATCAATTTTATCATTTATCGAACTGAAGAGCTCAAGGCAATGCACAGAAGAATCTTTGAAGTCGATAGGTTAGGTTAGGTCCGATTGACAGGATGCAGTAAGTGCAACCACACTTAGGCCAGATTAGGCCCATTGTGATACCACATGATCTAGTGTCCTTAATATACCCGTTAAACCAATAAAAGTTAATTATAAAGCGCTGGAGGCTGCTAATCCTTTGTAAGCGAGTTTACCGAGGTTGTCGAAGAAGTATTCTCCTAGATGTACATAGTTTTCTTCGAGCTGAGAGAGCTTGGAAGGTGCATAGGAGGTGTAGAATAGTATCTTCCTTTTCCTCATCCATGCAGCTTCTGACCTGACGAATTCGTCTATGGCCCGGCACCCAAATGAGGTGAATTTTGAATTGTTCCGCCATCGCGTTAAAATATAAGCGATCATTAAAGGCAAATTTGGAATTGAAGGTGATCGAATTCAGGGATTTAATCGCGGCTTGGTTATCGGGAAAAATGGTGGTTATTCCTCGCGGATATTACATTGTACCTTAGCCATGACAAAGCCTCCTTGATCCTCATGATTTCGGCCTGAAACTCGCTACACTGATTGGGAAGGTGGAAGTAGATCTTGCAATTTAGATCTTAGGAGAAGTCGATGAAAAGATGCTGAGTTTCGACTCAGAACTCGTTAGTCTTCTCTAAGATTTACCTCATCGTGAAGATTTTGTTTATTTTCGATCTACCCATCTGGTTCATGTCGTTATGTGTCATGCAGAACAGCTGCAGGTGTTCGCTATATACACCGGATAGGATTGTGAACAAGGAGATCAGTCGTCAATAAGTGCAGGCAATTAAAAATGGTGTGTACATATTATATATGTATGTATACCAAAATACCAGACAAGGCAACTTACAGTAGAGAACATGTAAAAAAATACTTGTAGAAAACTAATGGCGTTGGTAGTGCCTCGGGAATACAGCGCCAAACATTAATGCCAATGTCCGTCACTAGCTAACAGAAGAAAAGATGTAACAGTAACAGAATAATACTGCTTGAAAATCGAATCGAAAGTATTATCTATTGTTTTTCTTCAACTACATTCTTGAAATGTAATTTGGGACACTACAGAACGGGAATACGGATTACGGTTTCGAATTCATGGACAAATAGAACTATACAAACCACACACAAATCCTATTGGAAAATAATTAATTTTAATAAAAATTTCATCAGTTACCGACAGAAAAATACTTTTCCTTTTATTTTGAATTGAAATTTAAAAAAAAAAAAAAATATATATATATATAGAAACAAATCATACAGCTACTACATAACTATTTAATAATAATAAAGAAATTTTTTTCAAAATATTTCCGTCCACCCTTGCATTGCCTAAAGACGCCTGCGCGGTAGCGCAAAGGAATCTCCGATTAATAGAATTCAAGTTCAGATGCAGATGATTTATCTTCGACATCTGCACGCTCAGAATTCCATTTTAGGATTACATCAGATCTCAAGCACTATCGGAACAGGTATAGCACAAAACATGTATAAATGCAGTACCCACCCTGGCTACGATATTATTGATTGAATGGCGGTTGCTTGCATTAAGGGTCGAGAATCTAAACGGGCGGCGAGGTCGGTTGATGGTGGTATCTCGCATTTGTGGAAGTAATTTTGAATCAGAATGTGGTTTGTGTTTTTTTTTTTTGTAGTTTTAGCTGGTTCCAAACTCTTTAAATATTCGGCTATTTGTTTCTTGGTTTTTGTTCTTTTTAATTTATGTGGTTGAATAGAAGATGAGCCCCAGGACCACACACGGTCCCACATGTATGGAGACCAATTTCAGACCCACGGCGTCCAACCTTCGTATAGGACGGCCAAGTTGTCGGGATTCGTCGCCTCACGTATCATGTAGTCAACTTGTTCAGAAATCGTACACCGACGATTTGGATCGGGATCTCTACCTTCGAGTTTCATGCGAATTCTCTTCCACACTGACACTGCGTATGCGTTACGCTTTTGTTCACGTTGATTACCTGAAATTAAAAAAAAAAAATTAATTTATATTGCAAATCCCTCGACTATTATTGAGTAAAAAAAATAAACCTTTCTTTGGGTCATTTCCGAGGGTTCCCCCCACGTTTCTTCGATCCATCGAATCGGCATGGCAATCTTCAACTAGTTCAATCAGATCCGTGTGATTCTGCTCCACGTCACGTATCAAATCGTTTGCTTGTTCGAACATTTGTCGGACATTGGCCTCGGCAAAGTCTCTGCAGAGAATTTTCATGTTCAGATCGTTCAGCTGTGCAAAGAATTGCCTGTAGATGTTCTGAAACTCACGCACTCGTGCTGTGCATTGGTTTTCACTGCTGTTGTCCACCTTTGAGAATAGCTTCAACAAGTGGCGAATGTCGACCCTCAGTTGGGTATCCATCAGTGACTGCAGATCACTGGAGCAGGAGAATACCTGCTCTTGGATATTTTGCGCACCTTTCTCTAAATCCGCGATTTGTTTGTGTACCCCATAAGTCATCTCATCCAAGAGTCCCGAAATATTGTCAATCCAACATTGGTCGACAGCACCTTCCGGATCGAGAAGCTGTACAATAGATTGTTCCGTCGGGGTTATTATCGCTGCTTGGCGTCGTTCTGCTGAGGATGTCTCTTCCCACTGAGAAACTGCAGCTAGAAATATAGTATCCATCTTAGTCTGGTTCTGAGCGTTTGCTTGAAGAAGTTCAAATTGAACGATGACAGCGGAGTAATCTATGAGTTTGCTAGCTATACTTGAATGCGCTCTGTATTTCTCCATCTGAATGCTGGACATATCATCGAATTGATCTTTTATGCTGACCATGTTTGGATTGGCTCCCGCAGCCCACTTTAGGCGCTGTACTATGGCACTTGTATTCTCATCGATTTCTGCTTGAATCTTCTCCATCGTTATCTTCCATACGGACAAACTCTGACTGCTAGTCTGCATAGTAGTTAGAAGTTTCTCCCTCGGTATTATATGGCCATACGGCGGAGCATGCGCTAGTAATTGTATTTCGTTTGACCAAAAATGCGCCGATGCAATCAGAGTAAGGTGATTCACAAGCTCTATTTGCAGATCCATCTGCGATTGCATAAGTTGATAGCCGCATTCTCGCTGATGGGTAAGGAATATATCTTCTGCTAAATCTTTTGCAGTGTGTAGAAGATTTTCAAATGGGTACTTGTCTGATAAGACAGATTGGTACCTAGAATTCAGTTCATCGATCACAAGCTCTCCTACTAATCCTGCCAATCCGTTAATGATGTTCTCTTGTACAGCTTTAATTATTGTTCTGATGGGTTGAGCAATTGATTTGACATCGTAGGGATTATCCAAGTGATTATTGCAAAGCGATTCTGTCTGCTGTTTAGCTAGGAGGAAGATCTGGGACAGAGTAAACATTTTATTTTGCTCAAAGAAATCTTGTCTGGTGTCGAATAGTCTTTGAATAACACCTTCATATTTGCTGTTTAACGGATCGGAGGAAAATTCCTTCCAATCTGTGGCGGTTTTCAGACAGTCTATGGCATGATTCAAAGTGCTCTGACATTCTGCGAAAGATTGATCAATCTGGGTGAGAACATAATGCAGATTTGAATTCTTAGAGCTAGATATGGCATTCTTAAAACAAACTTCCTGGTTCAGCTTGCTGCCGGTGGCCTTTTCTAGACACTTCAGCAGATCCTCATCATCGTTCGTCATGAAAAGCTCTACAATCAGAGATGGTATTTTACAAGTGGCTGCGAATTGAAGATTTCTGATCGTTACAAGTGCCGTTTGCAGGGTTTGGACGATATTTAACATATCTGGAGACAATTCAAATGCATAGCTTGAGATGACTTGCATGTAAGTCATGTAGTTCACCTGATAATCAAGGACATCAGTACTTGTTGTTTCAAACAAGAACATTTCTTTATTCGTTTGGTCGAGATGCTTAAAAGTGGCAAATTGCAGGGCATGCAACGCTTCAATGCCTGTGTTCAAAAATCGATTTCTATTTTCAGTCAGCGTGTTTTGTGCATCCTAAAAGGGAAAACTACATTTAGACTTGATCGTATTGACTCTTCTATAAAACACTTACCATAAGTATCCTTTTCTCATTGGGTGTGTTGAAGGTCCTTAGAGTGAAGTTTTCTTCAATCCACATCTGTTCCAGTTTTGTAGCATACCCAACGACCTGATCCACAAATACGGGAGAGTTTCTTAAAACTAGTTCCTTACTTACAAGAGAATGCAGATCATCCTTGATATGACTCGGTTCCTTTTGCCCTCCAAGTAGCTCACGATACCATGTCTCGTACTTGACCAACCGAGACTTCATTAATTTTGAACGTGGATAGAATCCCATTACCTGCACATATTGACTAATAGCGTCAGCACAAAGGAATGCTGCCTTTTCCTGTTGTTGTAAGGTGTTGTCCATTTCCTTGCGGGCAAAGTCTGACTTTCCGTACAAAATATTCTGCGCACTGTTTTCTAAAAGATCCTTCACGATGTCAAATTCATTGCTGTGTTGTGTATGTTGAATTAGTTGTCGCAGAGAGGTTAAGTCGTCGATGCCATTACCACCAAGCAGTGTTTGGAAATACAAAGTAGTGCTGGCTTGCAAATCCTTTTCGTATGCAGTAATAGTAGCCTTTACACTGGCGAAGTCATCCGCGGACTTCTTGTAGGCATTGTAACGCTGTGATATAGTATTTAATGCATGACTTCCCATTGCACTTCCTAGAGTCTCTAATTCTCGAATCATTGCCAGTTGTTTCGTTAAGCCATCACGTTCCATTTCAGCTAGATGTGTACTTTGGCGATTAGTTTCTAGGTCCTTAAGTGAGTTTAGAACCTGTTGTAGCTTACAAATTACTTCATCCCTAGAAATAAAGAAGCATTGGTATCAGGGAATAAATGAGAATTGAAAGCCGTGCTTACCTATATTGCGTCCAATAGGGTTTGATTTCGGTAAATCTAGCCAGAATTGTGTTTTTCGTTACCTCAGTCTCTGTTTTCTTACTATCATCGAATTTCTTTTTCTTCTTGAACTCATCAGCATTACTTGCAGCAGATGTCGCCTTTAGGGCTGCTATTTTCGCAGCTGCGGCTAGTGCGGATGTAGAACGTGTGGTTGTGGTCGTTCCATCATCACCTACGGCCCAATCAACTAACGGATCGTAGACAAATGCCTCAAGAAGAGTCAGTAATGTTTCTCTTTCTTTGCGCAGCGTTTTCAACACATGTTCGCAACCTAAGCGGAATGCACCCTATGAAGGAAGAAAACGTATGTATAGAATATAAACTCAAATATTCATCAAATATGAGGCAATGACTAGAACTCTGCAGCAACATGTGCATAATTCAAAATCCTAGCCACGTTAATGAGATTTCGTGGACATTTCCTGATGTTCTAAGATATAGGCAATTCCTCTAATTGCTGGTAATTGTTACTCGTAGTTCCAAAAGACTAAACGGAGAGGAGAAACGCTATCATCACACTAGATGTTAAAAGTGCGTTAAACAATGCGAACTGGAGGAATATCGTGCAGTCACCCAGCGCCAAAAGAGTGCGGGAATACCTTCAAAAGATTCTGAAAGATTCCACTTCCGCAATAGAGTACTGTTTTACGACACCGACAATGGAACAAAGCGCTACATACCGTCCCTCAAGGGTCTGTATTGGGTCCACCAACCAATGGAACCGTATGTACGATGATATTCTTTGACTACGAATCCCAAGTTCATCAAAAATAATAATTGACATAGCCATTGTCGTAGTGACAAATCTCATAGAAGAAGTGCAGCATGACTGCATTGAAGCTATAAGAACTGTCCAAGACTGACTAACAAGCATGTGCCTAAAGCTTGCACAAGAAAAGACGGAAGTAGTATTTATAAGCAACAGAAAAGAAAAGAAATAAACGTTACCATCGGTTACGAAAGCTAGAATTGAAGTAGAATTGAAGTACCTTGACATAGATAGTCATAGATAGACGACTTTCCTTCAACCAACATCTACAGGCAACCGCTGTCTTTGGAGGACGCCAAATATTGGTGTGTCACGATATAGGAAAAGTCACGTCGTGAATAATGCTGTAAGGATCCCAAAAATGGGTCAATACTATGGGAAAAAACGTAGAGAAAAACAATGGAGGCAGCTCTGAGAGTAAGTAGCTTTCCGAATGACGTGCTATGATGCAACGACTGTTGTGGCTGGTATGATCCCAATCGACGTACTAGCACAAGCAGCACAACAGAAGTACCTCGCCAGAAGATAAACGGAAACATTAACGACAACGCCAATCGACAGGCAGATTCCATTAAGAGCGAAAAGCTTAAGGAAATAGCAACAGAGATGGGACTGTTCTGAAAAAGGACGCTGGACGCATTTTTAACCCCAGAAAACATGATTAATCAGATGACTAGCTCGGTAGATAGTTGGAACGCCGTCAGTGGCGATTATTATAATGAAGCAGCGACAAGAGGTGCGACAACGGAATGCAGTCCAGGAACCTGCAACTGCAAATATATCGAGACAAGCAGATATACTCTGAGAAAGCCCGCCCAGTGCTACGTTGAGAGTGGTTAACGTGTACCCTGCATATTTGTGTTGTACGAAGTTAGTATGTACACATGTGGGCGTATACTTGGCATCGATTATTCCGGTTTGCGAATTGTACATGCTAGTAGCCCGGTTTACTAGTATCTTTTAAAAGATTGCACATTCCTTGGCGCAACCACAAAAGATGCTCATAGTCCCAGGCTGCACGGAATCATGTACTGAGACCCTAGAACTCCTCCTTAAGACACACTTCATAACACAAATTTTACGCTCGCGTCCTTCCTAGACATAGAAGAAGACTTTAACAACTTGAGATCCGACTCTATGGGACTACCATTGAACCAACAAAGCGTAATCTCACACTGGGTTGAATGCATAAGACATATCAACTCATAACTGGGATACAGGCCAGTACATGCCCTGGCTTCTAGAGGAACCCCGTAGAGAGGGTATAAGTGCTATACTATGGATACAGGTCGGAAAAGAAATTTTAATGAAACCAGAACAATATCACTAGAACTGCCACATAATTCGGAGACGTAGGCCATCATTTAGGTAGACAGAGAGAAAAGAACTTCTTTTACTTCTTCATTATACTGAGCCCTCTCCAGGATCACCTGTCACATTTTATAAACTATCGTTTCTTAAGTCTTTATTATTTATTGTGGTAATCCACGTTGCCTTTGGCCATGCTCATGCTCTACTTTGGTGTAAGTGTCTATGTTTAGTGGAGCTTTTGTCCATACCTCATATTGTGGCCACTTTCAGACTCATCCTGATGTTATCTTTACGGATTTTATCTCTAAGAGTGATACCCACAGACCTCATCTCAGCATTTTCATTTTTGTGGCGAATATTTTGTTTTCATGCGTTTTCAGCCACTAGTCTGTTCGCCTCCTTCTTGATATATTCTTATTTTCTTCGATGTTTCCCATTTGTTAAAAGCTGACATCCTTGCTTTTGTTATATCTTGAATCCCTTGTTTCCACCACCAGGTTTCCTTGTTGTTGTTTGGTGCAACAAAGTATTTCTTTGCTTTATCAGTACATATGGCATGATACAGTTCGTTCGTTGTCCTTACCGTGGTGTTGGTATAGTCTGCTCAGTCTATCCCATCCGAGTTTTTGCAGACATACTTTGGCTTTTCGAGCTTTCATTTTGTCGTCTTCAGTTTCAAATTTGCTACCAACGATCGATGTTGTAATGTGTTTGGCTCTGCTGGGATAACCTTGCAGAGTCCATTGTCCGATGTGTCCATTCGAACCGCAACCGATTAGATTGTTTTAACCTATTGGCAAGGAGCCCAGATAAGTATTCAATTGATCCCAGAATGTTCCCCTTATATTGTCAGCCGGTTTGTGGGACATAAGCCGATATTGATGGCCTATCGCCCAAGCAATGACACATATTAACAACTTAGAGGTACTTAAGTATAATTTGTAATGACTATTTTATCTGTCTGCACAAATCACAGTTTGCATTTTTATTGTCACAAATAAAGATACCTCCTACATATGTACATATGTATGTACATACGTATGTACGACCAATCAATTTCTGAGTTCCATTTTAGCGAAAACTTTCTCCTGCTTCTTCCTGTGTTTCGGTAAATCAACAAAAACACTACAATATCAGTTCGTACACATCACAAATAAATTAATAAAAAAAAAAAGACATAAATACATATGTATATGTATGTATCTAGTAGAAAAGAAAAAAAAAAAAAAACCGAAGAAGATAATATTCAATCCGATGCACTCATAAAATTGTAACCACATGTAGCAGGTTCGTGCTTGGGTGGAACGGAGTTATAAATCTTATCGTGGGTCAATATTACTCCCACGCTGGAATACGAATGTTCCGAAAATAACGTAACAAAACGAAACATTTGTTTTGATCGAGTAAATCAATAAATACACACTTAATACTAAACGTTTAATGATAAGCTAGTTTACACCACCAGCGCGTATCTGTACCTAGTCACCCCCCAGGTACCTAGTAGTCCTGGAAAGGGTATACCGACTTTCAAAAAACAAATAACCACTCTTTGTCATTATCATCTCCTCGTTTGGCACCCCTCCTCGTGTTACTTTGTCCTGGAATATTTCGCATAAAAGCGGCTATCGCCGACTCACTCCAATTGTCGCAGGTGCAGGTGAAGATGGATCGTCTAAATCCATTTGCAATTTGCAATCGTCTGAGAGTGGAGCGGTTTCGTTTGTTGTTACACTGGCGCGCGGTATATATATATTTTTTTTAAACATTTTCAATTTGTCGGTTGCTTTCCTGGTTTATTATCTTTATCAGTGTTGTTGGGCATTCTTAATGGGATGCATTAGAATGATTTAATTATGGAAACCGATTGTGTAAAACATCCTTGCGAGGAAGCTACTGAAGGTTTCGGTGGCAACCATCGGGGAGATGTTATTGTGTTTGAATATGACAGCAATATGATCCTGTGGATAGTTGTGAACATTGTTCTGATGGTTTTTATAATAAGTGGCAATTTGTTGACCATCTGTGCGGTTCGAATTTGTCGCCGGCTTCGGGCGGCTATTTCAAACCTTTTTATTGTATCGCTCGCTGTGTCGGATATAATTGTTGGATTAACGTTGCCATACCACTTGGCATTTTACATGGGTTCAAGTCTTGGCCAATCGCACATATTCTGTTTACTACGATTCTATATCATCATTTTCGCGTGCTGTATATCGGTTTGGAATTTAATTTCGATTGCTGTCGATCGATATATTGCGATTCTGTATCCCTTGCACTATAGAAGGTGGGTTTTATTGAGTGTGCGTTCGTTATGGGATTATATAAAAGTATATCTTCTGTATACACAGATTCATGACGAGGCGTGTAGCAATGATTATTATTGCTTTGGGATGGATTGTAGGAACATTAGTGGCCTGCATTCCAGTATTTTGGAATCATTGGCAGACGGCTCTTGAGTGCGAGTTTGATCAGGTTCTTCCCACCTGGTATATGGCTGGAATTGTAACACCCGGTTTTATCATGATTTGGATTTGTATGTTCCTGGTTTATTTAAGGATCTGGCAAGAGGCGTCTAAGCAGTGTAAACAAATGCGGAAGGCTACATGTTGTAAAATGAAAGACGCTCCATCGGATTGGAAATCTGTTCAGGTAAGGTTTTGTCTTTCTTTTAGTTTTAAGATGGATCATCTTGAGGTTGGAAAATTATCTATCCTCAGTTCACATCTCCTAAAAGCAGTTTGTAAGATTCTATGCTGACTGGAAGTATTCTATAAGACTAGATCGTTTATTAAATGAGTTACTTAGTCCGTGTTTTTCAAAATAGAGATTTCAAACTTTAAAGTAGTACTCCTTGCATAGACAAATATGAGGTTAGTTTACGTTAGAGAAAAAATGAATGGGTTGACTATATAATCAAGACTACTGCGCAATACTTGACGTATATCTGCTTTCGATTCGATGACTATAACTAATCTTGATAACGAGACCTATAGCTATTTATACCTCCTTTGTGGCGCGTTTTTGAATCGAGAAACCTAAGACAATGTACATATATATGTATGTACATACAAGGATTTTATTTCTAATGTAGCAGAGTGCTGTGCAGTGACAAAAAAGTTTGGAGTATCCCCATGCACATCTCCATCACGTATTCCATCTCTTATTTGCTGCTACTAGTATTTTATTTCCAATCTCTTGTCTAAGATTACAGAGTGAGATCTTTACAGTAGTATCTGCCTGGTTTAGTTCAAGTGATACTTTTCTTGTCAGCTAATATTTTTTTAATTTTCCGGCAATCCTTAGTGTAGGATGTAAGTTCGTAGCTCTTCCTGACAGCAACTTACAAGCTTCAGTTTTATTTGAATGACAGAAACTGCATGACTTTCAATAAAAACAGTTAAATTAAAGCATGTGTAGTGCCATCACTGTCAGGACCTCAGACTGCTTTGACTTGTACTCCTTATGATTACAATTTGAAAAATGTTTATCCTAGCGCAGAATATGTTGTGGTAGTTAAAAGAAGGGCTGACGGATCCGCTTCCATCTGTTTAGTTCCAGTCGAACTAGTTTTGTTCGGTAAAGGATGGGGTCTGTGTCCGTCTATAATTCACTGGATGTACGCTGCGATCGTCAAGCCCACTTTTATCTAAGAATCAACAGATAAAGATAAAGCAACGAGTGCCGGAATTTTCTGTAAGTCACGCAACATCAACGACTTATATAAACTACTAGACGACTGCAGCATATTCCAAGCTAAAATCTTTGCCATAAAAAGGGCTGCTCGGACTATATATGCTAAGGAACTTAGTCCCTCCAGGATTACAATCTTTGTAGATATATAAATAAGAATAAAAGCAGTTGATCTTGAGGTCAAGATATTCACTAACCAACACCGCCTGGTCCGCCAGAGGTGACTGTGGTTTATCTCGAAGCTTATGATAGGTCATTCCGTGATATGTCCAATGCCACAAGACTAAGTATTCGCTCACCTGACTATTGCAAGAGCTGCCAGGATACAGAAGACATAGAAACTATCAAGTTCTTACATGTGAATGCCCAAATCTCTAAATACGTCGCCTACGTGATATGGGAAACAGAAGTTTTGGAGAACTAGAGAACCTTGCGCAAATCCGAGTGATGAACACATGTTTCGTCAAGAGCTCAGGTTGGTTTGGGAATAGGCCAACCAATAGAGTTAGTTCACGGCACCACAACTCAAAAGGGGAACATAATGAACCAAATGGAT
Organism: Xylota sylvarum; assembly: GCA_905220385.1. NCBI lineage: Eukaryota > Metazoa > Arthropoda > Insecta > Diptera > Syrphidae > Xylota > Xylota sylvarum. The sequence continues at coordinate 151,267,087 of LR999957.1, read as the reverse complement.
TAAATGGCCCCCGTGCAAGCACTTTCAACGTGTACCTAGCCATAGTTGTTAGTTCTCGTGCACAGTTTTGGAGGACTCACACGAGGACAAAACTTTACATGAGACATCGATGTGTGACTTCAATCTTACGACCTAGGATCTCTAACATATTTAGACAGCTTTAATGTAGAGTCAGTATTGCTTTATGGGTACAGTACATAAACCCTTGTTAATAGATGTCTACGAATATTCATAAGGATATTCTGGCCGGACCGTATCTCGAACGAATAGCTCTTAATGAGAACGGGCCAGGGACCTATTGACATCACAATTAGACACAGCAAGTAGGAGTGGACACCCACTTCACGGCGCAAAGAAAATTCTGTTGCAAAATAAGATATGCAATGGACCCAAGCTGTAGAAGAGTGGGCTGTCACTAAGCAAACGTGGCGTCGAGTTAAATAGGAAGCAAGACCTCTGGTAATAAGTTGGAGAGATCTGAAATATGCACTCGATGGCTTACAGGTGTTCTGTGTTCTTGTCTACCAACGTGCTGATTCCTACTCCAAAAGACAACCAGCTATAAGTATGACTCTGTCAAAACTAAACAACACTAATCCATCGATTCCACGCTTCATATCACATACTATTTTCCCTATTGTGTAAGATTTTAACAAATCAAATTTAAGCATTTCTTTATTTTTCAGGTTGTACTTCTTATCATGGGTGGCTTCACAATATGCTGGATACCCTACTTCATTGTGGCATGTGGACAAATTTTCGTTACATATGACACCACACCAACCTTATACAAAGCCGCACTTTCATTGGCCATGGCGAATTCCGGATTGAATCCCATTATCTATGCGTGGAAGAATTCAAACTTTCGGAAATCATTTAGTTTGCTTTTGCGCTGCAAAAGTCCTAATTGCGTTAACAACAGTGAATATAGTATACGAGAGCAAGGTCCGCGAAATGTACCACCGATTCAAACACAAGAGGTTTCAGCAATTACTTCATCTCCTCTGGCAATAATCGATGCAATGCCCAATGAATCGCTGGTACAAACACAACAACCTGGTACTACAGTAGTAAATTGTAGCTCTTCCACAGGAAATGATGAAGTGTCTGCAGAGCCAAATACCCAAACTATAAATGAGCTCAGTGCTGTACAACTTTTTAGCCGTTTGGAAACAAACAGACACCGGTTGCCTCTATTCGCCATGATGGCCAATGAATCATGCATGCCATCAGTGATTCTCTGCTCACCATGTGAAATTTGCAAACTAGTACTGGAGAGGAGATCCAAACTGAGCGAACATTTAAAAGGAACTCTGATGCCATGGAAATGCGGAGACTATAATCATCACATAATAAATACTGTGAAATGTGGATGGTAAACTATATAAGTGCATTGTTCTATTGTGCATACATATGTATACGTATGTTTGTATATTATTAATCGTAATTAAATGATTCTTTCTTCTGGAATATATTCATGTCTTCAATCTGATTTAGAGAAGTAATCAAGACTTCCAGGTACACGTTTGGGTTTGTATTTTAATACTTTGTGTTGTTGGAGATTTTTTTCAGTAAAGGGATATCAGATGATATTTCTACTTGACGAGAGTAACGTTTACTACTTTCACATTGGACACCAAACCTAGAACCCGGGCCAAACAAAGTAGGACTTAAAATATGTCATCCAACCGCATGTGTGCTGTGGAATCTGGAAGGGAAAAATTGCGTTCGGAAAAATGCTGTTAAAACTATAGAGAAGCAATGTTCCCAGTAAAATATATAAGCTGCGACTGTTCCGCTTCAATGTTGTTGTAGTTGTAGTGGACACACCTTATAACGCGAAGACGATTTCATTATACTTTAAATACCCAGGCAGGCAGAACTACAAGACGCTCTAGGCAAACGTGGCGCAAATTAGCTGAGGACCAATCAACCTCTTTACGAATGAGTTGAATGCAGCTCAAATTCGTTGTTGACGCCCTATGCCCCTCGAGTGATGAAAGGATTTAAGTAAGTACTTAAGAACACTTCGACTTAACAACTGTTTACTTATTTGTCCGAAATGGTGCCGGCATATTCGACAGAGTCCCAGCTTCAGCACGGAGAAAGAACCAACTTCTAGTTCTTAAAGATGAACAACCACTCAATATTCTGTATCTTGCTAACGATATTAAGGTCTGCAGCTTATGAATGGATAAACTCTGTGCACAGAAGAGTATCGTTTACGGTGTGGTGTATATACATAGAGGGGTATCGAGGGATGTAATACAACGGTCAAAACCCAGAGAGATGGACCATCACAACAACTAAAAACGAATGGAATAGCAACGGTGATGGGAAACCTTAGAAATCGATCGTTGGAGGTGGATCAGAAGAAAACGAAACAACAAGTCATATAAATATGGATGAATGACGTGAAGTCAGTCATAATTCGTAATAAAATCTACAGACTATCCAGAAAGGATTTCACCTCTTCAACGTATAAAAAAAAAGTTTGGTGTAGTCTGGGTATCCAACATCGAACATTCCGCTCAGTAGTGCGGCTCCATACGGTCGCGCAAAGCATGACGCTTGACTTCCTGAAAGGTAATCTTAATAATAGTCAACAAAGGCAGATAACGTTGTGATTCACACTATCAATATGCTGTAATAGTTTGCCTGCATATAGATTTGTCCTAAGAAACCAAAAAGCAAGTAGATCTGGTGGTCTATTACATTTCATATGTACATATGTACTTCATGCCACACTCGGAGCAAGCTAACAGGTTGCAAAAGAAACTATATGTACTTAAGTCTATTTGTTTTAAAACATTTGTCTTAATTCAAACTCACCTCGATTCCAGTGACACCAAGGGCCTCCTCTAGATTTGCCGTCATTCGAAATGGAACCTTCTCGGGGACTCGCAACGTTTTTCCCTTCTCAAAGCAGACATTATAATCGATATGCACTATTTCGCCGGTAGCCAGTTTCACCAAAACATTATCCAAATGACGATCGCCCAATCCAATGACATATCCAATCACAGACATAACCGCAACCGATAGCGAATACTTACGAATAGATGCACGCCAAGTGGCACTATTGTCACTGTGACACCACAATTCTTTGGCAAGTAGATCTCGAGGAGTTTCTTTCGACAACTCATCCAACACCTGACGTAGTGTAGCCAACGGCCATGTCTTACGACTGTCAGTCACTTTAATATTCCTTTCCGCCAATAAGGGACTCAATTTACTGTAAAACATTTCAGATGGTCTGGTAACAGCTGTTCCCTGCCGATCTTTGCTAGCTGCCTCTCGTTGCTGCCACTTTTTATAAATACCAAACAGCGGTGTTACTCCATCTACCCAACTTATGAGACCCGACTGGGGTCCGAGAGGAATCACTGAATAGTGGTGAGCTCGATATACGTTAGTATTAGTTCGGGCCATCATGGAATTAGATATGGACAGAAACTGCATAATTCGTTCGTCTAGATGGAGATCTTCCAACCCCTTAAACAAGTAGGTATACCGCTTGCCATTGCTTCCGAAAAATGCTAATTTCTTGGGCTTTGTTTTGGTGGGAAGTATGTACACTGTGTTGTCGACAGCTTTTATGAATATCGGCTCGTTTTCAGTCGTTTCCACACCTGGCATCGAAATTGCTGTATTTCGCATGTTCGCCAGCACCGGACTAATGTCGACCATCTTAAGTGATGATTGGGAACTCTTTTGCAATCGCTGTTGAAAGATAGTATACAACTGCTTGAGTTTTTGCCAAGATTCGTTAATCTTCGTCAGATTCAGGGGTTTATTCAACTCTTCAATGGTGTTCTCGATTATGCTCGAATATTTCTCTTGGAACGTCTTCTCGTAATTTGTTTCTGCAGGTTTAGAAGTGATGGCAAACAATTTCTTTAGATCTTCAGCGATATGTGTCATAAGAATTGTATGTTTTGCATTTAGACTTGCATAGTTCTGTGCAGCGGAGTTCTTTTTGGCTTCCAACTCGAGAGCATTGAACAAGTGGGAATATTCGTTGTATAACTGAGCGAGAGAGTGTATCCAGAATTCGTCCCACAACAGAGTTACCCGCTTCAGTTCACGTACTAGCAGCTGGACCTGCTGAACAGTCTCAGGAGCTTGATTCGACAGAGTGGTCAACAATGAGTTAAAGCAGTATGTGAGTGGGTTAACCTCATCCGAAGTAGTACTTTCATCTTTCTTGTGTTCTTGGAACGCCCCCACAACAGCAGGGAAAATAATCAAATGTGGAGTGTCTTCGGCAACGCGGCAGAGTAGCTCAGAGACTCGCTTTCTCACGTAAGGTTCATGATGATTCAGCCGGCTGAATAGCTGGGGAACTATTACTTTCCACGGACGTGTTGGAGTAAAGCTAAGACCTTCTTCGAGAACCTCCTGCAAACCAAGTGCATGCTTGACCACCAATCGTAAGAGTCGCAGTGTGGCTGTTACTAAGGAGCAGTCTCCAGACTTTGCATCACGATTAGAAGAAAGGGTAAGGTATTTGAAATAGGCTTCTGCTGCCATCTCGTAATAAACGTACACGCTCTTGTGAGCTTGTCTCCAAATCTGTATGACGGACATGACTACATTCACAGGTTTTTCTTTAAGGATCGGTATCTTTCGCAATTGATTTTCAATCAACTCCGTGGAACTGATTTCATTCGATTCGATGTCTTCATCCTCTTGTGCTGTGACTTGGTGTTTGTCAAGCACTTGAACAATAGCCGCTACATCATCATCGGTAATATTGCCAACAAACTCCTTGATAAGCTCTATATCCCGCGGCGATAAGCCGGCCTTATCACAGTTATCCTCTGTCTTCGCCTCGACTAGTTTTTTACCCCATCTGTAGCACCAGTTACCAAAGGCAGACCAAGAACTACCCAAGTGGTCACACTGTAAAACACTTGCTTGTATGAGTTTCCCCACTGCCATGTCGATGGGAGGTATCATTTCGTTAAAGTCCTCATCGGGGTGACCTGTGCGAGAAATAAATATCATACGCTGCCCTATCATTGAATTTAGTTACCTACCTGATATATCCGGAACACTTATTAGTAGACGGTGCAGATGCTCTTGATTTTTGCCCCCAGTCTTGCCATCCACCAAGAAATCATCAGTAAAATGTTGAGGCAACCATTCGCTAAGTGTAAGCAGCATTCGGGAGACCGTCTCAGGATACTGTGTCGCTTTCTGAGCGGAAACCTGTTCTATCACCTGCAGGCAACACGCAGATGCTAAGGCAACGGCATCACTTTGTCGCTCACCGTTGGTATACATGCATTTCGACATCTCGCTTAGACCTTGCAGAATCTCCGTGTCACCAATATCTAATCGTATCTCGTTATTCAGCACACTGGCGAAAAGATCATCAACGTTCTTTCCCATCCCCTTGACTTGGAAAAACCTCTCGAGCTCCGAACGGCACAGCCTATGATTGCCATCTTTGCGAGCGACTGCAGCCACGTTCAGGAACATACGATGTTTTACGTCACTGCCTTGTCGCCTCGCAAAGAACTGCGCCCAATTGACACACTTTGTGAGAGTTGCCGAGTTTTGCGTCGCACAGGATGCGTCGAAGGTATCACAGGAATCATTTTTGTCCAATAACTTACATGCTACGTGATTGAGAATGGTGAAATCATGCAAATGTTCACTGCATCGCTTTCGAAGAGACTCTTGAAGTCCGGCTTTGATAAGTTTACAGCACACCTCTGGGTCGTTCCCATCGCCACTTAATGTCAATGCAGTAAGGGTGCTTCGTACAGAACTCAGCATTTTGTAGGAGGAAAAGTTTGTAGACATCTCATTTTTGCTACTTTCAACATTCTCCCATTTGGACAGCTCAAGAACAGAGATATCCGCATTATAGTCGTGATACAGGCTCTCCATTACTTCCAATTGGCTCAAACTCATCCCAAATATGGGTAAGGTTTCCCTTTTATCAGAAAAATTCGTGTTTAGATGGGTTTTTAGCTTTCCCCATTGATTTGTGAAGTACAGACAGTCAAACAACTGATCGCTCAAGAACTCTTTTACGTGGGTGTCAATTTTCTCATCGCTTGCAATCACGTTTGCATAACCATCAGCGGCGATTTCTCTGTGACCAGATGCGTGCTCAGATGCATACTTTATCCACAGATATCGTTTGCCTGTTTTCAACTTAATCCACACATAGAGACCTTGTAAAGAGTCGGGTTCCTTACATTTCAGCAGAGCCCATACAAGCGACATCACAGTATGATCGAATATCATGTCATTCGTCTTTCCGGAAACAACAAGACTTCGAAGCATTGTTTCTGAATATCTAATCACCATCTGAGGTTCCATACAATGAATGGCAATCAGATTAACAGCCGTTCGTATTCTATTGAACCACTCCTTGCAGGTGGGCGTGTTCACGCGGAAGAATGTTTTTGATGGCTTTTCTGGTGCCTGAAGTGCAAAAGCGGTTCCTTCGGCTGCATTATAGATACATTTTTCCAGACATTCAAGGAATCCAAGTAGAATTCGAGCGTGTTTTTCATTTGCTATCAATTCCGATGCAGTCTGCGTATTATCGACATCCTTCAACGCCAACACTCTTGCATACTTCATGATTAAAGATTCGATTTTTAAGAATGTGTCTTGAGGTTTTCCTAGCTTAGTTCTCAATTTGGTTCTCACACAGTACCTTGCCGCTTCCCATTGAATCCACGACGTCAACATGTTCGAGTTTCCCAAAGTAGTTCGATAGAAGTCTGCTGATTTTTCTCGCAGCTCAGCGATCCAGCACTTTGGAAAGATATCCTTTAAGAAATCTTCCAGAGATTTGCAATTACTATTAAGCGACACTTTGTCTACGAAATCAGGAAAATACTTCTCTCTGAGGCTAGCTGTTAGCGAGGTAGATATGTACCACTGCTGTAAATCATTTGTTTTTATCTGCTTTATTTTATAAATTCCCAGTTCCTCATTCACATTCAGCAAAGCAATGCTAAGCGGCAATCGGCCAAACACACTGCAGTAGGCTTCCCTTACACGTTCGTCACCCGATTGTAGATGGCAAAGTGATGCATTTCTTATGTGCATCAAAATGTTCTGCTCTAGTGGTTCATAGCACTGCAGAGTGGCAATGCACTCTGCACACTCTAACGGTTGAAGTATGGACGTAGTGCAAAGAGAACCACAAATCTCTTTAAATGCTTTATTATTTTTCAAGAGACGGGCGCTTTCTTTGCATTCATTAAGCAAATTTTTCAACCAATCAAGTACAATCTTTAGGTTCGTTTCAGAAAGCCGACTAGCTTGTGACAAAATCTCCGCCAGGAATTGCAATATCCGACTGAAGTTCTCCGATGTGGGACTCGATTCATCAAGTGATAGTTTGGCAAGTACATTATCTGTCAACAGGCGACTCGACATGCGGTAGTTGTGATTCTTCTGACAATGTGCAGATAACAGGCTAATCAACGCTGTATGCAGAGTTGGATTGGTGGACCATATTTTCATATTTGTCGATTGACAATTTGTAATGAGGAGTTCTAGAATCGAAGGATTCAATGCATACATTCCAATTATGGACGATGTTTGTGTGGCAAGATTTGCCAGCGCTGAAAAGTAAAACGTAAGAACACACTCTGCTTGTGCTGGTGTATAAATCGGATCCATTTCCTCTTCTACATCTCTGTTTATGGAGTAGATAGAGACTTCAATATCCAATAGAATATGACGATACGCTTCCAAAAGCAGTGGAACATTCTTAATCATTAATATTTCATGGTATATCTTAACCAACAGCTTGAAATTGCGATCATCCTGTGTGAGTTTCGTGCGTGTCAAGAAATTTCCATCCATTTTGAGCAATGTGGTAACGAGTTGCATTGGCGTATTCGCTTTTAATTGGTTTATTATGGTCAAGACGAGAAATAGCAAACTACCAACAAGCGTGACATCAAATTTATCCATATTGTTGATTTCTATTTGAAGAATGTCCTCTATGTCTTCGATTTTCACTACATCTTCCATTTTGTTGTAGTTACTGAATATTAAAGTAAAGAACTCATTCACTGAGTACACGGTCTCGCCACATGATGTATCTTTTAGGCTTTGTTTTGCAGCTTTGGTGATCACCATAACTGCAGTTGTTAATAGATTTTTACCAACGGTGAACGCTATGAATTCTCTTTGATTTGCCAGTGACTTCATTATGGAATTAAAAGCACCTACAAACGCTCCAACACTGAGTTCCAGAGTTGATAGTGGAGATTTGTTGCTTGAATTCATATCGTCGCATGCTGATTGAATGTCTTCGAGAAATTGTCCCAACAGTCCAAACGTAAAATCAAGCTTTTTTACAAAGTATTCTGACAGATTCTGCAGGACCATTGAACAAAAATGCTTCAATGATTGTGATTGTTCTGTTTCCAAGTGCCAGCCAACAATAATGTCCACAATATCGGTAAAGTGCTTTTCGAAGGCACGCTTATAGTGTTTCGAAAATTCGACAATTGTCTCGCTGACTGCCATAAAATTATCGACTAAATCGGCATTTTCAAGATATTCTTTGAGAACGACGAGCATACGCTCACTGTAGACCGATAGATCTTTGTTGACTGCATCACAACTGTGGAAAAGAGAAAAGATTTAAGTATTCGAAAGTAATTTGGTTTTAGTGAGAAAGATGGACGTGAAATCTAGTGGAAATCTTAACAACTATTCAGGCCAGAAATATTTTGCTAAAGGCGTAACTACGAGGTAGACAGGATAAGCACTCATTTTTATTAGGTTAGGACTTAGCTGATAGTCGCTTGTCAATTTTTCACTCCCTTTATGTAAGAAATGGGGTGAGCTTTCCGTTACAGCTGCATAGAAGTCTGGACACGCAAAATAAATGAAATTCAGGAACCTCGACCAAATTTCTGAGCCTGTTGCCAGCATTTATCCCCCAATCTCATAACTGAAATACTAACAGCAACTGAGGGTCTTTACACCGAAATTCTCACTGACAATTTAACTTAGATAGCGATTGGCACATTCCTGATTCCGACATACACGACCACCACAACTCTCTGATTATCAGAGAACAAGTTGGCATTACATGAACGGCCATCCGAAGTGCAATTTTATTTGACGACCTTTCATGAGAGTTATAATTTCGAATGTTTGTCAGACGCTCGCGAGAGGTCCGTGAGGGGCCGTGGTAAAACATAGAACTTTAGATGATTTAGTTTTGCTTATCGGGTTAGTATCAGGACCAAGGCAACGGAGCCTCTTGGGGATAGATCGTTTTTATTTTACCAGTGTAGCGGTGTAAAATCTGTGTGTAGACGCAGTATTTTAACGATTTCAGTGGTCAGGAATATGTAGGCACAACCATCTAACGCCCACAAGGTTATACAGAACAAAAGTAAGTAGTGGTTTACAATATAGAATCGACACATATCCGAATTTCTGTTCTGACATCTGACATCTTACCTAAAAGTAGTCTTCAACGATAACATCAAATATTTCTGAATGCCCCTGCTGGAGGCGTAGTTTTTCATAATGTAATTCTTGTAGACTGGAAAATCCGATCGGTTGACATAGCCAATTAGACCAAAGATTGTTGCCATATGTCGCAAGCACGGAACCGGGGCTTGTTTTAGTATTATGATAATTTGCTCGGCCAGAGTATCGAATGATCGGCATATGTACTGCATGTTTGATTGATTTCTAACTGCACTTTCCAATTTCACGCACAAATCTAGAGCACTTGTGCTGGTGTTCTCGTCGAGAAGTCGACGAAGAATCTTCGAAATGCGCATATCTTCAGTATTGAGGAGCATCATGAACGGGGTTATTTTCTTATTTCGATTAACTAAAAAAAAAAAAAAAAATTACACACAATTAATTTACTGGAACCACTGGTAAGTGTACACACTATACGAACCAGAATTACTGCTTGATCCCGCTCCTCCTCGGTATGTATCATCATGGTTATAACGTTCAAATGTACGAGAATGAAAAGTTCTTTGCCCTTCGATTACTTCCATATCGGTAGCTAACGGAGTTTTAGAACTTCCTTCCTGATTCGGGTACGACGCTCTTGTGTTGTCGGTCATTTTCCAACTATACTGACCATTTACAACTACATCGGCTTTGGGATTGTCTGGAACGATTTTCCTGGAACCATCTAAGGTGGTCATGAACTTTGCTGATTTGGAAAGGCCTTGATAAGGGTATTCTTCATTGTGGTGTGGTGGGACCTTGGATATAATACGCTTCTGTGGCACATTGACATCAGAATCTCTTTGCATTACAAGATTATTTCATCACATGGAGGAAACCCTAATTGATGTTTGTAGGTCAGTTTTAAAATGAAATTTGTTTATTTAATGCTAATTAGCACTGGATAAAGGTAATTCTTTAATAAAGTCTTCGCGGTATATAATTCGCACTTGCTCTTTGATTGACAGTTAGGAAAAGTGACAAGTATGAGAAAATTTGACATTTACCAAACTGTCATAAAGGTGACATCACAATTGAATTGTAAACTTAATCAGGACGAACGTATTCAAGGCTTTAAAATCAACAAGTGTTTTGAGGATACCGAGATTATTGGCAGGTTATTTTCAAATATGTTTTAAGCATACCATTTCACTAAGTTGATAGATGTCATCATCCGGTGAAAGGATGAGACAGTACTTGGCCTATAACTGATTTAGACGAGCTATAAGTATTAGAGTTTTGCCGTTAGAAGATTAGCTTCGAGATAGGCGAGATATTTTACCTAAACTAGTGTCAGGTCCAGTATATAGCAAAGTTTTCGGAAAAATCCGAGTTTTAAGTAGAAGAAGATTCCAGTCTTTTACCAATATTGCTTTTATTGTCTTGATTTCCTTCGTCAACAGGAAATGAAAGAGTTTAATGGACACTTACATATCCATGTAGATCTTACCTAAATAATCTGGATTGGACGTAGAATCTAGGACATTTATCAAATGAAACCAAGCTGGTAGAGGAATGCAAGCATTGAATTGATAAAGGTAAATACTTCGAAAATGAAAATATTGTTTTCGGAATAATATGACGAACCTATTTTGGTTTAAGAAAACTATTGGGTGCAAAGGTATATATATACTTTACAAAATAATTGACCTTCGTTTTCGTCGTGTTGTATAAGTGCTGGATAATAGTTAATAACCGCGAACTTTATGAACTCTACCAAGATCGGAAGGATATTAGCTCAGTAACATTGAGTTAATGAACAAAAATCCCAAAGAGAGAATCTTCTAACCGCAAACTTTAGCTTCTGGTCGTCTAGGTTTAGGTTTTAGGTTACAATGACTATCTGCACAAATGTCCAGGCACACTTAGGTCAATAAAGGTCCTTTGTGATGTCATGGATCGCACCATTCGGCTACCCAGGAATAATTAAAACTAAGCTTTTGCTAAAGCGAAGTAGGCTCATGATGCCTATTGACGGCACTTTGCCAAAGAAAGTTGTCAAAGAAGTGAGTGAGGAGATCGTTCCCTGTCTGGCGAGCTCGTCAGCCTTGCAATTCCGTACAATGTCTCTGTGGCCTGGCATCCAGCATAGGTGAATGTTGAACTGCTCAGTCATCTCCAGAAGAGACAACCAGTGGTTTAAAGCGGCCTTTGAAGTAAAGGAGTACAATTTCAGTGGTTTGATTGGCGCTTGACTGTCAGTGAAACTGCTAAAATCCCCGATAGATACTGCATTATATTTCAGCCAGGATAAGACTTCCTTGATCGCTATGATTTCCATCTCAAAAACGCTGCATTGATCTGGGAGGTGGAAAGAGATTCTCATATTGAGCTTATTGGAGAAGATACCCCTCGTCAGTCTTGGAGCCGTCCATGTAGAGGTGGACTGAATTGTCCTCATGAGAGTAAGCAATCATCACTAGGGTCAGGGAGGCTCGTTCGGAAGATTTTGCCAAATAATTGGGTCGACAGGGTGTAGTTGGTGTCTTCTGGAGTAGAATTGAGGCGATCATGATAGTTAGCTGCATTCGCAACCAATAATATCTAAGAGGAGCAGATGGAGCATAATGTCCAGCGCCGCTGGGGGAGAAGTTCTCAGTGCACCACCGATACATATACATACATGGAGATCTTAGATAAGAGATTGAGGTAAGTAACCCTATTAAGAGCCGGCCACCAGCCGCCCAATATATCCAGCGTATGATATGAGTTTGGAAACCCCAGCTCCTACCTATGGCCTTTTTACAGGAATATAGAGCCACAGTTGCCTACTTCACGCGTTCAACTAAATTGGCTTTCCAGTTTTGTTTCCTATCCACAATGAGAGCCAAGTATTCTGCATTATCTTTAAAGGAGAGACTGGTGCCATTGATCGTGGACGGGTCAATCAATAGGTGTAACTTTATATTTCCTCATACAGAGGACCAGTTCTGTTTTGAGTGGATTAACCCCTAGTCCGCATTTTGAAGCCCATCTAGTAAGGAGAACAAATTGGAAAATTTCGCTGAGAGGATCAGGGTGTTTTCCGGAGGCGGCGATAGCAAAGTCATCTGCATTGGCTACCACTTTGCAGCCAGTCCTTTCTTTGTATTTTCAATAAATTTTCAATAAACCACTAAATTTCACAGAAGAGGGGCCAAGACGTCACCCTGAGGAGTTTCGCAACTACTAAGTTTTCTTTAATAATCCTGCGTGTGAACAATTGTTGGATCAATACTCTAAGCGAAGAATCGTCTTTCAGGCTTGCGTCTACGATTGCCGTAGATATGCCATTTTTAAAAGGCCTCCTCAATGTCCAGGAGCACGACCATGGTAAATTCCCTGATCTTCAGTGATTTTTGAATAATGCGCACTGAGTGCAAGGCGGTTTCGACTGATTTGCCTTTGTAGCTTGTTGAGACGCATAAAGCATACTAGATGGGGTAGTAGTCTGGCGTAGGTGGATATCAATCAGTCTTCATAGTGTTTTTAATAGAAAGGACGATATTCTGATAGGCCGGAGATCCCTTGGTTGCACATGCGAGCATTTTTCTGCTTCGGGTATAAAGACCATTTTAAACACGGTCCATTGGGAATGTAGACCAGATTCAGACAACGAGACATGGTGGCTTTAAGCTAAGGGAGCACTATGTCTTCTGATTGCTGAAGCTCAGTCGGAATGATACCATCTGACTAGCGAATTGAAAATTAAAACAAAGTGTGTACATGGATTCGGCGAGGTGGCTCAGCCAGATGCTCTAAATAGTTAAGGAAGAAAGCATGCTTAGCTATTAATCGGACGAATGTGCAGGTGCAGTACAAACGATATTGCACACAAAGGTACAATAATTAGGAAGCAAAGAAATAACAGAAGCACTTAGCTGGATACCAGATACTGACAGATACTTGTGCACAAGCTGAAGAAGGTGGTTATTATTATTTGAAAATGGGGTACGTTGCACTGCGACCTATTGGTCTATTGTGCCCCCAGCTAACACTTTGGGGAGGTACATGCTCTCATTAGAGTTCCCCTCGCTTTTGGATTCCTTTCGGAATCATTTTGAGGGTAATGCACTTTTACTACGCCTTGGCGGAAGAAATATGTCGTAGAGCACTCTCTCTAATCCTGTTTCCTTTAGGAATCTAAGGATGAGAGCTGGATCTAGTGACGGTATTTTTTCATCTGATAATTGGTACTTGCCCAAGTATTTCAGTCTTTTGTGGGTCAGTGCCCCACAAGATCCCAGCAAATGTTCTGGAATTTCACTGGATTCATTGCAGAATCTGCAGAGCCCTTCTTCAGATATTCCTAGTTCCGTTAGGTGATCCGTGAGTTTACAATGGCCCGTTAGGAAGCCCGTTAGGATACGAAGATTATTCTTGCTCATGCTGATACATGCGTCGAATCTTTTTCGGTCGTATTACCGTAGAACTTTCTTGGCTTGCCTCATTCCATGGGCGTTATTCCAGGTTCTTGCCCTGTTTTCTCTCTCTAGTTTCCTGAATTCTTCTTTAAGGGTATGATCCCCTATTCTGCAGAATGGTTGAGGACCTATGAAGGATTCTGAAGCTCCTTTTCTTGCTAGGGAGTCGGCCATTTCATTACCCTCTATTCCCACATGACCAGGTATCCAACAGAAGGTCACTTTGTTTCTACTGCCTAGTTCATTAAGTTTTTGCAGGCATTCCCACACAAGTTTGGACTTAATGATGAAGGAGTCGAGTGCCATGATAGCAGCTTGGCTATCTGACATTATAGTTATATCACAGTTGACATGGTTTTTATCAAAATTGATTTGTACACATCTATCTATGGTATAGATTTCAGCCTGAAAGATACTGGTGCTTTTGTCCGTGGTTGATTCTGGGCCCGAATACTCCTGCTACAGTTCCTTCATCAGTTCTTGATCCATCTGTGTACCACTTTGTTGTATGATTGCTCAGTTTGTAGATAGCGGATACATTGCTTCAACTTTTTTTGTTACCGAGCTTGGCAACAAAGTTCTTTTGGAAGTTAAACCTTCTAATGATATCATCCCTAGGAAAGGCCAGGAGTGGTAGTTTTGTGAGCAGTGCATCGATCTAATGCACTTGTCTCTTCCAATTCCTTCCTTAGCCATCCTTAGGACTGTTTTACTTGCACATTCCTCCACCACAAGGTGCAAAGGAGTCAATTCGAATAGTACATCCATGGGTGCAATTGGATTGCATTGCATTGGTTCTCATGGCCCCTGTCATACAGAGACATGCCAGTCTTTGCTCCTTGATGAGTGTCTTCCTCGTGGTGAACAAATTGGTTCTTTTTGCCCATGCAATCGCTCCATATGTGATCATTGGTCTTACAATAGCAATAAACATCCACCTAAAGATGGTCGGGCTACATCCCCAAGATTTGCCCGCTAGGCTTCGACAATTCATCAGAGCCCGTGGCTTTCCTGGGTATCTCTGTTTTTTGAAGAAGATCAGATCAGAGAAGATCTCTGTATGTACTCTCCGTAAGCCCACAGAAGTTAACGAAAACTTGACGAAACCGAGTATAATCTCATTATGGTTGTGATATACTGTTTCCATGTAATAATACATTTCATTTAAGCTGGCGTAAGCTCACTGAAATCTATTATGGTTGGCCCTTAAGTGAGTCGTTTACAATTTCTGTCAAAAAGGGGGGGCACCCATGAGCAGCGCGAAAAGTATAAAATTGAGTCTTCTTCCGCTGTCATCTGCAACATATCAACAAATCTGCAACATATGCAAATTTATAACACAAACATCTAATTTTTTGAATTCATATTTGTTTTAGTATATTTTCATTACCATCTAATATAAAACAGATCTCTCATAATTAATAATATTAATTACAGTAATAAAATTAAAAATAAAATTAAAAACAAAATCACCAGAAAGGAAGATCTAAGGTTACAAGTGCATGCATGTTGTGTAATTACAATTTCTTTATTTTTTTTTCTTTTTTTTTTTTTTTTTAATTCACAATTAATTCTTAAGCGTAGGCCACCATGTGTTGCACAAACGTTTTCAATTAATTAAAAATTCAGAATTATATATAATACTCATTATTTCATCACAATTTTCCGTTAACATGTTTTTTTTTTTTTTTGTTTTCTCTCATTCTATACATAAAATTACAATTTATCTTTTTTTTTTTTTTTTTGCACAACAATTAAGCGCTACCAACTTAAAGTTATAATAAAAAAAAAAAAAGTCGCTAACTGATTTTTTTTTATAAATGCAATTACAGGGGAATTTTTAAAAGAAAATTTTCTTATAAATTAAAATCTGAGGTTTTGAAAAATTAAAAAAAGCAAACTATAATTAAAAAAAAAATGTATATATATATATATTTATATATATGTATGTATATAGCGATACTACACCGACTACGGACAGTTCGCAGATAAAGCCTAAAGATTCCTGATTTCGGTTTTGTCTTTCATTTCTAGAAATCCAAAGATATGACTCTTTCCTATATGTATACATGTATGTACAGTGGACTTAGTTGTGTTTCAGGGTTGTATGTATATATATAAAATCCTTACGATAATTAACAACATTATGGTATGGCTACATGCTCCACATGGCATAAGAGACCTCCTCCTTTTCTTAAGAGATATCGATTTGTCCCGTGTTTGTGATACGACCTATCTAGGAATTGTAAGCGTTTAGGTTTGAAAGTCTTGGAGCCGTTGATGGTGGGCATTCATTTTCGTCATCGTCACAAATGCTTTCCGGTGCTGACCATCGTCGTTTGCGAGATAAGGAAGCGTCGACTGGCTGTTGTTGCGTTTCACTGCTGCAGTTGTTTTGTGAAGCAGCGCTTGACGGAAGATGGGATTCCGGGTAGTAGGAGGACTGATTCGATGGCGGGCGGGATTGTTGCACTGGCGCGGAATGGGACTGCGGTGGCGGTGGGGGTGGTGGAAGAGGTAGTATTGAAGAGGATGGAAGTGTCACCTCAGTATGACCTAGTAGCCGGTGGTATGAGTGATGGAGGTGAAGCGGTTGGTAAAATTCATGGTGTCTGGAGATCTGATTTTCATAGGCAGCTGCTGCTGCAGCAGCAGCTTCATCATATGGATGATGTGTATTCGGTATGTAAGTCGGAGCGCCCATGTTAACGAGCCGATTGGTGACATTGTTGACTGAAGCGGTTGCAGGAATCGTGTTCTCAGCTGATGCTGTTGGCAATTTTCTGGACAGATTCTGTGGAAGCAATAGCGGTTCGCTTTTGTCAAAATTTTGGGACGGAACTGACTGACTGCAGGCTGTTGCTATTGAGGTTTGATGGTTGTTGTTATTTTGCGTTGGTGGCTGGTGTTCTCGTGATATTAACGAAATGCATATATCACCGACTTGTAGTCGCTGGCATTTCAGACCGAACGACGTAAGAGTTAGTTCCGGGTTGCATGATGCCCATCCCTGACCGTAAACAAAGAACGGATGTTCTTGTGATACCTCAACATCCGCCTAGAAATATATAAAATATAATTTTACAAAAATCCCTTGCATACATCAAGGAGTTGAATATTTACCTTTGATCGATTCTTATCATAGCTAAACGTGATAATCACACTATTTGCTGTCGTGCTGATCTTTACAACAGTTGATTCGGCTAATTGATGAACTGCACTCCTCTCTGCCGATTGTATGAAATCTTCAGTCCTCATGTCTTCCACACGACGCAGGACACCGTTTGATAGTTCAATGCACGCGCCCTTAGTAAAATTACTCGTAGAACTGTTGCTATTTGACCTAAAAGCAAAGACAAAGGTCATTAGACTGGAATTATAAAAGAAAGGTAATGTTTGTCTTACCTGACAATTGATGCAGTTATGGGTGACCTCCTTTTGGAGCCGTCTTTATCCGATGGAGATGGCCGCGTTAGAATTCTATGCTTAAGAGAGCCCTCCTTTCCACTGGGAACTTTAAAGCCACTTACTGATTCCGGTGCAGCTGGTGAGGTATTAACCTTTCCATTCAAATACGTCCCATTCGTGTTACTAATCTCCTTGAGGTTATTTTGTGGATACGAACAAATACGTTCTAAGGGGCTAGAAGGTTTGGCAGGAACACTCAAGCCGTTGTTTAAAAGCACTTGTGGAGCTGTCCGCAGTAGGCCAGCATTCGTTTGAGACTGCACGTTTGATGGGTAAACACCCGCTGCCTGAAGGTAGGGTGAAAAAGCCTCATGTTGACTGCCCAAGTAAGTAGGACAAGGTCTTAAGGTATTGTGGTGTCCAAGTGGATGATGTCCCGAAAAGTGACCGGTTGATCTGCAAAAAAAACCGATTTTAGACAAATGAACCAAATGTAGAAAATTCTAAAACTTACCCATAGATGGATCTACTGGCGTACAGATGTGGATAATTATACTGGTAGGCTGCGGCCAGCGATTGCGCTGCAAACAGCTTTTGTGCGTACATATCTGCAGGAACTTGCTTGCCTCCATCAGAGGTCAATGACTGAGACGCTGAGACCTCTGATGAAAGTGATGTTGGTGGTGTTCTACAATTGTTATTGTGGTTCGTATTGTTGTTTGTGACTAAATTTACAGGCCCAGACTGTTCATTTGAGTATTTAACACGAGGCAACGTGACTGACGTAGGTTTGTTCACAATATTGTTGTTATTTAGGTTATTGCTGGTATTTATGTGGTTGTTATTACTATTACAATGGTTTTTATCACCGGCCGCAACATTATTGTTGTTCAAACAGTTGTTGGTGCTGTTATAATTTTTATTTATGTTGGCTGCAACTTTTGTTGAACGTAAATGTAATGGAATGGCATTGCTGGTAAAATTGTTGTTATTGTTGAGATGGTTATTAGAGTTATTGTTGTTATTGGTGGTATTCACATTATTATTGTTGTTATAGCGCGGCTGTTTTGGATGTGGCCGTGCAAATTCCGCCGAGGACATGTTGCCAGAACAATTACCGTCTTGACCCTGTTGAAAATTGGCCGTTTTAGAGCGTGGAGATCTATCTCGTGGAGATTTTGGTTGCTCCTGCGGTGAACACTTCGAGGAAAGGACTAACGGAGTGGGCAGTGTTGTATTTGCAGCGACGGCGCCGGACGAAGTAATCAACGATAATGTTGGCGGCGGTGGTGGCAGGAAGAGACCGCCGCCCAAATGGGAATTGGAAATGTGATTATTTGCGGCGGTAACACTGGTATTGCTATACATTGAGCTATGATTCAATGCGAATTGATGCTCTAGCGCCGTCGCTGAGGTCGATTTGATTGACTGATGATGATGGTTATGGTGATGATGATGGTGTGAAGGAATTACGGCTGCAGCTGCTGCTGCAGCTGAACCAGCGGCTGCGGCTGCTGCAGCAATTGCAAAAGGATTATGATGAGCATATGGATGTGCTGCCGCAGCAGATGCAGGACCAAAACTCTCAACAGCTGATAACATGGAAGTGCAGGATTATTCCTGGTTAAATCTTTCTCTCTCCCAGTTTTTTTTTTTTTTCTTCTTAAATTCCTTTAAATTTAAATTGTTTGGACTTGAACCAACTACAAAACTTGTGAGGTTTATTTATTTTCAGATCATTAATTTATGAGTTTTGTTTTCAAAAATCTGTAATGAAATAAAAAAAGAGAATTCGTTAGTATTATGTTCACATAGAAAATATTTAACAATTTTGACTAATTTTGAAGACAAAGTTTGATCTTTTGAACCAGTAATGCAAGGTAAAATTTGTACAACACTGTAAACCGTTAAAATATAATAATATAACTCTTCCGAGCCGCGTCCAATATTTCATCAGAAATCCTATAATCATAGTAGGGAAGCATTGCAAACCAAAGAATGATTCTTAAACTGCCCAAGATAGAAAACTCGACGGAATGTGGCAACTGGAGAGGAATAAATATGTGTTATTCAACAACGAAGAGACATGCTGCTCCATAGATCGTATCAAAACCTTGAGGATCATCATTGAACAATGTGTCGATTACAGATCTCCGCTACATTTGGTGTTCCATCGATTTTTAGAAGGCCTTCGATAGCTTTAATCGAGATGCTCTATGGCGAGCCTTGCGCAGGAGAGGTATACCAGAAAAATTGGTCGCTGTTATAAAGACGAAGTACGACAAGGTTGTATTTTTTCGCCACTGCTGTTCCTAGTAACAATCAGTGATGGTATATGGGCAGTGCTGGGTATGGACTATGACATATCTCAAAGATCTTGATTAGGTGACCTTATGACGTTTGCCTGCACAAATTACGGCTCAACGTGAATACAGCAAGAACAAAGGCCCTAAGCACTTGAATTTCGCAACAACTTAAAATTGTCGGACAAAAAACCGAGAGCCTTCCTATATCTAGGAAGTATGGTCTCAGAAGATGGTGGCCCCGCACTGAATATGTAGAGCCAAAATCGCAAAGCAAAGGCTGCGTTCGATATACTGTCTAGACTGTCTGAAACTGTTGCGAAAAAACAGGAAACAGTGCTACTTTATGGGGGTAGTATAACCATCACAAGCAATCTTGCAAATTTTCATAAATAAATACATGTCTTAAGGATCTTCTGGCCGCACCGTATATCGAACGACCAACTATACGGGCCAAGAACCAATATAGAGGTCGAGGATCTGGGAAAAAGTTAGCATTACTCAAATCTGGAATAACAAACAAACTCGTAGTCATATTTAGGTGTAAGGTAGATATTACATTGCAATTGGACGGTTAGTTCTTAATTGAATATTTGTTTCTTAAGAAGATCCGTATTTGTACAATTTTAAACAATACAATACAATTTAAGTTATCAAAACAATATACTGAACCGAGATCGTATTGAAACACTAAAGAAAGCTTCAGTCAAGGATACACTTACTCTTAAAAGATCTGCCGTGAAATATAAAACCGTTGGACTTTGCAATTTAAAAAAAATTCAATACTTCAAATGTATCATCCACGATTTAAAAAAAATAAAAACATATGTAAATCTTTGAAAACTTTACACAAACAGTTTGAAACACAGTTTATCGTTTAAATTTATGTTACAGTCGAAAACTGTTATACAATCAACTTCCAAAAAATACACTATTTACACTCAATTTTTAATTTTTCTTTAAAATATAAAAAATCGTATTTAAGTTTCACTTTTATCACAGAATATCGAAAATATAATATGTATTCATTTAATGACACGTATGCGCGCCTCTTATTAATCAACGATCAGTTCAACTATCAAAAACATACTAAACTATGGCATTCCCATGATTTTCGATCACCCTAATAGTGTTACAATCAAATGGAAAAACTCAACGTTATTTCGTTTAACAGCGAAGGTAATGAATGCATGTTTTGAACTCCGCTTAGGGTTTTTCCAGGATTTCATCAATAAAACTCTTCAAATCATTTGTACCTGAACGCCGAACGTTCACTTCACTCACCTTAAGTTGAGTTGATTTTGGTCGGTCATATATGTAGTAGCACACACCCACCAATGTTATCTCATTTGGAAGACGCAGGCATGTATAACAACAACAATCAAAAATAAACGAAGGAAAAGGACAAAGCAACGGCGACAACGAAACAACAACAACAACAGGTAGAAAATATGATAAAGGACACATTTCGTTCTGGTTCATTGAATTTCCCACTATCTATCGTTCTTTTTGTGTTTTATGATATTCGCTTTATATTCCCGGTGAATAGAGGTACCTGATGCACACACTTGAGTTTGGACAATGGCACCTATTGTCCTGCGGCACCGTGCGCTCTACTCTCAATACTGGCAAACCCGCACATTTACAATTTACTTATCCGAGCAGGATTCTTCTTCTTTTTTTTTTTTTTTGATGCTTCGTCTTCTCACAACTTGTAGTAAACCGAAATATGTTTCTGGTGTTAAGATGATTAGCGAGAAAAAAATAAAATCGAAGGAGTCAAAGCGGATCGGGTGTACCTACTATCAACAGGTAGAATTTAGGTAGTGAGAAGTTATGTCAGTAATTAGTGTGCGTTATGAGTAACTTTTCGGCAAATAGGTTAATAAAGTTAATTTGTTTTTGCTTCATGAAAATGATGATGCATGTAACGCCCACTGAAGTCGTTGCAATTGTTTTAGGTTCGGCAATAAACTAGGGTAATAGCATTTAGTTTGCAGACTCATAAGTTAAAGGTAGCAGGATGCAATTAATTTCATTGTTGAAAACTAATTTACAAATATTTACATCAGGATCATATCAGGATCATAAAGAATAACAAGTTCTGGTTAAACCATAATTTTGTAATTTATTACTGTTACTGAATAGTATAGTTGAAAGCATGACAAGAAAGAAAATATCATTTTTGCTAATTAGGTCATCAACTCAGGCTTCAAAATCAAATAAGATGTTCTTGACTAGTTTGTACGATTATTTATGTGTATCTTGGTTTAATGAGACCACAAGACTTCGCTTTAAAAAACCAGAAGGCTCTTGTGCAGGTTCTCACAATGCCATTCAAACTCTGGATAATATAGTATCTCATCTCGTAAAAATCTGTACAGATATCAACCCCGATTAAAATACAACCGTGCTCCTATTCGTTGCAAGACTTACGGATATCAGCACAAGATAGCGTTTAAACCCTAAAATCTATAGGTCTGTTCGGGTTCTTTCTGCACTAAAATTTGTAGATTGTGAAATTTCAAGGAGTTGGGGTAAAATTCTCTCAGAGAAAGATAAAATTACGATAAAATAAATGAATGATGACGAAATTTGTCCACTTTTTAAACGTCAAATGTCAAACGCAACGGTGTAGCTAGATGGAAAAGGAGCCTGGGTCATCGTTCCAAACTGAAATCCTCCTGATGTCCTCTAAATGGCAAAGAATTGGTTGCAAGAGTAATTATAATATCAAGTAACTTCCGAAGAATCATTCAATTAAAAATTTGTTCAGGTTAGGCAAGTTTTGTTAAACTTCTCCTCATTAGGCGTTTTTCTTTTTTAGTTCAGAACAGAGCTCTGAACAGAGCCTGAACATGTAGAGCGCGCTCTGAACGCTCTGATTTATTTAAGAAATACAATTGAGCAGTACCTGTCATATGACTGCAAAATTAATCGACCATTCATGCTTTTTGTCTTCTTAAACACTAAAATAGCGTATTTACAGAAATAAAGTTTTCATTTAATTATTAACTACTAACAATTACTTAAAAACAAAGCCTCGAACTCCATTTCAATTGTTTTCGATTTCGTTTTCTCATTGCTTTACCCCCTGTTAAACGTCAAATTCACTGTGCTCGAGTTTTGCTCAGGATGCTCAATCAATTCATGCTGAGCTGATAGAGAGCGCTCTGAGCACGCTCTAAACGAAAAAAGAAACACGAATCGAGTGCTCTAAGCGCTCTGAACTAAAAAAGAAACACAAACATTTTTTTTGACAACTCAGGCTCTGCTCTGAACTAAAAAAGAAAAACGACTATTGCTGTCCCGGGGCACTGACTGTCAAATAATGACAGCTGTCAATTAAAAACGATACGGATCAAAGAAATGGAACGATATACGCGTGACGTTCAGAGCTCTTACTCGCGAAATCGAGCCGCAATTATGAGAAAACGCCAGCCGTACTAAATTTCCTGAAAAGTATGACCATTTGTAAGAAAATGCGAGGTGGATATTTATCCAATATCGTGTTCTACATGTAATGGTGGACGTGAAATAACATTTCGCAAAAAAGTCTCCTCTTTATTAATTTTTTTGGACGTTTGCAAATGTCATTCGGCAAAAGGGTAAAAAAATATAAAAAATTTATGAATTTGCGAAGCAAACCAATTCAATCGTTGGTGTGAAAAGCATTAGTTTTGTTGTGAAAAGAATTTCTTGTTGAATTATGATATGTACATATACATATGTTAAAATAGTTTCTGCAAGTGTTCAGAGAGGATTATCAATCTGAACATGGAAACGTCAATAAAATCTAGTCCGTCAGTCCTGAGCAGGGTCAATGGAATGCCTAAAATTAAATCTTAACTGATTCTGGCAACTACATGGAGACATCTAGACTAAATTTTATCTTTCAAGGCTCTGATATGATTTCTCTGATACACTACTAAGAAGCCAATTATTTTGAAACAGAACTGAATGATGTGGCAGGTGAATTACATAGCATTACCATATAAAATTTCCTACTGTGCCTCTTTTGGTAGCATATTGTAAAAAATACGAAGGACCTGTGCTGGATTTGGATAAAAAAGCATTGGTGTACCGACAGGACTAGGACTAATGGCGGTTAGATTAGACATTTACTCAATAACAACATCTATTAAAATACCATAACACCACACGCTTGGCTGAGTCCTCAAACGACGTTTTCGTTGTTTAGGAAAAGATTAAGTGAAGAACTAGAGGACATCATGCTTATCAAGAGGGAAGGATGGTTCAAGTAAAAGTATAGCTGAAGTATAAGGCTCCCCAATATAAAAGGGGAAACCCAATGGACCAAATGTCCCTCTTAACAAACTAACTAACTAGGCATCTACATACAAAGCTAAAATCCTGTAAAATCTGCAATAAAGATAAAAAATGTGAACCACACATTGACGTTGTTTTCAATACAGAACAGACTTAATTCATTCAAATAAGTATAATAAATAATTACCGTGTGGGGGGTGTATGATGGAGTATACATAAAATGAATAAGCAATGTTGCAAAGTATTTTGTTTTTAGGCCCCACTGTGTTTGGCTAGGGAATACACATTCCCTACACAGATGTAGTTGTCAATACATCTTAATTTTAGGAAATTCATTTGTAGTGCAAATTCCAACTGGACAGACAATTAGAAACGTCAACAGAATTATCGAATTTGTTTACAATTTTGCGTTGTTATTGTTTTTACAGTGATAAAATGAGAACGCATAAGTCTTTAGAGTCTAGAACTTCGAAAGCTTATTGTGCAGTGCTATAAAAACGAAAATGTGTCACAGCAATACGATTTAGGTGTTCAAAGAAGATCGTTTTTGGTGCAACCCTAAAATGCTAAAAAAAACTTGAATTCTGTAAAAAAAGGAAATTGTTGAGCCTCAAATCGATTAAGAACTATCGGCTAAAACTATGAGCGTCATCTTTTAAAGCATGATCGTGTATACATTGAACGAAAAAATGTGTCAAAAAAAGAATATGAAGAGGCGAATGAGTTTTATTAAGCTGCACAGAGATAAATCATTGGGATTTTGAAAAAAAACAATGCTTGGGAGTGATGAATCTAAATTCAACTTATTTGGTTCAGATGGTAATGTGTAGAATAGACATCCTTAGCAAAAGGAATTGGTCCTAAAATACACTCTGAAGATCATTAAACGTGGTAGGGGACGGAAACATTCTCTTGGCATAGTGTTGGCCGTCTAAAAAGGCACCATAGAAACGCCATCAAACCTTATTCCTTTGCGCTGATGCTTGTATGTTATATTTTCTAGCTCCAGAACGACCCAAAGCACACATCACGGATTATAAAGCAATGGTTTGCGGACACAAAAACTAATGTTTTGGATTGGTCAGTTCAATGTCCCCACAAAACTTGTACGTGCACTTCTCAACCTAAAGGTTGACCACTATCTTTGCTTGTGGATTGCGGAAATACTTCAAAAGCTGGCCTAACCATACTGAGCTGGTGTGCTGTCTAAAAAGTTGGTGTACATGGCTACCTCCAGGGCGGGGTATTATCACTATTACTATGGCTCAGGTAGTGAATGAAATATTCATGGCCTTGGTAAATGGGGGTTGACTATCAAATCCTATGCGAATGACATTGCGATACCAATAGCAGGACAATAGACTTTCAAAGTGGACGAATAATGTTGGTCTAAGAGTTAGTTCGATCGAAATAATGCACCAACTGCAGCTGGTGTACGCATGCTAGTCATGTAAATTCGTGAGTCTGGTTTGGTGATCATATTCCAGTATTCGTCCTTGGAGTGGCAGTATTTTTGGCCCATTTTTCTTTCAAGACGACAATGGAAAGTTACAGCCAATGGAGAGCATGATAACCGATTTTTTATGTCCAGAAATTCAGGATTTGGACTTGGGCGAGCTACAGTTCCAGCAATATGGGGTTACGTGCTACACAAGCCAATCGATTTATTACATACTAAGTTCAATAATCGTGTAATCTGTCGTTTTGGTGATGATGCTTGACGCCGTTGAACTTTTTTTGTGGAGTGTCATTAAAGATCGATGCTATGTGAAAACTTCAAAGACAATTCAGGCACTGAAGAACAATACTAGTGAAACTATTCGTGAAATAGGGCCCAAAACCATCGAAAATGTATTAAAAAATTGGGTTGACACGATGACCTACTGCTAAGCCAGCCGAGGCAGTCATTTGAATGAAATAATATTTCTTAGTTAATCGAAAGGTTTACTCTTTTTAATAAAGCAAAAATCGTTGAAAAATATTAAACAATATTTTTTATAGCCTTTTTAAAAAGCCATCCCAAAGATGGCCCACCCATATACTAACTCCTCAAAAACTCAAGGATATTGAACTACAATTTGAGGATCATGCCAGATATTTAAAGGTTATTCTCAATAAAAACAAAACTCAGCTGGCAACTGAATATTCAAGACTACTCTAGAAAAGCTTCGATTGCCATTTATTCATGTAGGACAAGTAGGGGTACTAGTCTTAGCGACAAGAAAAGCAACATTGCAATATTCGAGAAGCTTCAAATCTTATCCTGCATCTCTGTCTATAGAAGACGCCCTTCTTTCCGTTGATATCTTAGGGAATCTGATGACGGCTAAAGCAGCATTATGGCTTAAGGAATCCTCGCAACTGACTCGTAGACATATTGGCCACTTAAGTATCCTAAACGGCTATAACACTATTTCTATTGTATAGGCAGACAGATCGAAGACAACGGTTGGCACAGATGCTAGACCTTAATGACCCTAAAATTGTTAGCAACTCTATAAAGAAACTGAATTCGTACATGCAAACCATTTTGATACATAAGTATGTAGACAAGGTGCTCTAATAAGAGAATGAATTTAATCAGGAATATACATACTAAAAATACAGGTACATATGTATGTATGTAAAGATGTATACCTACATAGAACCCCCACTGCTTCGTCAAAACTAAAAAAGAACTGCTGATTATGAGTTACAATCAGTCATTGTTTATTTTTTTTAAATACAAAAGATCTGCACATATACATACATATACTCCATACATGTGTATATGTATGTATGTATAATTTGCTAGTGCCATAAGTTTTCGTACACTAATATTATTATTTTTATCAACTTGTTGCACGTTTATGTTAACAACCTAAACCTTTCCCAAGAAATTTGCTTTAGATCACTTAAAGCCGACACTAGAATCCATGTTTAGAGGCTCTCGAGATAAGTGCATTCATACAGACAAACAGTCATCTATGTATGTACATACATATACACATAGTCATATACTTAGTAACAATGTATGATGTTGACTATTTTAATAAACGAATAGGTACTAATTCAAAGATTTGTTGTGATGTGTTTAAATCATAAACAGTTGAATTAAATTTAATAGAAAATAAAAACAAAAGTGTGACTATCTGCCGGCATAGGTTGAATTTCGTTTAGAAATACATTTATTCTTTGCAAGCCAAACACCCACGCATTTTTGTATCTCAATGTCACACATTAACTCAAAAACATTTGAGAATCACAAGGCGCATTGTCATTCTGATTGTGAAGCCTGTTAGTTTCGTTTTTTTTTTTTTTTTTTTTTCATTTTAATTGATCTATACAAAAATAAGTGTCTGTGAAAATAATTTGCATTAACTTTTACGTTTCATCCAATAACAAATCCCGTAAATAGCGAAACAAAAAACAAAAAAAAAAAACAATCTCCCTCCACATGTATGAATAATAAACAATTTATATTTAAGTCATACTGTCGAAGAACACACCTTTGTTATAGAAACGATACGATACGATACGATAGGAATAACGAATAAAAAGATAAAGATAAACACAAGCATATGCGATACATAATATCTATATGTATATGCAAAATGATTGCTTAATAAAACACAACTCTTTTAACAATACATACGTTATTTTTTTTTTTTTTTTTTGAATATCTCTCGCATACATACAAACGTATATTTATTTTTTCAAAGAACATTTCTTTGAACGAAATTCTGTTGAAAAAAAGGTTCGAAATATACAAACAATTGAACTGAGTGTGTTCGGTGGGCACTGTGAGTCACGTAGATAATTTTACGTTGCCGGGATCGCTGATTGTAATAAATGTATCTACATACATACATGTACATATTTATCCGTTTCTCTCGGTGAAAAATTGCGTGTGTAGGATGGCGGCACATGGAGCACTGAGAAAAGTGTGTTTGTTGTTACTCGCTAGTAGTCGTATTCGTAGTCGTCGTAGTCCTCCCCCAACGATTACACTAACAATGAGTTATATTCATTATTTGACGCCACACGGAGCAGCGAACAGCGCCTAACTTACTGGCACATGGCACTCTTTGGATATTTCGTATCGTACTACCTACTCGGGTGAATGCCTACAAATAGTCACACCGGCTAAAAAAGTTTATCTTCGTGTTATCAGTACTATTCAAGCATGTCAACCATAGTAGAAGAAAACGAAACCAAAAAAAAAAAAAAAAAACAAAAACTTTGAATTAAACATCTCTAGTGGTAGTGGCGATGATGGTGTGAATGGTTGTCTCGCCACTCTTTCGTCCCCCAAAAAAGCTTGTTGGCCTTGGCAATGACACCTTGATGGTGAAAGCTGTTGTCGCTTTTCGATTATGTGCACACACTCGCCAATAAAAAACGGCAATAATAATAATCTTTTTTTTTTTTTTTTTTTCTATATTCACATACTCTACTATACATACGTTGACTGTTGGACAACTCCCGAATCTAGAGATCTTTCACTTGAATTAGACGGTATATGTAAGTAGTACCAAATATGTATTTCATTTCACACCTATTCGCTAAATGGGATATATGTATGTACCTAATTGGTGTTCAACTTTGAACCAACAAAACTTGAATTTCAGTTCAGTTCGATTGAGACGCGTATTCGTCGTATATAGTGGAATCTATGGTATTTGACCTTCCAGGAAAGAGGACCGCCCTGTTATATAATACGGCAAGTTACTAAATTGTTGGGTGTTAAGTGTATTTACTGAGAATATTAATAGAGAAGACATGAAGTATACTTAAATTTCTGCGTTTGGCTTCCTCATTTTGTTCCAATTGTTTTCTGTTGGTTTTGGTTATACGCACGTACTGCATATGTTATAAAGAAATGGTTGACCTCTAAAGTTACGTGCTTACATACATGATCAGTATCAAAATTTGAGTCTAATTAGTCCTTTGGTTTGTATGTATGTATGTACGTATGTGTTATACATTGAGGTTCTAAAATGTGAGCTAGGGGAACAATATTTTGGACACAGGCTCCTTTATTTTTAATATGAATAAAGTAGTGGTGTCAGTGCCGACATACATATTTTACAAGTAGATTGGTATTTAATGGGTTTTCTATTAAGAGCTTTCATTTCAAATTTCACGGTAAATTTGAGCTTTTAAATATAAAGCCGTCATTCTTTGACAGCTGTCAAGTAAAACTTTTTCGGTTAATTACCCTGTTCTTACAGGACTGACGGACTAATTTTTTTTTTGACATATACAAGCAAGGGAAGAAGCGGAAAGGTGACATGTTACAGCACAATCTGGATTTTCAGATTTTCTGAAATTTTCTGGATTTTTTTTTGACGTTTGAATGTCTATTTGCGAAGCAAACAAAAAGAAAACGAAAGCAAACCAATACAGGTGTTAAGTCAGAACTATCAATCTAAACAAAAAAACGTCAAAAAATCCAATCCATCAGTTCTGTGTGACAATCGTTAGGGAAAATAGAAGATTAGAACGATATACGCGTGAGCAACACATAGAAATTGTGAAAATTCACTGCAAAATGGTGGAAATTTCACGGTGACATTTCGTAAAGCAAACCAATTCAAGTGTTAAGTCAGAACTATCAATCTAAACAAAAAAAACGTCAAAAAATCCAATCCGTCAGTTCTGTGTGACAATCGTCAGGGAAAATAGAACGATAAGAACGATATACGCGTGAGCAACACATAGAAATTGTGAAAATTCACTCCAAAATGGTGGAAATTTCACGGTGACATTTCGTAAAGTTAGTACATTCTTCGGTGGGTTTGAAGCAGCTTCTCTAATACCCGCTTAGATCATGGGATTCAATACCGCTAGACTTCCTTCTTTGGGGATATGTTAGGGATAAGGTGTACGCCAGTAATCCACAAATTATTCAACCGTTTAAAGATAGTATCAGACAGAAAAAGTCATGCCCACTTTTTTCAAAGGCATGACCTTTTGCAGAAACAGAAAGTGAAATGCCAAGGATGTATGTATGAGTATATTCTGCTACCACTTTTATTGATCGTTATCAAGAAAACCAGGGAATACAATATCATATTACAAACTTCTGAAACATAAGGGGGTACACACTAATCAAATTCTTCGTCAAATCGGTATGATGACTCCAGATTTGATAAATGTGAACGCAAATTTACTTGGGTTGGATGGTTTATTAAGTGGCTTGTCAAGCAGGTTTTTTGAAAAAATTAATGAGTATCAGCGCCCCTATAGAGAAGGTAGGTAGGAGTGGCGGTTCTTCTCTCTGTTAATGAGATAAAGGTACATATGTACATATATGACGAAATTTCCAATCCTTTTATTTGATACATACGTCTTTTAGATCATAGAAGGAGGATTTGTTTAGAGTAAGGACCAGACATCTAAAATAAAAATTTAATAGAGATTCTTTCTCGTTATAATCACTGCAACTACGGCAGAATGGTCTTGGTCTGCTACTGGGCAATGAATTGTACTTATAAATATAGTTCTGGCATTGATTTAATGTGCTTAGTAGATCCTTTAAATTTGCCATTCCCAATCGCCTCAAAAAATAGTACACCCATGGTTTAAAAATGTCAACTAAGGGAGTAGTCACAATTTTCGCAAATTGTCTGTATCATTAGAACACTCTACTTCTACATTTTAAGCGGACGGTTTAGCTATAGAGCTTTTTGCCTGAGAGTGCATAAGATGGAACCTCCGAAGATTACACAAAATAACATTTTATCAGATAGCCTCTGATTAGAGAGCTCTAAAAACTCTCCTTTCTCCTTTGACTTTGGGTCGAAGCTGGTTTAGAATTGTCTTCAAACCCTTCTACAGCCAGCTCTACACAAACTGACTTATGACATGTCCAGATATTTGTGAAATTATATAAAAAAAAAATTAGTAAAAAATGAAAAACTTCTTAAAAACTAACTTCATAATTGGCTATACCATCTCAAAAAAAATGATATTAGCCAATGGTATATGTGGCGACTGTGCCTTAAGAGAACTGGAACTGCCAAACATATTTTATGTATGTTAATGTTCCACCCTTGCTCGAACTATGTTCAAACAGTTTCATAAATGCTTTACTTCGCCTCCTGATCTCACCTCGACCTCAATTCAAACAATCCTAAGCTTCATTCATGAACTTTATTTCAGCTAGTATCTAGGTAAAACCCCACAGGGAATAGCACAAAAGATCTTTATGAAGTCATAGTGCTTCTTAAAACAGTTTCAAAGCCCATCACCTCAAAAACAAACTGGTTTTCCTACTATACAGCTCTGGCCAGAATTGTTTAGAAGAGAGACATGTACTGATATTGTTCCAACTACTGTTTGCCATTCTAATGGCTGCGGTATCTTATTGGAATTTTTATTGATTTAATAGGTGCTGACGGTTCTTCGTCCGCTCGCAATTGGTCGTCCGCTTTGCAATTGCCCGGAATATCCCTATAGCCTGGAACCCAGGACAGGGATACGTCGCACCTGAAAGCGATCTCGTTAAGAGATCCGCGGAATTGCTTTCCAAGTTTTTTATCGCAGGTTGACTATCTATGTAGCTACATAGTTGGAGTTCATCGAAAGTCCAGCTTCACAGACTGCTGTGACTTCTGCTTAAAATACACTACACTGGTCCGGCAGTCGTGTGGTAATATAACAGATCTGGGAAGGCTGTCCTACCTGAGCTTTTCCAGATCTAGGAAATGATGAATTGCTTCTTATAGTTCCAAGTGTAATACGTTTCAGGCTGATCCAATGGCTGGACACCATGTCCACTTGCTGATTTCCCGCAAAATTACTGAGTTTTGCCACCCAGATGAGAGTGATATTTGATTGAACGCTTAGTTTGCTTAGTTTGTTTTGACATTTCTGTATCAGTTTTGAGAATGTGCTACCTGAACATACATACAACATATTCCCGTGTTCGTTATTTTGTGCGCTCAACGGAGAATATTGTAGCTTTTTGTAGGTTTTTGAAATTAGCCCATTTTTACAGTGAATGGAGAGCGCATCCATATTTTTTTGGCCAGAAATTGAAGATTTGGTCTTGAGCGAGCTATAGTTCCAGCAAGATGGCGCTACGTGCCACACAAGCCGTCCAACAATCGATTTATTGCACACTAAGTTCAATAATCATGTAATCTGTCGTTTTGGTGATGATGCTTGGCCGGTACGGAGGCACTCAAAATCAATATTGGTCCAGTTATTCGTGGAATAAAACCCGAAACCATCGAAAAAGCATTCAAAAATTGGTTTGACAGGATGACCTAATGCCAAGCGAGCCGAGGCAGTCATGTGAATGAAATAATATTAATCAAAAGGTTTACTCTTTTCAACAGCAAGCAACAATCGTTGAAAAATATTAAAACAGTATTTTCTTGTATAGTCTTTTTTAAATGCCAACCAACAGATGACCCACCCTATAGAACTTTACTATGGCCGTAAGGTCTTAGGGGTTGTGCTAAAGTCTAATTGCACAAAATCTGAACTTTACGTTAGGCAATGAGTATAATAATAGATCTCATGAACAACTTAAATTTTTCTTCTTATCAATGCTACTTAAATTTGAAATCAGAATGCATAATTTAGAACCAGCAGCGTATATACATATGTATGTCAGTTGGTATGTAAAGTCATTACGTGCGACCAAGTCGTGCACACTTCATTAAATATTTAGTTATGCACTTATAAGTTTTACCGTGTTTATTACATTAAATCACACGCATAACCCTGAAATAGTATAAATTTCTTTGGAAACAACCCTTAAAAGTAAGAAATTGCGTACAAGACTTCAATTCAAACTACAACCAACCTCATACCGCCTTTGGAAATGACACGACGTAGTTTATTTTTTTTTTGTCCTTTCCAGGATGCGTATATCAAAAGAGTTAGGTAGATATAAGGATACACATTTTCTTTTTCTTTGGAATTTACTTTTAGAAAATTCGATCTAAATTCTCCGAGGATATGTATCTTCGAAAAAAAAAAAAATATGACGACAGTCAATCTCAATCATTTACAGAATTACTACATAGGTACATACATACATACATACTTCCGTAGTCATGAAGTATGTAAGTATGTATCTCTATAGGTACCCTGTAAACAAGAAAAGGGAGGTCGGTTCTCCCTATTCCATTCCTAAAAATTATGTATATACGTTCATATATAAATTTCCCAATCGTACACGTGCCTGACTGGGCGAAACGACGAACTTGTTGTTACAACAACCCATCTCAATAAACATGTCCAAATGTCAAAATCAGCAGTAATCCATGCCAGTAGTGGTGGCATCAGCTCTTCTTTGTGCCTTTGCTATAAAATATTTGTTTACAATCGATACATAATTACGTTCTTGTATTCAACGAAGTAAACATTCGTATGTACATATTGTACAATTTAAAATGTATCAGCAGTATCTACATACATATGTTTTTGTCCCGCAATGACAGTTAAGTACCAATTGTACATAATCTACCTACAGAAACTGCCATACTATACGATAGTATCTATGTACTTTGGGTCTATGCTAATGTGTTTGCGTCACACCGCAAATTGATATCTATATATAGAAATTTAAATTAGATTCGTTTGCAGTTTTTTTTTTTCTCTCTTTTTTTCAGCATGCATGTGTTTCATTTATTTAGCACAGTAACAGAGAATATACATATTGTGCAACAGACAGGCTGCTTTTTATGAAATCTAGTAATTCTTAGGAAGTGATGAGGTGTTGTAAAACGATATCAATTAAAAAAAAAAAACAAAAAAAAAAATGGAAAACACAAAAAATTACTTGACCCCCCCCCCTCCCCCCTGATAACGGCAGACTTAATTGGCATTAATGAGGTAATGCAAGTAGGTACACTCATATAATATACCGTCATTCATACGTTCAGCTGAGCTGTAGTATCGCAATACCCTTCTCCCGCGGCACCACCGATCAAACATTTCTGGCTTCAAATTCATTCAGCTTTTCACCCCATAAAAGCTAATTGCTCAAATAAACTTTTGTTTTTCATTTTTGCTTTCCCGTTTTTACTTTTTTTTGTTTTTTTTTGATAGTATGATAGTAAATACCAACACAAAGGGGGGTTGTAGTGTGTAGGTAGTATAGGGAGATACCCACCTAGTAGCAAACCATTTGACAGTAGTTGACGGTAAGCCGAATTCATTCGAAAGATAGTTTTGTATCTTTTGTGCGTTTCAATTTGTACAGTACTGTTTGTAATTATTTTGCACTTCATTTGGTTTTTTTTTTTTTTTTTTTTCGTATTTCGCCCAGTTTGCTTGTGTGCCCGTGGTGGCCCTCCCTCACACTATGTCGGTGAAATGGCCTTGAACGAAAGTTTTCCGTTTTCCTTTGTCAAATTTGTGTATTATCCCGATTCGTTTAGTTGTGTTCATCACACACACACACACACACAAATGCACAAACGCGTTCTCGCACTCGGTCTACTACTGATAAATATTTTTTTTTGAAATTTTGAAAATTTGTTTTTTTGTTTTGTTTTGTTTTGTGGAAAACCGATTTGAAAAAAACTGTGTGTACTATAAAATTACATAATGAAAATGAAAATTAAAAAAAAAAAATAAATAAATAAATAAAAATTACACTACACCCACAACTACAACAACTGATAGTAGCGATTTGGTAGTACGTCGCCGTGTCGTTGCCGTGGTCGTCGTTGCGGTTGACGTCCACGAGAAACACATTTTTTTCGCCCGAAAGTAAACCTAGAACTGCAATGTGTATCGAGATCGGGCGGTGCGGTTGCCGTAGAGTACCGTAGCCGAATGAGATTTGTACACGAGGAGCTTTTTTATTGAATTGAAAAGGAAAAGGAAAAGGCAAACGACGACGAGCAAAAAAAAAAAGAAACACGAGTAAAGAAAAACAACACACAGAATTAAACAACCAGCAACAACAAGAAAATATGTATGGTGGTCGGGAGTATAGAATGGATAGTGTGTAGTGTAGTGTACTATTCACCTCTATCTCGTTCGTCTGTGTATAGTAGTAGTACACGTGATATACAACTACACTACACTACGGTCGGTCGGTCGGTGGTAGGTGCTGTCACAGCCCTCCCCCTTCCACACCCTCTCGGATCACAGGCATCTGTATATCTCACCCACGACGACGACGACGACGACGACGATGTCTCAGTCTCCAATCGTTCGCCTTATTCGACGTAAAATAATAAAAGTTCTCTTGTATCTCTCTATACTATACAAAGTTAACACTGTGTGGTGTCCCCCCAAACAGCACCCACCACCACCCGTCGTTGCCCATCGGGAGAGGCCAAAGCAGCGCTTTTATGACACTCGCTGTGCTTAGTAAAGCTTCCACTGGTGGTGCTACATTGAATGGATTTGTAAATAATGTTAAGTGTAGTACCACCACCACAGTGTAGTATGTACATACATACACAGCGCACAATATTATATTATTTAGGGTAAAAATAGTGTGTACGGAATTGGTCTTGTTGTTGTTGTTATTATTATTATTATTATTATTTCTTATGTTCATTGTGGCTATATACATACATACATACATACGAGTCATTCCATACATACATACATACATACAGAAAGTAGACGAAGCGTGTGTTTTGAAATGCCAATCATAACATTTCCATCGTATAGTCGATTCAGAAGAAGAGACTTACATTTACACGGTTCGAAAAGTGTGCTGAATTTGCTGAATACTGATCAAATAGTATTTAGGCATTTAATAACGTACATTTTTCCATTTTTTGATCACATAGATTTACAACTTTTTGTTAACGGTCCTAACTCTCACGAACGTCTGACAAACATCTGAGAGAGTATAACTGTCATGAAAAATGTTCTGAAACAAAAATTTGATTAAATAGAAGGTCCCATCCATTCATGTGAAGAATACGAATACGACCAACACAAGTGGTTGTGAGAAGCTAGACTCTGGGTTCCGTAACTGTCACGCCACATACTTCTATTAGTATGTGTAATAAGAGACACCTAGATGAACTAGTTATGGTTGGCTCAGAGGACCGTTTTAATACAACAATTCAAATGACCTATCGGATGTAAAAAGGGTTTTAACTATTATCGATCATTTCCCTTAATGAATGACGATTATTTAAATCCACGACGTTACATTGAGGAAACTGATGATATCCCCAATGCTAATCTCTGTTAACTTTACTAGGTTGTCAAAAAGGGTTTACCTAGTGTGCATTGTCTGGCATTGTCTAGAGCTTCACACTTGCAGAGGAAGTGCAGTATTGTTTCTTTCTCGTTAGCGATATTACAAATACAAATTTTTTGCGCAACAGGTCCATGAGGCCTAGCTTCTCACAACCATTCGTGTTGTGCGTGTTATATTCTTCACATGAATTGAAGGGCCCTACTGTTTAATGCCGGATCCGAACGGCAATTTTGAGAAGCTTTTTCATGACAGTTTTACTATCGGATGTTTGTCAGACGCTCGCGAGAGGTGGGGCCGTGAAAGAAATTTTAGGTGTTGTCTGGGGATTGAACCTGGAACCCCTTGCTCCGTAGTCCAATGCACGTTAGCGATATTGCAGCTGCCATCTGCTGTCAGCAAAGTCGGATCCCTGTCTTGCTAGTTCATCAGCTAGCTTATTTCCATAAACGTTACTGTGACCCGGCACCCAAAGGAGGCTTATCGTGAAAGGCAAGTTCCTCTTTACACTGCTCTACGAGCTTCAAAGATGTGGTGGTAGATATGATAGCCTTGGTAGCGGCTTGGCTGTCATATAGTCCGATAGATTATTATCTACCAGGTCTCGTGGTAACAGATTCTGGATGCTACTGTGACCATAAAGTTTGGTACACCAGCATCCTGTTTGTCTTAATCTGACTACACTGCATGAAGATAAGAAGATAATATGAAAGACGAGTTGTAGAATGTGCAATATTATATTTAAAGTATGGGTCCCCGTTGCGCTTAGAGCCGCAGTTCTAGGGATCCATAGGAAAGTATAGGATGCACCACAGCTGTGTACATCCATATGACCATCTTCCCCACTTCTTCCCGAAGGTTTTGCTGCAAGTTGCTCAATGTTTAGTTTCCAACTAAGTTTTGAGTCAAGTATTACACTCACATAGGTACTTGGCACTGGAGGATAAGAAGAGTAGTTGGTTGTTTAGCCGTGGAGGCGTGAAGGCGTTAAGGTCGGTATTTTACTTTTAGTGGTCGGTATTTTACATCAGTTCGGTTTTGCTTAGGTTGACGCTGAGTCCACATCCAGTGGCCCATTTGCTAATCTTGTCCAAGGCACCTTCCTGGTTACTGAAGGAAACATCCCTGATACCAGTATTACCACATCATCCGCGTACGCTAACCTTGACTCCATCTCTGTATGTCTGTCCGCAATAATTTGTGGAGTGGCTGAGACAATCCAAACGTGCGTTACTCCTACAAGGAAATCCTTAAACTAGACAAGGATAGTATTAGAAAGCTGAGGAGCTAGAAGGTAGGTTCTGCTCGAAAGATGACGCATTATCCGATCACATTCTCTGTGAATGTTCAGCTTTTCATTGGTTAAGGATGCGTATTTTCCATAAAGAAAAATGTTCGTCAGCAGAATTGAAAAACTGAACTGCTATCCTTCATTAGGGAGGTTGTAGCAGTGATGACTTTATGCGACTTTAGTCGCAATTTGACCCTTTTTTGACGCAAAGAGACATAGTCTATCCGACTATTTAAAAAATACTTTTTGTTACCCTTTTTAAGTATTGAAAATTTTTGAGGCTTTTTCGTATAACAAACCGAAACTGACAAGAACGTTTAGGTTTTTTGCTCTTACGAGTGCAATCTTCTTATGTATGCTTAATTTTTTAAACAAGTTCGAAGACGATTTGCTCCTAAATCGCGAATTGTTTAATCTAAAAAACAATATTGTAAATGTAACAATAAAGTTCAGAAAATGAAACGAAACAATGGGTCAACATGGCGTATGCGGAATTATTTTTTTTTTTGATTTTTGAACGTTTTTTGCACTTATTTCCGCAATTATTTTGTCTTGCCTTCTTGTAATTAAGGTGCAATGTGGTTTTTGGTACAGCAGACATGTATGCCTTATAAAACGTGTGTTCCAAAGTAAACAGGAGGACTTTTTAAAAATAGATATTTCAAGTGAAGTCATTTATTGGTAATTACGTGCATCCTTCACTGATGTAATGTCAAAATTTCATGACATTTGGACGAATAGAAACGAAGTTATTGCGTCTGAAGTGACAGTATGTTTTTCTCAGAATTCAACATTCGAAGGACATCATTAAGGAGTCCAAAAAAGGAGAAAAACCTTCTTTATAACAATGTGACTGGTGATGAAACATGGTGTTTTTAATATGATCCACAAACCAAGCGCCAAAATGTCGTGAGAAAGGCGCCAGAAGACGAACCAAAACCCAAAAAATTTCGTTTAGAGAAGTCAAAAGTGAAAGCAATCTTAATTTGTTTTTACGACTCCAAGGGTTCGTTCCACCCTGAGCCAAACCGTGCACAATTCTATTTTGGTAGTTTAAAGCGTTAAGTCCATCGAATTCGTCATATTCGTTTAGAATATAGCACAAAAGGGATTTGACGTTTGTTTCATGATAATGCATCATTTCATCGATCGACACTTGTGACCGATTTTTTTTTTACTAAAAGTCACATTGTAGCCATCAACCACTCTCCGTATTCTCCTGATTTGGCACGATTTTTGATTTTCATTCACGATGAAAAGAAAGCGTTTTGGGGATTTATGTAGACGCCATTCAAAAGGACAACCTGAAGGACATCCCGGACGACGATCTTAAATTCTCCTGCGACATCCTTTTAGACCTTGTAAATCGCTGTATTGAGTATTCTCCGTATTCTCCTGATTTGGCACGATTTTTGATTTTGATTCACGATGAAAAGAAAGCGTTTTGGGGATTTATGTAGACGCCATTCAAAAGGACAACCTGAAGGACATCCCGGACGACGATCTTAAATTCTCCTGCGACATCCTTTTAGACCTTGTAAATCGCTGTATTGAGTCAGAAGGGGACTATTTGGAATAAAAGGGTTTTGCACAAAAAAACTTTTTGTTGTTATTGTTTTCAAAAAAGTCCTGTTCACTTTGGAACTCACCTTTTGCAACCAGCTCAGAGGAATAAAGTATGTCATCCAATATTAAGGCTACCAACTTGGCAAATTTATTTTTTATAGTATTCAAACATTGGCTCCCATGCGTAAGTTTCAAGGCATCCACTAAACACATCACTTACCAGATTTCAATTCATTAGAATACCAAGGGATTTCTGGTCAGAGTACACTAGCTCTCTCAGCCTACAAACCTCGGACTTAAGTTCATGAAAATCAGACAATATTTCCAGAAAATCCCACAAGTTTTTTTTCCAGTGTACAAACGTACCGAAAACATAACAAAGAGTATCCCAGTATCCGAGTATTCAACGATTTTAAGTGCTTGATGGTATTTCGCTGTATATGTAGGGAAGGTAAGTAAGTATCTGAAATACACGAGCCATGGCAGTTGCTTGCGGGGTGGCTCGATATATAAATAAAACGTACATATAGCCAACACCACCACCCCTAGGAACCAGGTTCTGAATGAAAAAAGCGTCATCGCTATCGTTGTTTTCGTTCTCCTCGGCGTTGTCCAGGAATTCGTTTTCGTGTGGCACTGAGGGTTGTTGTTTGTAAAAAGCTTCGAAACATTGCACAATTCAACAGCCATGGATAGAATGAAGGTCGTTTGGCAAAGCGTGGCAAAGCAAACTTATTACAGAAGCTACCCTTTTCTGCGTTGGCGTTGTATATGAACCAAAGTGTTAGTCATTAGTCGACTTTGGAGAGGATGAGCAGAAACCTCTCCATGGGGATATTGTATGTCTTTTCAAGGACGATTATAATTAAAAATAAACCAAAAAGGTTTTCTTCCGTTAATGATACGTGGTGATGACACTAGGAGCGTTACAAAATTGGAATCCAATCAATAGATTACGCTCTCCAATGAGCTCATAGCATAGGTTGAAGACAAAGGCAGTTCAGGTGAAAATTACCTCGAAACAGAGGCCTTTGTATTTGTTTTGCGGCACCGTTAAGAGTTGCCACCACCTGGATGAATGAGTACGCAGGGTATCACCTTTCCAGTTTCTGTTCTGTTTTAGTTTGGTGTAACAATAGCAAAGCCACATATAATATGGTTCAACACACCATGTGAATGGGGAAGGGAAGTGATTCCTCCTGCGGCCTATTGTACGCGTCGCACCGTATGTTTACAGAAGCACCCAGCCGAGCGACTCGGATGACAGAGTGCGCCCAACTAGATCCATTATAAAACAAAGGTAAGAGGCTGTAATTCATTCCTGCAGAGATAGATGGTGGTGGTGGTGGTTTTGGTTTGTCAGCAAGCAGCACCAGTAGAGGAAGAGAGCAACGCGTGTTCCGACTACAATATCATGTTGAGTTTTGAAGGTTGACCTACACCAGAAGTATTTCAATTGTTGTAGCTTCGCGCGTATGGCGCTTCAGTGCGCATGCAAAAGCTTTTTCCATGGAATTTGTAAAATCTCGTCAATGTACAAACACACACACACACACACTATACGTATACGAATAGATAGGTATATCTTCGTTTCTATGGCGGAAGCACCAGCAGCAGTCGTAAAGCTAAACATCCCTGGACTGGATGGATGGATGAATGGGTGCAAGAGCTGATGACAACAACATAGTTATGGCTATACATATGCAGGGCTTTGTGTGTAAATCATTTATTTCTGAATGAAATTATAGTATGAGGGACTATAGCACACGAAGAACTTCCAGCTATTGTTAGTGTGTAGTATATTTGTTCCTTGGATATCCTTGAGGTTAAGGTCTTCCAGGATATTCTTGCGCACTATTGTCACGTGCAGCTCTCTATGGTAATTTGTGTGAAAAGGGACAGAGAAAGTAAAGAGTAAATAGAAGTTGTTTTTTTTTTTTTTTTGGTTTTTGGTATTCGACAAGTGTAAGTTGGAAATAAGCGGGGGGAAGGTGTTTTTTTTTTTTTTGATTTTGCTTCTTTTTGGGAAAAGGATCAAAGCAAAAGCTTTGGCTTTAATTAGTTCATCGGCTATTTTATAGGGTGGTGTATTGAGAAGAATTAATTAAAATGTTGATTAAGTTATATTTACATAGTGTCGCCTATGCTTTAGTGTCTACTAGTTACGTACATATGTACGAATATATTATTTGAAATTTGACTTCCATCTGGTGGACTAATTATAGGCTTCTACATACGTCGTCTCATAAACGCCAGTGACATACAATGTACATATGTAGATGGATATTTAATTCTGGAATTTTGAAATTTGACTTATTGCCTTCTAATACATAGTACATACTATATGCCTTGACACATGTCTCGTTAGGATATTACTCTACGACAACGACGATGGAACGAACCAGTGTAACGTTTAAGGCGGTGTTCCTCAAGGCTCCATATTGGGTCCACTACTGTGGAATCTAATGTATGCTGACGTCCTCAGACTTGAAATCCCAAGGACTTAGAAAATAATTGACTTCGCCGATGACTAGCAGTCGTTGTAGTGAACAAACTCCTTGAAAATTTGGAGAATGACTGCAATGAATCTATCGGAATGGTCCAGGACTGGCTAGTACGCATGGGCCTACAACAGAAGAAAAAAACCGAAGTAGTGTTCATCAGCAGCAGGCAAGTCATGCAGACTATAAGAGTAAACGTGGGCGATCATGTCGTAGCTACCAAACTGGATCTGAAACACCTTAGCGTTACCATGCATGGCTAACCTATAAACAGCACCTGAAGCACGCAGTTGAAAAGGCAGCAAAGGCAACTACTGCATTGGCAAGGATTATGGCGAATATTGAGGGACCGAAACACAAGAAGAGATTCCTTGCATTTCTGTAAATAACTTCCTACGAAGCGGCATGCTAAAGAAGGGCAACAGAAATACCGTGCCAGCAGGACGAGTCGAAGTAATATTGAAGTACCACCAAGCACAAGTTTGGAAGAATGGCATGAGAGATACTGTCACTCTGTTAAAGCTGAATTTCAACCTGATCCAGATCCTTACAGCCCATAGGTTCTGATCCAACGATAACCCCTATTGCCCAACGTGCACGGAAACAGTGGAGGATGCGGAACACATCATATTCCACTGACCATAATATAACGTAGAACGGAATCTGCTGGTAAACCAACTGGGCGAAGACTTAACTCCAGACAACTTAACCAGACAGATGATGAGCAGGGAACAAGCTTGGGAATCATTTAATGACACTATGACCAGCATTATGAAAGAGAAGCGAATACAGGAACGACAACAGTCTGCCGACACGAATGAGCCGAATACTTAAGACTGAAGTTCCCACTCGCTATGAAATACTTTATTGCAGTGCCGCAAGGACCAGGGGTAGAAGGGATACGCTGTTACCAAGTATGGGCTCAGTTTCAGTCTTTAAAAGATTCCCAACTTCCTACGGAATAACATGTATCGTTGCCGTTACAAGGTTCGGATTGGTCTTATATTATACATATGTATGTATATGGGGCCATGTGCCTAGTTTCTCACAACTATTCATGTACTGCATGTTTTACTTTTTGCAGATAACTCCAGCGTGCTAATTGAATGTAAGATCCTTAAGGCAACCAAGAATAAGTAAAACTCGTTTACCACCGCCACTCCATAAAACGGCGCACACTTTCGACATCAATTGCCATATTCTCCGTTGAGTGCACAGGACTAACACGGGAATATGTTCGGTTATCACTCAGTAAACCAGTCTCACGAACTTTCCTTCCGTCACACATAACCTGCTGTTGGTGCATTATTTCTACCGAAATTTATTTTCAAAATTCGCACTCTTTCGGCAACACCGCATCCACTTTGGAAGGAACTGTGCAATATTTCCTAACGTTGTTCAAACGCAAATCGATCCATTTCGTATGGCGAAAATATAATACTGAATTTCTGTCAAATTGAGCGTATAAGAGCTGTCAGTGTCAAAATAACATATGATTCAAAAATACACCAACAGATGGCCCATCCTTTATGTAGTTATTATTGCCAGAGGTAAATTTGAGGAAACCCTCAGCTCGATCCTCAAGTAAAATTAAATCAAAATTCAAAGAGAAAAAATTTAGAACAAATAGAATTTTTTTTTTTTTATTTATTTATTATATTTCATCTACAAGCATATTCACATAGCTAACAGACGTTACAAATTTACAAATTTTTTTTTTTGTTTTTTAGAAAATAAATATATACAACAATAAAGATTTAAACTTGTCTCTAGATAAAGATACATCTATCTCGCTATAAACGCTGTTGAAAGCAAGGATGGCTCTACATATAGGTTCATTTTGACCATAATTAGTTCTGTGACTTTGCTGAAACAAAAGATGCCTTATTCTTAAAGGTCTAGATGGAGCATATATGGGAACCATCGACAGCAGAGTAGGGCATCTTATCTGGTAGCAAAGTAAGTCTCTCACAAACATTACATCATGAATCTGTCTTCGGGATTTCAGGGATTTAATTCCAAGTGGAAGACATCTTGCTTTATAGTTTGGCGGAGGGAACCAATGCATTTTATAAAAAATATATTTTGTGAAACGCTTCTGAACCTTTTCGAGTCGATCTGAATAGGTAGAATATGCAGAATTCCAAATGACATCTGCATATTCAAGAAGCGATCGAACTAACCCCGTGAATAGTGATAACAAAGCAAATGGATCTTTAAAGTCCTTACCGTTTCATTTTATAAATCCAACAACTGAATTAGCTTTTGCAACGACATATTCAATGTGGGTTTTGAAAGAAAATGAAGGGTCAAGCATAACACCTAAATCCTTGATTTTATCTACTCTGTTCAAACGAGTTGAGTGAATTGAGTAGTTAAACTCAATATGAGACGAAGATCTGGTAAACGAAATGGCATTGCATTTACTTATGTTGAGTGTTAAGCCATTGGCGTTGCACCATTTAGTAATGCTGTTAAGATCCGATTGGATCAAATGACAATCTTCAATACGCTTAATAGCTGAAAAAAGTTTTAAGTCATCTGCGTACAGTAAACACTGACTATTTTTGACGACAGAAGTAATGTCGTTAATGAAAAAAATGAAGAGTAAAGGGCCTAAATGACTCCCTTGCGGTACGCCGGAGGTACAGTTTATCATTCTAGATAGGGAAGTTCCAATTTATACTCGTTGAGTGCGACCAGTGAGAAAAGATGAAATCCAGTGAAGGATTTCAGAATGAAACCCAAAATATTCTAATTTTTCAAGAAGAATTGAGTGCTGAACAGAATCGAAAGCTTTACTAAAGTCGGTATATATGACATCGACTTGACTT
Organism: Xylota sylvarum; assembly: GCA_905220385.1. Lineage (NCBI taxonomy): Eukaryota > Metazoa > Arthropoda > Insecta > Diptera > Syrphidae > Xylota > Xylota sylvarum. The sequence continues at coordinate 151,222,839 of LR999957.1, read as the reverse complement.
CTGTTCTCCATTTCATAAATAATGTTAGATGAAAAAGAAGCCAAGTTCGTAACCGTGGATCGTCCAGATACGAACCCATGTTGAACTTCAGACAAATATTCCTTCGTCAAAAACTCAAGCCTATTTTTAACGATACTTTCAAAAAGTTTAGGAATCGCTGACAGTTTACAAATACCTCGATAGTTCTCCACATTATTTTTTGAGCCAGACTTATGAATAGGAACCAGAAATGATATCTTCCATACTTCTAAGAAATTGCCTTCAGAAAGAGAACGGTTAAAGATATTCAGCAAAGGAGTACTAAGGGAATTACTACAGTGTTTCAGTACAATGGCAGGTATACCATCAGCACCCCAATTTGGATTTGGTTTGAGAGATTAAAGAGCCAGGAGGACTTCTTCAAGGCCAAGTTGTAGTGACCCACTGATATTTCTTCTCGATTTGGTATAAGAATTATTGTTTGAGTAGACAGATTCAAAGAAGGTAGCGAAAAAGTCTAGGGCTGATTCAACATTAGACGATTCTACGTTTTTATAAAGCATTGTATTCGGAATTCCAGCTGATTTTCTTTTAGTATTTATATATTGCCAGAACGATTTACTATTCTGTTTAATGTTACATTCAATAGACATGATGTAACCTTTGTGAAGAAATTTACTTAGCCATATAAAGTCTTTACGCAGTTTGCTAAAGTTCACATAATGGTTTTGTTTATTTGACTTTTTAAACAACTTAAATGCTTTATTTTTTAAATTCTTTAAATGAATTAATTGTTTATTATACCAAGGAGGCTTGGATATAACCCTTTTCTTAGAAATTGGGACAAATCTAGCAAAGCGTTTGTACACACAATCTAAATTCAAGTTATATATTTCATTGAACCAATCGATGTTGTCAAAAAAATAATTAAGCTCCAAAACATTAGTTTTAGAAAAGTTAAAACGATAATCATCGTTATTTACGTTAGGTTTTAAATAAGTATACGTTTCAATTTCCATTAATAATTCAATATGGTTTATAGAATCATTCAGTAAAACATAAATAGTAGCTTTAAGTTCATCGCAACAAACAAAAATTAGATCTAATATCTTTGAAAAAGAGTTTTGTATTGGATTAATTTGATTTAAATTTAACGAGTGGATAAAATCTACAAAATAATACTCAAGAGTATATTTAATATTATTAGCAATAAGCATTTTATCAGATTCAGACCAAATCCAATTAATACCAGTAAGATTAAAATCGCCTAGTACACAAAGCTTATCTGATATAGAACATAAGTGGTTAACAAATTCAATATTATTCATATGCTTTTCATAACAATCGAGCTTACTGTTGGGGGGCACATAACTTACTACAAAATACATACGTTCCTTGTTAAGGTCATTTCTGATGATAGAGAAACCAATTTGCTCCACATCTGAAAATGGTAGGTTGAGCTCTTTGCCGCCAAGGGTAGTGCGAACAGCAATGATGATTCCACCTCCTCGTTCTGCAGCCACTTTGCATCGGTCAGATCGAAAAACATCATAAAGATGCTCATCAAATATTTCTTTATCTGATATTTTAGGATACAACCAAGATTCGACAATGATGATGATATGATACAGTGCAGATGACAAGAAAATGGTAGGTTGAGCTCTTTGCCGCCAAGGGTAGTGCGAACAGCAATGATGATTCCACCTCCTCGTTCAGCAGCCACTTTGCATCGGTCAGATCGAAAAACATCATAAAGATGCTCATCAAATATTTCTTTATCTGATATTTTAGGATACAACCAAGATTCGACAATGATGATGATATGATACAGTGCAGATGACAAGAATTGTTGAACAAACTGGCAACTTTTGTCCTGATACCACTGGCATTGTGGAAGTAAATTTGCAAGGTTCGAGTGTCAATACACGATGACAAAGCTGTTTCTTTTAGGCTCTGCTTGCCATCGTTTCCGATACGTTTTTTGACGTCTCTTCATTTTTAGATTTAAAGACAAACGGTCTTATCTTAACACCACTTGGCCAGAACGAATTCACAAAAATCTGTTTTGCGAATTCTGCGGGAACTCCAATTTTAAAATTGACAAACTTAAACTTTGACTCAGGTTCAACCAACTTAGTTAATTTATAGCACAAAATTAATGACGAATCAATTCCAAGTGGAGTTGAAATAAAATCACGAACTTCCTCAGTCGATGTGGGTAACAAAAAACGTCCAATATGATACCATTTAAAGAATTCTGACACTTTATTGTTTTTTATTTAAAAATAAAATTTTAAAAATCATAGCAATACAGTGTGGACATGTAAACAAAATTTGAGTGGTTTTCATAATCATTTTCTTTGTTTTACTCTAAAATATATATGAATTCACATTAACAAAATTTTCTACCTACATAACACTCATTAGCACTTTTAAGTAAAATATTTTGATAGTTTTCAAAAAGAAAATTTCCATCAATTTGTATTTAAGATAATTGCTCGTGTTGATGTCTAAAAATATCGAATAAACATTTGCACCCATTTTAATCACTAGCAGACGCAAATAATATTCTATTTTTAATCAAATACCATACATCTGTATGAGTACCAACATACATATATACTATGTCCATTTCGAAAAACAAAAATTACACAATATCCAATTTATTTATTTTTTTTTTTTTCAGGAAAAAATCTACAGTGTGTATAGAGAAACAAATATTTATTCACAACCGGTAATTTATGAAAAAATAAAATAAACCATCCGGCTAAAAAAGAAAACCAAAATTCTCAAAATTTGAATGAAAAATGACGATGTACATAATTTATCTACATTTAAAATATTTTTGTTTTTTTTTTTGAATAAGAAGAGAAAAAAAAAAAAAAGAATACAAAATTCCATTGTGTCGTTTGTCTACTCTCGGCTACTACCGATTTCAAGACTGTTCACCCGTCTGTTGGTGGATTTACATATACAATACTTGTATACTTATTTCTTCTCTCAAATTTAGGAATTTAAAATTAAAATTTATTTTTGAGAGCCAGAGAAAAACAAGCGACGACAACAACGACAATATTTATTTATTTTATTTTTTCTTAAAAGTTTGAAGGTGAATAATCTAGCAAAACATTGGGCAGGGCTAGCACACAATGCGAAAGGCTAGCACGATGAAAAGATTAGGGATTGCTTTTGAGTGTCGTCTTTGTTACGAGTAAGTCCCCCCTTTTCTGGTCATCTCTGTAGATAAATCATCGCAAAGTGAATTAATTAAACGAAAACATTAAAATTATAAATAGAAACCACTAAGTACACTAATGACATTTATTAGCGCGCAAACAGAGTGCCATCGGAGGCATTTCCGTAAAGCTGCTGACAAATTAATAAAATAGAAAAAAAAAAATAGAACCAAAGAGTACCGAGAAGTAGCAAAAAGATACAAAAAAGCAAAAGATAAAAAAAAAAAAAAAAAATAAATTCAAATGAAATCGAGGCATCTACGCAAGAATGTGTAGTAAATTTCTGCGCAGTGTGTGAAATTGATGAAGCACAAGGGATGGGAAAATGAAAAATGAAAAATGAACAAAATATGGCACAAACCGAAAGATGATTTTTTTTTATTTTTTTTTTTGTATAAACGTATTATTTTTATCTTTTACACTTTACTACATACTATAGATACACAGTCTCGCTACAACTACTCTGATGCTGATGGTGATGCTGATGTTCTATAGTGATTTGGCACTGGGATGGCAATTTTATTTTCAGAGATGTTTTCCTTTATTTAGTTCATTGCAATAAATGAGTGGGAATTTTCATGTGTTATGAAATGTCGTCAGTGACTGGGAATGTGGCGGAAATACTCCCAGAAACAGAAGTCACCAGCAGCACCAGCACTAGAGTCGGACGGCGCGGCGGCGGCTCGACGTTGATGGTTGCCATTGTGCTGTATCTTCGAATGCAAGTAAGCCATTGCTCTGTGTGCACATTGTTCTTAATAAGTGCAACAAAAAAAAAAGAGTCACATCTAGTATGCAGTGCAGACAGAAGTCGTTGCATTTTGTCTGGTTCTCGATCCCCTGCTTTGATGATCAGATCATGGATGGGACAATAGAGTGTCGCGCAGCCATCTCATTACTTAGTAACGCATATTTAAGATTTACTCTAGAATGTGAGAATATGTTTAGAGGAGTAGTAGTACTGGGTCTTTAAGCTACGTTCACACATCTCTACCTTTGCTGCGCAGTTTTACAGCTCTGTTCACACTTAGCAAATGCAATTGGCAACTTTTGCTGTACGTTGCTTCGTAGCTGTTAGATTAGGTTTAAAGTAGCTGCCAGCTATCCCCAGCACACTTAGACCAGTGATAGGTTAATTGTGATAGCACTTGGATCTTTTTCTGAATCTTCCAGACCTATTAGTGAAACCAATTTGAGCTTCTAATAAAGTGTAGTGGACTCTTAATGTCGGTATTAATAAGATCACCAAGATCATTAAAGAAGAAAGCTCCCTAGTGAAGTTTTCTTTTATGAGAGAGAGAGAGAGAGAGTAGGCGAAGAATAGATTCCTCCTCTTTTTCATCTCTGCAGATTCTGTAAAAATCGTTTGAATGAACACCAAGACTAGTTGCGTGCTTTCCAAACAATGTCCAGTGATGACACCTATTATAGTGTTGATATGCAATCTTCATAATTATATTATAATTATAATTATTATTATATTAATCAGCCGTTCTAGTGTTTTTAGAAGAAATGAAATAATAGATTTGAGATCTTTTGGATGAACGTGACGAACTGGTAACTGACTAGCTTTGGGTATGAGAACCACCTTGACTTCTCTCAATACTTTTGGAATGTAGACCAGATCCAGACAGCTTCTGAACATATGTATTTACGAGCATAGGTAAGATAATATCCGAAGTCTTATAAAGTTTGGGATGTATAATGCCATCTGGTCCTGCAGATTTATATGACTTGAAGCTATTCAGCGCTCGAAGAAGTTTGTTCTGCGTAAATAGACTAGGTGAGTTGGTTATTTATGCAGTTGATACATATATTAAGGTCAGTGCTGTTATCTGGGAATTGTGTGCTGAGTAGATTCTTCACTACAAGTCGTTCAAAGGATATCTGTTTTTTTTCCATATAACTGGGCATTATTGGAATTGTCGAGAGCATTTTCCTAAACCGTGAAGCTTCTATTTTTCCACAAAAAAGCTCCAAGATTCACGTTTGGTTTTACTTAAGAGATTCTTTGTACGAGTCCCAAATAATTACTTCTCTTGTGATTTGTTGCATTGTTGAAAAGGTTTTTATAATTAATTCTGAGCTGACCTAGTTTGAAATCTACCAATGAGGCTTTTTCTTGCTCCTAGGTTTAATTAAAGGTCAGGAAATAGACATGGCTTGATTGAGGACTAAGTGAGAACTCTAACTCTACAATCCAGCTTCTGAGTGTTGCGATGGGGACTTAGAATAACGGCGGTAACTAGGTGTTTGAAAGTTTTTCTGTTTAGCTAAAAAAAAACCGGTTTTGCAGAAACAAAAGCCCGATCTGTTGAGTCATCGCTGCATAAAGTTGTTGCAACCGAAAGATTACAAAGAATTAGCACGCTTCCTAGATGTATGTAGGAACGTAAAATACAACGTAACAACGTAAAATCTGACTCTTTTAGACTAGCATTGGACCAACAAAGCATAGGCCTAGAAATCTCAGACTGGGTTAAATGCATACTCAAGACGAGACACATTAGCTTAGTACTGAGTAACAGCCAAGTACCGTCACTGGCTACAAGAGGAACCCCTCAAGGAGGAGTCCTATCTCCTCTATTATGAGTAATGGTCACAAAAGAAATACAGACGATCTTGTCATACTGACGATAGATTAGTTCCTGCCCAACATAACCGAATTACTAGAATACCCTACGCAAATGGGCTACTAGATGTGAATTAAACATTAACTCTCTAGAGACAGAGGTAGTCGACTTCACTAACAAGAGAAGAATACCACTAATCGGGTCATATATTGCAGTAAAATTTTCGTAAAAAATTGGGGTCTAAGCCCGTTCTTGTATAGGCACTACTAGCGTATAGCATTAGTACCACACCGACTGCACCCCTTGAAACCATACTCGCACTGATTCTAATAAACTTGCAACTAAAGGAAATTGCTACAAATAGTGTTCTACGTTAAAAACCATCAAATTTTTGGAAAGAAGACCAGTAAAGGTCCATTAGGTCCCACTAGGTTCCTAGTCTAGTCTTAATAAGGAGCAGAAACAGGAGCTTACTATAAAGTGCTGAAGACTATTGATGTTGGCGTTAGCCTTACTTACTTACTTAACGGGCTCCCGACCCGTGAAGAGTCTCTGCCTGAGACACAGCAGCCTTCCACGCTGCTTCCAGTTATCTAGACCAAGCGCTCTGGCATCCGCAATAGCTTGATCCTTAAAACGGAGGTTCGGTCTTCCTTGTCTTCTCGAACCTGGGGGCTGTGATTCGAAGATCCTCTTTGCTGGAGCATTATTGTCCATTCGCTCGATGTGACCGAGCCAGTGTAGTCGACATGTTTTGGCTTTTTGGACTACATCCACATCCTGGTACAGCTCATAGAGTTCGCGGTTATATCTTCTCCTCCATTCGCCCTCCTCGCATACGGGACCGAATATTCGACGAAGAATTTTTCTGTCGATAGTGTTCAATATCTGCTTTGCTTGCCTGGTTATCGTCCAGCGCTCAGCTCCTTTTACCAGAATTGACAGGATCAAAGTTTTGTAGAGCATGCATTTCGTCCTTCGAGTAAGGAGTTTTGACCCCATTTGTTTCGCCAAACCGAAGTAGCAGCGGTTTCCTAGGGTAAGTCTTCGTCGAATCTCCACTAAGTTGTCATTCGTGGAGTTGATATTTACTCCGAGGTAGGTAAACTCCTTAACCATTTCGAAGTTACTGTTGCCAACAGTGACGTTTTGTCCTAGGCGGTGGACAGATGCTTCCTTGTTTGTTGACAACATGTACTTGGTTTTGTCCTCATTCACTTCAAGGCCAACTCGTTTCGCCTCTTCTTCAATTGCCGTAAAAGCCTTTAACACGGCGCGCTGGGAGCGACCGATGATGTCGATGTCGTCTGCGTATCCCAGCAACTGGACAGATTTGTTGAAGATAGTGCCTTCCGTGTTCACACCTACCCTGCGCACTATCTGTTCCAGCACAAGATTGAAGAAGTCACATGATAGCGCATCCCCTTGCCGAAATCCGGTGCATGTTTGGAATAGTTCAGAGGAACTGTTGCCGAATTGCACGTTGCACTGCTGGATCAGTTTAGCCGGGATCCCGAATTCGGCCATCGCCTTGTAGAGCTCAAGACGATGAATGCTATCATATGCGGCTTTAAAGTCGATGAAGAGATGGTGAGTCTCGACTTGAAATTCGTTGGTCTTTTGCAGGATTTGCCTTAGTGTGAAAATTTGGTCGATCGTCGATCTGCCGGGCCGGAAGCCACACTGGTACGTGCCGATTAGTGTGCTGCAGAAGGGCTTCAGACGTTCACACAGTATGTTGGATAGGATCTTATATGCGACATTAAGCAGGGATATGCCTCGGTAGTTCTTACAAGACATAGGATCGCCTTTCTTGAAGATGGGGCATATAGAGCTGATAGTCCAGTCATCGGGCATGACTTCATCCACCCATACTTGCTTCATGACTTGGTGCATGCACCCTACCAAAGCATCACCACCATGTTTGAAAAGCTCTGCTGGTAGACCATCAGAGCCGGCGGCCTTGTTGTTCTTCAGCTTTTTGATAGCTGAGCCGACCTCTTCAAAACTAGGAGGGGGAATGGATTCTTCATTGACTGGATGCGGGTTTCACTCTCTCTACCTGCCCATTAAGTAGCTGCTGGAAATGCTGCTTAAATACATCTACTAATTCCTGTGCTTCGGTGACTAGGTTTCCTTCACTGTTTCGAAGAGCCTGCGTTCCGGGCTTGAAACCAGCTGCCAGTTGCTTGGCTTTCCTGAAAAACATCCGGATGTTGTTCCTATTGCGGGACTCCTCGCTATCCTTGAGCTGGGAGGCTGCGTGGGCCCTTTTCTTCTTACGCAGGATCTTCTTCTCCTCCCTTCTTCTGGTTCGATACTCTTCTCTCGCTGCCCTTTTCCGGCGTACGCATTCATCATCATACCAAGGGCTCTTTTTGGGTGGCGGCTGGTAGCCTATGGTGGTCTCTGCTACCCCTTTGATGATGTCGCGGTACTCGTTCCACAGATTGTTGGCGTTTGTGGATGGGGAATGCACAGCGGAGAGTATCTCACTCAGGCGCTCCCTATAGGCTCTGGCTACTCCAGACGTGCTAAGGCTTCTAACGTTGAATTTTTTTTTCTGGGCGCTCTGCAGCTTCTTCTCATTGGATAGTCGAGCTCTGAACTTAGCTGCAACAAGAAAATGGTCAGAGTCGACGTTTGTCTCTCTGAACGTTTGCACATTCAGAATGTTGGATGCGTGCCTCGCATCTATTAGCACGTGGTCGATTTGGTTGGCGGTTCGACCCTCTGGAGAGCGCCAGGTTGCTGTGTGGATTCGTAGTCTTGGAAACCTAGTGCTACTTATCACCGTATTACGAGCTGCTGCAAAATCGATTAGCCGGAAGCCGATGTCTATTGTCGTGTCGTGGAGGCTGTGCTTTCCAAGGCATTGAAGTCCCCGAGTATGATTTTGACATCATACTCGGGTCATAAAACTCCTCCTTGATAGAGTCTTCAGCTTCGTCGGTAAGGGCGTGTGCACATATTATGCTGATGTTTTGAAATGTAGCCTTGATGCGGATCACAGCCAGGCGATCGCTGATCGGCTTAAAGTCAATTATCATTGAGCGTAGCCGATTTCCCACGACGAATCCGCATCCTAACATGTGCAGTCTTTTGTGGCAGCTATAATAAATGTCGCAATTTTTCCGTTTTTTCATACCTGATCCGATTAAGTTGCGTGAACGGCTAAAGAAAAAAGTGAAACCATCCACTCCAAACTTGAAAAATGACAGACGCGCTTATAGGCGTCTATCTGACAGTTGATGACGTATGCTTAGAAGTCGCGTGAAGGGCTAAGCCCACCAAATTTGAAAAGTGGTATTAACTTCCACTTTCAGGGAAAAATTACTCCACATTCGTGGACTAATTGTCCACTAGAGGTGGAGTAAATTCCCATGTGGAGTGAATTCCCGTGGAGTGAATCCCCGTGGACTAATCTCCCTGCACCCTGATGATAATGCAGTGTTCTGTAATGACACCTTTTATGATTGCTATGAGTGAACTTATCTGTCTAATCAGAGAGTTGGAGCGTTTCTGATCCAGATTGGGCCAGATCTGTCTAGTAATAAGGCACGTAATGCCATCTGCCCATCTATGATTGATTAAGTTTGTACCTACATATACTCGAAGTTACATATGTGTGATAGTAATCCCTTAGCAATCGCTGTATACAGTTTTTAATGTCAGAGAAATTTCCTAAAAATACGGAAGAAAAAGTTTAATTTAGGACGCTAAACTAATTGCTGCTTGGAATGGTGTAAAAGGTGTGGGAGTAGTGGGAGTAGTGATACTAACTTTCCCAATTAAAATGTTCAAATGTTCAGAATGTTCCACACATAGAAGTTTAGATCTGATTATGATCATGTATAGCTAGTTGGGTGTACCCCTAACTTTATTCTTCTGATTGCCTTACTGCATAACCAGTTTATACACAGGATGTAATTGTTATAACAGACAGAAGAAAGAACCGCCAACTAGTTCATGTCTTCGTTTATATAAAAATTCATCTGGAAGACGGAGGTATCTCGATCGTGTGTAGTGTCAAAACGTACGCCCTTAGATACTTCTAATTTCAATTTTAAGGATCAAACAGTCACGACTCTCATTATCATTCGTAACCCATTTAAACGACGACATTGATTAAAAGTCCGTTCAAAGTTCTTACAAGATAATACTGCTTTATTCCAAATTTGTCACCGCTGTCAATGAATGGAAAAACCCAAAAAAATATATTAATCGTATAATAATCGTATGATAAGTTTGATCAGCCTATCTTATCAAGTTTTTTTTTGAAAAAAAAAACAGACATCTTCTAATTTAATTTTTATCAAAACCGTAATTCATTTATAATAAATAAAATTCCGAGGGCTTCCCAATTGGAAATCCCTACTCATTATGAGAAATTAGTTTTCGATAAGAGACCATGCTTTTAACTATCGCTAATCGTTTTAACTTTTTAAATTAATGAATGAACAACAAAAAAAAAAACCAATGAACTAGATTAAACTTTTTGGAGACAGACATCGAATAAAAAATATTTCAAATAAAAGCAAAAACCAGAAACGAACACACCTCCATTTATCTTAATGAGCTCTCATAATTCTCACTTAATTCTAATCTAGTACCGTTTAATGCACGCCATACTCGCTTAAATTCCGAGCAATTAATCATAGAGGGTCTGGAAAATATCAATCTATCATAAAAAATCTCTGCCTTTGTATGCGTTTACACACACAAATACATACATACAATGTATCTCGAGCACTGCCCACTTCGTAACAAGCTACCTAAACAATAATTATAATTAATTTTCCCAATGGTTATCACTCACTATAGAATGAAAAAATTAAATAATAACAGCAATGAGAGACGAATGAAAAAAAAAATTGAAAATAAAAAAAAAAAAAGGAAAACAAGAAAAACAACATACAAATACTGAGACTACTAGTAAAGAGTATCTGTGTAAACTTTAATTAGCGCTGATAAGATATTTTGTATTTTTTTTTTTTGTGTTTTTTTTTTAATTTCTCAGTTCTATTCCTATTCATACACCATGTGGCACATGTGTAGCAAGATAGAGTGGTTTGCGGCCGAGGAGTCGGAGTGATTTTGAATTTGATTGAACTCTGACGCAAACAAATGCACTGGCATAGGGCGCAACCAGCAGCGGGAGGCACTGCCCCGCGGCCGGGTAGCAACTATTTAAAGACCACAAGTCACAACCTGTTAGAGTTGAACTGATCATTTAATGATTCGTTTGGGTTGCACATTAACAAAAAAAATAAAAAATAAATAAAAAAATAAAAACAAAATTATGTCTAGAAGTTCTGGAAGTTCTTTGGACACCATATAGACCGAGAGTATCTATTAAGTTGTACTCGTATGTACGGATGTATATTGTATTTTGAAGTTTATTTATAGATCGAAATTTGTTGTTCAAAAATTATCAACAATTCGTGTTTTCGAAAATATACCTACATACTAATGATCCAGGTGGCATTTTCTTATTTTTAGCGCGAGAAGATAGTAGTTTCCTCTTTGTTTATCAAATTTGCACGAAATCAAAAAGAATGTAAGCAAAATTCTTTTTATTATTATTTATTTTTTTTTTTCTTTTTTTCCTAGTGAATGTGAATGAATTGTTTATGAGATGATTTCTGAAAATAGTAGATACATACCTACATACATATATGTATGTCTACTGAGAAGGAAAAACACTGAGTAATCGAAATTTAAATTTAAACATAAAATGAATATAAATTTTAATCAAGCGGTGGTCTTTTATAGTTTTATCAATGGAATCACTTAAGTATTTATTGTTATATAAAATTTCATCAGAGATACGCTCGAAATAATGTTTATCAAATTTCGAACTTATTTATTCCGTGGATTTAATAGCTGTCTGGTACAGGATGTTATAGATAAATACATAGGTGCATAGACAGAACGAAATAGATAATATAAACAAAACCTGGACGATTAGGATAGCATACATAGATTGTCAATCGATGGAGTATACTTGTTACACATACGAACATACATACGTACAGGACACGTATTTGTTTCTTAAAAATATTTTGACTTCGTGCTTTTAATGGAACACATATTAATCACAAGCTCTAACCTAACTAACCTACTAGGACGTAAATGTTTTGATCACATTCATGTAGGATTTCTCTTTAAACTCCTCTAAGAAGTGCATATTTGACTTTGGAATTAGCTAGCACTCAATGGTAAACACAAATCGTACCAAAATAGAGAGTAAATATGAAAATCCTCCCAAGAAAGTGTCATAAATTGATGTCGTCGAAGCTAAAAAATTGTCTTCTCTATGAGTGTTCTGTTGATGTTTATTCAGAAAGTGATGGTTTTCGATCTTATTAACTGTTTTTAACCTTCCTATACCCGCGCATTGGTCTGTGAGACCGACAAATTACTTTTAATTTTAAGAGGCTTACTAAAAAGACTGCCATTTATTTGTTAAATACAATAACTAATGTAAACTTGTTATATTTCGTTAACAATATATCACTCTACTGATTAAAAAAAATTTCAAAAAAAATATTCCAAGTAGAAGAGAAACTACGGGCTCTTGAGTTTCGGTCCCAGAGACCGTGTGATTTATAGGTTAGGTGTTAAGTGGTTATAGGTTAAGTGTTTCTCTATACATATTACATATCGTAACCCTGTATTACAAGACAACTAATTATATCAAAGTTAAGATTAAAAATAACCTTAGAATTGAAGTGTTCCAAATAACAACAGACTGAAAAAATTGTGCTCTCAACTTAAAAAAGAAATTCTTATTAGCCGCGATAATTGTTATCGAAATGAATTTCTTGGCTAAGGGAAATTTGAAACACGAATTAGTACAATCCTCAAAAAACTCGACAAAACAAAACTCGACATTACTAATGGTTTTAACAACTATTTCACCTCAATAGCTAGCAGTTTACCAACATAAACAGCGCAACTGTGTTGCAATTTCTGTTCAGTTTTTGCTAACTGTGGTGTACCGTTTGAAAGAAATAGTTTTGACTTCGAGAGTATAACTGCTTTTGAATGCTTAAAGCCAAGTCTCTAAAAAATTCGAATGCTTGTGGTTTTGATGGCATTTTTAATGTGCTTCGTTGTTGATGTACCTACTAGCAACTGTTTTTAACTGTAGCATATTCTCAGGAGATTTTCCTTTAACTGTTAAATGAGCAGACGTAGCCTAACTATTCAACAGTGATATGAGCAATTACAGGCCGATTTCACTTCTTCCAGTTTTCAGCAGTCTTTGAAAAAATTGTTAAGGTAAAAATTATCAAAGGTCTTATTAAGGTCTTACCTTTCAAACAGATCAAGCATTCGCTTGAGGCAGCCAGAAGCGAAATTCAATTATTTTAATTTGGAAATACCTCAGGGTTCTGTGTTGGGACCTATTCTGTTTCTCATCTATATCAATTCATTGCTTGCATTACATTTTAAAGGTACCCTTACAAATTTAGCAATTGATGTTGGCTGTTTTAATGGATCCGACAGTGCTTTGAATTTGGTATTTAATATAAATTGGGATCTTAAATCATAAGGATGCGTTTCGACGATCGTAGATTGAATTTTACTTTCATGTACATGAGTGTCAAAGAAACAAACTGACATGTCCAATCTCATGTGTTTCCTCTTTATCAATACTCTTATAGTGACACTCTTAATGCTTGCTTGCTTGCTTAGGTGGCGCTACAGTTCGGGGTGAACCTGGGCCTCAACTTACAAGCCTCTCCAGTTAGCTCGGTCCTTAGCTAACTGCCTCCAGTTGCGCACTCCAAGCTTGTTCAGGTCCCCTTCAACTTGTGCGCGCCACCTAAGGCGAGGTCTTCCTCTGCTGCGTTGTCCCTCCGGGTGTGATTCGAAGACTCTTCGGGTCGGAGCACTGGTGTCCATTCGCTCTACATGTCCTAGCCGTCAACGCAAACGGGACCGAATATTTTACGAAGAATTTTTCTCTCGAAACGACCGAGGATATCTTCATCCGCTTTTGATAAAGTCCAAGCTTCAGCGCCATAAAGCAGGACTGGGATGATCAAGGTCTGGAGGACTGGGATGATCAGGGCCTTACTACTCAATTGCCTTCTCAGCCCAAAGAAACAGCGATTGGTAAGAGTTATTCTTCGTTTTATTTCTGCCGAGGTGTTGTTGTCAGAATTGATAGCAGAGCCGAGGTAGACAAAGTCCCTTACTACCTCAAAGTTATAGCTGTCGATTGTGACGTTCTGTCCAATTCGTCGATGTTGCGTGTCCCTTCTGGTTGACAGCATATACTTGGTTTTGCCCTCGTTTACCGCTAAACCCATTTTGGCAGCTTCTGTTTCAATACTAGCGAACGCACCGGTGACAGCCCGCTGTGTTCTTCCAATAATGTCGATGTCGTCGGTGTACGCTAGTAGTTGCACTGACTTTTGAAAGATTGTGCCTCCGGTATTGGCTTGTGAGTTTCGCACAATTCTTTCAAGAACGATGTTAAAAAAATCACATGACAGCGCGTCACCTTGTCTAAATCCTTTTTTGACATCAAAGGTCTCGGTGAGATCGTTACCGACCTTGATGGAGCAGCGAGAATTCTCCATCGTCATTCTGCACAATCTGACGAGTTTGGCAGGGATGCCAAAACTAGACATGGCTCTGTATAACTCGTCTCTATAAATGCTGTCATATGCGGCCTTAAAATCGATGAAAAGATGGTGGGTATCGATTTGGACTTCTTGGGTTTTTTCCAGGATCTGCCGAAGTGTGAAGATTTGATCGATTGTGGACTTTCCTGGTCTGAAACCACACTGATAGGGCCCAATCAGGTTGTTGACGAAGGGTTTCAGACGTTCACACAATATGGCAGATAGGATCTTGTACGCGATGTTGAGGAGACTGATACCTCTATAATTGGCGCAATTGAGGGGATCTCCTTTCTTATGGATCGGTGCCTAAGTCGATTTTAACATCATATTTAGGGCATTGCTCGTAGGTTTTGTCAAGGTGCTCGTAGAAACATTCTTTGGTGGCGTCGTCCTTGTCTTCGGTGGGAGGGTGAGCGCATATAAGGCTTATGTTGGCGAATTTGGCCTTGATGCGGATTGTCATAAGTCGTTTGCTCACGTGTCGAAAGCTTAAGACTTCTTGCCTAAGTCTGCCGCTTATGACAAATCCACATCCGAATAAGCGCTGTTTCTGCTCTCTATAGCAATCACCGTAATAGATGTCACAGTTTTTCATCCTTTTTTTGCCCAGCCCATCCCATCGCACTTCCTGGATGGCGGTGATGTCTGCCTTATAGCAGACTAGGGGCTCTGCTAATTCTCCGGCTGCACGCGGTCTGTTAAGGGTTCGAACATTCCACGTGCAGATCCGAAGGTCGTTGTCCTTATTTCGATTGCTAGGGTCGTCAACAGTAAGTCCGTCCATATCCGAGGCTTGTTTGTTTTTCGGAACTAATAAATTTTTTCCGTGGTCGGGAAGTTACCCCTACGCACAACCCCCAACCTGGAGGACCAGTTCCCTTTTATACCCCTAGGACGAGGGGCCGGATTTTCCGGAGTCAGTAACCCACTTCGGGGATATGAGTGCTGCCGTTGGCCCATTAAGGGCTCTTCCGCCACCAACTCTTTTCCAACACCCTGACTCAGTGTTGGAGATCCCTATAGACCTGGGGTCCGAATAAGTCAGAGCAGCTCATATAGGGATTGCACTAGAAAGTTCGGCCTAACTGGAACTGTGGGCGCCACCATTGATTCCACCTGGAGAATACGTCCGCTGCCGTCCAGATTAAGAGGAAGTGTCTTAGGGAGAAAACACTCCTCCCCTCTCTCTCGTTTGCTACCACCAACGACCTTCCAAAGGGGTTGGTTACCCAATCTCCAGCCGAGGTACAAGGCACCCAGCAGCCACCAACGCGGAGGTGTAGAGTAGGAGTTGATAGTGAGAGGCTAAGGTGAGAACGCTTGTGTTCCCATATATTCCGAGAGTATAACTGTCATAAAAGAGCCTCTCAAATAAGACATTGCCCTTCGGAGTTAACTCTCGATGTCGAACCGTCGAATTCTCCTGAATCGACCACTTAAACAGGCTGCGGATCATCATGGAGCAGTGCGTTGGAATATATGTATGTTTGTATGTAGCATCTGTTTTTTATTAATTTCGTGAAAGTATTTGACAGCATTAGCAGTAATGTCATCCGGATTGGTTTGCAGTTATAGCAGTTATCAAGGTTTCTTATTAGGGTGCAAAATGTCACGTCTAACAATAGTAAAATGTCAGTTGACTTTTAGGTACGCAGTGGAGTGCAACAAGGTTGTATATTATCACCTTTGCTATTTTTGATCCAGCCTCAGAGGAACGGCACAGTAGAAGAAAATCTCGCCTAAGGTAGCGCGGGAAAGTGGAAAAGGTCTGGACCAAGTTGGTGTGTCAAACTGATTGCAGCTGCCTAACAATTGAACCCAGTTCGAGTCCCATGTCTACGATATCATGGCGCCATAATGATTTACATACATATGTATGTATACTGATGTATGCACATACATACATATGTTTGTAGCTTACTATTTCATTCTGATAAACTATAAAACTTATCTTAAAAATTACGAGCATAAATATTAAATCACTTGACTATTATTAGGAACTTGACGCACTCCAATGCTAGTTCCATAGAAAGTCTAGATAAGCCTGAACTTAAAAAAAAAAATCCTTCTCTTATGAAAAAATAAAACTTGGAGTCGTTTCTATGTGGTCATATGTATACATACATACATATGTATATCCACCACCCATAGCAAGTAATTTTCAATAGTCATTGTCATCAATAGTATCTCTGGTTGCTCCCCAACGCCATAATTTCAAATTTGGTAAGCTACCTTAAAAAATCAAAGAAAAAAAAAAACAAAAAAAAAAAAAATGCAGCAATTCTCTTTCTGTGGAGTTTTTGTGTTCTCCTCGTTCGAAAAGCCGGTTTTGTTTGCATTTCTTCTTTCCTTTTTGGACTTGGTATTGGCTCTCAATTGACCAAGACCAAGAGCACACAACCTATATAGCACCACAAGCACAGCCGGCTTAGAGTACAACCACGGATTGACGGATATTTTACGTTTGCTGCGTCATTTCTACCCTAACCGGTCTGTAACTTCATCAAAGGAATTTTTGTGTACACGCATACGCATAGTATCTCAACAATACACACTCTCATAAGGATTGGGGCGAGTATAGTTTACGAGTTTTTTTTTCTTTTTAAATTTTTATCAAGTTCTAAATGCGTGTATCTGTGGAAAAAGGTTTTCTTCTACCTGTTGCTGGTGCTGATGTTGTACGTTGACTTCTGGATACACAGAGAGATGGTGAGATGCCGACAGCAGCAGCAACAACAACAATAACAACAAGAGCACGACTGATATGCTACAACTGAAACTGGTACTTCTACTATTGTGATTAGGATTGGGACTGGTAGCGGTAGGTACCTGTCTAGCTATCTACATATCTGTGGATACATCTACCCACCTCGATGCCCGTATTTGTAGTTATCGCACGAAACAGCCCGTACACCTCCTCCCTGGTCATTACTCATGTGGTAGACCTAGTAGAGTAGTAAACAACATACAAGTGCCTTTGTAACGTAATATTATGATAGTAATACAATGCTCGTGTTTAAGAAAACTCTTAAATGAAAAAAAAAAAACAAGCCAGATGATGAAGAAAACGAAGACGAAGACGGCAAAGAAGCATGGAAAAATACGTCCACATTGTTGTTCGCTGCATTGGAGGAGCAGAGAGAACACACCAGAGACCAGATAAAGACAAACGACAACCACGACGACGACGACAACGACGACGACGACGACGAAGAGGAAAGAAATACCAAAACCATTTATAGACTTATTTCTCGTTTACGAGAAGTTGCTACGCGCGTTTATCCATCGCCATCCATCCATCTATGTTGCTGGATGTAGCTTGGTCGGCCGAACGACGTTGTATACGTTTTGTGCTCCAAGTCGTGTCGTTTCCCGTGCCAGTGTATTCGTTTCGTATTTGGGGTTATACCTACCTAATTTAAAGCAACTTGAAGTTGTTCACATGGCCAAAACCTGAGTTTCTTCTTTCTTCTCATTAGTCTTGTACTCTCTTACTATACTCACTGTCAAGGTCATTTTGGAGTATAGCCCGTCGGGTTTGAGAATTTGTTCGTTTTTTCTTTTTTTTTTTCTTTACACTTGTTGGATGTATCGTGTACTACAATCATGAATATGATGGGAAATTATTTGTTTTTTTTTTTGTATACATACATATGTATGTATGTACATACATATATTTGGTCTAAAAATATTTAAAGTTTTTATTTATTTAGTTAGAGAAGCGGTTGAATCAGCTTATCAGTCGTTTTCTTTTTTTTTGTTCACAATAAGCTCATAAGAATAAATTGTTAAACCTTAACCGGAATGAAGCTGATACAGATAAGCAATTATTTAAACGAATATCTACCTACATATCTACTCATACTTATGTAGGAATAAAAAAAAAAAAAAATACAAATAAATAAATTTTATTAAATAACCATCAAGATTGCACTTAAGAAACGTGAGTCAAGGTAAAGAACTCTTGTGTATTTAACTGGCGTGAGTATGACTATATTTAGGTTTGTAGAGTCACCGTATGATTAGTTCTCGAAAGCTGATAGGAAAGACCTGGGTAGGGAGCATGTAAGGATGGGATATTGTATAAAAGGCATAACCTTCAGTACGGGCAGGCCCTTTCCGAGCAATACTGTTTCAAACATCTTCTGAAGACAACCGAAGTCTCTATAAAAAGGTTAGGAATGACTACAACTCAATTTTAAAGCGTGCGAGATCTATAAGTCAGGCAAAACATACTGCAATGTCTTGAAGGCAAACTCTGAATCATCGTTCATCCCAGTTCCTGTCTAAATTGATCAAAATATGACTGACTCTTTCGAAAACCCGCTCGAGTCCTAAAAGATCTTAAGAGTAACAAGTCTTCAGGTCCAGACGGGATATCTTTCCTTGTGGCCTTCTACTCTTGCTCTCTACTCTACGTAAGCTCTTTTACCTGTAATCCTACAGGAATCGATTCCCCCTAAAAAGTGCGATGAAACCCCCCTTTAAACTACCAACCCATAACTCTAACATCGAAAGTAAGGTCATGGAAAACATTATAAAGGGTGGTGCATCTATTGGTTTCTTTTTGAATCATAAGTATATTATTTTGACACTGACAGCTCTTGTGTGCTCAAAAAATTGACAGAAACTTAATATTATATTTTCGGTTTATAAAATTGATCGCCTTAGTCGAACGTTGGAAACTAATGTAAAGTTGCTTACAAAGTCGATGCTGTGTTGCCGAAACAGTGCGAATTTTGAAAAGAATTTTTAGTCGAAATACATAATACACCAACTGAAGCTGCTGTGCGCAAGTTTGTGATAAAAGTTGGTGACACTGGTTTGCTGATTAATAATCGAACATATTCCCGTATTCGTAGATTTTACTACTGTTTCTTGGGCGTTAAAGAAGAACTGATCCTAAGTCATGGACGTAAATTGAATACGCAATTCATTTTCCCTGTGAATGCCCAGAAAATGGTTTTAGGAAAATAATACTTTTTACTGCCAACTATGGCATTGAATGCGATGAATAAATGATTCACAAAGATGCCAACAAACCAAACTAACATCCCAACATAGTGTAGGCTAACCAACTTCTTTTTTTATGCTTTTGGGTCTTTTAACCCCTAAACAGCATTGCCGCTCGGACACGATGACACAATTGGACACCGCTTTTTAAAATGAGATCAAATTGACACTTGTCCAAAATCTTGAACACTTTTGGACGCTTTTTGATAATTCAAGCACAAAACTATCAAAAAATTCAGTTTGAACCATATACCAATGGGTCCAAGGCAAGCAGTCGCAGAATGTAAACTAGTTTAGCGTTTAGCTCATTCAGAATCATTAATTCAAATCGATAAACAAAATTACACAATGGAGTTGGTTTGTTCAATACACGAAATGTAGTACTGAAGAGGAGAGGACAGAAACGCTTAAGTTAACGAAAGCTTTC
Source organism: Xylota sylvarum (assembly GCA_905220385.1). Classification (NCBI taxonomy): domain Eukaryota; kingdom Metazoa; phylum Arthropoda; class Insecta; order Diptera; family Syrphidae; genus Xylota; species Xylota sylvarum. Next base: position 151,202,969 of record LR999957.1, on the reverse strand, counting down.
GGAACAAATTGAAAAAGGAAAGTACTGTGTTCTGTTTAATATGCGAGGGATGAGACTAATTGGGAAGTGCAATGTAAATTTTACAATTAGAATAATTAGCAAATAAATTGCCAAGAAAAACAGCTGATTTTGACAGTTTTCATAAAACTGTTCCACACCAAATCTGGGTGCAAAAAATGTTGTTCCTGAGCATAGATAGTATAAATGAACAAAAACATTACTTGAATGTACTGAACTGTAAGTTGACACATCTTTTTTTTTGATACTTTTATGTTCCACTGAACGCTCTGTTCAATTTCGAAAATCTGATGTATCTCAGTTAAAAAAACAACTTGATAACTCAAGCTCTCCTCTGAACTAAGAAAGAAAAACGCTTTGAAGTTAGAAAATCAATTTTCATTCAAATGCCTATAATAAAGAATGTCGCATTAACGCAGAGTTTATTTGAAAAGTTCTGATGTTTTTATTTTAATAAAGAGTGTAGATATTGAGGTTAATTTTGGAACACAATATCCGAAAAATTGCAGCTTCACTGATGGCACTCGTCGTTGGTCCTTTTGATGAAATTTTCGATAATATTTTGGCATACTGTCGGCTCAATTTCATCAATGGCGCGACGAATTTTGTCTTTCAGTTCAGGAATTGTTCATGGATTATTGGTATATACCTTTTCTTTCAAAAAACTCCAAAGAAAGAAAACCAATCGCGTACGGCGAGAAGGTACATACATTGTAGTGACTGTAAGATCCACGATATTTTCGAACCGCCTCCTCACAAACTTTACCATTTCGGTAGTTGATTTTAACAATTTCTATTCGTTGTGCGTCCGTTTAATTCTCCATGACTAAACCTTAATGTTCACATGACAGCTGTCAAACAACAACGCTGTACAACTGAGATGCTAAATTCAGAATAGGCAGTCATTATGAGACACCCTTAAGATTCTGATGATGAAAACATAATTCAACAGAAAAAAAAAGCAAACGTTTCTGCAGCGAATTAAGTAAATATGATCGGCCAGGTACTATTTAGAAAGAGTCAAAATGGCGATGTCAGGAAATGGGATATCAATTTTAACTGCCTAGATAGGTGGCACTCAAATTTTAAGTTCTTAACCTTATAGTTTTAAATATGTATGTACATAACGTGGTCCTGTTTTCCTAAAACCATTTTGGCATTTCCATTGAACTAACCAACGTGTCAAATATGTACAAATTTGAGTGAAATAGAATTTAAGATGATGGTCGGTTAGACCGCGCCTCAAGATGTTCGAAATATTGGGTACTTATCATCAAACGGATTTATATATACCTATTCACACAGTTTTAATTGACAAAACAAGGGCTGGTCGCAGTGAAATGTACAGACTGAAATTTTGGAAATTTTGGACAGGCTCAGCCTCATTTTTTCAAAATGTGTAACATTTGCAGAAGTTAAATTACATATGCTTATATACCAACTTTTAAAAGTTCTATTTCAAAAAAATTACAAACGGGTTTCTTTCTTTCCTAGATATTAGTCATATTTCAAGTGACTGACCGCACAACATACATACTTTGTAACTTGAAGTATAAACACGTACAGTAAGTTTCCAAATTAAGCAGAATTAAAATTGTGAAGTTTTTCTTTTTTTTGAAGGTGGTCCTGTATAACAGACTGTCACTACTTCTATCGATAAATAGGTATTTACTTAGAAAGAATTTATCCGAAATATTTGAACCGGTAAGGCTTCGCCATCACTAAAAGCCATTTATTCAAAATGTCATTTGAATAATATATCACTGTATTTTGCACAAGATCATCAATAACAAAGATCTATCCCACACAACTGTGTGTATTCGGCAGATCGGCAAAATACAAACTCTTATGTAACCACTGGGCATCAGTGCAAACAAAGAAATTCATTTATTTTAATTTGAAACTAATTAAGATCCCAACTAGAGAGGACAGCTACTATATTTTCTTGTGAACAATACATATATTTAAACTTACTGAATGTATGTACATACATATGTACATATGCGTGATTCAGAGCCTGCGCTGCGCCCACTAATCTTCGTTCAGTTTTCTTCCAAGACTCCTTTCAGATAATTATGCCGGTTGATCGGTGTGTGTTTTGGATTTATTTTTATTTTTATTTTTCTTTTTGTACACTTTTTACCGCTTGGTATTGTTATCATCAAATTGTGTAATGTTGTGTTACTACTATATTATCAGATCTCACAAACAAGAACACACATGATTTTTTAATTTTATCGTTTTTTTCTGGCCTTTTGCATAATACAACATCTTGATCGATGTCAGGCGAGGTAACAATGCCAGGGTGACACTTTAAATCACTAGCACTATCATGCTACACCATAGAAACTCAATTAAACCACACAAACGAATTCATATTAAAATTTTGAATTTCACAAAAATAAATTAATTTGAGATCACCCGTCGAACAAAACATATATACGAAAGAAAAAAAAAAAATTATAAAAAAAATAATAAAAAAAAGTAAAAAAAAAAATTCCGCATGTAAACTGTCGAACGGTCGTGATATCTTTTCAGAACTATGAAACATACTAAGCGCAAACAATCGGCCAGAGAACTAGTCCTAAAAACGAACGCAGTACTACTCAGAGACGGCGGCGCGGCACAGTACCACAACCACACATTGGAACCGAACCCCAAAACTCCGAGTCGCGAACCACACACAACAACACTATAAGCGGCAAATCAACAACAACGGCGGCGGCGGCGGCGGTGGCGGCGACCCAATACAACATACAGCAAAAAAAAAAAAAAAAAATAACAAGACGGTCGAGAGATTCTCTGTAGACCAGTCTGTGTGTTGTTTGTAGGAGCCCGTCCGTAATAGAGAGGAGGCCAGGCAACACCAACCAACTCAATCCCATATGAATAAAAAAAAAAAAAAAAAAATGAATTCTATTCAATCCAATCGGTTTCAGTTCATCTTAATTTTCCTTCTGCTTCTACTTCTCCTGCTTCTTTGTCGTCTTCTTCAGCCTTTCGCTCTCGCGGTTTTACAACTCTACTACGGCCACATACTACAACAGTCAACAACCGATCTGATCTGATGGCGATATGATCGTGACAGAAAAAAAAAACCAACATCGTACACATAACGACACTTAAATAAAAATACATACATACATATGTACATAGATATTACTCAGATCAGACATAGGGGGCATACACACGCAAAAGCTCCTACTTTTACACTGCTTAGTTAAGCTTAATAGTTTAAAGATGATTTCCCAAATTTGTGCTTGAAGAGGACTTTTAACATTTTTCAGCAAACATTTTATTTTGATAAAACTTTCCAAAATCTAGTACATATTCAATATTGTAAAAAAATATTGATTTTAAAAAAAATATGAATATGAACCAATAACTTAAAAATATCGCATTCATATGGGTCATTGACATTCCACCTTTTCATGAACTTACTAGTGAAGTGTATCATTTTCAAACAATAGGCGAGTTTCCTTTTGAGTTCAGAGCACAAATTTAAGTTTCCGAGTCCAATTTCAATTGTTTTCGATTTTTCATTGTTTTACTGTCATTACTGTCAAACACCGTGGTCGGGTTTTGGTCAGAGTGCAGCCAGAATCTTCAATGAAATTCATGGAATTGGAATTAAGCATCTCAACAACATCAATTAATTGCATTTTGACCAAAATTTTGAAAAGTATGCGCACGGTTTGTTCCGTACAAGTTGACTGATGACCAAAAATTGCTCAAAATTCGAAAGACATTAGGAGGGCAAAGAGGACACAACTTTCTTTACAACATTGTGACATGGTGGTATTTTTGATAAACTCGCCTTTTAATAAACTCGCCCCCTGGTAGTCCACTTCAGTATTGTTTTGTCGAAGTTGTTTGTGAACGTAAAAAGTGTCTACTTGGTATCGTTTATAGACCATATAGCCATTTACTGGAAAACTATTCTCCAAACTATTGGAAAACTATTCTATGTGGTGATTTCAATTGCAATGTATTGAATTATGAGGGCTCTGTGATATTTGTTCGTTGCATGAAAATTCTTGGCTTGGATATAATAAACACGACTGTCCCCACGGACTTCACTCATACCAGTACCCTTTTAGACGTATTCCTCTCCAATGACTGTCAAAACGCTTTCTATAGTCAGACTTCAGCTCCTGCGTTCTCGAAACACGACCTAATCTTTGCTACTTTTGACTTTCCTCATAGCGAAATATTTACAAAATACACGTACCGAGACTTCAAAAATCTAAATATTAATGTTCTGGAGCGTGATATTCAAAGCATTAATTGGCTTCCAATTTATTATGAAGTATCTACAGATACTCAAGTTGATATCTTTCAAAACATTCTATTGCTATTATACAATGCACACGTGCCGCTCAGAACCAAAGTTATAAAATATCCTAACAACTCATGGTTTACACAGGAAATTATTGATTTAAAAAACAATCGTGGTATAGCCTATAAAAAGTGGATACGATTTAAACTCCCAGAATTTCAAAACAGTTTCCGCCAACTGAGAAATCTGGATCTGGATAAACACTTTGACCACAAGTTACCATCAAGAACTCTTTGGCATAATTTACGTGAGCTTGGCGTTGGACGGAAAAATAAATAACGTCGATCCCAATCAGTTTAATAGAGAATTCACGAAAGTGCAAACGACATCCAGCATGAATACCGACCCACTGGATATAACATTTAATGGCTTTGAGTTTGCTTGTATTGAACAAGCTGATGTGATCAAGGCTATACTCAAAATTAAGTCTAAAGCTGTTGGTATCGATGGAATTCACCCGATTTTCATAAAAATCTTACTACCCTATATTCTTCCAGTCATAACACATATTTTTAATAATATTATACTGACTTCCACTTTTCCAAGCGCTTGGAAAATTGCGAAAATTCTTCCAATTCTTAAAAAGGAAGCATCCGCCAACTCTCCAGCTGAATATAGACCTATTGCCATCCTTCCCTTTTTGTCAAAGGTGATGGAAAAGACGCAACAAATTACTTTGTGCAAATCAATCCGGCTTCAGACCCCATCACAGTTGTACGTCTGCTTTATTAAAAGTAACAGATGATATCCGAGCAGCGATGGATAAAGACCTAATATCTTTCGTGAATCTACTTGACTTTTCCAAGGCCTTTGATACAGTGAATCATATGAAGCTTCTTTTCAAACTCAAGAGGTTCTTCGGCTTTTCTTCATCTGCTATGAAGCTCATTAAAACATACCTTGGTGGAAGACAACAAGCCGTTGCTGTTCATAATGATGTATCGAACTTTATTGCAACCTCAGCGGGTGTACCTCAAGGATCTATACTGGGTCCATTATTATTTACGATATTCATCAATGACCTTCCGAAAGCAATCAAATACTCTTCGCTACATATGTATGCTGACGATGTACAACTGTACCTGAGGCCTTATAGAGGATGCAGCCTATAAACTCAATGAAGATCTTCGCAAAATTCTAGACTGGTCTGAAAATAATTCGCTGAGACTGAACCCAACTAAATCAAAATGTCTTGTTATTAACAGAAGCACCATGCATAACTATAATTTTCCTAACATAATGCTCCGAAATGAACCAATTGAGTTCGTTGACAAAGATAAGAACCTTGGTGTATGGTTTAACAATACTTTAAGTTGGAATGACCACATCTCCACTATTATAGGCAAAGTCTATGGTTGCCTAAGGAATTTGTCTGTATCACAGTCTTTCACTCCTTTGCATACAAGATTAACGCTTGTGAGGGCTCTATTGATCCCAATTTTTACTTACGGCTGTGAAATTTTTTGTTGCAGTAGTTCATTCATTAGACGTAAGCTCAACATTGCTTTCAACAACATCACCCGGTATGTTTATGGATTAAGGCGCTATGATCATGTTTCGCGATACTCCAAAAATATATTGGGATGTAGTCTTGATAAATATCTCCAGTATTGCACAATCAAATACCTGCATAAAATTATTATTACCAAACAGCCGCAATTCTTATTCGAAACACATTCAACCCGGTCCTTAAGTCTTATCCAACCGCGTATCTATTACCAAAGCTCAGAGCGACAATTTTTCGTTCATGCCATTCATCTTTGGAACTCACTTCCTCTCAGTGTTAGGAGACTTTACAATGCGAACAATTTTGGTAAAACTCTCTTTCGGCATTTGGCAGAATAAATCAAAAACGTACATTTTGTAATTTCACAAAGGCAACTTTTACTTTTTCTTTTACTTATTAGTTGTAATAATTTAACTTTTTAATTTACTTATACCTTATAATCTATCATGAATCTGAACGCCACTGTATGAATTTTTGAATTTTTTATTGTATACAATTTCTCATTTATAACTTAAAGATTATGTAAATCTATTGTAAATGATGTTACTTAATTAATAATAAATAAATAAATAAATAAATAATAGACCTATTAAATAAGTATAAGGTCTTAGAACTGCTGACGGGTGTCCTTATTTCTTCAACAAGGTATAGAATGAACTGCGAGATGAGCTAACTCTGGAGCATGCCACATATAGTTGATTATAAGAGAAACAGTCAACCCTTAAATCAACCTTACCTTCTTTAAGGACTGACCTTGAACTTTTGATTGTTATGGAAACTGCAGTCCTTTGAAACAAATTTGGTAGTTAGATGAAATAAGAGGGAAGCATAAACACAGTTTACCCTTGGCCGCAACCGATAAAGAATGTCGCCTCTATCACATTCTTACGGAGGATTTTCATCTGGAACCCCCTTCAAACATTAGTTTGTGTGAACGAAGTTAGTTTGTGTGAGCCATATCTACTACTGTGTCTTTCATAAACACTGTAAAAACCAATACTGGGATTAATAAGAACAAACTATTAAATAGTTTACGTTCTTGGTCTTACAAGGCCGACTTCGTGAGCAAAAAATTTTAAACGATTCAGAAATGACACTCGTTTGTCATGTAAAGTTCTATTTTGAACAAAAATTGAGGCAAAAAATCCTACATTGTCCCAAAGGTAGTGGCGATTTTTGGTCGTTCGTCAAAAGCATAAAAAATTGTTCCTCATCCCTCATTCTAACGCTCGTTCACAATGACATTCAATCTGTCAGCTCTTTAGAGAAGGCCAATCTGCTTGCAGCCCTTTTCGCTGCAAATGGATGGGACAAATCCATTTTCGCACTCGTACAGTGACAAGAGTACTTAAAGATCTTAACATAAACAAATCCACTGGTTCAGATGGTATGTCATCCATTATTCTGAAGAGGTGTTCTTCTACGCTGGCAAAACCACTGCCGAAGCTTTTTCAACTATCCTACTTTTTTGGACTCTTCCCGAGTAGATGGAACACAACATTTGTTCAGCCCGTCTCTGAAAAAGACGAATCTTCTTCTACTTCCAACTATCGACCCATTGCACTTACAGCTTATGAAATACATATTTGGAATCACGAAAACTCCTCAATGACCGATAGTATGGTTTACGTAGCAAAATTTTTACTGGTGATTTGATGGTATGATGATTTAAAGAAAAGTGAAACCACTCTCTACATCATTCTGCTGAATGCAAGATTGTTGCGCTTGATATTTAAAAGGCATTTGACTGTGTTTGGCATCGAGCCCTTTTATTCAAAATGCATGCATTTGTCATCGATGAAGCGCTTCTTTAATGGAATAGAAACTATCTTTCGAAATGTTCAATTCAAGTTGTTTTGGACTGTACCACTCTGCTGTCGACCATATAAATGCTGGTGTCCCACAAGGCTCTGTTTTGTCTCCAACCCTCTTTCACTTTTTTCGTTGACGACAGTATCCTCAGCTTCTCATGTTGGCTCCCAGACTTACGTCCTTGCCCTTAGGCCACACTAACCCGAAGTTGCTATTAATGAAACAATATGTTTATTTGGACAATTAAGTTTTTTTCCATTACTTTTTAAGATGATATCGATCAAGTGGGCATCGCGATTGTTGATGACCATTCCGGTTCTTTTTACCGCATTTTTAATCGTTTTGGCGAGAACTTCGGGCGATAAGTTCTCGCACTCTTGTCGGATATAGGCTTTCAGATCTTCCAGAGTCTATGGCTTGTTCTCACAGATCCGTGACTTAAAAAAAAAACAAAGAAGTCTGGAGCGATCAAATCGGGCTATCTTGCCGACATGTCCTCCAGTTCCAATTCATCAATTTACGGGAATAAAAACTTGTTAATTATGGTTCTGTATTGCGTAATGTAGGCGTAATGCCGTGACTTTGATAAGATGTAATGACTGGTCGTGAATGGTTCGTGGATTCTTAGTGCTCCAGAAGCGCAAATTTTATTGGTTTACGTATCCGTTCAGATGGAAATGGACCACTGCGTCGATCGTTGAGGCTTAAGAGAGCGTGAGCGTAGTTTAGACACAATTGATGATGGACCGTCTGCACTTTGCAAGGGAATATGTTCAACTCTTTCAATAAAATGCGCTGCAGAGACGATTAGTGGCCATTTGCGTGGCACGTCGTCTGGTCGACGACGATATTCTCATCGGAACGAGCACTACGAGTCCTTTCGGCGCCTCACGTGTTGTTCCAGTCTCTTTGAGGCGAGCGGCTATACGCCTTAGTGTTTGACTAGTTAGCATAGGACGGCCGGGATATCTGCGCCAAAATCACTGACGAAGAATTCCGTAAAAAAATAGTATAGCATATGGGAGGAGTATAGCGTTCCATTGCTTGTCGACTTGTAATCTGCATCTGTTTACTTCACAAACGACTTGTAAATTATAGCATCTTACGATAAAATGATACATTTTGGGCCAGGAACACAACCGTCCCAAGCTCGAGTATAATGCTCTAGACCGGCGAATCCAAAACCTCTTTGCATCTGCTTGATAGAAAAGAGATAAAGAAGAGTTAAGTATATAGATTGCTTCCTAAATCGTACAACACAAATGCTCTACCAAGCTCACATTACAATCCTCAAACATTCAAAACCAACGTTCATCGGTATCTCCTATCTTCTCTCCCTAATTTACTTACCGCCCGCTCTATGTCTTAAGATAATTGAGTGCGTGTGGATTATAAAAAAAAACCTACATCTTACTAAAAACCTAGGCAAAGTCTGTACAACTTGTAGCCTAATTCACGAACAATTGCATTTAAAAAACCATCACCAAGAGCAATCAAATGCCTGGTATTTTTGATCAACTTTGAGTTGGCCACCTACAGTAGGGTTATTTCAAGACATTCTGTAAAACTAACAAGTAAAGCAACCTCTATTTTGTTTTTTATTTCGATTTGCTCTTTCGTCTGTGAAGTATTTGATTTTCGTTTTCGTTTTTTTTTAATGCCGTAACCAAATTAAACATCTCGAGAGCGAAAATGAAAAAAAACAACCCAGTCGGCTTCCGAAATGAAACAGTCAGGTTTATTTTCCTGATTTACTTTATTTAATTTTTTTTTTTTTTTTTAACCACACATTTATGTTTACAAACGCACGCGTAACGTGTGCGGGAGGGTTAGACGGGATGAGGAGGAGGGTTAAGGTTCTATCGAATATGGACGACGACGACAACGAAACGATTGCGGAGAATTTACGCTACCACGCCATTGCTAAGCGTTGATCAAACGACGACGACGACGACGACGACGACCGACGACGAGTCGATCAACAGATTTGTGTAGGAGAAGGAGAAGGAGATCAAACGGACAGCGGGCAAGGAACGTAAGAAACCAGCTTAAAAACTAGCCATAGCAAGCCACCAATAACCGCAGGCAAGGCTCTTCGTATCCGCGCCGAACTCAGATACAGTCAGCAGATATCACATCCGAAGAGAGGCAATGAAAGAGAAAACAAACTATTAAAAGGAACGTGGAGAATTATTATCATTGCTTGTTTTCTTTATTAACAATAACGCATTCTTCACAAGTCGTCAAATTGCACACACAGTTCTTTCCTTGTTCATTCTTTCTCATACGAGTATGTATGTAGGTATATTTTTTCTATTTTGTTTTCTTTTTATTGTCGTTTAGCTTAACGTATGTGTGTAATTCAATTTATAGGGTTGATCATACATGATTTGGTGGTTAGGTGCGCTAACAAATAATTTTAGAAAAATTAGTTTTTGTTGTTTGTTGTTTAGCAACAGAGCATGGGAAGCCTACAGTTGGCCCTACTACTTTTAGACCCTTGGCTTGGGGGCTAATGGGTAGTGATGCGAATATACATATGAGAGCAAAAGAGTTCTCACGATAGCCTCTTACTATCAACTCGTAGTCTATACCTCCACGTTAGTGTCAGCTGGGCGCCGAACGCGTATCCGGACGTCTCTCAACGATTCCTATGTCGCCAGCATCAAGTGCCGAAGACCAGTGGTAATGCTGGCAATATGCCATCAGAAGTGCCACCACCAGAAAGCCCTGCTTTGACGAAGAATGCCGTCAAGCACATGCAGCTGAGCAAGAGGCATACAAAGCGGCGCTGCAAAGAAGGACGAGGGCTGCTATACGAGCAGAAAAGACGGGAAAAATATCGGCTTCACTGAAAGACGAAAAAGGATCACAAGAAGCTCGCGATCGAAGATACTGAAAGATTATTCTCCAGGAATAATGTACGGAAGTTTTACCAAAAGGTGAAAAGAACGTATCAAGGCATCACAACCCGTACATAAGTCTATAGAGATGCAAAAATAAACCTTGTATTAGAGTCGCAGTCTCTGCTGAGAATACGGGAAACCTTCTTCTGCAGACTGTATAACGGCGACGAAGACCAACAGCCCGCTGTCAGGCAGAATGACCTATTAAATCTAGACGATGATAGCCAAACTTCCGTCCACCTTACCAAAACGAAGTGAGTATAGCAATATTCAAACTTAAATCCAACAAAGCTGCTGAACCTGACGGCTTATCAGCAGAACTTTTTAAAACAGCTGGAAATGACCTGGTAGAGAGCATGCGACAACTCATCTCTAAAATTTGGTCAGACGACTGTATGCCTGATATGTGAAATCTCAGCATCGTTTGCCCGATCTACAAGAAAGGAGATCCCCTCAATTGCGCCAACTACAGATGTAGGTATTAGTTTCCTCACCATCGCGTAGAAGATCTTATTTCCAATACTGTGTGAACTCCTCAAACCCTTCGTCAACATTCTGATTGGCCCCTATCAGTGTGGTTTCAGACCAGGAAATCTTCACACTTCGCCAGATCTTGAAAAAAACTCATGAAGTCCAAATCGATACCCATCACCTTTTCATCGATTTGAAGGTTGCATATGCCAGTATCTATAGAGACAAGCTATACAGAGCCATGTCTAGTTTTCACATACCTGCCAAACTCGTCCATTTGTGCAAGATGACGATGAAAAATGCTGGCTGCTCTATCAAGATCGATAACGACCTAACCGAGACCTTTTGTCATGATATTTTTTCAACACCATACTTGAAAAGATTGTGCGAAACTCACAAGTCAACACCGAAGGCACAGTCTTTCAATAATCTGTACAACTACTAGCGTATGCCGATGATATTGACATTATCAGAACTCAGCGGGCTGTCACCGGTGCGTTTGCTAGTATTGAAACGGATGCTGCCAAAATGGGTTTAGCGGTAAACGAGGGCAAAACCAAGTATATGTTGTCAACAAGAAGGGACACATAACATCGACGAATTGGACAGACCGTCACAATAAACGGCTGCAACTTTGAGATAGTAAGGGACTTTCTCTACCTCGGCTCTGCTATCAAATCTGAAAACAACACCTCAGCAGAAATAAAGCGAAGAACAACTCTTGCCAATCGAGATCTTAGATTCGATTAGATTAGATTACATATTGAGGTGGGATCCAGTCACCATATCACTGCGGCCACAAATGGGCCTATTGTGATTTCCTCCTATTAGAGCTCACTCATGATACCTGAGTTAGTAATGAGTCCTAGAATATCTTTCAGTGAGCTAGCAGATATGTCCTCTGCTTCTAGGTAGAATTTCCCTAAGTGACGATGACGTGTTCCGATTAGACAGTTACAGTGACACAAAATGTGTTCTGCTGATTCTTCGTCCTCGTTGCACATTCTGCAAGTGCTGTCTTGAGTTATTCCCAGTCATAAGGTGTTCTTTGACTTGACAGTGTCCAGTAAGGAATCCTGTGATTATACGAATCTGACTTCTAGTTAGACCTAGAAGTTGTTTCGTTCTTGTAAGGGAAATGTTTGGCATGAACATTTTGGCTTGTCTGTTACCTTCGGTTTTCGTCCAGTAATGGTTAGCTTTATTTTTCAGCCAATTTTTAATGCAGTGTTTCGCAGTGTTTATGGGTAGTCCACAGAATGGTCTTGGGATCATGAAGGTTGATGTCGATCCTTTTCTGGCTAGTATGTCTGCCATTTCATTGCCTGTATGTCCACTGTGTCCTGGCACCCAAATGAGATGAACTCTATTTGTGCTGGCTAATGACATAAGTAATTGAAGGCAGTCCCATACTAGTTTTGATTTGATTTCTTATGCCTTAATGGCTAGAAGCGCAGCTTTGCTGTCAGAGAGAATAAAAATGTTCTTATTTGTTATAGATCTGTTGATATTTTCTCTGAGACATAGTTCTATAGCAAAGATTTCCGCTTGGAATACGGAGTTACATTTGTTCATGCTTGTGTAGATGAATGTTTTTGTATTGACACCGTATACTCCAGCCCCAACTCCTTCATTTGTTTTTGATCCATCTGTGTACCATACTAGGGAGTCGCTAGTAAATGTGGGTTTATTCTGTTCCCAGTTATGGCGGTCTGGGAATGTAACCTTGAAGTTTTGGCTGAAGTTAAATTTTGGTAGACAGTTATCCGTTAGGGTGATTCCAAGTAGTTCATCTTTGCTTAATTCTACGGCAATGTCTGGATGGACTAGCTTGGATCTGTTGTCATTTTCAGATCTGAGCATAAAGGCGTTAGTTAGAGCTTCTCTCTGTATCTGAAGATGTAATGGTGGGAGATTAAGGATAACTTCCAGCGCTGCAGTAGAGGTTGTTCTCATAGCGTCCGTAGTGCATACACAAGCTAGTCTTTGAAGTTTATTGAGCCTGTCTCGTGTAGACCTCTGCTTCGTTTTTTTGCCACCATACCGGTGCTGCATACGTGACGATTGGTCTTGTTATGGCTGTGTAAAGCCACAGCATAATTTTGGGGTTTATACCCCAGCTCTTACCTACTAGACTTCTGCTGGTCCATTAGGAGAACCTAGCTTTATCTATGGTTTTCGTGAGGTGAGAGTTCCATGTGAGTTTTTCATCTAGGGTTAGGCCCAGGTATTTGACTTCTTTTGAAAACTCAATTGCTTCACCAAACAGTGTGGGTTTTTGTAATTTGCTTTTATTTTTTCTTTTTGTGAAAGCAACTATGGTGTTTTTTTTAGGATTGACGTTTAGGCCAACTTTTTTACACCAATCAGCAACTAGGTTGAGTGTCCTCTGGAGGAGTTCCGAGATTGTTTCTTCGAATTTGCCTCTGATTAAGATCGCAATGTCATCTGCGTATCCTTGGACATAGAAACCGTTATTGCTGAGTATGTTTAGCAGTGCATTTACTACGATGGACCATAATAGGGGGGAGAGAACACCACTCTGGGGACAACCTTTCGCAGCTTTGACTCTAATTCTGTCACTGCTTTATCCATTTACACGTGGTATTATCTACTCCTGTGTTTTGGATGCATCTGTATATTTGGGCATGTTAAGTGTTGTCGAAAGTTCCTTCGATGTCAAGGAAGCAGCCCACCGCAATTTCTTTGTCTCTGAGAGATTTCTCAATCTTCGTGATGAGTTCCTGAAAAGCATGCGTAGTTGATTTTCCTGGTTGATAGGCATATTGGTTTTTGTGAAGTGGATTCCTATGTAGCGGACCATCCCTGATATGTCTATCAAGTGTTTTTTCCATTGTTTTTTTGGAAAAAAGAGGTGAGGCTGATAGGTCGGTATGATTTTGGTAGATCAGTTGGTCTACGACCTGCTTTAGGTATAAATTTAACAGTTACCTCTTTCCAGCTTTTTGGTATGTAACCCCAGGCAAGGCTTGTTCTAAAAATGTTGATAAGAATCGGGAATCGGAATCGCTTTATATGGGTCAAATGAATTTATGGCCCATTTTATTTTCCCTTCTTGAAAAATTTCTCTAGATCTCATCCAGTCCTCTCTGGTTGGTCTGTTGATCCTTCTCTGGAGAGGATTAGCAGGAGAGATAGGGACTTCACTTATGGTGAAGTTTGGGAAGTGGGTTTCGGCTAGGAGCTGTAGTGTCTGTAGACCGTTTTCCACGTAGGTCCCATTAGGTTTTTTCATTAGACCGATTTGATTAGTGTTCTGTTTTGATAGAATTCTGTGGATACGAGCACTGCTACGAATATCGGACAGATCTTGGCAGAATTTTTTCCATGATTCTCTTTTAGCTCTTCTAATTTCTCGGTTGTACTTGGTGAGTGTTTCAAAGTACATAGCCCATTCTCCATCACGCTTTGCCTTGTTAAAGAGCTTCCTTGTGGATGATCTTAGTCTGGCGAGTTTATTATTCCCAATCGAGATCTTAATCATCCCAGTCCTGCTTTATGGCACTGAAGCTTGAACTCTATCTAAATCAGATGAAAATATCTTCAGTCGCTTCGAGAGATAGATTCTTCGTTAAATTTTTGATCCTGATCGCGTTGACGGGCTTAGGAGAAGGAGATTCAACGACGAACTATACAAGTTGTACAGCGACATAGACCTAGTCACAAAACTGCGCATTAGTCATTTGAGATGGTTAGGACATGTAAAGCGAATGGACAGCAGTGCTCAGGCCCGCAGAGTCTTCGGATCAAACCCGAAGAATATAACGAAGAGCTTAAGATTCTTGGAACACAGCACAAGGTTGTGCAATATAGATATATGTATGTAGATGTCGTAGTCAGTTTAATAAATGGAAAAAGATACAATAGATAGTGTATTGTGGTACCCGCTTCAGACAGATTGTAGCTTTTCTGTACTGTTTTGATTGTACTTATGTTTTTAAATACAAGTGAACTATAATCACTTAAGGTTTAATTCTTTGCCTTCCACATGTGTTTTTTTTGCAATTCTCTAGAATCGAATTAGTTAGTAATGTTATGTAGTCATTGATGAACCAATAAAACCGGACAATAATTAAAGTTACATAACTTAGCGCAGATATGAGTTTGTCTCATCTTGTTCTCGTCTTTAACTTATAACGAATGCAATAGAAATACCTTTCCCTGAATGTGAGCCTGGTTATTGTTTCGATAACAACGTGTTTGTGTTCACCAAACACACAATAGAATAGTTGGACCGCCATTAAATGCGCATGCATACTCGAAGATGCATTTTGGAAACGATCTGAAAAAATCGTAGGCTTTTACATTTGGATTTTATTTTAATTTTATAGACACACTTACAATGTTGTCTCGTTTTTTGTTTTTTTTTTGCGTGGGTATGAAATGAAGGTGATTTTTTTATATTAGCTTAATTTGTAAATGCATAATAATCAGACAGCGAGACCTGAATATTAAGAATACAATATTATGGATAAGGGCGGAGGTTACAGAAATGTGTTAATGATCAAAATAAATAAATAAGTTTTAGTGGTGAAAATATAAATTTGTGTCGCTTATGACGAAGTTAAAGCTGATATTGGTACGTATGGTGAAGAAGAATTCACCGGATACATTGAGCAAGGTAGAAAGAAAAGCATTGCCATTACTGGTGCTCTGTGCACTACGCCCACGGCTGCACTCTAGATGTTTCTGTATCTTTTACCACTTGGTCTACAAATAAAACTACGGACAGGTAATAGTGCCCTTCGACTCACTAACGTAGGGCTTTTCAAGCCCAATACGACATCCTCGGTACCACACGAAGTAATGTAGTCTGAAAGGGATGATTGGCAGAGAAAAGTCGCCTCTTTACAAAGTGAGATTGCACTATACACAATGGTTCCAAACCAGTGAGGGTACGGGCTCAGGTATATGTATACTCCAGAGACATAAACCTCCAAGTGGTCCTGAGACTTCCAGACACACGCAGTGTATTCCAAGCAGCAAACCTGCTTAATTAATAGAAATGGCATCAATATCTGATAAGAATATCGTCATCTGCATTGATAATCAGGCTGCGCTTAGGGCGTTAGGATCCAATATCATTAAAATCTGAATTACTCAGAAATGCTCAGGGCACTATGTACGCAGAACCGTGTCAGATTATGTTGAGTATCAGGACACTGCGATATAGAGCGTACTGGACAAGAAAGGATGAGAGAATCCAGAAAGCGATGCAGTTAGAGGAGTAAAACTACCAATCTATGTGGCTAAAAGGATCATTTTCGATAGGATCATCAATATGGCTGACCTAAAATGGTCCAACCTAGGAGGACATAGGGTGCCTAATGCCTTGTGGACTATATAGCATAGCAAAAACACCTTAAAAAGTACATCTTTGAAAACTTAGAGAAAGCTGTAGAGAGATAATATCTATGGAAGAAATGGTTTACTTTTGTCACCGTAATGGTTCTCTAGGGATCGGGGTACCTAATGCCTTATGAAAAATTCATAACCATACACTATATACATTTTTTTTTTTTTTTTATGGAAGGGGAAATCTTCTAAAAGATATTGACGAAATACTCGGTTGATCAGCATGCCAGATTTCTACTGACTAAGACCACCCCCCTTTAAATCTTTTTCTATACAACGCGGTACTACCTCCAGGTATTTCTTCACGGGGCAGGATTTAGCAATTCTTGCTTTCTTCAGATTTCTACATGACCAGTCTCTTGGTTCCTTCTTGTTTCTGCATCTCTGCCTCTTTCTCGCTCCAGTCGTCTAAATTCAGATGAGATGTATTTTGTGTAGGAGTCTACTGCATCCCATTTTGCTTGAGACTGTAGCATGTGACCTACAATGTTTTCAGGGTTTGGTAAAGCGTCCAAATCCCTGTGCAGGATTTCTCTCCGAGGCCGGAATCGTGGGCATTCAAAGTATACATGCTCAGCGTTTTCTGGTATTCCCTCGCAAGTCGGGCAATTGGGCGTGTCATCGAGTTTGAAACTATGTAGGTAAGCACGAAAGCATCCATGCCCACTCAGCATTTGAGTAATATGGAAGTTTAGTTCTCCGTGCTTCCGCTCTATCCAATCGTTTATTGTCGGGATAATTCGGTACGTCCATCGATCTTTAACAGAGCTGCTGCCATTTGCCTAAACTAACAGTTCGTTCAGCTTCGTTTATGCCATTAGTTCCTTCAGTGGTGTTCATTCCGTCGCTTTTCTTTTCGTAGATTCTCTGCGTCGCTAGACACTGTACGATATGCACTACATACTCTCAAGGCACATAGTCTGTATGTCGTTTCGATTTTTTTCCTATACGACTTGGTCTTCATAGATCCTGCCCAAATTGGTGAAGCATATAGGATTACGGACTTAATTACGCTTGCATACAATCGTCTTCGACTATACCTAGGTCCTCCTACATTTGGCATTATCCTCATGAGGGCGTTATTAATGCGTGAGGCTTTCTCGCTTACATGCTCTAGGTGTTGTTTGAAGGTAAGCCTAGCATCTAACACCATATCCAGGTATTTGATTGCAGGTTTCGATTCAACCTCGTGTCCACCTACAGTGATGGTGATTGTCTTGCACTCTTTCCTGCTGCTAAACAGCACCACTTCGGTTTTATTTTCAGCGAGCTTAAGACCTACTGATGTAAGCCATTTTTGGACTATCCTAATAGTGTCGTTGCTGATTTGGGAGACTTCCTCCAAAAATTTGGCCACTACGACAATGGCGATGTCGTCAGCAAATCCCACTATTTTTGCTTCTTCTGTTATTGGCAGCCGAAGTATTCCATCATACATGTTATTCCACAACAGCGGCCCCAAGACCAAGCCCTGTGGCACTCCACCTTCATCTGTATTATACAGAAGGATCCGTTGTCTAAAGTAGTCCTCTATTATATTTATTAGATACTGTGGAACTCTCTTGTTTCTTAGCGTAGTTAAGATATGTTCCCAATTTGCGGAATTGAACGCATTTTTTTATATCTAAAGTAATGACAGAGCAATACTTTTTTGAGCCTCCTTTCCATCTTCGGCCATCTATGGCTTTCTGCGCAGTATCGACTACCACCTTGATTGCATTTCTCGTAGACCGTCCCCTTCGGAAGCCATACTGGTGTTCGGCTAGACCTCCCGCGTTTTCAATCGCTGTTTCTAGCCTGCTACCAATGATCCGTTCGAGCACTTTTCCAGCTATATCCAGCATACAGAGTGGTCGATAAGATGATGGATCTCCCAGTGGTTTGTTTCCTTTAGGTATGAGGACTAGTTTTTGTATCTTCCATTGACTCGGAAATACTCCTTCTCGGAGGCATGAGTTGTAAAGTTCCAAAAACAAGTCTGATCTAGCTTTAATTGCGGTTTTTAGTGCACTATTGGGTATCACATCTGGACCAGGTGCTTTTCTGTCTCCAAATCTGCTGCAGTATGTATATGAAAAAACGTAACGTAAAATGGTCCGCAAGAACGAGAAACACGTCCTAGAAATTGGAGCAACAAAATTCTATCTCGTTTCGAACCTGAATTTGAAGATCCTTTTTGCTGGAGGATCATGTCAATTCACTCGATATGGCCGAACAGGAATTTGACATGTTTTGGCTTTTTAGATTACATACACATCTTGATAGAGCTTAGATATATATAGGTTGTATCTTTTTCTCCATTCACTCTCCGAATATTCGACGATGAATTTTTCCCTTTAAAGTGTCCAGTTTCAATCTGTTCCAGCTCTATATTAAAGCAGTCACATGAAAGCGCATCTTCTTGTTGACCCACGGTACACATTTAGAATAGTTTTCGAATCGCACATTGCACCCCTTGTTTTCCAGCGTCACGCGACACCACTGGATCAGTTTTGCCAGGAACCCGAATGCAGTCATCGCCGTATAGAGCTCAATATGATGACAGCTGCCATATGCGGCTTTGAAGTTGATGGAGATGGAGAGATGGTCAGTCTCGACTTGAAATTCGTTGGACTTTTCCATGATTTGCCTTAGTCTGAAAATTTGGCCGATCGTTGATCGGAAGCCACATTGGTCCGTGCTTGATTAGTTTGTTGCAGAAATACTTCAGACGTTCACACAGTACGTTGGATAGGATCTTATGCGACATTAAGCAGGGATGTGCCTTGATAGTTCTTACAAGAGATATGATAGCCTTTCTTGAAGATAGGACATGTAAAGCTGATACTTCAGTCATCGGGCGTGGTTTCATCCACTAGTACCTGGTTAATGATCAGGTGCTTAAGCCTTACCAAATAAACTCCCTCAGGTTTGATCAGCTCCATCAGAGCCGCGGCCTTTTAGGTTTTCAGATTTTTGAAAGCTGAGCCGAGGTAGACAAAGTCCCTCAAAGTTATAGCTGTCGATTTTGACGTTCTTCGCAATTCGTCGATGTTGTGGGTCCCTTCTTGTTGACAGCGTATACTTGGTTTTGCCGTCGTTTAACGCTTTAACCCTTTTTGGCAGCCTCCGTTCAATACTAGCGAACGAACCGGTGACAGCCCGCTAAGTTCTATCAATTATGTCAATATCATCAACGTACGCTAGTAGTTGCATAGACCTGCACCGGCAAACGAGTTTTAGCAGGGCTGCCAAACCTAGACATAGCTCTGTATAGCTCGCTTCTATAAATGCTGTCATATGCGACCTTGAAATCGATGAAAAGGTGGTGGATATCAATTTGGACTTTTTAGGTTTTATCTACCATCTGTCGAAGTGTGAACATTGAATCGACTGTGGACTTTCCTGGCCTGAAACCACACTGATAGAGGCCAATCAGGATGTTGACAAAGGGTTTCAGAAGCTCACACAATATGCCAGTTGGATCTTCTACGCGATGTTGAGGAGACTGATACCTCTGTAGGTAGCGCAATTGAGGGGATCTCCTTTCTTGTGGATCAGGCAAACGATGCTGAGATCCCACTCATCAGGCATACACTCGTCTTATCAAATCTTAGAAATGAGTTGTTGTATACTCTCTACCAGGTCATTTCCAGCTGCTTTGAACAGCTCTGCTGGTTAACCGTCAGGTTCAGTAGACTTGTTGGATTTAAGTTATTCTCTATATGTATTGTTATTTATATATCTTGCTATACTCACTTCGTTTTGATCAGGTGGACGGAAGTTTAGCTATCATCGTCTAGATTGAATGGATCGCGTTAAGAATCCTTTCGGAATCATTTTTAAGGGTTATCTTCGCCCTTTCGGATAAAATCTATCTTAGAACACTCTCTGTAGTTCAGTTTCCTTTAAGAATCTAAGGATGAGAGTTTCAAATGTCTGTATTTACTCTTCTTCGGGGACTTCAATGCCAAAATCGGTAAGGAAAACATCTTCGGCGGATTAGTTGGAAAGCACAGCCCCCACGACACGACAACAGACAACGGCTTCCGGCTAATCGATTTTGCAGCAGCTCGTAATACGGTGATAAGTAGCACTAGGTTTCCAAGACTACGAATCCACACAGGAACCTGGCGCTCTCCAGATGGTCGAACCGCCAACCAAATCGACCACGTGCTAATAGATGCGAGGCACGCATCCAACATTTTGAATGTGCAAACGTTCAGAGAGGCAAACGTCTACTCTGACCATTTTCTTGTTGCAGCTAAGTTCAGAGCTCGACTATCCAATAAGCAGACCGCCCAGAAAAAGAAATTCAACGTTAGAAGCCTTAGCACGTCTGGAGTAGCCAGAGCCTATAGGGAGCGCCTGAGTGAGATACTCTCCGCTGTGCATTCCCCATCCACAAACGCCAACAATCTGTGGAACCAGTACCGCGACATCATCAAAGGGGTAGCAGAGACCACCATAGGCTACCAGCCACCACCCAAAAAGAGCCCTTGGTATGATGATGAATGCGTACGCCGGAAAAGGGCAGCGAGAGAAGAGTATCGAACCAGAAGAAGGGAGGAGAAGAAGATCCTGCGTAAGAAGAAAAGGGCCCACGCAGCCTCCCAGCTCAAGGATAGCGAGGAGTCCCGCAATAGGAACAACATCCGGATGTTTTTCAGGAAAGCCAAGCAACTGGCAGCTGGTTTCAAGCCCGGAACGCAGGCTCTTCGAAACAGTGAAGGAAACCTAGTCACCGAAGCACAGGAATTAGTAGATGTATTTAAGCAGCATTTCCAGCAGCTACTTAATGGGCAGGTAGAGAGAGTGAAACCCGCATCCAGTCAATGAAGAATCCATCCCCCTCCTAGTTTTGAAGAGGTCGGCTCAGCTATCAAAAAGCTGAAGAACAACAAGGCCGCCGGCTCTGATGGTCTACCAGCAGAGCTTTTCAAACATGGTGGTGATGCTTTGGTAGGGTGCATGCACCAAGTCATCAACCAAGTATGGGTGGATGAAGTCATGCCCGATGACTGGACTATCAGCTCTATATGGCCCATCTTCAAGAAAGACGATCCTATGTCCTGTAAGAACTACCGAGGCATATCCCTGCTTAATGTCGCATATAAGATCCTATCCAACATACTGTGTGAACGTCTGAAGCCCTTCTGCAGCACACTAATCGGCACGTACCAGTGTGGCTTCCGGCCCGGCAGATCGACGATCGACCAAATTTTCACACTAAGGCAAATCCTGCAAAAGACCAACGAATTTCAAGTCGAGACTCACCATCTCTTCATCGACTTTAAAGCCGCATATGATAGCATTCATCGTCTTGAGCTCTACAAGGCGATGGCCGAATTCGGGATCCCGGCTAAACTGATCCAGCGGTGCAACGTGCAATTCGGCAACAGTTCCTCTGAACTATTCCAAACATGCACCGGATTTCGGCAAGGGGATGCGCTATCATGTGACTTCTTCAATCTTGTGCTGGAACAGATAGTGCGCAGGGTAGGTGTGAACACGGAAGGCACTATCTTCAACAAATCTGTCCAGTTGCTGGGATACGCAGACGACATCGACATCATCGGTCGCTCCCAGCGCGCCGTGTTAGAGGCTTTTACGGCAATTGAAGAAGAGGCGAAACGAGTTGGCCTTGAAGTGAATGAGGACAAAACCAAGTACATGTTGTCAGCAAACAAAGAAGCATCTGTCCACCGCCTAGGACAGAACGTCACTGTTGGCAACAGTAACTTCGAAGTGGTTAAGGAGTTTACCTACCTCGGAGTAAATATCAACTCCACGAATGACAACTTAGTGGAGATTCGACGAAGACTTACCCTAGGAAACCGCTGCTACTTCGGTTTGGCGAAACAAATGGGGTCAAAACTCCTAACTCGGAAGACGAAATGTTTGCTCTACAAAACTTTGATCCTGCCAGTTCTGCTGTATGGGGCCGAGTGTTGGACGATAAGCAGGAAAGCAGAGCAGATATTGAACACTTTCGAAAGAAAAATTCTTTGTCGGATATTCGGTCCCGTATGCGAGGAGGGCGAATGGAGGAGAAGATATAACCGCGAACTCTATGAGCTGTACCAGGATGTGGATGTAGTCCAAAAAGCCAAAACATGTCGACTACACTGGCTCGGTCACATCGAGCGAATGGACAATAATGCTCCAGCAAAGAGGATCTTCGAATCACAGCTCCCAGGTTCGAGAAGACAAGGAAGACCGAACCTCCGTTTTAAGGATCAAGCTATCGCGGATGCCAGAGCGCTTGGTCTAGATAACTGGAAGCAGCGTGGAAGGCTGCTGTGTCTCAGGCAGAGACTCTTCACGGGTCGGGAGCCCGTTAAGTAAGTAAGTAGTATTTACTCCTCTGTCAGTCTTTTGTGGGTTAGATCCCAGCACTTGTTCGGGCATTTCACTGGACTCATCAAATATATTTAAGGGGCATATAGCGAAGTCTTGCTTTAAAACAATATAACGATATACAAACCAGATTGAATTGTTCAAAGTTCATCCGCAGTTCATCCACAGTTCATCCACAAGGTAATGCTCTAAAGTTATGTACATCATGCGTAATATTGTATGGTATATGTATAACTATCCAACAGAATTCATAGTCTATGAAATTCAGCTGCGGCAATGTCAGGAGTGGTTCTGAGCCGTATAGCGCCTCCACATTTGGATGGTTCAACTTTTCTGCCACAAGTTACTCGTAAGTTCAACTCATACAGAGTTTAATCTTATAGATCAGTAATATTTTATTAATAGAAGTTGCATAAGAAGAAGATCACATCATAGAACATTTACATAAACAAAAGATCAGAAATTAAAATCTACTTATTGCCTATTGATGTGTGCATGGGGAAAAGCTTTATTTCGTGACCGAGAATAGAACTTATGCATAAGGAGATTTGCAAGACAGAAATACTTGGGAGTACTTGATTTGAATCCGTAACAACTTTGCTGCCGTACGGCACGCTGTGTTATGAATTATTGATTTGCTGTGGAGTTCGCTTAACGTACTCGTATATGTAGTACCCAAGCGTGATCGTTTGAGTTTTTGTTTTCTAATTTTGTTTTTGTGTCTCTATTTGTCAAAACTTTTCAAGTCAAACGAAAAAGAAAATAATTCTCCATCAAGGTGGACGCCGACGACAGTTATATTGTAATTTGTATGCCTTTTCTGTGCACATTAGATAAGTGCGCACACTTTTGAATCGTATTCCGTACGACCGTCACTTTTATTTCAACTTAACCTATTGTTATTCAGAATTTGAAAATCAGAATATGTATTCTGATTTATTTGTACTCAAAATGTAATCACTATAAGAATCTATTCTATTCTCACCGAAATTGAGTACATATATGTAAAAGTTTGAATGGTTCATTTTGGGAAAATGGCGAAAGGACCCTGAATCCTTTGTCACACCGACTGACTGCCTTTGCTGGCAAGGTGTTTTGTGGCCATAAATTACTGTTTTCGAAATAATTGAAAACAATTGTTTTTCGATTTTACACCCTCTTGAAAATCTATTGTACCTGGCACCTAGCGATTCTTTCAGGCTCTAAATTACATCTGATTTCTAGGATAGTTTTTCGTCCCTGCCGAGGAGGGTTAGTGTTTCTTATTGACGATATCTTATGGCGCTTCTCAGTCTGGCACCGAGTTTTCCTCGGTCGGTTGCAACAATAGTTTTGGAAAGTGCTTAGGATTTGGACTTAAGGGAATTCCTTTATTGCAAATTCCATAGCCACTCGAGAAAATCCAGCCTGGCATTTGTTGGGGTCCGGTTTTTATGACAACCGCTTGTACATGTTTCAGGTATACTATTCGAGATCTAGTTCCTGGAAAAGAAGGCTATCACATTGTGAATAGGAAGTTTTATGACGAAGGAATAATTACACTTGTGTCCTGCTGGGTTTTCGAGTGTTGTTTATTGTTCATTGTTCTTGGGATTGAATCTTTACGCCCTCGCTCAGTGTACGAGTATACATACGTTCAAGTGGTCATTCTCAAGTGGTTATTAAGCAGATTGCATTGTTAGGTTTCAAGTGCATTCTTTATGCTAGCTAGCATTGTAACTTGAGTGCAGTCTTTTGTTTTAAGTTGTAAAAGTTACGAAAAATCCCGAGGGAAACGGAAGAATGGCCATTCGTTAGACGTTGCGCCAGGCATCAAAAGGTGTGAGGAGCTATTTTGAATATCTGCACTCTGTAGTCCTGGTGGTGGCAGCTGGGATTTCATCTGACCTTACTTAAGATTTGAAGTTCTTTGATATGTTTATTACTGAATGGTGTGGGCACTGTAAGGTGTTATTCAGCTTAAGGTTTGTGTTATAAGAAAGTATTAACATAAAAGGGAAGGGGTTTCGTTTGGAAATCGTAGGAACAGAATGTAATAAAAGAGGGCTTGCACCTGATCGTGTTTGTTTTTGAAGTGTCCCTTTTGTCTTTTGTTTGAATGAGAATAGGAATAGGAATTTAAATGCTTTAGTTGAACAGTGATCGTTTTTAAGTATAAGACTTATTCATAACGATTGGTTATTCGTAAGGGTATTCTTGTTGACACTATCAATGATCGGGATACAATTAGATTGTACGTTTTTTATTAGGACATTTAGGGCTCAAATCTATGTAGTTTTTGATTTCCATATTGAGGAAGGACCTAACAACTTTGGCACTTTGGATGGAAAAAAAAACACTAACTTGATTTGCCAGTAGCTTGGGTTGGATTAGGTGACTGTTTCCCCTCAGGCAGGGATACACTTAGACCAAAAGAAGGTTCATTGTGATACAACGAAAGAAATAACCGGATCACCAGCACCGGGACCTACATACATACATGTAGAATTCTCATATCGGATAAGCCACAGGGCAACCAGTCTTGTCATGAATCAGTGCCGTAGGCGATTCGCCATTTAAGCAGGGGCAAAGGTTTAATTTTGCTTTAAATCTGGCTTGATCACTAAGATCTTCGAAGAAGTATTCGCCTAGGGTTTTCCTACTTAAAGCCGGTAGGACAGGACTCGTACAAGAAGACACATAGTTGAGTCACTTTGAGGATGTCACCGGGTTGACTATCTAAGAACATGTAGAGGCACTCTATTCCTAATCTTGACATAAGCTTAGTATATGAGGTGTAGGGGTAGTAGAAACTAGAAAGAACAGCGAAGATGTTCTTGACAAGAAATCAACAGTGGCGTCTACAGTTCCAGTCAGGTTAAAC
Organism: Xylota sylvarum; assembly: GCA_905220385.1. Classification (NCBI taxonomy): domain Eukaryota; kingdom Metazoa; phylum Arthropoda; class Insecta; order Diptera; family Syrphidae; genus Xylota; species Xylota sylvarum. The sequence continues at coordinate 151,177,338 of LR999957.1, read as the reverse complement.
AATTCTATGAATACCTTATACACTTACATTTTGCTGTACATTTTCGACATATTTGAAATTCAGGATGATAAAGACCAACAAAACTGTGTTAAGGTTTTCTCCGGCGGTCTATAACCGTCGTACCACACAAAAACGTAGTAACTACGAAGCACCATAACCAGTGGCTCATTAAACGAAATAAGGATAACGATCCTCGGAACTGCTAGTAAAATATTTGAATCCAAATATCTGATCAAGGAAAAAGGAATGTTTATCCATGGGCACCAGGGCCTAGCCTCACGCAATCATTCGTGCTGTGCGTGTTATACTCTTTATATGAATGGAAGAGCCCTACTGTTTAATGCCAGGTCCGAAGGTGCAATTTTTTGTTTGAGAAGCTTTTTAATGAAAATAATACTCTCGGCCGTTTGTCAGACGCTCGCGAGAGATGGGGCTGTGAAAGGAATTTTGGGTGTTATCTAGGGATCGAACTTCGCTCTGTAGTACAACGCACTCCCACGGCTCCCAAAAAAAGATTTTAGGCCCCTTTAAAGAAACAGATAGAAACTGTACCCAGAACGTTCGAACGATGTTTCAGAATATACAGAAACCCTGTTCACTCAGAAGTGGATGTAGCATACGCAGTAGACTTAGGCAAGATGTCTTAAGCCTCCCCTTATCCCAACTATTCGTTGAAACGCTAAATTCGCTGTATGTGTGTTTTGTTTCTCCCTTTTTGTTGACAACATATACTTGGTACTTGGCAGCTTTCGTTTCAATACTAGCGAACGCACGGTGATAGTCCGCAGAGTTCTACCAATTATGTCAATATCGTCGGTGTAAGCTAGTAGTTGCACAAACTTTTGAAAGATTATGCCTCCGGGCTTGACTCGTGAGTTTCGCACAATCCTTTCAAGTATGATGATGATGAGAAGTCACATGACAACGAGTCACCTTGTGTAAATCCTTTTTTGACATCAAACGTCTCGTTGAGATCGTTAACGACCTTGATGAAGCAGAGAGAGTTTTCCATCGTCATCCTGCACAGGCGAACAAGTTTGACAGGGATGCCAAAACCAGACATGGCTCTGTATAGCTCGTTTCTATAAAAGCTGTCATATGTGGCCTTGAAATCAATAAAGAAGATGGTTGATATCTACTTGGACTTCTTGGGTTTTATCCAGGATATGTCGAAATGAGAAAATTTCATCGATTGTAAACTTTCCTGACCTAAAACCTCACTGGCCCTAATCAGATTGTTGACGAGAAGGGTTTCAAATGTTCACACTTATGGATTGGGCCGATAAGATCTTGTACGCGATGTTGAGGAGACTGATACCTGTGTAATTAGTGCAATTGAGAGGGTCTCCTTTCTTGTGGATCGGGCCAACGATGCTGAGATTCCATTCATCAGGCATACACTCGTTTGAAAAAAATTTAGAGATGGGTTGATGTACTAAGTCACCTCCGGCCTATTCGGATATTGCTATCTTCACTTCGTATTGGTCAGGTGGATGGAAGTTGTGGCTATCATTGTCTAGATTGAGTGGTTCATTCTGACTGACTGACAGCGGGATGTTGATAGAAGACGTTTTTCCATATTCTCAGCAGCTGTGACTGTGACTCTACTTCGAGGTTTCCTTCTTCATTTCTACATGCGTCTTCTTTTTGACGTTGTACCTTTTTTGGCGTTTGGGATATCCGCATTCGTACCTTGGCTGCAACAAGGTAGTAATCCGAGTCCATGTTGGCTGCTCGGAAGGTACGGACATCCAGTATACTAGTGGCATGTCTTACGTCGATCGCAATATAATCAATTAACGGTCAACCAGTTTGATGTCCCCTTGTGAATACCGGCATGTCCTCTTGTGAATATTGAGGTGAGGAAACCGTGTGCTTGCTATAGTGACGATTTACCCCGCAGCGAGGTCAATTAGTCTAAGTCCGTTTCCGGACGTGGTGTCGTGAAGTCTGTGCTTGCCTATCGTCCCACCGAAGATGTCCGCCTTTCCTCCTTATATTTAGGACTTTCCTTGAAAGAGGTTACCCCTACAGACAACCCCCAACCTAAAGGACCAGTACATTTTCTACGTCTAAGACAAGGGGCCGGATTTTCCAGTGCCAGTAACCCACTTCGGTGATATGAGAGCTGCCGTTAGCCCATTATGGGTTCATCCGTCACCAACTCTTTTCCACCACACTGGCTCAGCAGTGAAGATGCTTATAGATTTGAATATGTCGAAGCAGCTCATATAAGGATGACACCAGGTAGACGGTGGCCTAACTGGGACGATGGACGCCACCATTGATTCTATCTAGGGAATCAATCCGCTGGATCAAGAGGAAGTGCCCCAGCGTGAAAACACTCCTCCCCATCTCTCGTCTGCTACCGCCAATGATCTTCCAAAGAAGTTGGTTAAACAATCTCCAGTCGAGGTACAAGTCACCTAGCAGCCAGCAACGTGGAGGTGTAGAGTAGGAGTGAGAGTGAGAACGTTTGTGCTCTCATATATTCGCATCAATACCCTTTGGCAACATTTGGTGCATGTATTTACAGAAGCTAAAAACGAGGATGTCTATTACTTTAGGGCCAACATAGGAAAGTAAGTCATCTTTCTGTGACGCCATATAAATATAAGTTTTACACTGTTGTACATGGATCAGAAAAGTTGTGCTTGATTCCCAGTAAATATGCTTCCATCATCGACCAATTTTTCATTTTATCGGGATAAAGTTAATGGCATATTGCCATTCGTAATTCAAGTACGCTTCTCGAAGATGAAAGGAGATTGTCAGATCAAGTGTACTGCTTCGGATATTGTCTTCACTTAATTTTATTTTATTTATTCTCATGCATCAAACTTACTACTAGAAATCACCTACATAAAAAAAAAAAACTATGAAAACATAGCAATACATTCCTATCAAAGTAAATAAAGAAATAAAAATAATTTTTTTTTTTGTTCACTTTTCGGATATCAAAATACATCTCGTACTGAACACACTCTTCGCGACGTGGAATTCTACATTCAGACCAACGACAAATCACGGCCCATCTACACCAGTTTTTATACAGTTGCACTGTACGTCGTGTATACACAACCTGCAGTCGAAGTGTTCATCGTCTTATTTTTCTTTTTCGATTAAATTGACGAAATTTTAATGCAGAAAGTCCAATTTAGTTTCTCATAGCAGTGCGAATCAATTAGATAATGTGCAGAAGAAACACGCTGTCGATTGCTGCCGCTGAACACCAAAAGAATTCTAGCAAATTTAGTTTATAGTGAACAATGCAAGTGAACATCGAATACTAATCCATACGTACATACATATAGTTCTATAAATATAAGTACATACATATATATATAGCATATATTTTTGACAAGAGTCATAATATATATTTTTTTTTTTTCTATTTTTTTTTTTATTTTTTTGGTTTTTTTGCCCAATTTCTCTGCCGTTATAGAGTGTTAAGTTGACTTTCTGTTTGTTTTGCTCTTTTTTTCTACATATTTCGCCCTTTGTCGATGCACCGCCGCAGCCCCGAGCGAAGAAAGTAATTTAAAGCAAATGCATAAAAACAAAAATATGTTAGCTAGTTCAAATATCAAACAAACGAAAGCCAATTCCTAATGATTAGGAACATTTAGTTGAATTTTATTTTTTGTTTGAGTTTGAGCCGAAGACGAGCCGAGCAGGGAACGCTAAACAACCACTCGGCTGCTATCTGCCAATACAAGTTCATGCTGTGAAACAAAGCAGAAGAGGAGGAGAGAACATTCGTCGCACAGACACATATATACACAAACACACACATACACACACACACACCCACACTGACATACTGTGGCAGACAAAACGACAGATTTTTTGGAGCGACGACGAACGACCAGCTTGGGTTTCTAAAATTCCAGTATTCCACATCTCCGTGAAAAAACGGCGGGGAAGGTCAGTCAATCTGAATTGTATTGGCAAGGAGGGCAGCATAGTAAAGCGCGAGGCAAACGCACTGCCAAATCGAAAAGGAATCTGGATTAGTGTGAATATTGGATGGCAGCAAGATTTCGGGGCTTAAAGAGTCAACACAACAGATTGGGTAATCGCCATAAGCTATCGACACCGCCATCTTCGTCTGACTCATCGAAGTCGTCCGGAAGGTCGCACCGCAGCGCTAAAAGAATGTCCAACTCGGGCTACCAGAATCACTATAACTATCGAATGTCGAACCATCATCGCCATAACAATGCCACGGAGAACGAAGACTCGTATGGATTGAGTAGCGGGGGCGGGAGTTCTCACTCCCATATGAATGGTGGCAGTGGAACGCATTGCCATATGAATGGCCTTACAAATGGCCATGCCAATGGTCACGTGAGCAATGGTATTAAGCCCATGGATCAGGTGGCAGTGTCCGACATGTGCTTCTTCTGTTTCGAAGTTCTGTACTGTGAGTTGAACAACATCGAGGGACCTGGGCAGCCGCAATTCACGAATGATCCTTTGTAAGATTGCAATTGAATTTGATGTTTAATTTCAACGTTAGCTTTGGTCTCGTCTGATTGCAGCCCATTGTTTGTGACCTGGAAGATCGGCAGGGACAAGCGCCTTCGCGGATGTATCGGAACGTTCAGTGCAATGCACCTGCACTCTGGACTGCGTGAGTACGCGCTTACGAGTGCCCTTAAGGATTCCCGATTCGCTCCCATTACCCGTGATGAATTTCCAAGACTGACTGTGTCAGTGTCCATTTTGCAGGTAAGTACATCAAAACTGTTCATATATGTATGTATGTAGTTACTTTCAATAGTTAAGAGTACATACTAACAGTATGCCCTAACAAAGCTGCAATAACGCTTGTTTGTCTATGTCCGTAAGATGGTAGGCTTTTTCTGGAACCATCTCTCTTTTGAGTTTGAGTTTGGAGAATGTGGTGCTCGTGCTTCCTTGAGTTTTGCTTGAACTGTACCAGTTGCTTGCAGTGGAATTATGCTGTGAACCAGCAGGTTGTGTTTGAGATCAATATGAAGGTTGCAGGGGCGATATGAGTTACTTAGTTTGAACCTATTATCGGTGATGATGCAAAGGTATAACAAGTGCATAAGTTCTCGCAGTAGCTACATGCGTATGTACTCGTGGTGCATGGTTGCGTTCCTCTTCCATACGTCAATCAGATTGCATCGAATTCCACAAACTATGCGACTAATGTACACGTATACGCTTCCTCCGCTTGGACAAATATACTGCGGATTTATTTTAACGACTTTTACTGTTAAGAGTAAATCTGTGCTGTTAAGTATTATAAAGTGTTTTATATGTTACTCTGAATGTTCTGCCCTTTTGTCGTTTGAATGTGCAATTTTAAAGTCAAAACACTTTGTAGAATAACTTGTGTCGTCTTGGCGGACATTAAAAAAACTATAAAATCCCTGCAAAATGCAATAAAGACTATGAATAGTCTTGTATGTTAAAAAAAAGAGTTCTAAGCTAAGTGAACAATATTGCGATACCTGATGAGAACCTCATAGAAAGTACATGTGCCGCTCTTTATCACGTGCATGTGATAAGCGTTTATTTGTGCAGGCTCTTGTAAGGCTGAATAAAAGCATTCAAGTGCTTACAAAAAAAAAATAAATAATGCATCTACTAAATCATCATCCTGTGCTTATGGAGGATACATATATGATATCTCTATACTATTCTCCACTTTATTTTAGTTCATGTAATAATAAGAGGAGGCTGTTTCATAGCATACATATGTACATGTAATTATATTAATGTTTTACAAGTATTTTGAAATATTAACAATTAGCTATCAAACTAATTCTAATTAGCTGCGTAAGCTGTTGTTGTTTTCCGATGGAGAAAATTGGTCTAGATCATAGCCGTCATGTTTGTGCATTGCTTCCTAGCTTGTTCCAACGCCGGGCGTCTTGAGGGGCGGTCTTCGTTTTGTATTTTGTTTGTTGTCCATAGGCTGCATATGTCAGAATCCAACTCTTTTGAGGTGTGAAGCTAGGCAGCTGTGTCCGGTTTTTAATCTTAGAAGTGCTACTGCATCTTTTCTTGGTGAAATATTTGAGATTAGATATTTTATGGTAAAAGTCGTGAATGTTTTCTTGAAATTGCTGTTTGTTCGTTGTTGTTTTCTGCGTACTTGACGCGCGTTTTTATTCATTGCAGTCTGTTAATCAATGATGTTGTTTCTGGAGGTCTGCCTTTGATGATACTGGCTCCTTTTTTGGCTAAGCGGTTTGCTATTTAATTTCCCAGTGTGTCGACATGGGCTGGTATCCACTGTAGTTTGATCCAGTGTCCTCTCTGCTTTAGGGAGTGGTATATTCGTCAGATGTTTCTAGTAGTTTGTATTTCTTTTTGATTGTTATAGTTAGTAAGTGATTGGAGGGCGGATTTTGGGTCCGAAATGATAACAATATTTTTTGTGGTATCTTGTCTGTGGAGAAGTTGTCTTAGCTTCGTTTTCTCGTACAGTTGTGCTGTGCTTGTATATTGTGCTCTACATATTTTTATTGTTGCGTTGCCTGTGAATCTTCTTAATGCTATGACTGGTGTGGTTTTGACTGCTCCTATAACTATTCTGAGGACGTTGTTCTGTGCTATTTCTAATGCTTTTCCTTTTTATTTTTTGGTTTAAGATAGTTGTCCGTAGAGCTCCGTATTATATTATGCTTTGTACTCTCCATTTGCATCCTGCTAGTGTCGTAAGCACGTTTGATTTTTGTTGTATCTTGGTTTTTGCTTTTTCGATTTGTTTTTTTCATGTTCAGTTTTTTGTATAAGGAGATCCCTAGATAGATTGTGGTTGATGTTTTAATAGTGTTGTCATGTTGTTTTCTTTCGATCAGAGTTTATTTCTTTGTGGCTTTTAAAATTTGTGTTTTTATTTTTGAATGGTGTCCTTATATTCCGCATCCGTCCAAATAACCGCGTCATCTGAATATATTGCAATGTTGCCAGTGTATTTGATTTGTTCAATTAAGTCATTTATGTATGGTTACAAAGATAATGAAGAGAATAGGGCTAGAATTTCCATTTTAATGTTGTCTTATTCCACCCGATTGAGTCCCAATGTTGCTTGGTGAAGCACTTAATCCATCTTAATACCGATCTTCATACTTTAAATTTTTTTGTAGTTTTTCTCTCTATACCCTATCGAAGGCTAACTTTGAAGTCGATGAAAAGGGCAACCATACTTTTTCTGTTGTTGAAAGAATTTATTATGTTTTGTTTTAGTTTGGTTACTTGGTGTATGGTGGAAAAATGTTTGCGAAATCCAGTTTGGCTGGATTATAGGCGCCCACGCAAGTGAGTAATATTGGTCAATAACTTGTAAGTTGGTTTGCAGGTTTACCGGGTTTAATATTGAGATTACTATTGCTTTCTCCCTGGAATGCCATGTTCCCTATTCCAGAAGGTGTTAAATATTTTAAGGAGTATTGATCTGCTCTACTGCGCATGTACTTATACTCAGACGAAATCGGTAGTAATGGAATCAGTGTCAACTGGTAGCCATTTAACTTAGGCATACATATCAAAAAAAAAAATCTATTAAAATCCCGAGCGGCAAACTTGGTCCTTAGTATTCTTAAAACCAAGTGTCACTCAGTCTGCTCTGAATTTTCATTCAGTCAGCACAAGAAAGGTGTCTCGTGCAACCTCTCCTATAACGAAATCACAGTCCACAGGTCATACATTCCATTCCAACCCCTCTTATTCAACACGATGCAAACTGATTTTTAATCAACCCAACCACAGCGTTCGTTGTACAACCACTGTACACAACGCGCGTCTGTAATCCATTACAAGTTGGACCACTTATGAAATCTCATTGCTTAAATGCTGTGTTTGTCTGCCCTGGCAGCCAGCCGGGTAAGTTTTTCCAAGCAAGCAGCTTACATGTACTAGCTGTCACATTTCTATTTGTGTGTTTGCTGTGACGTAGGCTACACGCGAGATGCTTTCAGTTGTTCTCAGGATTCATTTATAAATTGTGTTATCTAATTACTTGGTTGGTAACTTGCTTGGAAAATTCCATCCCAGTCGAGGGGAAAGTAGCGAACGTTTGTATTTGTTCGTAAAAACTTGTCGAAGGTATTGCAACTTGCTTGGCAGAACTAGTTCGTGTGGCCGCCGGATTATGGAACGTTCAAACTGCACTACATACCGCATGTTTTCCAGTGTAACTCGGTATAGTTGGATGAGTTTTTTTTTTTTTTTGGGATTCCGAATTCGGACATTGTCTTGTAGAGCTGTAGGCATGCCCTCCAGACATGCGCTGAAGGGGTGAAATGGTTTATGGATACTCCATAGCCTCCATAGCATGGCTACATTACCCCCTACCCATGTACTGTTTCCCCTACGGTAACGCCAGTCAAGGCATTCTTCCTTCATAGGGGCAGGTTTTGTCATCATGTGTTCTTATAATCCAGGGATCCGTAGATCCTGCGTTATGCTCGCAAGGTTTCTGTTGGCGGTTTCTGTTTCTTATCTTGTTGGTAGCATGAACTTTCAATCGCCTTGGGGTTATCTCTCGTTCTAAGGCATTTCTGGCCGCTTCAAATTATTTGCATTCCAGGAGTACATACTCGGAGTTCTGGACTTTGCCTTTACAGTGGCGGCAGAATGGATCATCTGCGATGTATCATATTTGTGAAGGTAGATATTCCCGGAAATTTCCATGTCCCATGTTAGGAATTGGGCAGGATAAAGGTATACCTCACCGTGTTTTCTTCTGCTTCACTCTTCTATGTTCGGTAGCAGTTTGTGTGTCCACCGACCCTTTTCTCAGGCGTTCCATCACCGTTTGCATTCTATGTTGGCATTTACTCTAATGGACCCTCTGAGTTTTCGCTGCTTTGCATCTCTCGATGCCGTTTTTAATTCACTTTGACTGAAGAATTGGTCTACAGTCGAGCTGGCGAATTGGTATCTATACAAACGGTTGATGATGTTCACACAACACACTGGGAAGGATCTTATATGCAATATTTGCCAAGGATATGCCTCGGTAGTTGGCGCAAGACATAGGATCCCATTTTTTTTTAGATTGGGCATATATGACAGGTAGGCTTTAGTTTTTCCACACTTGCTCATGAACATAACATAGTCTCCATATTTGAAAAGTTTCCAAAGTAAGCTATCGGGTCCGGCAGCATTGTTGTTCTTTAGCTTCTTAATAGCTATGCCAATCTCCTCCAAACTGGGAGGGAGTACCAAATTTTAGAAATTTGGTTCTAAAATTATGGTCCTCTGCGACAAACTTATAAAGCACTTGCACCATATTGCACCTGACATAATCGATAACGCCATTCGCTGTATTGTTGACCGATTTCTCACTTTTTTTTTGCAAGATGATGTGGCACCGAAACCCATAATAAGAATGGGTACTAAAGAGAATATTGCATCTGTTCAGGAGTGTCTTGAAGAAAATCCGAATTTGTCGATTCGACATCGTTCACAACAGTTTAGTCTTTATCCGTCCACTTTATGGGAAATTTTAGACAAAGATTTTGGTTTCAAGGCTAACAAGAATCCGCTGTGTTATCGAAAAATGTTGTACAACAATAAGGCTCATTTTTGGCTCAATAGCTATGTCAATAAGCAAATTATAGCTATTGGAGCGAAGATAATCCACATGAGCTTGTCGAAACGTTAAAAGTTTAAACGAACAATATTAAAAGAAATATATTTAAATATGAACTGAATTTATTTACTGTACATACATAAATAAATAAACATATTTAATATACTACGTTTAAACTACGTTACAACCCTAAAAATCCACTATTTGGTGCAGTCTGTGGGCTGGTGACATATTTTCTTCAAAAAAGAGGATAATCAACCTGTTACGATCAATGGTATTCGGTGTAGAGTCATGAGTAATAACTTTCTCGTTCCCCGATTGAATGGAATAAATGTGGAAGAGGAGATGTGGTTCCAGCAGGATGGCGATACGTGGCATACAGCAAACGAAACTATCAACTTATTGAAGGAAACATTTGATGAACGCATAATGGACCTGTAAACTGGCCTCCAAGATCTTGTGATTAGACGCCTCTTGATTATTTTCTTGAGGATACGTAAAATTGCTAGTCAGTGCCATTGCCATTGCTATCGTCAGGTGATTAAGCCTTGATTTGACAAATTAAAAAAACAATAATCGATTGCATTTTAGCGTCTTATTAATTTCCACTCATCACTATTGGACTGCCTTGGTTAGCATCGATAGGTTTGGAAATAATATTTGCTACTAATTGCAAGACACCATGTGATGAGTGTCACAGCAACAGTTCAACTGGTCTGATGTGATCCGGTCTTGACCCTCCAACTCTAATCGAATTTGTGAGATTATCACGAACGAGCCGTGTACCTGATCTGTTACGCCTTTTATTGAACTACAAAAGTGCTAATAATGTCATTTCGGGTAGCAACGAATTTGCGACATAAAGTAATGACCTAGACGACTTTAATCAACAACATCTTAATAGCAAATAACATATGCATGCTATTTTTTCACATATAATTGCTAACTTCGATCATTTGTCGTCTTGGGGGTATTTAAAAATATATGTAAGTAGTTTTCCTAGCGTTTTCTTTTATATCTGCACAACCTGCTTATTGGAAATTAAAATCAAATTAGAACTTCCTGTGTACATACATTCAGACAGATGCTTTCTATTTCAGCTTTGATGATAAATAAGAATCTGGGAATTCCTTGGTTTATTTCGAGTAATTCCACCTCATCGCGAATAGCTTTTTATTGGTTTGATTTTTTGTTCTCATTACGGCTTGGATCCTACTTTTATGTACGACTAGGTATTCTGCGTCTTTCTCGTTTTTATAGATATGATCCAACAGTGGTCTTTTCTTGTTCTGATTCCGCACACGATAAGATAAAATCTTCCTGAATTCAGTCAGAGTGATTCTAATACTTAAATCGGTTGGACTGCAATGCTTTCAAACCCAGACACCTTGCCTCCATTATGCACTTGACGGCAATGTTCTCACTTTCATATCAACGTCGCTATGAATGCACCAATCTGTTCGGCCAAAATTTAAAAAAAAAATCCAAAAACTGTTCAGTAATTCACAGGGTTTTGTGCAGCTTTACATTTTCACCAACTTCTTAGGATTGAAGCCAGAGTTTAGATAGGAAACTATAGAACTATAGGACTCTAACCTACAGTAACATTTTCCACCCACTATGAATGATCACTAACAATAATTACGTAACTCTTTCAACTTACTTTATTTTATTAGAACTTTGAAGAGGCACGCGGGTACTTAGATTGGACACTTGGCATACATGGCATTAGGATTGAGTTCCTCAATGAACGGGGGTGCAAACGGACTGCTACTTACTTGCCGCAAGTGGCGACCGAACAAGGTAACCTATGATTTGCAATTAACAACGTACAACTATGTAAATTATTTCTTTGTTGCTTTCATAGGCTGGGACCAAACCCAGACCATCGACTCTTTACTCAGGAAGGGTGGCTATCGTGCAGCCATCACCCCAGATACACGTAAATCAATCAAACTAACACGATATCGTTCGCAAGAGATCCAAATGAACTACAAGGAGTACCGCGAGGTGTTGGAAAGAAAGGCGCAGTACGGCAAAGTGCAATGCTAACAACCGATCGAGTTTTCCAACCAAAACACCACCCCCCCCCCCCCCCCCCCCCCCCCACGAAAAAGGACAGCATTAATTTCATTAGGAGAACATAAAACTGACGAATATGATGACAACGTGCAGAAGTTCTAATGCAATATTTACCGATTTCACTTAACTATAATATTGTTTACATTGTTGGTCATGTAACGCGCGGCAACTCGTGTTTTATTTTATTTTATTTTTTTTTTTTTTTTCATTTTTATTTCGTCTATCTATTAATACGTATATCGGCCTAAATAGCATCATACCGTTGCCAAATTTTCTCATTTTCAACTAACGCTGGTATATTTACATTTTAGTTTCGTTGTAACACGATTTCTAAGTTATTTAGAAACGAAATCATCACAGTCCGCGATTCGCGGGTGAATTCTTCAATTAACAATTAATCCGTAAAAATAAAATGTAAAATTGTTTCGAGGTGTGTAAGGAAACGTATTTATATATGTACGCGACTATAATGAATTCAAATGCAGAATCTTATTCAATTTAAAAATATAAATCAGTTATGATGCTAGTAGGAAGCTTTTACAGTGTGTTTTCGTTTTGGCTATTGGCTAAGGCTTTCTCTTCTAGTTCCTGCATTTTCAGTTGCATTTCCACATACTGCTGGCTTTCCTTAAAGGTGATGTACATGGCGATTATGGTGTGGGCAGAAATGGCTACGCCAATAATCGGAATTAGTGGTTTGGTCATTTTTCGCCAAAGGGCGATTACTTCCATTGGTTTCTCGGTAATTGACGGCAGGCGGAAAGTGAAGTGTCGAGTTGCGAACATAAAGGACGCAATTGGTGCTAGAAGAGTTGGATATATCACTCCCAGGACAGACTGATAAGCCGCTGATCTAAGCTGAATGCACACCGGACACTGAAATGGCTCCAGTATGATATTCCTTTGTATGAAGAATTTGTGGTATACCACTGTAGTTATAGCAGGCAATACTACGATTGGCAGATATGTGGACAATTTGCCGTAGTTTCCTAGTTTCAGTTTTTTTCTGTAGTAGTTGTTCATGTAGATTCCCGTAGCTGCACCACAAGCACCGAGGATTTCAGGAGAATATTTCAACGACCACCTTTAGGTTAAGAGGGCAATGTAAAAATCGGTTTGAAAGTGATGAAAAAGTAAATGACATACACTTCGGATGAGTTTTCCCAATTCTCTATTAGCTTCCATTGATAAGAAAATGCTTCATCTGATGTCAGGGCGACGGCATCCTCGGGAATTTCATTAAAATTAGATCTTGAAAGAGCCATTGAATAATACTTCGGTGAGTTTTCTTTGAAGTTACTTTGCCGATGTCACTGTGGTCAGCTGTCATTTGTGGTATCAGGAATGATGGTTGCATTCAGTGCGGTTGATGTGAAAGATATTTTTTTTTTTCGTACTGTACACCGAGGAATCATTTGTGCTTGATAAAATTGTTATTTTTAAATATCGATACAGAGACGTTTAAAGCCACCACACTTGTTATTCGAATTAAAATTTGAAGTCTTAAGATCTCACGCAAATGCTAAAGTTTTAACATATGTGTGTATGTGATTAGTAAGTTAGTTAACGAAATAAAATAGTTGGCTGCGGGCAATTGCCAATCTTCAAGGTGTAAAACTGTAGTGCTCTGTTCCGAAAATTCTTTGGGAAGAGAGCATCCAGTGTTGAACACAATTGATGTTTATTATGTAAAGATCTTCAAGAGATCTGGAAAAGATATTGAAAAGTTTTCAGTGTTACTTGTTTGACTTTGATTTTAGGGCTCCTCACTCCAATCTCCTGTCTAAAGTGGAAAGATCTGCATATACATAATACAAATGCTTCACAGGTGCACTGAAAGCCTCTCTCTAAGTCGAGATGGACATCATGCTCCACATTTTCTTGGCCAGCAATTGACAGCGTGTGCGACTATCCGACTCAAAGCCTCCTTACAGTGGTCTAGCTACCACGAGGTTCACTCCTCGATTATTGATCTTCTCAATTTTACCCTAGAAGACACCGACTGCACTCCGCCGACCCTGTTATTTGGACGAAAGTTTTACCAACAGATAAAAAGAACGTGTGAAGCCAAGAAGAGCCATACAGAAGAATGTAGAGATGAAGAAGGAAACTTCGCAGCACAGTCACAGTCAGTGTTGAGAATATGGAAAAACTTCTTTTGCAGACTGTATAACGGTGACGAAGACCAACACCTCACTGTCGGGCAGAATGAACCATTCAATCTAGACGATGAAAGCCAAAACTTCCGTCCACCACTTCCTTCCAAAACGAAGTGAGGATAGCAATATCCAAACTTAGATCCTACAAGGCTGCTGGACCTAATGGCTTACCAGCCGAGCTATTCAAAGCATCGTTTGCTCGATGCATAAGAAAGGAGACCTCTTCAATTGCGCCAATTATAGAAGTACATATCAGTACATCACGTACAAAATCGTATCTGCCGTATGAAACCCTTCTTCAACAGCGTATCAGTGTGCTTTTAGACCAGGAAAGTCGACAGTTCATTAAATTTTTACAGTTCGGCAGATCCTGGCAATCAACCCAAGAAATCCAAAACCATGCCCACCATCTTTTCATCAATTTTAAGGCCGTATAGGACAGCATTTATAGAGACGAGCTATACAGAGCCATGTGTAGTTTTCACATTCTTCCCAAACTCGACGCTCGCTCCTCCATCAAGGTCGTTAATGACCTTACCGAAACCCTTGATGTCAAAAAAGGATTTAGACAAGGTGACGAGCTGTCATGTGATTTTTTCAACATCATACTTCAAAAAATTGTGCAAAAGTCAAAAGACATCATCGGAGGCACAATCTTTCAAAAGTCTGTGCAACTGCTAGCGTACGCCCATGATATCGACATAATTGGTAGAACTCAGCGGGCTGTCACTAGTTCGCTAGTCTAGCCGAAATGGATCTAACGATAAATGAGGTCAAAACGAAGTATATGTTGTCAACAAAAAGGGACACACAACATGGACAACTATAACTTTGAGGTAGTAAGGGGTTTCATCCACCTCGGCTCTACTATCAATTCTGATAACAATATCTCAGCAGAAATTAAACGAAGAATAACTCTTTCGAATCGATGTTTCTTTTAAACTGAGGTAGCAATTGAGTAGTAAAGCCTTAACCCAAACAACTAAGGAGACTGTATATAAGATCTTGATTATGCCAATCCTGCTTTATGGGGCTGAAGCTTGGACTCTATCGAAAGCAGATGAAGATATCCTCTGTCGTTTCGAGAGAATAATTCTTCGTAAAATTTTCGGTTCCGTTTTCGTTCACAGGCTTTGGAGGAGGAGATTCAATGACGAATTATACGAGCTGTACAGCGATATTAAACTAATAAAAAAAACTGCGCATCAGTCCTTTGTAAGTAAGTCCTTATAGGCCTGCCAAAACTTACTCAAGTAATCTTTATAGTATTGGATAAATTTTAGTTTCAAGATGGGGAAAGTATTTTCTTACTTTGTATATTTAAGTGGACACAAAATTTAATGGGCTACATCCATGGTCTACGACTGATTCTATTTTCATTCACTATTCTGCATACTTTTTATTAATTCATTACTTGACTGAATTTCTTCCAGAAAATTCTCCTATGGTTACTAATGGGCTTGAGAGGCACTACCTTGAGGCTCACACTATAAAAAATTCGAGTCTTAATAATTTGATTATAATTTAATAGTTGTTGTCAATTTTATTGCATAGGACTACGATGCATTGCTATCTCGTGGATTTAATTTTTTATTTCTATTGTACATTGAAAATATGCAATAAATATAGACAGACTGAAGTAAAAATGGTAAGGATGTTTACATATCTTAATTTATATTACTTTGTTATAAATTAAGCTCCACTTGGATGTAGATGCGCAGTAAAAATGAAAATAAAATCTGAGAATGTATTAACTTTTAGTTGTCTACAATTGAGGATCACGTGTGGTTAGTTTAATTATATATCCAACAAAAATACTTACTGATTGTAATAAATAAAATAGAAAGAAGATTGATTTACACAGGACATTGATATATACACATAAATCACTTGAACGTCATTAATTAAACCTGGTTTACAAATACGTGGTAAATAAATAAATTCAAAATTCTTGTCAACAACATTAAAAATAAAATTATCTGTTAACACATAAATTAAATTAATATAGAAAAAGTTTGGGGTTTTTCTCTATTTTTTTTATGAATACTCGTACAATGGCAAACAATTCTAATTTTTTGGGAATTGAAACAAAAATAAAATTACTGGCTAAGCCGGATTGGTATCAAAAGAATCACCATACTTGACCGCAACCACAACCTGTTACTATTAATGCCAATTATCAGAATAGATTGCATTTCGATAATAAATTGTTGGTTGAGAAGATATTACATTTTGTATTTGTTTATTAGATTTTTGTAGCGATGATGGGTAGGTGCATACTTATTTGTGTCAAGTCAAGTAGGTTTATTGGAAAATAATTTTGTACAGTAACAACAAATTATTCCGAAATCCGGTAAGATCAAATTTAGTGCTTAAGATGGCTAAGATATGTGATCGACAATCCAATCTCAAATTTTATCTTGGAAGTATAATGCGGTAAAAGAAGCCTTCAGCTCTTTAATACTATTATGGAGTGGTTAACCCATTCCTCCACTGTTGCCCATCTTTCAGCCATTTTAACAAATTCTTTGCTTTGCTTACAATGTGGCATTCTGATAAAAAAAAAAATAGGCATGACCACTCACTAGAAAGAAAGCGAGGGGAAAACGTATTGTTCGGAAATGTTTTGTTTTGAATCGATGGTGTCCTCCTGAGTTTAGAGCAGTGCTGTCGTTTAATTTGTACAAGAGTAGTACAATCGTGATAAAATGGCAATTTTTCAAAGAAAGGGTAGTACTTAAGAAAGAAATTGGTACGTCATCATAAATGTGTACAAATGTAAGTCGTTCTTGTATCTGTTATTATAATGGCCTAGTGAAACCTTCCAACTGGCTCATGAATCAAATTATTTAACTGGCATAACTAACTTACCAAAAGATTTGAGTAAGTAAACCTGTCAATAACACCTCTGAGAACAAAGTCGAGATCAAATCAACCCTATCCGAAGAAAAGACCTTTGCTGTAATCGTCGTTGGACTACTAAGCAGGGAACTACAGGGACGTATGTATTTATCTAGCCTATCTAGATCACTGAGGGTGTTTTTTTAAGCCAGTAGTACCTTTGGTTTTAAACAAAACACATGGAATTTCACTAAATAGCCATTTATTTGTGTTTAATCGAGAGGATATATTTTGCAATTAATTTTTAAATACAACTTCGGACATATGTCCACCATGGCTGGATCTAATAAATGTCATCCGAGAGACTAAGTTTTCGACCATTTTTTCAAGCATTTGTGGCGGTCTGTCCTCAATAACACGAATAATGTTGGCTTTCAATGCGTCGATTGTTGCTACCTTGTCAGTATACATACTAGCGCTGCAACGTATTCCCAGAGAAAATAATCAAGTGGCGTCAAATCACAAGATCTTGGAATCCAATTTACTGGTCCATTACGCGAAATTATGCTTTCGTCAAATGTTTCCTTAAATAAGTTGATTGTTTCGTTTGCTGTATGGCACCTATGGCGCCATGTTGCTGAAACCACATCTCTTCAATCGGGGAACAAAAAAAATTGTCAGAAGATACTCTCATATTAGTAAATGGCGTCTTATGTCATTCATTCATTTGACATTTGTAACGTAAACAGAAGTGGAATATACGTTAACAGAACATGGATCATTGAACTCTTCACGAGCGTGGAATAATTGTGTCGACATTTGAATATGAATTTCGTCTTCAATTCCTTTTTCGTGTTGCACCAACTAGATAAATACTGCAGTCACTTGTTACACTCGCCTCGAGGAGACTGGCTCAACAAGGGATAGTAGCAGACGTGGTTGTTAGTAAGTCCTTTAACCCCTCGGGGGGGGGGGCATAGGGCGTCAACAACGCCTGCACGCTATCTTGTTCGGATTTTTGCAACGCGTTTGAGCTGCCTCCAGCTCATTCCTAGAGTGTCGATTCCTCCCCAACTGTTGTGCACCAAGTTTGATTAGGGCGTTCCTCTGTTCTGATTGCTTGAGTGAGCGGAGTCAACTGCATTGCGCATTTCGCTGTATCCGGTCCACTGCCACTTTCTTCTCCGTAATGTCTATAGGTTCTTGGCTCGTTCTCCGATAAAGTGGTCCAACGAATTCCGTACTTACCTGCCCTAAATGCTGCGCGGATTACCACCCAGAACAATAGTGGCGACAGTATGTACCCTTGACGTACACCACTTTGGACTTCAAAATCCTCAGATATCTTACCATTGTGTAAAATGTGACACTTACCACCCTCGTATGTAGCCTTGATAATAGCTACATACATATGAGTTTTTCTGCAATAAATCTCCTGCGCAAGGCCAACCAAATAGCATCTCGATTCAAACTGTCGAAAGCCTTCACGAACTCGATAGACAGTAGATGTAGCGGAGACCTACATTCAACGCATTGCTCTATTGTGATCCGTAAGGTGTTTATGTGGTCAATGCAAGAGCATCCGGTGTGAAAGTCTGCCTGTCCGACGTCGAGTATTTGGTCAAAAATATCAACCAGGCGACGAAAAAAACGGTTCTTAGAGCGAATTTTGTTGAAAGACTTGAAGATGTTCCCGTCCAAAGTGCAAGCAACACATTAGCTGCAAATCGCCAATTGCCAATCCTTACTAATCCTCTAATCCCCTCGACCGAGAGAACTTTTGCCCCACCTTGTAATGTAGATAAAGTTCTATGGATCCCAATACTTTCCCTATTTCGTATACGTAGTCAGAAGAGTAGGTATTCCAAGAAAAGAACAGAAATAACTGCACATTTCTTTAATTTGACGTCAAAAGATTCCATCTGCATATTTTAGTGACCACCAATAAACTTGACATCGTGACTCCAGGGAATTCCTTATCGCCTGTGACCGCGAATGGTTAAAGACGCATAATTAGTGTGTCAAAGGTCTTGGCTAAAACTAACAATACAAAAGAAGACAATGTCTAAATTCCTAAAATAATATTTCCATTTCGACAAAACGTACGTAAACTTTTATAACTAAGTGTAGCCACAATGAGCAAAGAAAATTCCTTCTTTTAAATTCCACATTTAGTATGGACTTTGATAGCATTCTTGCTTGCAACAAATTATCTGAACATACTCTCGGACAGGTAGTGTATGCACCTGTACCTACATATGTATCTCGTATTGGTTTACAAACATATTCACATGTTGCAATAAAAAACGAAAAGAAAAAAAAAAAAAAAAAATGAAAAAATGTAGATTGCCTAAAGTGCAAAATAAATTTGTCAATTAATAATATCGCCCATAAAATGCCAATTATACAGAAAGCAAAAAAATAAACAACATACAAAGAGTATCTTAGTTTAATTTCATAACATCCGATACGTGGGTGCCACCGATACATGACATTCCTATTGTTTCATCCACGGGGTTGGGTGGTGATTGATAAAACGAGGATTTCTCGATCCATCTAGTATACACCTTATATTCACTTTACACTTATTACACATCTGTATGTATTTGGGGAGTTTGCATTTATTGCAACTGTATTCGCTTCTCTTGAGGAATTACCACCGACACCGATACCGACGATCGCGATCGCCCCCACCAAAGAGGTTTTTATTTCTTGCTTCCCAGGTGCTGCTGCCGTTACCGCTGCCGCCAGGCACTCTAAGCCACAACCAGCCACCAGTCAGCCAACCAACCAGCCAATATGGTAATTTCTTCGAACCAACTATACAAGTTTGACGAATGTAAAATTGTTTCGTTAGTCTCGTATCAACAGTCGATAATAAGAAGTGAACGTGGTCTGACACTGCCTACATAAGATCTATCCGCGACCAGACAAACCAAAACTTTTGTTTTCGTTTAAATATTTAAAAAAAACAAAAAAAAAAAAACAAACTAAATCGTTAAATACATAAATAAAAAAAAAAAAAAAAAATGAAACTCCTCAGCAAGTGAGTAAATTGTTTCTTTGTTTACTTGAAAAATTTTGCAAATTTACTTATTAATTTTGTGTGGTGGTGGTACCGCAAAGAGTGCTAAACATTTTCAAGGCGTATACCTCATACTCATTGAAAAATGAAAAAAAGAAAAAAAAAAAAATGTATCTGATACAGATTAACTACTTACTCACGATCGGTGGTGATCGAGATCGTGGCACAGAAGAAATTAGGACAATGCCAATTAATGTTTTAACTGTTTTAACACTTTTACTCTTTTGAAAAATTTAATGTCAAAGTTAATAGGGGGCTGACGTAGCTGACGTTGTTGAACGATTTTTCAAGGTCGTTCGCAGGTTTGCAGCATTCTCTCTGTCTCTATCGAGATTCATACCAGATATGCAAATTAGTTCTGCATGGAAATTCGTTGGTAGATGGCCAAAATGACATAAATTTTATTCAAAATAATATTATGCAACATTCAATTCCAAAAAAACCGGTCAGTTATCATATATATTTTAATTTTAATTTTTATTTTTTTTTTTTATTTTTTTTAATTTTGAGTGAGATAATCATGCAGAAATACTTGTTTCTGCAGATATTCGGTTAATGGTTTATCTGTGGCGAAAAATGAAAAAAATTATTAATTACAACCACAGAGTATAAATGTCGGCGGCTTGGCGGCGGTGACGATGACCTTTTTTGCTACTATACGTCCATATGTATATTTACTACAGTATAACTACACAGTGAACGTGTGTGTGGATGCAACATGAACGTTTATTTTTTATTTTTTCCTTCTTCTATGCCAACAGCATTCAACCATACAATTAAGTGACCATTAGCTTACCGTTATTTAGAAAATAGCACATACACCTAGGTATGGCTTGGCATGAATAGAGCATACCAAGCAACCAGTCACGTCTTAAAATCGTGACAACTAATGTCATAGGTGCATTTGAAATTTCCTTTAGCCGGTAATCGGTGTAATCGGTACGGTAGTTGGTAATACATACGTACAGTATAGTATGTACATATGTCTCTTTGACATTTATTTCTCTGTCCTCCTCTTCTTGTTTTTTATTACTGGTTTTCCTTTGTGTAATGTAATGATGATGCTGTGTGGCAGGATCAATTACTCTCTCGATCTCACTCTCTATCTATGTATATCTATGTGAGTCGAGTCGATCAATGTCCGCCATCATCATCGCCATCGGTATCTAATGCAACAGAGGAGATTTTTTACTACCGGCTTTAGGGGATTTTTCAAAGTGAAAGTTCTTCTTGAAGGACGTCTTAACAACCTCACACTACTTTGTTATTCAGCCAGAAGAAACAAGAAGCAAAGAGGGCAACCACAGAAAAACGCAAAAATATACGCCACTAAGTCGGGCTTATAGGTGAGATAAACCTGTTTTCGTGTTTTAATGAACTATTATGCGCGAATGAATATTGGTGAATAAAGGCACGTTGTATGTTTTTTTTTTTTTATTTCATTTTATTTTATTTTATTTTTTTTGGGTTGGCGCATGCATTTTGATTTATAAATCAACCAAAAAAACACATACCAGTACACACAACACGTCTTTCTTTCCTACATTTGGACAACCACCCCCCCTCACCCGCGCCCGACTAGTGAGTGTATCTCTGTTTTTTTTTTTTTTTTGTTTCATTAGTAAGCTATTCAAGTGACCTTTCCAAGCCTGTCTATGTATATCCCGGTGGTGGCATTCCATCTTCGCGCGTTTGTAACAATTGAAATGATCATCAGGCAAAAAGACCGTAAAAGTTCCTTATGTAATTGATGGTTTTTTTTTTTTTTTTTTTTCTGTTTGTCATGTCTCTTCGATTTTCAATTCAAACCAGAGTACCAATTGGATACATAAGTATGTAGACTATTATGGTAATCGTAACGTGCGCAGGGTCTTTAAAATTTCAAGTTTTCCTTCTTCTATTAATAAGCTCTGACACAATAGATACTTTCGTACTCTAGTTGAACAATAAGCCATAAATCGGTTTTATCCGGACGACAATCAATCAACCTGTGTGTGCATGGCTAATTGAACCTCACCCACCTCACAAAAAGAAGAAAAGAATTCAAAGAGATAATAATGCGGAGGAAAAAGATTAAACCTGCTGAAGTAAATTGGCTTTTTTTTTTTTTGTTTTTTTTTTTGGTACCGGTTATTAGATTACATAATCAGATCGAATAGCGAAAACATTTGCTGACGCAAAAATTAAAGAGTCTTTGGGGGTTTACAACAACATTTTTGTGGTTTCCATTTCCAGGGTCTTCTTCTTTTTGGTCATTCTGGCAATTACTTGTACGGCAGTCTTTGCAGAAGAGGAGGGTGCAAAGAGGAATTCCATCTTAAGGCGACCAGCAGCACGCGGCGGACCAAAGACTACGACAACGACTCCAGCGCCTAGTGAAGCCGAGGAAGAGATTACGGATGAGGAATATAACAATCCTGATTATGAAAACGAGGGAGACCAGGAGAATCCAGATGGTACTTCAAGTACATCGACAACATCAACGGAACCGCCCAAAAAGATTGGACCCATCATCCGACCTTTCCGCACTAATGATGATTTCTTGAATTCTCTCAAGCGTCGTCAACAAAACGCCAAGAAAGCGTTGAAAGGTTCGTTAAAAATCTATAACAAACAATACTCCTTCAATTCAAGTCTTTGTAATAACGACGATTTTCCTTTCTTTTCTATTATTAGAAAAACCAACTCCAAAAGTGACAAGAGCTGAGGAGCCCCAAGGCGAAGATGATGAAGAAAGTGAACCAGCACCAGCTCCGGTTGCTCAATCGAAATTCAAGAGCAATCCAGCTTGTATGTCATACCACATCTAGTGCCCTAAACACACAAATTAATGTACATCATCTTATTTATAGTGAGCCGAAGAAAGCCAAACAAACCCTCCAGACCGGAGCCAGCCGCTGAAGAAGAGCCTGAGCAAGCCGAAGAAGCAGCACCTGCACCATCTCCAATTGGCAGACGTCCAGGACGTTTGGGTTTGAAACCACGAAATTAATTAGTTTTAGTACTTAAGCCTTAAAGATCTTTATTTCTTTTGTTAATAATATATTTTTTTATGTACATAAAAAAAAAAAAAGAAGAAAATTTCTGGAAATTTTAATTTTCTGTTTTATTTAAGACTTATTGCAGAAACTTGTTCTATTTAGTATCACGCGGTGGCAAGGGTATTGGTGTTCCTATTATTTCCTGATGTAATGACGCAGGTTAGGATTATTGCAATGTCATCAGCCTTCGGTTGTAAATAATTTATACAGAAAAAGAAAACTGGAATTAATGGATTAATATTCGATTTGGTGTTTTTAAATGTCAAAAATAAATTATGCAAATATGTGCGAGACAAGTTCGCTTGCATTATAATATTGATAGGATTTGTCTTAATTGATTAAAATAATTAAGTCTGAATTAAAAAATATTCGCTATAGGGTGGAACACAAGAATATGTTATAAGACCTTGTTGTCTTGATAGTGGGTACGAATTTCTCATTACACTTACCTCGTATCACTATCAGGACGTTGAGTGAGAATCCCACAGATCACTGGATGTAGACGCTATAATGAGCTTTAAAGTATGTTAATGTTATCCAAGGGATTGTGAGTAGGTATTTTTATAAGCTTATTGGCGACTTTCTGATGAAACATTGTCCACAAAATGGTTGTCTACTTTCTAGAATAAACACAAAAATGCAGGGAAAATTAAATTAAAATTAAATGACGGATTTTTGAGATGCTTACACTCAAGCAATTGTGCAAAATGTTTTTGGGATTTTGAGATTTTGTAACATTGCACAGAAACAAAATAGGTCGATGATGGCAGTCGAGTGTTTACCAGACAGACAGGCGCAATAGATGAAGATACAAACATTCACACAACTACTCATATCATCTACGCGATGCCAGTACATTTTTTTAAGATTGGTTCTATACCGGTCTAGATGGTTTTGACGAGAAGTGAAGGATACCAAGACATAAGTGTTTGTTACAATGGTGGTATGCACAGCTTCAGTCATGTCGAACGTGGTAAATACTACGGTTAAACTGAGATAACTGACATATACTCGTAGTAGTCCATATTTCGAATGGAGGTCAATAAGAATTTTCAAAACTACGTTAGCATTTTGGAAAGGAGATGTTGGTAGCTGTCGGGCTACAAACATTATTTTACCTTTTTCATCGACAGCCAGGTAGCAAAACATGTGATTTCTGCTATTGAAACAAAATTTAATCTTGTGGAGTGCAGTCGCGAAGTGCAGCAAAAGATTATGCTCTTTTGAGCCTCTAGTCGTAAAGGCATACCAGATAGTGAGAAGGCAGACGAACTGGCTAAAAGAGGTTCGAAGTCTTACTTACTTTACTTAGGTGGCGCTACAGTTCGGAGTGAACCTGGGCCTCAACTAACAAGCCGCTCCAGTTAGCTCGGTCCTTAGCTAACTGCCTCCAGTTGCGCACTCCAAGCTTGTTCAGGTCTCCTTCAACTTGTGCGCGCCACCTAAGGCGAGGTCTTCCTTTGCTGTGTTGTCCCTCTGGGTGTGATTCGAAGACTCTTCGGGCCGGAGCACTGGTGTCCATTCGCTCTGCATGTCCTAGCCATCTCAAACGACTAATGCGCAGTTTTTTGACTAGGTCTATGTCGCTGTACAGCTCGTATAGTTCGTCGTTGAATCTTCTCCTCCAAAGCCCGTCAACGCAAACGGGACCGAATATTTTACGAAGAATTTTTCTCTCGAAACGACCGAGGATATCTTCATCCGCTTTTGATAAAGTCCAAGCTTCAGCGCCATAAAGCAGGACTGGGATGATCAAGGTCTTATATAGAGTCTCCTTAGCTGTTCGGGATAGGGCCTTACTACTCAATTGCCTTCTCAGCCCAAAGAAACAGCGATTGGTAAGAGTTATTCTTCGTTTTATTTCTGCCGAGGTGTTGTTGTCAGAATTGATAGCAGAGCCGAGGTAGAAAAAGTCCCTTACTATCTCAAAGTTATAGCTGTCGATTGTGACGTTCTGTCCAATTCGTCGATGTTGCGTGTCCCTTCTGGTTGACAGCATATACTTGGTTTTGCCCTCGTTTACCGCTAAACCCATTTTGGCAGCTTCTGTTTCAATACTAGCGAACGCACCGGTGACAGCCCGCTGTGTTCTTCCAATAATGTCGATGTCGTCGGTGTACGCTAGTAGTTGCACAGACTTTTGAAAGATTGTGCCGCCGGTGTTGGCTTGTGAGCTTCGCACAATTCTTTCAAGAACGATGTTAAAAAAATCACATGACAGCGCGTCACCTTGTCTAAATCCTTTTTTTGACATCAAAGGTCTCGGTGAGATCGTTACCGACCTTGATGGAGCAGCGAGAATTCTCCATCGTCATTCTGCACAATCTGACGAGTTTGGCAGGGATGCCAAAACTAGACATGGCTCTGTATAACTCGTCTCTATAAATGCTGTCATATGCGGCCTTGAAATCGATAAAAAGATGGTGGGTATCGATTTGGACTTCTTGGGTTTTTTCCAGGATCTGCCGAAGTGTGAAGATTTGATCGATTGTGGACTTTCCTGGTCTGAAACCACACTGATAGGGCCCAATCAGGTTGTTGACGAAGGGTTTCAGACGTTCACACAATATGGCAGATAGGATCTTGTACGCGATGTTGAGGAGACTGATACCTCTGTAATTGGCGCAATTGAGGGGATCTCCTTTCTTGTGGATCGGGCAAACGGTGCTGAGATTCCATTCGTCAGGCATACACTCATCTGACCAAATTTTAGAAATGAGTTGGTGTATGCTCTCTACCAGGTCATTTCCAGCTGCTTTGAACAGCTCGGCTGGTAAGCCGTCTGGTCCAGCAGCCTTGTTGGACTTAAGTTTGGATATTGCTATCCTTACTTCGTTTTGGTCAGGTGGACGGAAGTTTTGGCTATCATCGTCTATGTTGAATGGTTCATTCTGCCTGACAGCGGGATGTTGGTCTTCGTCGCCGTTATACAGTCTGCAGAAGAAGTTTTTCCATATTCTCAGCACCGACTGTGACTCTACTACGAGGTTTCCTTCTTCATCTCTACAGGCTTCTGTACGGGTCTTGTTGGCCTGACACGTTCCTTTTACCAGTTGGTAAAACTTCCGTACATTATTCCTTCTCGTGCTCTTTTTTCTTCTTTCGGAGAAGCCGATGTTCTTTCCGTCTCTTCTGCTCGTAGAGCTCACGAGCAGCTCTCGTCCTTTTTTGCAGCGCCGCTTTGTATGCTTGCTGTTTAGCTGCATGTGATTGCCGGCACTCATCGTCAAACCAGGGGTTTCTTGGTGGTGGTCGGGTGAAACCCAGCACATCAGTTGCGGCACTTCTGATGGCTTGTTGGCAGCGTTGCCACTGGTCTTCGGCGCTTGATGCTGGCGGCATAGGAGTCGTTGAGAGATTTCGGGATACGCGTTCGGT
This sequence comes from Xylota sylvarum, assembly GCA_905220385.1. NCBI lineage: Eukaryota > Metazoa > Arthropoda > Insecta > Diptera > Syrphidae > Xylota > Xylota sylvarum. Next base: position 151,151,172 of record LR999957.1, on the reverse strand, counting down.
GAAGGTTCTGGCGATCTCTTGTGATTGCAGCTTTTCGACGTCAAATCTTCTCACAGTAGTTCTTCTTAGTTGCGGCGTTTGGGATATCCGCATTCGTACCTTGGCTGCAACAAGGAAATGATCCGAGTCCATGTTGGCTGCTCGGAAGGTTCGGACATCCAGAATACTGGAGGCATGCCTTGCGTCGATCGCAATGTGGTCAATTTGATTGACTGTTTGATGATCAGGAGATCGCCATGTCCCCTTGTGGATATTGAGATGAGGAAACCGTGTGATTGCTGTACTGACATTTCGCCCCGCCGCAAAGTCAATAAGCCTAAGTCCGTTGCCAGACGTGGCATAGTGGACGATATGCCCCACGCGTTGATAACAAAATATACGAAATTTATTAGTTACCTACTATTGAAGGTACAAAGGCTTGGGGAAAACTTAGTTTGACTCCGAAACATCGTAAGGATCGCCTCAGTGCGCCAATAATTATGGGAATATCTCTCGTGAGGAGTAGAAAAGCGTCATCAAGAATGCTGAGAAAAATGTTTTCATTGTCGGAATATTGGAAGGGAGCTAGAGCACGTGGCTTTTTGAAGATAAATGGAAACTAATTGGGTATTGCAGCAGCTCCACCAGTAGGAAGGAACGTGCGAATGTTAGAATACCGAATGAAAATGAGACAAGACCAGCGTGATGTGCGACGTGATAAACATAATTATATCAACACGTTGGCCCCAGAACCAAAAGCAGCACCAAATAAGTAGGTGTGAAAGCAGAATGGGCTATAGAATAACCATACAACAATATGATTGTTCGTATTCCCACCTCGAATCCTAGCAAAGATGAGATCACGAAGAACAAGGTGGTAGGACGTGATGCTATTTCGACAGAGTAATTACAAGCAGCACCAGCAGCATCTGTGGAACTCTTACATTTACTGGTACAGAAGGCATGGTATGCTATTTGTGTGCTGCCTACAGTTGCCAAAATAATAGCAAAGCAATTCTGGAGTGTCTGGAAGACACTCTTAACGGGGTTCGAGGTTAAATTTTTTTCATTTTCTATAGTCCAACCTATCACTAGTGTCTGATATGCTATTCATTTATTGCGTCCCTTCAACCGCTACAAAGTCGAATGATTGTTGATATAAAACTTGCCCTTGAAATAACCACACTTAAAAAAATCCAGTGCCGTCATCAGACAATCTCGCAGCCTCTAGCTTCTATGTCATCTTACATCTCTACCATCATGAGGGTCTGTATTTTGCTCTCTAATTTTCACACCCATCAAATCTACAAACTTGGAATTAGGTTAGACTCGGTAGAGATAGCGCTACACGAGGTGATTACATTCCTGGACATTGAAGGGGCTTTCAACAAAGTAAACATGCAATCAATTAGAACAGCACTAGACCAGGCACACGTGAATCCTGTTTTCTTACACTGGATAGAATGTATACTCAATACACGTAATATTAGATCTGAATTGGGTAGTAGTAGAACAGCCCAAGGCGGGTTTTTATCCCCATTACTCTGGAACCTAGTAAATAATGAAATCCTTATAAGATTAGACCAAGACGGCCGTCTCTTATGCCGATGATGTCGTCATATTGGTGACAGGAAAGTTACTGGCCATAATCTTTGATTTGCTGCAAACAGAACTGAACGGTCTTAATAACCGGGTCAAACGCTGCGGACTTGATCTTAATGGACAAAAAACCGAACTAAATCCCTTTACAAATAAGTGGAAAATACCTGACTTCGGGTCACTTAGATTAAATGGAGCTCAACTCCTAGGGTGCATAACAGATAGAAAATTGAGCTGGAAAGACAATATACTTGAATTTTCGGCAAAAAATTGAACTCAAAACCAACCACCATCCACTGGTTGTACAACGCCACCATTAGAACTATCCTCACATACGGACGTCCAGTCTGGTGGCCTTCTGTTGCAAAAGCCCCAAACCTGAACATTCTCACCAGGGTCCAACGTCTGGCGTGCATAGGTACGACCAGTGCTATTAGAACAATAACTATCGCGGCCTTGGATGCCTGGAACTAGCGACAAAAAGCGCACTACCTCTCCGACAAACCCGGATGTGGAAAAGTAACCAAATCGAACACAGCACAATCAAACGTTGAAGCGCCTTCTGACTACTTTACCCACATAAGGATTTCAGCTTCAACCTCTGTTCCCAATGTCCCTATAAAGAGAGCTGGACAAATGATAAAGTCATAAACAAAGCTTCCAAAGCCATCTTCACGTATGGGTCAAAAATGGACGAAGGTACTGGCTCCGAAATAATCTTAGAGGAACCATCGATAAAACTTTTTAACCACGCAAGCGTGTTCCAAGTGGAAATATGTGGAATCACCGAGGCTGCCGGGACTTATCTACTGCAAACACCAATAAACATATAGACATCTACATTCATAGACAGCCAAGCAGCCGTCAAAGTCATCACTTCCATCACAACAAAATCAAAACTGGTTAATAAATGTGAAGAGGAACTCAAATCCCTCAGCTCGAGGAACAGCATCACGCTCTGCTTGTGGGACATATGGGTTTCCAAGGGTATGAAATAGCCAATGAGCTAGCAAGAAAAGGCTCAGCATCAAACGATTAACTCGGTCCTAACGCCCATTAGCCTTTTCATGTCCAAAATCATCTCGGACTTTCACAACATGGAAAACATAAGATGGAGTACACTCACCTATGCCGCGTCCTAGAAAACTTTGGTTCCAATATAATAAAAAAAAGACTAGAGAATTTTTATAGTTAAATATACCACAGCTGATTCTCCTCATAGGTATCGTCATAGGCCAAAACTCAATGGCGGTCCTTTTTGGAACAATGAGAATCAGCACCATAGTGGTAGAGGAATACTCAACACATTTACTCTGCGAAGGCTTGGGCGAGCCTCAACAGCACCAGTTGCACAGTCATTGGAAAAGTATCTTTCAATGACTTTAGCGAACTAGCAAAAGCGCCACCACCTGAAAATTAATAATGAAAACGGGTTGATTCAGGAAGGCCGCTCCAACCGTAAACTAATTATTGGACCAATTGCCTTGTTTCATTATTTTCAGGTATTCCACAACGGGGAACGCTGCACTCCCGTAGTTGCAGTCACCTCGCAACCTACCTAGGTACATACCTACATATGCTATTCTGATACCGCACGGATATATGTAGGTACTCTCCAGAGTTATTCGTATACTTCACAAAAATATCAAATCTAGTATTTCAATTCCTGACACCACAGCTAAAGCTGTAACTAGAACCAACAGAGTGACAGTGTAATATTTGCATATTATGTAGCGCGACATAAATTTCAATGACCACACAAAGAAACACATCGTAGCGAATGATCTGACGCTGACCTGTCCAAGTACATGAGACACAAAGTGATATATAATACGTTTCCGATGAAAAGAAGTTTTACCTTGATGAACTTGACCAATTAAATTATTATTTACATAAATAATCTGAGAAACTAATAAATGACACTACAAGGGGAAAGCATGATGCCGTAGGCAGTGGTTTTATATGATGTTACAACTGATATACATACATATTCAGAAACCTTTCATTTTCCCCTTAGCTGCATTCCGAAAAGTGCACTAACCTTGTCAGCTGATCACCAACTAACCGTACAACTTATTCTGAGTAACAAGCTGATTTTATGTTCTTAAACAAAGGGAGACAAAAGACTAAACGAATTTAGTGACTGCGTTCAGCCAAGTCTATCAAACCATTCGGACATGATGTTCAGAAATGCCTGGAACGATTATATCTATGTATTTATAGAATAGAAAAACATTCAGCTATCTTTTGTAACCATTTACTAGATCAAATGCCATGACCATGTACATATTGTATGTACATATATTGAACTGACCTGATCACTGAATGATTCACGAAACAAAATCCATGTTGTCAAATTCTGAACAAGTACCTACTGGCTACTGCATTATTTGCTCTTTCTTTTTTTATTTAATCTTTAACTCAATAACTAATCAACTACTTACAAGTACGTCAGTTGGTCGACCAGAAATGAGATAAGATACTAAAAAGCTGAATGCATGTTTCGTCTGGTTCGGAAGTTTTTCAATTGTTTTTTTTTAGTTTCGGTTTGGCTTTTCCAGTGCGAAGACCATACTGTGTTCATTTCGTTGTGAAACGTAAAGTCGGACAGTGTTTCTGCCTAAATCAACTTTTCAACAAATTACTTTATAAGGTCAGAGCAAAAAACATAAAAAATAAACTGCCTGCGTTAATCTATTTCATTGTTTCATTTTGCATAAAACTTTGTGCATTATAAATACGAGATATTAAAACGTGTAAACTACAAAAAAAAAAAAAAACTTGTTACGGCGCATACTTAAGTCGTTTTATATGGTACGTTCTCAAAAAATATATGTTTTGCGCGTCGTTTTTAATTAAATTGATAGAGACTACATAAATGCCTATTAATTAATAAGAGAATTGTTACATTTATGTATGTACATAGTACACATAGAGTATATGACCCAAATTTTACGGATACGCCTGGCTAAGTATTGATGATTATAAAATATATAAGTTGACGAACTTGTTTCCATTTACTGATAGACAATCTGTCTTGAAGCATATTCAAAATTCCTAACCTTGACTGATAAAGTGGTACGCAACTCATTGCCCGTATTCATTGGGGGCCTACCATACCAGGCAGTGATCAGCATAGATACTATGTCTATTTTGGTACCACTTGGTGCGGAAATTCAAGTGCTTAATCAAAAGTTGGTAATTATCTTTTTATACACTTATGTATATGTAACCACGCATAAGCAGTTCAATTTAATAAGATTACTGATACAAAGATAGTGTCAGCAATCTACAGTGGGTGTGACAAAACATAGTTTTGGAAAAGAATTTAGTTAATAATATCTACATACGTACATATTGTTGTGTTATAAGAATTTCGATAAGAGAAGGTGGTAACAATGTTTGATTCCAACACGAAGTACATAATATCCAGATAAACATTATCTTACAGGGAGAGTGTTGTTAGGTTCTTATTTGGCTTTAGGCAAGCATCATCATCAGATATCATTGTACATACATTTAATCATTTCCTAAAGAATTGTGGTGCTAATGACAACAGGATATGTATATTTTAAAGCTAAACCAAAAACGGTAGGAATAACAAATATAATTTGCATTGTGCTAGTTCAAGATAAGCTGGTTGTTTTTGTTTGCGCAGTATATTCGTATATTTCGGGAAGAAATGCATTGTGTCATAATTTTGAGTTTGCATTTAGGAATGATTGCTGATTTACAAAACAAGCAGTACTACATTTTGCACGAACTGCTAATAAATGATACTAGTTCGTGGGGAATTCCCCTTTTCGTGGGGATTTTCTCTTTTCTAGAACGATGTGGGGGAAAATAAAAAAAGAATCTCAATATCTCTGAACTGCGTTGCAAAGTAGTAACAAAATACTATGACGTGTTCTCTTTATACCCTATCCTAAGGGTATACATAGTTTGTAACATAGAGAAATAATCGAGATAGACCCTATAAAGTATATACAGTGTATCAATCTCATATACGTACACCTCATGGTGCAATATACTTTTAAGTGAAAATTAAGTAAATTGGGCACATACTTAACATTTTTTTTTATTTTCAGTAAGAATACATAAGACAAACAAAAAAACTTCAATTAATTCAAACATTTCAAATAAGGTATTTTTAATTCTTCATAATAAACATAAAAGCAACAAAAATATGGTCAATTTCGTATTCGTACACATGGATATTTCATGTTAATTTGTTCAAATTATATTATGCAACTAATATTTTGTAGCATATCCTTTGTTGCCTAGGACCTGTTTAAGACGGTTTGGCATGGATCTGACTAATTTTTCCTTAAATTCAGGTGTAATTTTCGTCCATTCTTCAATAAGCCTTTCTTTGAGATCGTTTGTGTTCCTTATATTGAATGTTCTTATTTTTTGGGCCCAACTCATCCCACAAATTCTCTATGGCATTGATATCTGGTGACTGTGGAGGTGTTTCCAATACTTTGGGACAATTATAAAGTAGCCACATTCGAGTTGCATAAGCTTTATGCTTGGGGTCGTTATCCTGATAAAAGGTAAAATTGTTCCCGAGACCCATTTGAACGGCACTTTCCTTCAGGTTTTGCTTCAATATTTCGATGTACTGCTTATGGTCCTTTATTTCTTCAATTATGTGCAGTCGTCCCACTCCGGCTGCGGAGATTATTACAGCCCCAGACTATTACAGACCCACCACCATGTTTGACTGTCCCCCGTGTGTTATGTGGGAGATATTCGGTATTTGGTTTTTTCCAAACCATTTGTCGGCCATCCGATACATGCACATTAAATTTAGACTCGTCTGTGAATATTACTGTTTTCCAGAAGTCGAAATCTTTAGATTGGTGTTGTTTAGCGAATTCTAACCTTTTGCTTCTGTTTATGGAACTAATGAAAGGTTTTTTTCGCATAACTCTTCCATTGTACCCATGTTCACGCAGGCATTTTCTTAGGGTTTCTGTATAAAAATCTTTATTAAGAGTACGACGCAGGGTTTCTGCATGTTTTGGTGCACTATATTTTTTTTTAATTTCACGTACAATTATTCTCTTATCATGTGCACTGAATATATTACTGGTGGTATTTCTTGGTTTATTTTCTATACGATTTTCATTTTTGAATCGATTACTGATTGTTTGGATGGTTGATCTTGATAGATTCACCAAACGAGATATCACCCCATAAGTTTTTCCATCGCCGTTGTATTTGATAATCATTTGAGGTCTCACCTTGTTTTCTGCCCATTTTTCCAACAAATCTCGATTTTTCCAGTAAACTTCACAAAATATTTCACTTTTTTCTTTAAATTGCTTTGAAAAAGAATAACTAAATGCAAAAAACAACTTTGACAAGCTAAATAACAGTAATTTGTATAGTTTATCGAATAAACGATAGGTGTACGAATACGAAATTGAGCTACTTTTGAGCCCATTTCTTACTTTTATTCTGTTTTCAAACCAAAGTGAATATTAAATATTCTTAAAACTAGGTGAAGTACAATTGCTCAATACCCTGTAATAGTACATACCATATTCAACTTAATTTTTCAAATCGTTTGTGATCAGGAGTTAAATGTTTTTTGATAACTGGTGTACGAATATGAGATTGATACACTGTATATTCGTGATCAGCATCAATAGCGAAATCGATTGAGCGATGACCGTCCGTCCGTCCATCCGTCCGTCCGTCCGTATGTCACCGTTTTTGGGCCTTAAATTTTGTCGATGAAATTTCATATCTTCGCTTCTGAGAAAAAGATACAGTACAACTGTAAAATTTTTTTAAACCCGCCCAGTGCCACGCCCACTTTTTTATAACTTCACTAAATTATATGAAACCGAAAAATTTTGTTAAGTCCAAATATTTAGGCATTCAGACTCCCTACAATCCACTCATACAAAAGTTTTGACCACGTCCACTTTTTGGGGGCGTTTTCATCATAAAACCGATTTTTGGGCCTTAAATTTTTAACTAGGACGCTGAAATTTCATATCTGGGCTTCTGACGAAAAAATACAGTAGAAGTGTAAATTTTTTTTACATCCGCCAACTGCCAAGCCCACTTTTTTTATAACTTCACTAAATTATATGAAACCGAAAAATTTTGTTAAGTCCAAATATTTAGGTATTCAGATTCCCTACAATTCACCCATAGAACAGTTTTGGCCACGCCTACTTTTTGGGGGCGTTTTCATCAAAATTTCCAATTTTGATAAAATTTTACATGTAACATCCTCAAACGTTCGAGGTTATAGCCATATTTGAGTACGAAATGCAATTTGGCCACGCCCACTTTATAGAGAGGAAGATAGGGTATCAGACGATCCGTTCCAGACGGATTGTAGCTTTTCTGTATGTTTTAAGAGCATGACGATTGTTAACATACGTACATATGTATACACTGCTGTGCAAAATAATAGGCACAGGCTACTTAATACTAGTCTTTTTGGTGAAGTGAAGTAAAAGAACAATGTCTGCTTAAAAATATAATTATTTTTAGTGTTGCTGAATGAAATAATAACAATCACAACATAAAATTGGAATTCAAATAATAACATTAAAAAAAAATTTAAGTTTTAAAGAACTTCAACACATTTCGGGTGTGCAAAAAAAATAAGCACACTAAGTAGAAAATTCGTATATTTATGTGAGTAGTAGAAAATTCAAACAAATGCAAATTATTTATAATTATTCTAAATGCTCTGATTAATATTTGATAGTCATGCCTTTATTTTTCAACACAACTTTGCACCTTTAAATTTACCAGTTTATGGTACAGTGAGTTCGGTATTTCATACTAAATTTTTTTGACATTTTGCCAAAGCTCCAATTTATTTTGTGGATTCAGAGCACTGCTGAGACCTGGAGACAAGAAGTTTCAATACGATTTAGGTCTGGGGACTGTGCTAGCCACTCAAGAACTCTAACATTTGTATCCTATAACCACCTTTTAATTGCTTGCGCAGTGTGTTTAGGATCGCTGTCCTGTAGAATCTACCAAAGCAACACATCAATCACATCAGTTTCTAAAATTTCAATATATGTACTTTTCCATCGTCCGAGTGTCTTGTATCCCATGAATTAGTCGAACACCATAACAGGTAAAACATCCCTAGAACATGATATTGCCACTACCATGTTTAATCGTTTGTAGAGTAAATTTTGGATCGAATTCTTTTCCAGTCGACCCCCGTACATATCCTTTTTTGATATCACGTCAAAATAAATGGATCTTTTTTTCATATGGCCGAAATATGTAACGTCATTACTCGGCTGGCTAATGTAAACGAGTTGTAGCAAAACGTATTCGGTCTTTTATATACATATCTACTTTTGATAACTGAGGGACTTTTTTTCGCATGGTAAACTTTCAAATTGGATCCTATCAGTCTTATTCTAGTCACGCAGATATTTATAGGGATATAACGTTTAACTCCGATTTTATTAGCGTAGACGTGATGATTGGATTTTTGTTTTACAGAATTTACTATATGAAGGTCGGTTTTAACAGAAGCCATGCCGTTTTGACCCCGAGTTTCTTAAGATATTTATTACCATTCCTAAAGAACACGAAACTGTTTTAGCAATAACTCCCATAAAAGTTTCCATCCTTTCTCATATTTTTTATCATTTCTCCTAGTTCTAATGAACAGTGCTTATCTGTCCCTATTATTTTCGAAAAATAATTGACAAATTATTAATTCAAATTAACATTTTAATTGTCTTTCAACTCAGTTCAATTTATTATTGTTTATCTAAGTTTTGTTTCACATGGTTATCCATTTATCTGCGAAGCCTGAGGGCTTATCTGCAGAAGGTTGAATTTCAAAGTTTTACATCAAGGAATTAAGTGAGCTTTAAATTATTTTAACATATTCAAAGAAAAAAATAGTTCAAAAATAAATAATTAAATAAAATTAAAATATATGGAAAAGATACTAGTTACACTTCATTAAGAAAAAAATCTTTTAAAAGCTTTTTGCGGGTTTTGAAATTAATAATACATTTTAAGTTTGAGGGAAGCTCATTGAACACAGTTGGAACGTACAACGGTTCAGTTGTCTTTTGCCGTAGTTGTTGCTGCATAATGGTGTTTGAAGCATGGTCAATGGGTCTTTTGAATCGGATGTCATCATAATGTTCTAGGCATAGTGTCAACTTGTAAATTTGTTTAATTGACAATACCTTCAAAGAGCTTTCTCCGGATGTGCTTGATGGATATCTTTCGTTGATCTTCTTCAGAATCGTGTTTTGAAGTTTTTGTAGCTTGTTTATATGTGTGTTTAATGCGTTGCCTTAAGCAAGTACCTCAATTTGGATTCGACAAGTGCATAGTAAACTTGCTTCTGGACCTGAAGCGTCGAATGATTTCCCAGATGGTACAGAGCGAACAGCGCCTTTTTGAGATCTGAGCGAAGTTTGTCGATGTGCTTGTCCTAAATGAAGTGGCTGTCGATTGTGACTCCTAGGTATTTATAACTTTCGACAACTTCAATGGTCTGATTCGGAAGTGTGCAAATTTACAGATACTGCTACTAAAATTGATCCTTTGTTGAGTTAGTCTATGATGTGGCCCTCGAATATGCATCATCTTAGTCTTGGAGGGGTTCAATATAAGTCCATTGACGTGAGACCACTCGACAGGTTTATCAAACTCATCTTGCATTATTCTCATAGCGGTATCCAGACATTTATGTTGGACGACTAGAGCGGTGTCATCTGCGAATGCAAAAGGTGTGCTGTTTTTGAAAACGCGAAGCAGCTCGTTAGTAAAAATGATGAACAGTATTGGTCCCAGTTTGGATTCCTGTGGTACTCCGAAAAGAACCGGTGTATCAGTACTGAAACTGCCTCCCACCTTCACTCGAAAAGATCTTTCACTTAGATAGTCTTGCAACCAGTCACGCAGTATACCTCGGACGCCTAATCGATTTAACGCTGTTATTAACTTTTTATGATTCAGCGTATCAAACGCCTTGCTGAAATCCATGAATAAAACAAGAACATGGTGATTTTTATTCAAGCTTCCATTGATGACATTCGCAAACTCTCCCATAAGTTTACCCGTGCTTTTGTTTTTTTGAAAACCAAACTGGTTTTTGTGGATAAGAGAATGATTTTCCACAAAGCTTTGGAGCCGCCTTGTCACTACTTCTTCCAAACACTTCTCAATAGCAGACAAGATTGATATTGGCCTGTAATTGCTTAGCGAGCTTTTAATTCCTCCTTTATAGATAGGGCGTACAATCGCAGTCTTAAGTATTCGAGGAACTTTAGCTTGACTTAAGCTTAGGTTAATGAGCCTAGATATTATCGGAGCAAATATAACTGCATTACTTTTAATATCACGAGCCCTAATGCCATCGATTCCCGCTGATTTATTCTCCCCCATTAGTTTCAATATATCCTGGATTTCTTCAGTGTTTGTTTCTTCCATGAATATTGTATTGGGTAATGTTGAGTTGATATGATGGGATGTATTTATGTAGCAATTGTGGACTATCTGTAGGACTTGATCCGAGAAGTTCTCAGCGCATCTCTCTGATAATGTTAATAGACACTTCTCTAGGGGAAAATTTTTGATGATCACTTCGTCGAAATTTTGCTTTTTCCTTCTCATTATTTCATTGATCAGGTTCCATGTTTTACGGGGATCTGATCTAAGGCTGTTAAATTTGCCTTTATAATAGTTTGACTTCTGTATAAAGATGTCCCTATTAACTTTGTTCCGGAATTGTTTATATTCAGCTTCGTAAGTCATGTTCAGCCTATTATTCTTTCATCTTCGGTACAGTTGGTCCCTTCGTTGGCATTTTTCTCGAATTTCATCACCATAGAGTTCGCATAGATATCTTGCATTTTGGTTAAAAATTTTCCATACATATCGTCAATATCATTTTCAGCTAACAGTGTTTCCCAATCAGTTGAATGCATTAGTTCATCCACCGTCCTGTTTCGAACATATAACTCTGGTCTGTCTTGAATGCTAGGGACACTCATCCTCACTAATAAAAAAATTAAAATAAATATTCTGGCAAAAAAAAAAATTATCGACTTTTGTTTCTGTGCCTATTATGTATTTGGCACACCAGAAAACGTGACTTCGTAATACAAAAGCGTATACTTCATTGAACTCAACATTATCGAGACTGTTGTTGTCTCTAATTTGTACCTTTACTTTTAAATCAGGAGTATAAATGCCAAACAAAGAATTTCTATTATCCTTTAGAGTGTGAAACTCGAAAACGTATAGTAAGTGTGCTTATTATTTTGCACAGCAGTGTATCTAGACGTAAACGTAACTCACTCTCAGGCATTCCTCGGGCGCATATGCAGCAGATTATATGTATATTCCTTTGCAAGATGGGAAAATGAGTCATATATATATGTATGTGTTCATTCTAACTGTATTTGGGTTTTTGCATTGGATCTTGGGTGAAGAACTCAATTTGGCTTGAACCAATTAAGGATAATCCTTTAAAATCGTAATGCTTTTACAGTATGTGGCCATTGAATTATGACCGATGAGAAATATATGCGATTTTTCGCTTTGACCGCAAATAAAGACAAAATTAATTTGATTATTTAAAATCTTGTTGCACATATTTATTGTTACATGGCATATCAGTGATTATAAAGTAAAAGAAAAATGATTAAATCTTAATACTTAGTACTACCGCCCTTTTGTTCGTACCTCCTTTATTCGTGTGGGCATGCTTTCAATGCATTTCGCTCGTTTCGGGCTCGTTTTTCCAGATATCTTCAATGTTCTGCTTGAGCTCTTGTATGGTATTGTTTCATCCACTATAAAGGCGAGATTTTAGGTAGGCTAAGCAGTTTTTAATCGGGTTCAAATTCGGAGAATTACCAGGCCATGGTAACACTTCCAAGTTCATGGATGTGTGGCATGGAGCTCCATCTTGCCTAAAGACGTATTCTTCTCTGGGAGAGTCTAATGTGTTCAAAAACGGCCGAAGAAATTTCCTCAGGACAGGAATATACTGATTGGGGTCTATTGTTCCATCAACGTAATAAATTGACCCCGTACTTTCGCATATTATGCAACTCCATATCATCACTGAGGGTGGGTGTTTGACCGTCTGAACTACGCAATGCTCTGAATATCTGTCATTGGACCTTCTGCAGACGAATTTGGCCGTCTCCGTCACGACTTCTAAGCGACACTTATCGCTAAAGACACCCTAAAATAAAATCGTGATTACGGGAAAATTGCTAAAACTGTTTCATCTTTTATTGTGAAAAGAAATTTGAAGAACAAATTAATTTGCTTTGTTCCAATAGCCACTCTTGCAGTCTATGTGAAGTTGTGCCCAATATAATCGCCATTTTCACATGACATTGGTCAATTCAGGCTTATTTGCTTGCCTTCTTCGCTTGTCTCCAATCGACGCCGCAGAGTTCTCACCGATATGTCGATTCCAGCTTCGTTCAAAACCTTCAAAATGCAGTGAGCTGGTGGATTACGTTCCTGTAGAGCTTTATGAATAATTTTCCGGTCAGTCCACGGTGTTATTTTTCTTTTTTTGTCACAGTATTGCCGATTATTTGGAGTAATCAAGGTTGAACCGCCTGGTACTTCCACGTGTTTTGCTATGTTGACTACTGAAGACTTTGCCATTCCAACAATCTTGTCTATTTAAGCATAGCTGGAAGTCTTCTCAGTCAACAAAGCAGCAACTTGCGATTTTTTTTCAATTTAAATAAGGTTTCCGACTTTCTATAAGGTATATAACAAATATGTAATGCTACTAACTGCAACTTATTTAATTTAAGTCCCAAATTAATTTTCCACTTATTAAAATACTTATTTACACCGCACTATTGCCAACTGTGAGCTTAAAGAAAATGATAAGTAAACCACGTTAAAACCTATTTATGTGTTGCTGCACACTTATCGTACGCACGTAGGCAAGTCCTTTGGTACCTGCTTTTGAAATTAAAGAAAGTATAGAGAAAACCCGTAGTTAGCCGTATTCTTAAAAACAAATAACGAAAAAACGCATTTCACAGAAAAAAAAAACATCAAAAAGAAAAAAAAAATCGTTGAAACCACCATCGGTCATAATTCATTGGCCACATACTGTATTTCCATATAAAAGTTGGTATATCCCAACTCTTCTGCACTTGTGACTAGTTACGGATGTGCAGAAATGTGAAAATCTGCTATCAATGGTAGCTACATATGTATGTCACGAAAGTCTACATACAGCGCTGAAAAGTGCTGAATTTGAATTGATAAACAAAATTTCAATTTTTTTTTTTTTTTAGATAACATTATTATTGTTTAAAAACATGATTCAAAACAAAAACAAATCATATCCTCACAATAACAAGAAAAAGCCAAAAATTCAATTCAAATTTAGCACTTTTCAGCGCTGTATGTAGACTTTCGTGACTGAGTGTATGTCGGAGAGTCCAAAAAGTTGTGCTATATTGGAGGAGTTCCAAGATTATTTCTATGCTGAAAAAGGAAAAATTTTAAGTCTACATATCTAAGACAAGATGACTTGTACTCCACTCCTGCATAGTGAGGTTATTGCAGAATTGGACACTTCTTCAGCATTTATTCTTATTAGACTATACAGAAACCAAGAGATCAAAGGCTAAAAATAAATATGAAAGTTTGGCAGACATGAAAGTTAAAGCTTATTTCTACTTCTTGAAGGTCGTCCTAAAGTACTTTAATGATTTTAATAGACTTTGTCAAAGCAATGAAGTTTTGTTGCACCTCCTCTACAGTGAGTCGAAAAATATCTCACTAGAACTAGCCCGAAATGTCATTTAAGAAGAAGATTTCGATAAATTGCTAGGTTCTCAACAATATAGTGATTTCGCTTCAGTCTACGGAAATAGTACTGTATATGTACTTATACGCTGGGCCATAGTGTAAACAAGTCATACAAAGTTTTACAGAACAACAAAATTTAGAAATTTGGTTATTTTAATTTTAGAATGAAGAGAGTAGTTTAATTTTTCGATAAATGGAACAGAAAAGGCTAAAATGCACCAATGTCGAACATTTTTGGAAAGAAGTATTAGAAATGAAGGATTTTGAAGGAAATTTCTTATTTCCTTTTTCTTATTTCTTATTTCTTATATCCTTTCCACATTCAAATGCTCATTCTGGGCGATTGTTTTCTGTAGTAACCGGAGTAAAAATAAAAAAAAATTAATCGATTATCGAGTGGATCTTGTTCAAAAGCTATCTGCTTTATAAGATCAGGCTTCAAGACTAGAAATGTGAAGGGCTTTAGTTTTAAACCCACTAAGGAACATTTTTCTTTTTTAATAACTAAATATATCAATAATGTACATTATTAAATATCGCTATAATTTTCTTGTTAATTTTTATTTATTTTTTACAAGTCTGTTTTCTTATTACGTTTAATCTGTATTTTTGGAATAAACTCTGATTTAATTTTTGTTTGTTGTTTTTTGTTTTTATTTATAATTAAACTAACTATCTACATATGTACCAATACTGCTTTTTGAAATATTATTATGAGGAGTCCAAGGGTAATGTCACCACAAAGAAAGGGGAAAAAGGGGGAATCTTAAAGGCGGTTATAAGTGACTTCCACTGATATTATAATTTGTATGAATACGTACCTAAAGTACGATAAATTTAGATTACATACATACAGATTACAGTTGGATTATATTGGTCTTTTCCTTTGTGATTATTTTTACTTGGCGTCTTACATATTGCAGACTATAGATAAAGATTTGCAGGCTTTAGCGCAGATGTATCGGTCGAATGACGTAGAAGTTGCAGTCACCGGCAATTATTATTTGATGGTGTGATCCATTGGCAATCATGTTTTAGATAATGTCCTCTATTGGTCTTTATCTTATCTTAAATATAACAATATCTACTTCCGGAGATCATTTCTTAACACAAGCAGTGTGCAACGTAATCTTTTCAGGGTCACACGGGTAGAATGTATTTTACGCTTCGGGCTAGATTAAGTATTCAGAGTCGTTTTATATACATTTTTTTTTTTTTTGTAGACCCTTGCCCATATGGCTGAAATGCATATATTATAACCAAGATTATATTTAAACCAAGATTCGTACGACCTCCCTTCTTAAGCGAAGAATGTAATGCTTGCCATTCACAGTGAATGTGCTCAGAAGATTCGTCATTTTTCGAGCAGCACCTACATTCCGTTTCTGAGCACAGATTGAGCTTGTTAAGGTGATATCGCAGGCCACAGTGATCTGGGAGAAAGCTCACTAGCTTTCTAATACTATTCTTGTCTAGATTAAGCATTTCCTTGTAGGAATACGGCCTCATTAATCGCTTAGATTGTCTCAGCCCCGAGACATTTTCCCTGTGGGCCCTGTGGACCAGACGTTAATCAGCGCTGGGGCGGCAGCCCACAGTAGGGTTCAGGTCCTGTGAATGCAGATTCTGAGTCAGCCCTAGCTACATAGTTCATCTGCAGATTCGTTGCCTGCAATTCCTTGATGAGCAGGAACCCAAACGAGTTCCACCCTGCTATGTCTTGGCAACAAATTGTAGTGCATCATGTAACTGATATATGTAGTGTCCATTAAATTGGACGACAGCGCTTTAAGTGTTGCCTAGCTATCTGAAAAGATATATTAATATCCTTACTTACTTACTTAACGGGCTCCCGACCCGTGAAGAGTCTCTGCCTGAGACACAGCAGCCTTCCACTCTCTTCGATCCCGGGCACGCTGCTTCCAGTTATCTAGACCAAGCGCTCTGGCATCCGCGATAGCTTGATCCTTAAAACGGAGGTTCGGTCTTCCTTGTCTTCTCGAACCTGGGGGCTGTGATTCGAAGATCCTCTTTGCTGGAGCATTATTGTCCATTCGAACCTGGGGGCTGTGATTCGAAGATGCTCTTTGCTGGAGCATTATTGTCCATTCGCTCGATGTGGCCGAGCCAGTGTAGTCGACGTGTTTTGGCTTTTTGGACTACATCCACATCCTGGTACAGCTCATAGAGTTCGCGGTTATATCTTCTCCTCCATTCGCCCTCCTCGCATACGGGACCAAATATCCGACGAAGAATTTTTCTTTCGAAAGTGTTCAATATCTGCTCTGCTTTCCTGCTTATCGTCCAACACTCGGCTCCATACAGCAGAACTGGCAGGATCAAAGTTTTGTAGAGCATACATTTCGTCTTCTGAGTTAGGAGTTTTGACCCCATTTGTTTCGCCAAACCGAAGTAGCAACGGTTTCCTAGGGTAAGTCTTCGTCGAATCTCCACTAAGGTGTCATTCGTGGAGTTGATGTTTACTCCGAGGTAGGTAAACTCCTTAACCACTTCGAAGTTACTGTTGCCAACAGTGACGTTCTGTCCTAGGCGGTGGACAGATGCTTCTTTGTTTTTTGACAACATGTACTTGGTTTTGTCCTCATTTACTTCAAGGCCAACTCGTTTCGCCTGTTTTTCAATTGCCGTAAAAGCCTCTAATACGGCGCGCTGGGAGCGACCGATGATGTGAATGTCGTCTGCGTATGCCAGCAGCTGGACAGATTTGTTGAAGATAGTGCCTTCCGTGTTTACACCTGCCCTGCGCACTATCTGTTCTAGCACAAGATTGAAGAAGTCACATGATAGCGCATCTCCTTGACGAAATCCGGTGCATGTTTGGAATAGTTCGTAGGAATTGTTTCCGAATTGCACGTTGCACCGCGTGTTATCCGGCGTCAAGCGGCACAGCTGGATCAGTTTAGCCGGGATCCCGAATTCGGCCATCGCCTTGTAGAGCTCAAGACGATGAATGCTATCATATGCGGCTTTAAAGTCGATGAAGAGATGGTGAGTCTCGACTTGAAATTCGTTGGTCTTTTCCAGGATTTGCCTTAGTGTGAAAATTTGGTCGATCGTCGATCTGCCGGGCCGGAAGCCACACTGGTACGTGCCGATTAGTGTGCTGCATAAGGGCTTCAGACGTTCACACAGTACGTTGGATAGGATCTTATACGCGACATTAAGCAGGGATATGCCTCGGTAGTTCTTACAAGACATAGGATCGCCTTTCTTGAAGATGGGGCATATAGAGCTGATAGTCCAGTCATCGGGCATGACTTCATCCACCCATACTTGGTTGATGACTTGGTGCATGCACCCTACCAAAGCATCACCACCATGTTTGAAAAGCTCTGCTGGTAGACCATCAGAGCCGGCGGCCTTGTTGTTCTTCAGCTTTTTGATAGCTGAGCCGACCTCTTCAAAACTAGGAGGGGGGATGAATTCTTCATTGACTGGATGCGGGTTCTCTTCTTGCCCTATCACTCTCTCTACCTGCCCATTAAGTAGCTGCTGGAAATGCTGCTTAAATACATCTACTATTCCCTGTGCTTCGGTGACTAGGTTTCCTTCACTGTTTCGAAGAGCCTGCGTTCCGGGCTTGAAGCCAGCTGCCAGTTGCTTGGCTTTCCTGAAAAACATCCGGATGTTGTTCCTATCGCAGGACTCTTCGATATCCTTGAGCTGGGAGGCTGCGTGGGCCCTTTTCTTCTTACGCAGGATCTTCTTCTCCTCCCTTCTTCTGGTTCGATACTCTTCTCTCGCTGCCCTTGTTTTGCGTTGCAGCGCTTGCAAGTGTGCATTTTCTGTCACCTTTTTCCGGCGTACGCATTCATCATCATACCAAGTGCTCTTTTTGGGTGGTGGCTGGTAGCCTATGGTGGTCTCTGCTACCCCTTTGATGATGTCGCGATACTGGTTCCACAGATTGTTGGCGTTTGTGGATGGTGAATGCACAGCGGAGAGTCTCTCACTCAGGCGCTCCCTGTAGGCTCTAGCTGCAACAAGAAAATGGTCAGAGTCGACGTTTGCCCCTCTGAACGTTTGCACATTCAGAATGTTGGATGCGTGCCTCGCATCTATTAGCACGTGGTCGATTTGGTTTTCGGTTCGACCATCTGGAGAGCGCCAGGTTGCTGTATGGAAACCTAGTGCTACTTATCACCGTATTACGAGCTGCTGCAAAATCGATTAGCCGGAAGCCGTTGTCTGTTTTCGTGTCGTGGAGGCTGTGCTTTCCAACTAATCCGCCGAAGATGTTTTCCTTACCGATTTTGGCATTGAAGTCCCCGAGTATGATTTTGACATCTCCCTTAATACCTTTACTTAAGTTTATCCTAGCAGAGATCTCAATGACATGGAGCTCAGCCTGAGGAACCGTGGGATACATTCCCATAGGTTTCGAGACATTGGTGTTGGGTCCAAAGACGCCAGTTCCTTCTTCGATCCGTCTGTGAACCAGACCAAACCGGAACACAATTAGACCAGTTTTCACGGTCCAATATTGGTTGTTGCCTATCAGTTAAAACTTAATTGATACTACCGTCGGCCTTGTAAAAAGGCCCTTCAGAGTACATGCTGACCCATTACGTGTTTAAGAACAGTGTTATAGCTGGCTTGCCATTTTCCCCGAGGTTATAAATATCGTTAAATAGGCCTTTGCATGCCACAACAGTGTGGTTTTGCAGCGTGTTGTATTATGCGCCGTTGATTGGATATCAAACTAAATTGCTAGACACGGCTCAGAGGCGTATTTCTTAAAATCGGAAATTTCGTTAAGTTATCTTACGTCATCTGTTATAGACGAGCTTCCAATCGAGTTCCACATAGCGATTGTAAGAATTCAGCGACTTCCTAATAGGATGTTGCTATGGATCGTATTCACACTTATAGCATTAACTTAGCTTACTCCATTTCCAAGCTACCTTACGTCCTGTTTTAGTGTTTTCATCCTATTCAATTACGCGTATTGCAGATAAAATCCACTTCTGTTCAACATGAGTCCACCAGTTTTGCTAAGCAAAGACCTTCCAGATATAGAGGTGAGTTATTCTTTCTCAGATCAAGTTTAACTTCTAAACATTACTTTATATTTCAGGACTTGCTAAGTCTGAATCCTCGTGTTAAAAGCAAATGCTCTCTCGTTCCAACCAGTAACACAAAGGACATCAAGAAGCACTGGAAGAGGAATTCAGATCACACTTGTACAGTAAGTTTGCAATCATTCGTTTTGCCAAACACTTCCTGAATTGCTTTGTATTGCACTTAGGCGCCCGTTAAACTTAACAACAACTTTGATGATATCAAGCATACCACGCTATCGGAGCGAGGTGCGCTTAAAGAAGCCGCGCGATGCCTAAAATGTGCAGATGCTCCTTGTCAGAAGTCCTGCCCCACACAATTGGACATCAAGAGTTTTATTACAAGCATTGCCAACAAGGTATGTAAAGCTACAGTTTATTCACAAGAAACACAAGAGCATCATTTTCCTTCGATAGAACTACTATGGAGCTGCCAAGGCAATCTTCTCCGACAATCCACTTGGGCTCACGTGTGGCATGGTTTGTCCCACCAGTGACCTTTGTGTCGGTGGCTGCAATTTACAAGCATCCGAAGAAGGACCCATCAATATCGGTGGCCTACAGCATTACGCTACAGATGTTTTCAAGCAAATGGGGGTTAAACAAATTGTACCTCCAGGCCAGAAGCCATTGGCAAAGCCAGACAAAAAAATCGCTTTATTAGGAGGTGGTCCAGCTTCGTTGTCCTGTGCTACATTCTTAGGACGACTGGGATACAAAAACATAACTATCTATGAAAAGCGTACTTACCTTGGAGGTTTAAGGTTGGTAAAAGATTCTAGTAAACTTAACGGTTTTTTTATATTCACTCCTTTGAATTATAGCTCGGCTGAGATCCCACAATATCGTCTTCCAATTGAGGTTGTGAATTTTGAAATTCAACTGGTGAAAGATTTAGGAGTGAAGTTCGAAACCGGACGATCGTTGTCTACGAAAGACATCACAGTTGATGTAAGTTCATGATGATGATCAGGTGAATAGGGAAGTAGGCTAATATTCTTCTCTGATTTTCAGGGTCTTCTGAAATCAGGAGTTGATGCAGTGTTCCTAGGCATAGGATTGCCCGAACCTAAACTTGATCCTATTTTCAAAGATCTTGATGAATCGAAAGGATTTTACACGTCCAAGAATTTTTTGCCACTTGTAGCTGGTGGTAGTAAACCAGGATTGTGTGCTTGCAAGGCCAATCAATTACCTCAACTAAGTGGTAATGTGATTGTCTTAGGCGCAGGTGATACCGCATTTGATTGTGCAACATCCGCATTGCGCTGTGGTGCAAAGCGTGTTTTCGTTGTGTTTCGTAAAGGAACGTCTGGCATTCGTGCCGTGCCGGAGGAAGTGGACCTCGCCAGAGAGGAAAAATGCGAGTTCATGCCATATCTATCCCCCATGAAAGTTATTGTTAAGGATAATAGGGTAAGTGGCGTATTATCAAGTAAAAGCGTTCAAATTATAGTCTATAACTATGTATGTCCTCAGATTGCTGGAATGGCGTTCTGTCGCACTGAACAAGATGAAAATGACAAATGGATTGAAGACAAAGAACAGACGACTACATTAAAAGCTAACTTTGTTATATCTGCTTTTGGATCTGGTCTCTATGAGTCCGATGGTAGAATAATTTATACTTTATGGTTGTACATAGATTTATTATTCTGTACAACTTCTAGTAATCAACGCATTAAGTCCCATTGAATTGGATAAATGGAAGCTACCTATTATTAACCACGATACGATGCAAAGTTCTCTTGAAAACGTCTTCTGTGGTGGAGATTTGGCGGGGGTCGCCAACACTACCGTCGAGTCGGTTAATGACGGCAAAACTGCAGCTTGGCACATTCACTGTTATTTACAGGTTTTTCACCATACCTAACCTAATATAATATTTTATGGCAATACACTATTTATCTAGGGTATCCCGTTGACGACTTCTCCAGAGTTACCACTCTTCTACACCGACATCGACTTGGTTGACATCTCTGTGGAGATGTGCGGTTTGAAGTTCGAAAATCCATTTGGTTTGGCATCTGCTCCTCCAACCACAAGCGCTGCTATGATCCGTCGTGCATTCGAACAGGGTTGGGGCTTCGTTGTCACGAAGACATTCGGCTTGGACAAAGATTTGGTGACTAACGTCTCACCCAGAATAGTGCGGGGCGTAACCTCTGGCTATAACTATGGGCCACAGCAGGGGTCGTTCCTAAATATTGAATTGATTTCAGAAAAACGTGCAGAATACTGGTTCAGATCAATAAAAGAACTGAAGAAGGATTTCCCAGAAAAGATCGTGATTGCCAGTATTATGTGCTCTAATAAGGAAGATGACTGGACAAGGTTAGCTAAAGACGCCGAAGCTTGTGGATCCGATGCTCTCGAGTTGAATTTATCATGCCCCCATGGCATGGGTGAGTCTGGTATGGGTTTGGCATGCGGCCAGGATCCAGTTCTTGTGGAAAATATTTCGAAATGGGTTAGGAAAGCTGTGAAAATTCCGTTCTTTGTTAAACTCACTCCCAATATCACGGATATAGTGTCAATTGCAATGGCAGCTCAGAGAGGAAATGCCAATGGTGTCTCCGCCATTAATACGGTTCAAGGACTTATGAGTCTTAGAGCGGACGGTACCCCTTGGCCAGCTGTCGGTGCTGACAAGAAGACAACGTACGGCGGAGTATCTGGAAATGCAACACGTCCAATGGCACTGAGGGCGATTTCTTCAATAGCGAACAAAGTGCCCGGCTTTGCTATTCTAGGAATTGGAGGTATTGACTCGGCCGAAGTCGCCTTACAGTTCTTGCACTGTGGTGCCAGTGTTCTACAAGTGTGTTCATCCGTTCAAAATCAAGACTTTACACTAATTGACGACTACTGTACTGGATTGAAGGCTTTATTATACCTTAAGTCGAATCCTCCACCGAAAAATGCTCAATTCTGGGATGGACAATCACCTCCAGCTACGAAACATCAAAAGGGAAAGCCTGTCTTACACTTGACCGGTGAGGGTAACAAGGTAAGACGTTGGCTTACACCTAAAGACTTTTCTACATCACTTCAATATTTCAGACTCTTGGTTTCCTGGGGCCTTACAAAAAGGAGCGTGAGGAATACATGCAAAAGCTGCACCAAGACCGTGGCCCAATTTGGAAGTTAGGTGACGATCAAGCTGATATCGGTGTGGAACAAGATACTAAAGCAGCACCAAAGATTAAAGATATTATTGGGCGTTCGTTGCCTTATATCGGCTCGTATAAGAGTTTGGACAATGAGAAGCAAGCCGTCGCGTTGATTGATGATGTAAGTACATAAATCATATAAGTATGTATATTTAGAATATATCTGGACATTAATATCTACTTTAGGATCTGTGCATCAACTGTGGTAAGTGTTACATGACTTGTGCTGATTCAGGGTACCAAGCCATTACATTCGATTCAAAAACTCACATTCCTCATGTGAACGACGATTGCACCGGTTGTACACTTTGCGTGTCGGTCTGTCCAATAATTGACTGTATAAGGTATGATTTTAAAGTTCTGTTGTCTTTTTTCATCATCCTAATGTGGATTTTTATGTTTAATAGCATGGTGCCCAAAACGATTCCTCATGTGATCAAACGAGGTCTTGGCGAAGAAAAGAAGTTTTATACTCACGCCCTGAGTGTTGCTCAGTAGTTAAAGAACCATTTTTTAATGCTTCCAAAAGTCAATGTACAGTTTTATAAGAGTCTTTAATAAATTCAAGAAACATGAAAGCTACATGCGATTATCTATTCCTCTACAGAACACCGAAGCAGGGATTTATAGTTAAAGCAGAATAGTTGTAGTTTGATGTTTAAGCTGATTGTGTTGCTTTGCAATATTTGGATAAATAGTGTTTGGTTCCACCATCGCTTGAAACAATATACCAAGGATCTCAGGCCAAGGTCTCTTGACCATGAAACGGTCAACCAAATTGACCAGATTGCAATCGACGAAATCTCGCTACGATTCCTATGCGGCCAGAATTGAATGCCGAGGACCAATGGCAACGCTGCCACCATGCCATCAGAAGTGCCGTAACCAATATCCTGGATATCACCCGACCACCACGCAAATGCAGCTAAACAAGAGGCATACAAAGCGACGCTGCAGAGAAGGAGGAGGTACGCTCGTGAACAGAACGGGAAGAACATCGGCTTCTCCAAAAAAGAAGATATTGCGCGATCGAAGATATTGTGAGACAATATAAACAAGACCCGTACCGAAAGCCTGTAGAGATGAAGAAGGAAACTTCGTAGTAGAGTCACATCCGATGCTAAGAACATGAATAAACTTTTTCTGTAGACTGTATAACGGCGACGAAGACCAACATCTCGCTGTCGGGCACAATGAAACATTCAATCTAGACGATGATAGCCAAAACTTCCGTCCACCTGACCAAAACGAAATGCGGATAGCAATATTTAAACTTAGGTCCAACAAGGCTGGTGGACCTAATGGGTTACCAGTCGAGTTGTTCAAAGCAGCTGGAAATGACCTTCTAGAGAGCATACACCAACTCATTTCTAACATTTGATCAGACAAGTGTATTCCTGATGAATGTAATCTCAGTATCTTTTATTCGATCCACAAGGTACCAGATCATATCTGCCATATTGTGTGAACATCTGAAACCCTGATTTTTTTTTTTTTTTGAGAAGGCAATTGAGTAGTAAGGCTCTATCCCGAACAACTAAGGAGACTCTATAAAAGACCTTGATCATCCCAGCCCTCTTTTATGGCGGCGCTTAAGCATGGACTTTATCGAAAGCGGAAAACGGTTGCTTCGATTACATTGACGGGCTTTAAGGAGAAGATTCAACGACTAACTATACGAGCTGCACAACGACATCGACTTAGTAAGAAAACTGCACATTAATCGGTGGGTAGATGGCTAGGACATGTAGAGCTAATGAATACAGATGTTCCGACGTGCAGAGTCTTCGAATCTAACCCATAGGGATAAAGCAGTAGACGAAGACCTTATGTGGTGCGCACAAGTAGAAGGGCATCTCAACCGATTTGGAGTGTGCAACTGGAGTTGGCTACGGACCAGGCTAACTGGAGAGGTTTATTGGTTGAGGGTCAGGTTCACCCCGAACTGTAGTGCCACCTAAGTAAGTAAGTAAATAAGGGCCTCTGCGGCTTGTTCGAACATTCCACGTGCAGATCCGAAGGTCGTTGTTCTTGTTTCGTTTGCGGGGGTGGACAACACTAAGATTACGCAGTGTATTCGTTCACAATGCATTTCAGAACGTAATGCGTAATGCATCATTTTGAGTTTGCATTTAGGAATAGTTGCCAATTCACAAAGCAGGCAGTACTGCATTTACATAGGAAAGCACCTTTTTTGTGTGTAATTCAATTGTCCACACTAATGTACACAACCTTTTACATATGTACATGTGCTGGGACGCAAGTAAGATTATTTTAGTTAAGAACAGAGCAGTCAAAATAAAGCGATGATAAAATCGCAAACGATACAATAAACGCTGACAATGACATTTCACCATAGAAATCGTCCGTCGCCGTCTGAAGCAAAAGTAAGTGCCTTAGTGAGAAAACACACCTCTCTCATTAGCTGCCACCAACAACTTTCCAAAGGGGTTGGTTACCCAATCTCCAATCGATATACTAGGCACCACGTTTACCTTTACGTTATTCAGAGATAAACCTTCGTTGCTTTATTGATCAGGATTTTGAATCCTTCCCTCATATGTACATATTTCTTATCCAAACTAAGTAAATAAAGACATCCTTTTGAATAATTATACAATAAGTATTTTTATTTTATTGATATCAATTATCTTATGTTTACATAAATTAATTTTTATTTTATTTTTTTTTTTTTTGCGAAAAAAAAATTACATAGTTGTAATTGAATTCTGATATCTTTTTTTTTTTGTTTATTAAATAATTTCCAGTTAGAAGAGAGAGTTTGCACGTCATATATGTATGTATGTATAAATAACATAAGAAAATAAAAATATTCATTTAAAGTTACAAAATATACACAAACAAATAAAAATTAAAACAAAAAAGAATAGATATAAAGCGATTAAAAGTTTTGTTCTACCTTAATGTTTATTTAATTTATTTTTCGTCTCTAATTTTATAGGAATATAATGTGTGTGTGAGTAGTTTAAAAAATATTTCGACGCATTCTAAAAGAAAACAGCGGCTGTCTACCAGTCCGTCTTTGCAATTAAAACAATTGATCGCCTTAAGTAATTGATTTTTTCTTAAATTTTAATTTAAAATGTTCCCCCCACTTCAATGGATATTTTTTAATAAATACATTTTTCCACAAAATTTTTAGTTTAAATATGTTGCATGCATTTTAAGAAACTTTTTTGTTTTTTTGTTTCAAACGAAACGCTAGACAAAGATTTTAGTTTTTAAAAAAAAGAACGTAAACTTGAAAGAAATTAATGAATTAGATGTGTTTCCATCAGTCTACTCTCGGTTTTTGGCAATGGAGTAGTAGTGTTTGAGTGTCCTAGTGCTTTATATAATTTAATTGTATAAATGTATAAAATACTATTTTTTTTTGTTTTTCGTTATTCTCTTAAAATATCTGTTGTGCGGATGATTTGTTTTGCTTTTCAATGTTTTCTTGTATAAAAATATATAAAATAGAGATATAAATAGTATTTTGTGTTTTTTTTTTTTTCGAAATCATTTTGTTCTCATTATTGCATGGGTATCTTCCTAATGCTTGTGTAATAATTATGATATTTATGATTATAATTATAAGATTCCTTTAGTTATACATGTAAAGATATTCTTATTCGAATATGCAAAAACTTTCTTTCTCTTTTCATTCGTACGGTACGGACACGGGGGTGTTGGCTGAGTTGAGTTTAGAATTCCCACTGTGTTGCTGTGTCGGTTCCGTCTTCGACCAATTTGAATGCACCATTCTTGGTTGCACCTAGATATTTTCCATCAAGGGTTCTGCAAAAGGAATGGAAAGATGTAGACGCTGAGAAGAATCAATTTTAGAAGAATTAACTTACCGAATACAAATTCGCGTTGGTTCCCTAAGCTCCAGATAGAAACCATCGACAGGAACGTCCGAATCAACAGAAATGCCATCGCCTTCGATTCTCCAGTACTTGCCGCTGTGTGCTTTCAGATGCACGAGACCTTTCTGTGCACGCTCAACGAGAATAGTCTCATAGGTTGCCTTGTTGCACTCGAGTTTCAAATTGCCCGGAGTTCTGTATCCCACAAAGCCTTGTTCGCATTTAAGTACTAAAATTGGCCTACAAAAATCGAAACACATATACGAATAAGTACAGAATACATTATTATTAGTGTCCTTGCCGCAGCTTACCTGTTTATAAGATAAAAGTAAAACTTAGTAATTTCCTCGATAGACTCCGAAGTTGCAAACAGATGGCCGGAACGTTTTGTGGCTAAGAACTTTCCATTATTTGCTCTGAATGACAGAGACCCATCACCGTGCCAAATCAATTCGAATAACGCATCAGCACAACGTCGATTGCCCGTGGCTTGAATTCCACCGCCGGTCGACAAACACCAATATCTATCCTGTGTGGTACGCAGTGCCCAGCGGTGTGCCGACCAATCGTACTCCAATTGGAATGTTTCATTCTCACCAACCTCATCCTGATTAGCAGTAACATCAACCCCCTGTTTCACGGAAACGTAACGAGAATTCAATCCAGCAATAAATGATGCTTGTGGTAGAGAGTCCTCCAAAGAGAACAATTCATCGCGGGTTACAGTCGACGAGCGAGACTTAAGCACAGCCTTAGAGCCAATTGGCGAAAGGTATTGGCTTTGCCTGTAAATGGAGATAATGATATACTCTTTCAATGGACAACTCGAAATTATTTATTTACTTATCACGAAGAGCCAAGTGTCCACCATGGTATTCAGCACTGAATAAACAATCCTCATTGCATTGCACCTGGAGTTTACCATTGGCATTCAAATACCTGGAGAAGAAATATTTTTTTTATTTACTGAGTATTTATTCAAAGTAAATTTAATCGTACTTATTGTTGCATGTATGCAGCGCGTAGCGACCCCCTTCATCGGCACGAAACTCCAAGGTGAATAGAGTATCCTCACCCCATGGAATGTTAGCATCCACATGAATCTCATCTTGTGTCTCCGACAAGTGTGCAAACCGCTTCCTTCCAATGGAGCGCAAATTCACTTGAGGTCTAGCGGCCAAATGCACCGTCCAGAATTCTCCGTTGGATGGAGCCTTTGCTGTGCAAACAAGCTTGTCTGGGGTGCCACCTAAGAAGTAGCCGCGCGACTCATTTTTTAGTGCCCATCGTCCCGTATTATCCTCGCTTATACTAATCTGAAATCGACTTCCAGCTTCACGTTCGTCAGTCTCACACAGCACGTTACCAAATGAGTCGACGGAGAGATATTTATTTAGATGAGATCGAAGGTAGATAATACCTGCGAACAGAGAAAGAAAATCATGAATAACGTACACACATTACATATATGGGTAACACGACACTTTAAGAGCACAACAGAGTGTGACAAGATTGTTTTCGATCAAACATTTACTTTATACATAGATATTCTATAACTTCGGAGATAGTGATACGAGAAATATTTCTTAAATCGATTGACACTCCTCTCGAATAGTGAATTAATTTTTCGATGGCCGCTTCCTGTTTAACAAACTGATACATTGAAAATGTTTACAAGGATGTGAAGATCGAATCGCTTTGCAATTTACAGATTGATTAAGTACACGTCACTTGCGATCTTGTTGGACACAAGGCAAGCTAGAGAGAATTCATTAACATGTCAGGCAGTTATACTTTGGACTGTTTGCTGGCGTGGATTGAATTAAAATTAATGGGATAGGTAAGGAATAAACATAGTATGTATAGTCGAAATTTAGACAGTGGTAAATAGCAAATGGTTTCGACTAACATGAATAATGGTAGCGCCGCAGGTGATTGTATCGTGTTCAATAAAAACTATTAAGTACTTCTTTTGTGCTTAACTTTTCAACAAATCAACGCAATTAGACTATGCAAAACGTCTCGTTAAGGAATCGAATTAATGATTCAGATTAAATAGCAACCTGTGAGCTAATATTTCAAAGGGAACGTCATCAATTATTATTAGTTCGAAGAACAGTCGCTTTATAGCAAATCAACGCAATTAGACTGCCTAAAGCGACTTGTTATTAGACAAAATTAATGATTTCAATGAAGGAGATTGTTGTATCATGATTTAACAACTACGACACGTACATATATGCATGAGGACAGATTTATCAGAAGAGAAACATTAAGCATGCGTCTGGTTTCATGTGGTGGTTTCTACTAATGACTGTTTGAAGTGTGGTTTGGGTCAAGAGGAAAGAGAACACCACCCAGGAAGCAAACTTTCGCAGTCGTGACCGCTACCGCTAAGCATGTGCTTTATTCAGTTACATGTAGTATTATCTACTCCTGTGTTTTTTTGATGCATCTGTATACCTGGGCATATTTGTTGTTATTTAAAGCTCCTTCGACGTTAAGAAAGCAGCCCACTGCAATTTCTTTGTCTCTGAGGGATTTCTCAATTCTAGAGTTCTTGAAGAGCGTGCGTTCATATCCAGGTACGACTTAGATACTGCATTCAGGATGTAAGAACCGTACCACGTTTGTAACAAATTCATATTAGAAAACAAAATCATATGTATATGATATAAGTGGACACAGCTTATGTCCTTTACCGGTGAAATCTTTACGGCTTACAGTCTTGATGAGTTATCTGTAGCTGATGATGTTAGCTTTCCAATGTGCGGAAATTTAAAGTTGAACGAAATAGGTAGGAGTTCGATAAGCTTTCGGCAACCCTTAAGAAAAACAGTCTGACAATTTGCCCTCAAAATAGTTAAGACACAATGGCATGGACCTTGCCTGTGAGCTCTTTCTCCAGCTTCGGCAATAAACAATAATCGTGGTCGTGTCTGAAGAAGAAGGTGGGTGGGTGGTCACTTGATAGCCTGAAAAGTTGCGACTTGTAAACTGGTGGATTCTCGTGCAATAAGAACCGGATAAGTCCACGTATTTGTGAACGATGTTGTGCAATTTTTAGAATAGGCTGGCATAGTAGACACCCGTAATGGCGATTTTATATGGCAAGTAATTAATCAGTGATCTTTACAGATCGAGAGAGGCCCTAAGATTAGGCCTTGAACTTGATGGGGCACGATTCCCTCTATCGGTGCCATTGTATGCTTTGCGGTTTCGTTTTTTCGTTTTGCGGTCGTGGTGATGGAAAAGTCATCAAAGTGTCATCACATGTCACGATACGATAAAAACATTTGTTCGGATCGTCTTGCGCATGTCGGCAAATTCATTTGCAGCCGCCAGTCGTTGCGTTTATTTTTGACTTTCAGCATTCTGTGCACCCAACAGCTAATGACCTTCTTCATAGGCAATTTTTCGTGCAAGTTCCGCTGTTTAGCATCTCTGCTACCCATTACTCTTGCTGATTTAATCAACAGCCTAATAGAGCACAGATTTTTACAAAAACTGTGTTTGAAGTTTTCGCTCTTTTCTAAGGTTCCTACGTTACGATAGACCAGTGACGCCTGGTGCTGGAGACGGCACTACACCAGGTGATATCCGCAATAGAGGATGCGTTTGAATACAAGGTAGGCGTATTTCTAGATAGGCGAAGGAGCTTTCAATAATATTAAAACTCGTAAAATTATTGAACCACTCTCGACATACTGTAAGACAATTGGGGGATAATATCTCCGCTTCTATGGTTGCTCGTAATGAACGACCTTATAAAAGTACTAGAGGGAACCTGCGCAAAATGTGTGGCATATGCAGATGATCTTGCCGTATTAATAAAAGGAAAGCACCTGAATATTGTAAAGGAGCTTATGCAAAACACACTCCGGTCCAGTGACTTTCACATTCCCCATCTGGGAGGAGCTGCAACTGCAAGTCCAAAACAGAGTCAAGTATAATATTAGACATGAAACTGACCTGGGGAAAAAATCTAAAAGAGTTACTAAAGCTAAAGACCGTACTGGATATGCAGGAGAGTCATCGGGAAGGTATGAGTATGAGGACTGAATACACGAATGCATGAATCGAGACTCCGGCCGAAGACCCTAGCGTAGACAGACAAATCGACATCTGCTCGGACAGCAAAGCAGCAATCAGCGCTAATACAAACCCCATGTCGAGATCGCGACTAGTAAGGTAGAGCAAAATTAAACTGAATTTACTTGCCAATCGTAACAAAATTCGTGTCTCGTGGGTACCGGAGCATGTACCGGGCAACGAAAAGGTAGATGAATTGGCAAGCGAAGGAGCAGAGAACTGAATGCTGAAAAGGCAATAAAGGTCCCCTTGACAAGTATCAAAACTATAATCCATATGCAGAACCGACAGGAGTTCAACAACTACTGGGCGAATCTACATAGATACAGCAAAACGTGCTCTAAACTCAAGCAGAATTCAGTTGAGACTGATGGTAGAACTCATTCATTATAGGAAATAAACATTCGTTCAGACTCGGACTATCTGAAACAACAATTTGTCTCAACTGTGAGGAGGAGGAGGAAGATGTAGAACACCTTCTCTCCCACAGTTCTGGAGCAGCAAGGCTTAGGCAAAAAATACGGGGTCTTCAACGACACCACATCTTACACACCTCAGAAAGAAAGGAATCGGTGACATTAGAATTTACTACGCGAACAGGCGTCCCGTTCCCGATCACTACGAAGGAAGGAAGACGATGGAAGGGCGGGATGTCAAGAACGCCTTCAACACCGCAAACTGGAGAAACATCCAGTGAGTACTTACCGCCAAGTAAGTACCTACAGAAGATAGTAACGAACTATTTAAGAAATAGGATACTGCTCTATAAATAGTATAACGTCACAGGCGGCGTTCCTCAAGGCTTCATATTACGTCCGATGCTTTGAAATCGAATGTATGATCACGTCCTCAGACTTGGAATTCCGAAGTCTTCGAAAATAATTGGTTTGACATAGCAATCGTTGTAGTGAACAAACTCCTTGAGGAGTTGAAGCATGACTGCAATGAAGCTATCTTGATGGTCCAGGACTGGCTGGTACGAATGGGTCTACAACTTGCAAAAGAAAAAACCGAAGTAGTGCTCATCAGCAGCAGGCGAGTGGGCTATCATGCCGTAGCTTCCAAATCAGAACTGAAGTACCTTGGCATTGCCATAGATGCAAGGCTTACTTATAAGCAGCATCGGCAGGATTATGCTAAATATCAGGTGACCCAAATATGGGCTGGTATCATAAGGACGAAATCATACAGAAATAAGACTGAGACAGCTTACAGAACCCACGCGTTGAAAGTATGCAGCGCCTTCCGAACAACTTCCTACGACCCGGCATGTGTAGTGACTGGCATGGTACCAATATACCTCCTTAGTAAAGAAGCGCAACAGAAATACCCTGCCAGCAGGACAACAGCAGCAGCGACGAGTCGAAATAATACTGAAGTACCATCAAGGACAAGTCTGGAAGAATGGCAGGAGAGATGGTGTCACTCTGATAAAGGCAGATGGATACAGAGATTGATACCCAATATAGACGCCTGAATTAATAGGAAGCATGGGTAGCTGAATTTTTACCTGACCCAGATGCTTACTGACCATGGATGCCTTAGAGCCTATCTGCATAAGTTTAAACAAGGCGACAACCCCTATTGTACAACGTGCTTGTACAACGTGTTCCACTGCCCACGCGGTTACGTAGAACAGCACCTGCTGGTAAACCAAATGGGAGAAGATTTAACCCCAGACAACTTCACTAGACAGATGATGAACAGCGAAGTGACTTGCGAAGCAGTTAGCGACACTGTGACAAGCATTATGAAAGACAAGCAAAGGCAGTAGCGACAACAAAACGCAGCACTGCAGGCTGCCAACAAATGAGCCGAGTTACCTAGGGTTGAAGTCCCCCCTCGCGATAAAATGATTGACGGCAGTGCCGCGACGACCAGGAGTAGAAGAGAGGTCGGTTTAGTGGGTGGAAATCTCACACTATTACTGAGTACGGGCTTAGTTTCGTCTTTAAAATTAAAAGGGGAACACAACTGGTCCATTGTAGGCCTAAGTAAAGACCGCAAGCCCACCTTCTCACAACAACCAACCAAACATATGTTACGAAATACAACTACGGGCTTGTTTATAATATTACTCATCACAAAATCTAATGTAAAGGGTCGTTCAAGAAGGATGCTCGATGGTCGATATCTTCCAAACATAATCCACACCAAACAGTCCGTTTTTCTGGACACTAAGGATGTTTCTGAAGCGTTGACACATTTCTGCAATAACTCACGACCTGGTAAAAAAAACATCGCTCAAGCTATTGTTGAAATCCAGTCCAAAGTACGTACTTCTGTGGAAAAGTTATCCAACAAATGAAGGATTGGATGTTAGAACTGCAGACAATCCAAATGCGAACACTAATTTGCCAATCACATTGGTAAATACCTAAAAGAATGATCAAAAAGATAAATGTTAAAACTTTAGACTTAAGCTGCTAACCCAGTAATCATAACAATGAGCTCTAGGTTCATTGAAGTTTATCGATTTTTACAGATGAACGTTTAGAAAACAATTATCCCCCCCCCCCCATATGTTCTAAACAGATTTAGAAGAACAAAGAAAATACAGTAAACTGTTTTGTTTAATTAAAATGTACACCTGGTTCTCCATTGAGAAAACCAGGTACCTCTCTACCCTTGGGCAAGAATTGCGAAAAACCCAACGTAAATTATGAGTACCCCTACTTCAACAAAGAAGTCACGAAACGAAAATAAACAAACGGTTATTGGTAAATTAATTCTTAATAAATGTCGCAATATGTATATACATATGTACATCTGTGTGTATGTATATCAATGGACTATTGTACGAATCTTTTTAGTATATCAAAACATAGTATTGCCAGTCGCATGTCTACTGTCTTCCTCAGTTCTTAGGTCGTTCGCCTTTGAGAGCAAAGTACCATACACAAAAATAAGAGAATCACGGAGAAGGAAAAAGAAAAAAAAAAAACAAAACCTTCTTGCTTCGTGGAATCACCGAATCGATTACTATTTGCTGACCCATTCGCTTTTGTTTTGTCATTAGTTCTGGTTCCATCATCCGCAACAGTAACCGTCTACAGATTGGGCAATTTACTTTCCATCATCAAAACCGCAAGACAAAGACAATATGCATCACACTATGGTTGGTGTGGCGAAAGAGGGGATCCTCTTGCTCAATGGGCGACAATTATATCTGTCTAACTGAAATTTTGCAATTTCAATAGAATCGTGATGAAGTTTCTATTATCCATTGAGGCCGCGCACAACTCGAATCGAATTAAACAACTTTCAGTTATTACAGTTATTGTCATGAATTATACTCACTTTCTCCGGTATTGGAGGGCTCTAATGTCCACAGCTGCTTCTTCTTCAGACTGGCTCCATTTGCATTTAATTTAAAGCCAAACGTCTCGGCGGTCATGTACTTGTGCTGGCCATTGATCAGGCCAATAGTCCACCAACCCTTCTGTTGGTTCTGTGCAATGATATCACCATTGGATCCGTTCAGCTCGTACCCTTGACCGTTCATATTCTATCTGTGTATATCACTCGCTTGTGTATATTTTGATTAATTACTTCTCAATAAAAAATAGTTCACTCTGTTTGCGCGCTGATAGCCGGTCACACTCTGTAAAGACACAAATGATAGACAACGTCAGGCAATGGTTACGAATTAAAAAACAACAAATAAAAATATAATTTAAGAATGTCTTTGCATTTTTTGTTTTTTTTGCTTAAACCACAGATACGAATTTGATCGTCAGTTTGCGGTTAATGGCTTATTACCAATGTAATATGTAAAGCTTTCGTTCTAGGGTTCGAGGTTACACAATTTCAGGGAAATGAATTTCATTAAAATAAATTAAATCAACGAAATGAAGTTTGAATGTCTGTATCTGTATCGCATTCATCAGAGCACAGTTAGTTAGTTAGGAAAGAAAGTGTTTTAACATTTATAATTATAAACATCTGTCCCCGCAGCGCAGCTAAACTTTCTTCTTCACTGTTATTTCTTCTTCAAGTTTATTATTGAATGGGAGATGCCTGATCCACTTTGTAGTAGATTGGATAGTTAAATTTAATGGGGGGGAAAACTTAAACTATAGAGAACGGTGATTTTATGCTTGGAGAATTCACTGCGTTATAGGTGCTAAAACGGTTCTAAAACCAGTATTCACCAATTAATCTGCTAATGCTAAGTAAAGTAATGAAACCCTAAAATCGCGTCATAATTCTGACTTAGCAACGGTTAACACGTTAAAGAAAACAGTGAATATTGCGTGTTTCTTTGGGCATCAATTAGTTCGATTAGACAGATCATATACTCTTTTTTTTTTTCGTTTGTCTTGCGTTCGGTTCTAAAAGAACCGACTGCTTAAGTGCACTCAGCGGCTTTTATCGGCACGGCACTGTTATGAATGGATAAATTCAATCAATACTTTTTTTTTTATAGAAAGAATCTAATTGCATATGGATGTTTAAATTCTAAAAAAAAGGGTTACACCATGGACTGACATTCAATGTTGCGTTTCTCACAACAACATTGCGTTTTCTTGACATTCTTCGTCTTGTCAGACAATGATGAGTAGAGACAAGCTGTTCAAAGACAAGCATGTCCAGATGATTTGTCGGTTTATTGATCATATCCTTTGTTAACAAAGGACAAAATAGACAAGGAACAAATGGGATGAACAATACTGTTTTGACAGCTTTGTTTACATATTACATGACGAAGCCTAACACGAATATGGGTTTGAACAGTACCGCATAAGTAATCGAATAAAGTTGTACACTAAGAAATATATCTATGTTTTCCTAGAGGGAATATGCCTTATAGAGTAATATTAAAGAAGAATGCGCTTTGAAAGAAAGATACAAGTATTCCGGAGAATGTTGTGCATGTTGTGGTCTGCTTAACGTTCCTTATTGGGTTTGAAAATCAATGACAACTTACTCCAGAAGATTTGAGAACATTTCACTAAGTGACAGTCAAGCCGGAGATATGATCAAAAACAATATTGAATCTTAAAAGGCCAACAGCCAGCGGTTAACATTATGTACACACAAGCTCTCGCAACAAAAGCATATCAAGAAGGTTATAAGTTCTGAGTATATTATTTTTTTTTTTGTCGGGTTAGGAAACACTCACCTAGAGCACTCAAACGTACATAACTGGTCCAGAACCAGGAAGCAAAATCCAGTATTACCCATTTTACTGGAATTTCGTAAACTTTCGGAGAAAGACAAGAATGCACTTTAGCGATGAGGAGCTTACAGTATCAGCAATCACCAAAGATTTGCACCAAATCTTTGCCACCTGATCGGAGCAAAGGCCGGACAATAACATAGGAAATGATTTGAAGTATCGTCGCCTACTCCACAAACGTCGCAGACAGTGGTGTCTCTTAAGCCTAGCACACTAAGATGCTTGGCAAAAGAAAAGTGTCCCGTAAGAAAGTGTCTTACAGACATTGGAGAGCATACGTTTAATCTGCCTGCATCCTGGACCGAAAGCCAGCCCTGCGACCGAATTTAAAAAGTTCTTGTATTCTCTATTCGCTATTTTGGAACAGGTTACAGGGTTGAGCAAAGTATGAAGGTGACATTTGACATTGATAAAGCTGCTTATTACTAAACTACGTTCCCCTCATACCCTGGAGACGCATTCGTGTGGTGTTTATTCCCACTACTGGACAGAATGGACATGAATCAACGAGGGATTACAAAGAAACGATCGTTGCAAACGTACTCGCGGTGGTCATATGAACGACAAAATTGTTATGTCCTTATTGAAAAACACTTTAGAACTGAATCGATTAATAAGGTATCTTTATTTCGGAGTGATCTAGAAGTGGGGTGGTGTAGTTCGTGTTTTCGGGAGAGATTTTGAATTAATTTTTGTAAGGTAACTTCAAGGCGAACGACTGCAGTTG
Organism: Xylota sylvarum; assembly: GCA_905220385.1. Lineage (NCBI taxonomy): Eukaryota > Metazoa > Arthropoda > Insecta > Diptera > Syrphidae > Xylota > Xylota sylvarum. The sequence continues at coordinate 151,114,639 of LR999957.1, read as the reverse complement.
CTTGCTAAAAATATTAAGGGGTATCAGAGGAAACATACATATGTATACGCAGTGCTCCGCTTATGCACAGACAAGTTGTACATTGGACCTTGCTTTATCATTTATCTTCAATGATGCTGGTAACACAGTCACAGTCAATGGAGATCACTACCCATGGTTCGGTAGTCAATGTTGATAGTTACTGTTGACTGACTATTTTTAGTATAATTTGGAAGAGGATGACTCGAAGCATATGTGATTTCAACAAGACGGTACCACACTCCACACAGCTGGCCAAACAATCCGTGGTCATTTTATCCCCAGAAATGGATCAATATTGCCCGATTTATGCGAAAAAGTCGTGGAAACGCATTCACTCGTGCTGGTGTTTACATGAAGGACATTTGAATGATTTTCTGTTTCATAATTACCTTAAACAGAAACATGATCGTAGTGTTTTAAGGGATAGACATATCGAATAATGTTGTTGAAAGCAACATTAAGTTTTCTCTTGGTAATTGTTTGGACGCAGCAGCAGATTTCACAACCAAAACTAGGATGGGCATGAGAAGAGATTTTGCTGGCATAAATCTAGTTTTTAGTGGTGGGTAGCTTTGGGATATCAATAAATTTGTAAGAGACTTTTGTAATTCCGACTTGAATTTGAACCAATCCAGCTTGGAATTGAACCAGATGCCGAGGTTTTTAGCCTAGCTAACATACTCGATTGGAGCAGGAAAATGGCTTGGATCTGATTCAATTCTGCTAATGACCATGCATTTTGCTTTAATGGGATTCAGTTTTCTTGTGATCAATTCAAAATCCTTCAAAGCTTCTACAGTTAGCCCGAACTTACGGTTGAACATCATCTGTAGATACGTGTGATAATGTAAATATTCATTGTAAGAAGATCATTAAGAAAAAGCATGAAAAGAAGAGGACCAAGAACTAAACCTTGTGGAACGCCTAAATAATATTTCAATGAATTTGGAAAAATATTATTGTAGAAGATTGCTTGATTTCTTCCCTGGAGGTAGGAGAGAATAAATTTTGCAGCCGAATTAGAAAAACCACATAACAACTTGAGTTTATTAATTAATATAGTGTGATTATCATGTACTATGTCGAAGGCCTTGGAAAAAACAAATAGCGTTAGAAACGTTATTAGGTTTTTGTCTAAAGCAATTCATCAGCAACCTTGAGTAGTGGGGTTGTACAACTGTTTTTGTTCTGAAACCAGATTGATTAGCGCGAAGGATCTTATTCCGTTGGACAAAAACTGAAATCTGATTATGAATAAATTTCTTCAGCAAGCAGGGTAGCAACTGGTCTGTACTCAGCCATAGAGTTAGTTGATGGATTCTTTTCAGAATTAAAATATTTTTTGCTAATTTGCATGAAGCCAGGAACGTGGAAGTCTTTATTATGCTATTGAAGATATACATACATACATAAGTCACAATCGGTGGTATGAAGAAAAGTATTATTTTGACAAACGAAGGGCAAATACCATCAACATCAACAACTTTAGACTTGATTTGAAGTATCGCTTTGTGTTTTTTTAGCAATCCTTTTTATTTTTTAAAAAACTAGTGAAAAAGCAGCCAAGAAAGCCGAAAAGACACAAAAAAATATCACCAAGAATGATAAGAAGAAGAAGCGCAAGAGGAAGGAAAGCTACGCAATCTACATCTACAAAGTGTTGAAGCAAGTTCATCCCTATACTGGAAATTCGTCGAAGGCCATGAGTATCATGAACAGTTTCGTGAATGATATCTTCGAGAGGATTGCCGCAGAAGCATCTACTACAATAAACGTTCAACAATTACCAGTCGAGAAATCCAAACAGCCGTTCGTTTATTGTTGCCTGGTGAGCTCGCTAAGCACGCTGTCAGTGAAGGAACTAAAGCAGTTACCAAATACACTAGTTCAAAATAAATTTATTGGATAGTGTTTTCCATTCATTCAATTAATTCTGTACAAACTTCAAAATTATTTTTTTCCCCTTTTTTTTTCTTTCCTGTGTTTTTTTTTTTTATCTTTTTGGCTCCTGACATTAGATCTTTTTGCGTACGCTCACGAAATCCTGTTCCAGTACACATCAGTTTCGTAGTTTTTCGTAGAAGAGACCGGTCAAGAGAGAGTAATAAATTTACCCATGCTACGAATTTTAGTGCAAGAAATTTCTTTGCACTGATTTATGAAATCTGATATTAAACCACAAACTTGCAACAAATTCTTTAACATTGAGAGGACACCGATTTAAGTCTTTCTATCTAGCCACGCCACTGTGTTTGACATTTGTCGTCTTAAAAGTGGACAAATTCCGTTCATTCCACGTTCGTTTACTTTTTCGTAATTTTATCTTTCTCTGAGAGAATTTTACCCCAAAGCCTTAAAATTTCACAATCTACGAAGGTGCGCGAACAGACCTAATTTCATCGGGCGACATCACGTCAGAGTTGCCAACACACACAATAGCCCTTTGCTTTGTCCTAAAACCTTTCTGTCATCAATTTGATCAGTGCTACATTTTCAACATTTTAAAAGCAGAGTGTCTTACCCATTGTTATCATGTTAAAATTATGTTTGTTGCAATAGGTAACTGATTCTATACAAATATGTATTTTTACTAAAGTTCAGCCATGCACGTTTTTCTTTAACTCCATACTTTTCATTCATCAAATCAATTTACCTTTTGAGTAACTCTAATCAAATTCGTTATCGGTAATGGGACAAATTGTTTTATTGGCTCTCTGCGGTCGGTGGTATCAACATAGCCATAGTCGATGACAAAATTTATTGCACACAGCACCTTTATTTTATTCTCATGGGCAATAAATAATTTAATCACTCCATTATACTCGTACTTATTCGTCATAAAACATTATTGCCGCCATTTGATTGAAAGAGTAATTCTAATAGCCATGCTTAATGCAAAGAAAGCATCATACAATTATTAATTGGAAAATCAGTGCTTCTGCCGCCCGTGGAAAGGTGAAAACATATTCGAGTCATTTAGAATCTATTCCATTCGATGTTTTACTTACTCTTCCCTACTTCAAAAAACACATAACCGTTTAACAAAAACACACACTATGTACATACATATGTATACACGTTCTTATGAGGAATATTCCTCAGTCGCCGCAAAAACCGAACTGAGCATTAACTCGGTAGCTGGACTCATTAGCATATAGTATCGCAACAAAGGACACCATCCACCTCTGGTATGTGCAATCGAAGGCTGATTGTTATGTTTTATATTTTTTCCCCTTTCGAGTACCCCAACGTCGTCGTTCGTCCGCGTTGTCGTCGTCGTCGACGACGTCGTCAACAAGCGTCTCGAATGAGTCGCAAGATAATATTTGCTGTCTAAATTTAGACGCATTTTGTTAAACGCTCTTTCTTTAGTATTCACTCAGCATCGAACGAGCATTTTGTTTTTTTCTTATTCTAAGTACAACTGACTGCTGAGAGGAAGTTGATTTGTTTTACTGTCTTTGTTTCTCCCGAAAATAAAAAAAATAAAAAAAAAAAAAAAAACCAAATGCGTGTCATTGCGCGCATACAAAGATGGTAAGGGTGTATAACCACTCCGCACTGAGAGATATTGCTATGGATGTCAGATGTGTACATGGTGATCGGAAAAGGATGTGTCAATGGATTTATTAAGTGCACGCCCAGCCCTCTGTCTGGTATTCCCATGTACGAGTACATAGGTAATATGTACGTACACTTCGTGCAATTATCGAAATCGCATTTAAATCTAATTTAATTAGCGCAATTAAACGAGTGTTGATGCACGTATAACGTGTAGGAAATATTTGTCTATTGTGTGTGGAATGACTGGAACAGCTAGAAAGTCTGTTAGATAGATACGAATACGAATACGAATACGAATAGACAGACAGCACATTCTTACTGCTCTGAATGCTTCTACATAAACCAGCAGCACCAACGGCAGAAGAACAACGGAACACCGCAAGAGTAGTTCCCCATTCAGACATTTGAGTTTAACATGCGACTAAATTGCTTAAAGCGGCCTTCTTTTACTTCATCGTTCAGTTCTTTTTCTTCTCTATCTACGATGTATCTACCAATAGATAGATACATACTCTTCTTTCGTTTGTACCGCGCGCTGCATGCTGGAGTAATAGCTCTTGGTGTTGCCTTAGCTAATGATGATAGCAGTGACCGGCCACAGGTAAATTGCTGGCTGAATAAAAATAAATAAAAAATAAACCAGTTAGATAAAACGGAATTTTTCGTATGTATCTCCCCATGCACATGCAGGCAGGCGAGCGAAAATTTCACTGACAATCTTACAAGTCGTTATAAATCATTTGTGCTCTTTATCCTCGTTTGGTACATACCAGCGATAGTCCGAATTTTGTTCGCTTCCATAATGTGATATTCAAATGGATCTAAGATAAAGCACAAGCCTGTATCCTGAGCACACGTTCCCTGTAACTCGCTGCCACTTTGGGGAAACGTACTAGTATTTAGTAGAAAAAAAAAAAAAAAAAATACCGATCTTCCAGCTCAAGATCAAGATGTGCCGTTGAAAGTTGAATAACTAGATGAATTGGTCCGCAAACGAAAAGAAATATAGAGTGCCAGTGCACATGAAACCAGTGGTTTTTGTTCCAACAGCAGCATGAAAAATGCCATCCATTGGCAGGCAGGAGCGCAATTTCTATTTTGATTTGTTGCTGTTGTAAGCTCTGAGCTCTTTTCTTTTTCCAAAAGCAACGGTGACTCAAGCTCATAATTCTATAATTGAAGGTGGCAGGAGAAGAAATTGATTGTTCATCTCTCGCCGTGTGGAGCAATTTGGCAAATTGATACTTTTCTATTCTTTTTCTTTTTTGAATCACAGCGATTCCCCGTCGCGTCGTCGACGGTCGTTAGCCATCATCATCAAGAATCATTTAACATTTTCGTTAAATACCTACGTATTTGAATGCGCATGCGCGGCGCTGAAAGACATACATACATATGGTACCTACACATATACATATGTATATATTTAGAGAAGAAGAATTGAATATGTAGGTTAAGCTAGATGTGCATTCATTTTGGGAAAACCGTTGTGTATACTACTTTCTTATTCGATTCGATTTGCATACTCGTATCAAAAGTATACATTTCTATATGCAAATATATGTTAAGTCGGACTCGAAAAACTGTAACTGACTGCTACAGAGGTACAGACAGAGATACCCATCGCATGCCCCATTAACGTACATATAAACATGTTAATTCCTCGGCGCACAATCTAGTGTATTTCCAGATACATACTTATGTACATCCGATGGCGATAAGTGTGGCTGAGACAGATGAGTCACCCAGGCCGGCTATCCAAGAGGAAGAGCTGTAAATGGAAACCTATATCGCCTCGAAGGGTCATTGCATTTATGAACTTCTTTTATTTTTATTTTTTTTTTTTGTTTCATGCGGGCACAACCCCTGAAAATTTTTGAGCCACGATATCAAGGCGAAAAGGAAGGGAACACATGCACGAGAGCATGAATCATTCAAGTCATGGTGCTGTGTACATTCTTTTTTTCCCTCAGGCCAGGGAATATGCGATGGGAATTTCAAAAACACAACAGAGCACACCGAGAAGAAAGGGAAAGAAAAAAAAAAAAATAAAACAAACCAAGGGAATCAAGTACTTGTGTTGGTAGCATAGCAGTCAAAGAAATGAAGTAATGGGTGCTTCTTCAAAGAGCAGCGGGTGGAGGAGATAAGCAGGCGCAAAAACATGTTTCTGGCTTTGACGATAAAAATGTTGAGTTTGTTGTTCTTATTCGTTGCGTTGCGTTGCGATTTTCTACTTATTTGGCAGCGATTTCTTTAATATCGCGAAAACAAGACTTTTTTTATTTCGCTAAGAGGAAATTAGCTAATTAGTCGGAACATTACATATGTATGTACCTACATAAATATCTCGGGGTATCACACTGTATAAAAATATCGGTGGCGTATTGCCATTTTTCATTTTTATCTAATCAATTATGTATGTTCGTTCTAGTCGTGTATACATTTTTCCAGTGAATGCAGTGCTACTCAGGAGGACCAAAATTATACTTATCGTAGCAAGAGCGAATTCTAGAGAAAATTTTATGATGTAACGTTTGTCTTAAAACTTTTCTAATTGATTGATACTTGTCATGCGATTATTACCACTTTGACATTTTGGTCAGACGGTTGTCAGATCTTACAATATTGTCAGGTCTACCAATGTGTTGACAGTTAAGTGTGGATGAAATGACGTTTATGCCGTGCCAGTCTGGTGGTTTTTTTTCGAAATAGTTACTGCCACATTTCTGGAGTCAATAGGGTACACGACCCGGTACACACAGGAGATTTCGGAAAATCTGGACATCCGGATCGCCGTAACATGTCACCTTTCCGCTTCACCCCTCGCCAGTAAACGTCAGAAAAATTCAATCCATCAGTCCTGTGTAAGCAGCGCCAAATTAGCACGGCATAAACCGTATGTATGCATGTATGTATGTATCTTGCCATCACACGGTTGTCAGTTTTTGTCGAAATTTCTGACATTTTTATTGTCAGACTGCCAGCTGACCTGACAAGGCTTATTCTGACAACGTCATCAGATTGAAAATTGACAGTTCACACGGTTGGTATTTAAAGGGTGTTTTTTTTAACCCAGTAATAGCTTCAGACAGTTATATCCGTCAAACTAATTGACAGATTGCAAACTGTCAGTGTCATTTTATTCAGTAGTCTTTGCAATTTTATCGTGATGACATATGTACATATGTACCTACACGCTTCAACAACAATTTTAAAAATTTGGTTGCAAAATTATGTCTCTGCTCGTCAAACTTATAAAGCAACTTGCACCATAGTACACCCGACAAAATCAACCATCTGAGGCCGCTATTCGCCGTATTGTTGACCGTTTTTTCACAACATTTCCTTTGCAAGATGTATGTAGTAGCACCAAGACGCATAAGAGTGAGAACTGAAGAGAATATTACATCCTTTCAGGAGTGTTGAAGAACATCCAAAATTATCGATTCGACTTCGTTCACAACAGCTTGGTCTTTCTGACAACATTCATCAGATTCAGCCGTTCGTGTAATGTATTCTCTCGATTAAACACAAATACATGGCTATTTAATAAAATTTCATATGTTTTGTTCAAGATCAAAGTTAGTAATGGCTTTAAACAACTATCCTTTAAATGACTGTGAATGAAAAATCGGCATATCCGTTGTCAGACTCATAGCATTTGACAGAAATGTCTTTGAAATGACAAAGGAAACACCTGACAATGATGACACATTTGTCAATCGTACAAAAGAGTGCTCACACGATTGGTAGATACCTGACAGTTTCGTTGTCAGATGGTGGTCTGACAATGCTATTTCTGACAACGATGTCAGACCAAAATCGGGAATTCACATGGTTATAAGAAATTTGGAACACATTTTTCATTGGCAGACTTGACAATATTGTAAGATCTGACAACCGTCTAAAAATAGCTTCAGTTTTTTCTCCTTAAGAAGATTGACTTTGTCATCTATTCAGCAAGCAATGCACAATATTTCGTATTTAATACCCGAGCAAAAAATAAAATGAATCATAACTTGTTTGTACATTACATGTTGCAAACTCACCCACTAAAAAACGAGGATATATCACGTCGACGTCGACGAGGTCATTACAGACAATCAACATAAAATGATTTATTACTAGGTATGTGCATAGTAATAGAAATGCCACTTCAGGTGTTACATCCTGTGTAGGAAGAAAAGGTAAATCAAAAACATGTGAATTGTACAAGAATCTTAGGACTGTAGTTAATTACTATCCCACGGCTTTGGTCGTAAATACTCCAGTCAAATGCACGTTGTCATAGAATTAGTATAAATAAGGGAGAACCCTAGCATATTTCAGCTTCAGCTACCCAAGCGGAAAAAAATTGTTGCACGTTTATGCAACACCCCTCGTAACGAATATTCAGTGTCAGACATTGAACGGCTTCCATGATTTAAACATCATCATTTGAATCGCCATTCGTCTTATTTAGTTGCTGTTGGTGATTTTAAAGATTTTTAAGATACCTAAGGAAAGGATTGGCTGAGTGCAAATAGTTCTCTTCACTCTTTAATTTCCCTACCCCAGTGCCAGATAGGCACTCACTTCATTCACCTACTGCCGGATTTACAGCACTATTAGTGCTTTCGACACATAAGTGATTCTGATCATCACATAGTAGAATCAGATTGAACAGCAAATGTGTCGTTATATGAAGTTAGCAAAGAAGGACAACACCGACAAGATGACTTGCCATAAGCGCTAGACCAGATTGCACCCAAGGACCATCAATTGCCCCAAGAAATAGTGTGGACACACCAATAATTTTAAAGTTGACGTAGATTACTGGAATCATGTCTGTTAAATAAATTCTTTACCAACACAGACGAAATGGTGAAAATTATACAACAGCAACACGACCAAATCTACATAACCTATATTTCAACGATCATCTTCTATAATTGTATTCAAATTTTTACTTACACGTGCACCTATACCTAAAGAGCAAGTATTGGTTTCCTGAGAAATGTCAAACTTGACACTATTATGGCGAAGTCATAAAATGGAATCACACAGGACTGACGGACTGGATTATTTTTTTACGTTTTCGTGTTCAGACTGTGAGCACTGACATATTAGTTGTCAGAGCCAATTAAACTGATTTGATTTTTAACAAGAAATTCTTTTGACAACAAAACTAATGATTTTCACTGCAATTAAATTGGTTTGCTTTTGTTTTTCTTTTGTTTGCTGCACGAATAGTTCAATTCTTAAAATTCTTTCCCTCTTTTGTCGACTGACACCGTTTAACATTGCCAAACGTCAAAGAAATTCAGATTGCCGTAACATGTCACTTCTCAGCTTTCCCCCACGCCACACGTCAAATCCAATCCGTTAGTCCTGTATGAAAAGGGTCTATACGTTCGATAATTTTGTACAATCTCGACAGGTACCATCCCTCCAGAGACATAACTACTGTTATAACTACATACATATATAGCTCTTTGTTTGATGCTTTTTGTACTGATGACACAAACATACTGCAACTTCAGTTGCAATAATTTCGCTTCTATTCGACCAAATGTCATGAAATTTTGACAGTACATCAGTAAATGATCTACCTCTTCATAATTACCGACAGATGGCTTAACCAGAAATTCCTATTTTTAAAAAGTCTTGTTTACTTTGGAACGCACGTTTTATGACATATGTATGTACATATGTAAGAATTTGACAGATTTTTTCGATATTTTTACTACAAATCGAAAAAAAGTTTTCTAAAATTCACCTGAACATTTATACAGTACATATAGGCCGTTAAGTTTTTCTTAAGACCATTGATTGCAGTTTAAGTGTTAGTTGACGTGCTAATCCCAATACAGAATGCTTTGCCCACTTTAGTAGAGCAGAAGCAAAAGAGGAACCCATAAGCAACGCTACCCTTTCACATGGATTCTGACTCGTTTGTATTTTTAATTATCATCCGTTGAACGATTTTCCGTGATTTTCCATCCTGAGCAATTTGTGAATGTATAAAAGCAACTCCACACGAGTTATGTTGCTTTGCTGTGTTATAGGAGAAAAATCAATGATCACTTCTCTTCGCAAAAAGGTATAATTCCCAACAACCTGTATGGGCGAAGCTTTGTACCATTTACCGATTGCTTAGATTGAAAGAAGAAAATAACTATAACTTGCTTACTGGTAAAGGATCTTAACAGCTTTTGGACCAATAGCATATTAAGCTTTATTCAGAATTTTTTAACCCGAAGACAGGTTTATGGACTTAAAGTCAATGATGAAACGTGTCGCCGCTGAAATGCCACAGGTATCCAAGGTCGGTTCTATTTTGTTTAACAGTAGATCAACCACTAAGACGATACTGCCTTCACTTCAAATTACGCGATTAAATACACTTCCTTTTCAAAAATAGCAATAAGAATGCTACCTAAAATGGGGGTTCGTATTTACGGCTTCCTGAGGTATAAGAAATAGTCAATTTTCTTGATACAATCCACTCAACCCTAAACCTACAATACCAATCACGAAGAATCCATAGGCACATCGTGCAGAAAAGGCATGTAAAAGAAATCCAGTGCCTAAGAAAGGACCAGGGCGACCACAAACATGTCGACAACAAAATTAGTCGAGAATAAGTCTCACAAACTACAGGTTAAAGGGATAAAAAAAAAAAGAAAAAAAAAGAAAAACAAATGAATGAAACACTAAACTACAAGAGCATCAGTTCAAGTATCTATTCGAATTTTACTTGTGAATTTGTCTCTTCAGTGCACGCAGTGAATGCTGTGAACTACAAGTATGGCTTATTTATATTTAGTGTTAAATCGCGTGAAACACCCGCGTGTTTCCGGTTTTGAAAATGATCCCAATGACGTGTTCTACAAACATTAATCACTGCGATTTGGTTTAGATGATTAAAAATTATGTACACCATCTTTTCGATTGTCTGAAGTTGGTCTGGAGCAAGTTTATCAACTGGACTATAACATAAAACTGTAAGATACATTCTCTTCTTCTCTAAAAAAAAAGCAAAAGCAGATACACACACTGTCCGACAGATTCATTCAGGCACTCCTTGGTTTTTATTTTTATTTTGTGGAAATATTAAATTTAACGACCATTTTATGGTTTAGAAAAGAAGAATATATAAAAAATATTAAATATAAGACTAGAGTCATAAAATTAATCAGAACATACATAGAGATCTTGTTGCGTTCGAATTATAAATGCTGAAAGTCTGAACGCAACGGAGTGCGTCCAAACCGTAAATGTTTCATATCCTTAATGCAACCGATCGGCACTTGGATCGATTTGTTAAACACTTCCGCTTCACTTCTTACAGCAATTCGCTCCGTCCACTAGCAGTCTCTTTCATATAATCAAAAAGATAATCTTTAATTATATTAGCGATCTAAGAACTATTATAACTTGTGTAAACTACTTTCAAGTAGTTCATATCAAAAGAAAAAAAAATCATCGCACGATACATTCAAGAACAGGTTAACAACCAAAATATTATTCTAAACGGCTAACAGCACCTAAGATCGCCGTCCCAATAAATGGCAGCTAGATCCGAACACCTGGCATAAAGAGACATGTTTGCAAAACGATTAGGCGTAAAAGGCATATCGAACGTGTGTACAATTTTAAAGAACTGTAGCCCGTGGATAGATTTATCTTGATTTGGATGTTTCCTAGTATCTATTGTATTAGGAAAATTAATAGGAAATTGACTAAAGAGCATTTAAGAGGAACACGACATACCAGTTGCAAAAATTATATAATGTGACCAAGCTGTTTTTGGAAAATAAATGCGTTTTCAAAAAAAGACCAGAGAGCCTCCTGGTGCAAGTCCTTCAGCGAAATAGAGTTCACCAAAGACGCAGCTAGACACCCAAAAATTTTATCAAAGGTGCCCGCATTCCCTGGCTTCATCAACAAAACCCGACGGATCCTGAACAGAATCATAGATCAAGACCCTAGAACTTCTCTTTAGGACACATTTTCCAGGATGCAAAATTTTAACACCTAACACTGCGGTAAGTCCACGAGGTAGAACAGCAAGGCACTTCCTTGGCAACCAGATTGACAAAAAAACACCAATTGGGCAATGGAAATTCAAGGCTAATTTCATACCCAGCCTTCACATATGAGCCCCAAAGACTTTGGACGGATAAACCTTACCTTGATACAAGACCAGACTAAACCTTAAAGCAATATTCTCCTCAAGAAAGGATTGGGCAAACAGGAATGAACTGGCGGAGAATTTGTTTTTTGTCGGCATAGGAAACAGCTTCCATTGTTCCACCCGGAAGCAAGATCCAGTATTACACATTTTACTGGAATATCTTCGACTTTCGGAGAAACGGTGGTGTAATCTGGACCCAAATCAAACGATCACTGATCTACGTAAGGCACCGGAAAGAATTCTGAATAGAATACCATTGCTATGAAAAGAAATTATCAAAAAGACCGTTGCTTAAATCGAAAAATGGATTCCAAGAGGATTTTACTGTTATTAGTTTTATGCCAATAAATATGCAAACATCAAAGAATTTCTCTCACTATTGGAAGGAATTATGCATAATTATGACAGTTAGTTTATGCTTGCCTACAATGTATGCAGATGCTTCTGCAACAGCAATTTAAAGATAATTTGCATAAAATTGGTTTGATCGGATATCTACATATCTACGTGGTGTAAATACGGTCGAGTACATGGTCAAATGTTGTACTAAGCTAAGGAACAGGTTTACTCTTAAAAACGATACCCACAGATTCATAGTCAGTATATCGCCGACAAAAAAAAAACACATTTACACCAGCCTGCTCCAGCATCAACCAATTTAGAGCAAATGCGGGTGGTGGTGGTTCAATCTTATTCTAGTTATAGTCGAACATGAGACTTTTTTTTTTTTTTTAATTTCATTAACATGACTTGCGCAGAAGATGCATGTTTGGAAAATTATGAAGACGCACGATGTTAAGCGTCATGTTTTCCATAATGGTAAAATGACAAGAGGATTTTGAAGTCAAAAGCGGTTTACGACAAGGCTGCGCAGTGTCACTATTACTTTTGTTATTGGATATGAGTTATGTTCTTCATGAAAGAAAGCCGGGGGACACAACGGACAATGACAAATTGAAAGAAACATCTAGGTGTTTGCCTACTTTCACGCAGGATAATGGATTCTAACCAAATGCACAACAGTTTGGAAGCGAAAGCGAAGAAATAAGAACTAAGGCTCTGGTATCTTAGTAAACTGAGAAGACTGACAAGTTGCTACACATAGGAGTATTAAGAAAGTATCGTCTTCGTACAATGTGTCACAAAAAACTAAAGATTTTGTACATTAATGTCTTTGTATCATTTTCAGACTTTGATGGCCAAATGGCATCGTTAGGAAACAACTTTATATGGAAGCAGTGCAGTGGAGTCCACTCACATAAACTGTAAGAGAGTGCAGTAACCATAATGGACTTCAGTGGGATTAAAGGCTCAACCATAATAGTCGAATGTATTCGGACGTGGTCGTACGAAACTGTACGAATACAAGCAAATTGTATTGTAGGACCATAATAGGTTCTTGCTTCGTTTCGTTCAGTTTTCGTTCACTTTTGCTTACTTCCGAAAGAGATGAAAATTTGACATTTGAGCTGTTGACGGCTGTGTTTTTTGTAATTTGGGCTTCATACACAAAGAAATTTTCTCAATTAAATTAATTTCACTGAAAACAACACAGAAATGACAAGCAAAATGACTTGACTTTGACAATCGCTTCTGACAGTCCCTTCCGTTCAACATACTCCTATTATGGGCAACTTGAGCAATCGAAAGAAAAGAAGAAAACTTAACGTAGAATTTTGACATTAACTACCGATTGCTTCCGAGTATTATGGTTGGCCCTTAAGCTTATGTCAAAACTGAACGAAAAGCCCACTTGATTTCTATCGAACGCTCTAGTTACCCATAATGAACTTAAGCAAGCTTCATAATCTGTCTAATTGTTTGCATTCGGTTTGGTTTCAGTGCAGGGAAAAAAATTTAAAATAATAACATTATTTGATTATTGGAATTAAATTATTCCCAAAATTGTATTCTGAAATAATTTCTATTGCCATGTATGGCTTTTTTTTCTTTTAAGGAATGTATTCATAAACTATTGCTTTCGAATTTTTGGTAATGACAGATGACAGATGATTACACTAGGACTAATTTACATGTTGGGATTTGTTAAGAATCTTTCAATTGGATTCGAAATATTAAGAGGTGTGGCAGCAGGTAAGATGCAAACGATTTTAATTTTTTCATATTCCAATAGCGAAAGCAGTTTTCTTTCATTTATATACATACGTATGTCACAAGACGGTTTTGTTTTCTTGAAGTAGTATCTATGTACATTGCGTTTTAAAAACAATAGGTATATTTTATTTTATTGTTTTGTTTTTCTTTTTTAGTTTACATTTTTATTAGTTTGGAGATTTTGTTATTATTATTTTATTAATTATTTTGTAACGAAGGCTGTAACGAATACAGGGACAAAATGACAGACAGATCATGTTTAAATCATAAATATTTTATTTTAGTACTAATTAAATGACACGCATGAATGTGCCGCTTGTGCTTGTTTCTTTGCTAACCCTCCAGACTTAGACAACATTTTTTTTACAAATTTTATAGGTTGTAATATTCATTTGTAAAACTTATTTCAAGCACATCCACTCCTATAGGTTCTCTATACATATGCATGACGTTAAAATAAAATACTTTTAGTCGACAGTAGGGTTAAGTTGTAACATATTTGTAGTTAAGCGGGGACAAAACCTATTTCGCATAGTAAACGCCTTGTTCAGCTTATTTCATAAGAACTGTCACGAGATATGAACATACATACGAACATTTATACATTGCTGTAAGACTTATGTATAACTAAAGAAGCTAGAGGTATTCCAGGCACCGTTTTTAGGAGGTGTGAAATTGGACCTACAAAACGAAGTTTTAAGGTCATCCGGAACAGAGAAAATCTAGAAAACAGAATCACGAAAGCCAGAAGGGCATATTGTATATGCCGTAGGGCTTTTGGAACAACGCACGTCAGGTGTGAAAGGCGAAGAAAGTCCACTGGATTTCGTCGTCAGCTCCATCTCACTTTATGGAGTATTTGTATGATGGCCGATAGTAGAGGAAATACGCTCTTTCACTACTATCCGGCTTGCCTAGGAATTACCGGATCCCGATCCAGTACCCCTACAGCAGGCATGGAGACAATCCTGAACTTGCTCTCTGTAAACTCAAGACCTTAGGCCATTTCAATGAACGGACTACAACAAGAAGAAAGTGCAGGCGGACTCTGGACACGTGAGGCATCTACGCGACCTAATGCCGAACGACACTTCTCATTCACGCAGTCCATGTGGAATAATTCGTGACTTTCTTTCAGGTAGAGACTTTTTCTATAATAAAGGGCGCGGAACTACTACTTAGCACCGGAACCCAAAGAAATTGCACTAATTACTCCTCGGACTATCAGGCAGCCTTTAATGCACTTATAAATCCAAGAACCA
This sequence comes from Xylota sylvarum, assembly GCA_905220385.1. Classification (NCBI taxonomy): domain Eukaryota; kingdom Metazoa; phylum Arthropoda; class Insecta; order Diptera; family Syrphidae; genus Xylota; species Xylota sylvarum. Next base: position 151,099,495 of record LR999957.1, on the reverse strand, counting down.
ATTCGAAATTGATGAATGATTGCAAGGAAAAACTTATTATCTTTGCAACCTCTTCCCAGGTCAACCTGATTTGGGTACCAGGTAACTGCAATATACCAGGGAGGAAGGGGACGGGAAACATAGATTCGCCTACGGTTACAACCTTAGCGGTTTTAAAGGTTGTTAAAACCGCATACAGCAGCTCGTTAGCAAAACACCACGAAAATATGTGGAAATGACTGCAAACCTGCAAAGCGGCCAAACCCATGAATGAGCGCCCCATCGTCAGACAAAGATCGCGCTCGATCTAGGTAGCCGACAATTAAGACGGATGTTCGGTCTAAACACCAGACACATCAACCTGAAAAAAACACGCACACAGACTGAGACTGGTGACATCTAGCACTTGCCCCGGATGCGAGAAAGAGAAAGAAGGTCTGGAGCACTACCTTTGGGAGTACCCTACATTAGGGGCGCTAAAATACAAACACCTGGGACGACACGTCCTGGGTTGAGTTAACTTAGACGTTAGTTTCCGAAAAAATCCTGAACATTGTCAGAAATATAGGATGTTTCGGAACAGTGAACCTCACCCAACTCTCCATCCCCAAATCAAACTCCCTTCACCTACATTCCCCTCTTTTACCATTCTCTACCAAACGAAGGACTTCACATGAGAACAGATCAAAAGCCTGTTCAGGCGATACAGTTGAGGACGAGTGAAGAACACTGAGGATGAGTTAGAGAAATTTGTAATAACGCTTTCGTAAAAGGGGTGTTGGAGTCTTCGCAACTTAAGATGGGAGCATCTAGAAGATTTGTTGGTGCAATTGAAATAATATTGAAATTTTAGAGCTAAAATCTATTGGTTATCGATAAGTTGGGCAAACGATGCCAGACAACCAGACAACCAGTTAACCTGATAACTGATGGCAGCGTCTCATAATAAGACAGACAAATAAGGGAAGTGAAAAAGTGAAAAAGTGAAAATCCTGCAAAATAAAGTCTCTGGTATAAACTCTAAAAACTGAATGTGCATAACCTTTCCTTGAAATTAATACCACCAAGTAAAACTTACCAACAATAAAACATACCAAATTGGCATCGGAGACATAAAAAACGATGACTCATATCCGGGCAACGTATTATCGAAAGAAAATAGCGCATAAGATATGTATCTTTCAATTCCAGGTAATGACAGTATTCCTTTACGAGTTCCAGTCTTGGTTGGTCACCAACTACTTGAACAAATAATAACGGCATCTGTGGGCCCCCGGTGTCATTTAAAACTCTTGTGACTGTACAGAAAGTGTGAACTAAACCCTTTTGCAATTATGCATGTTTTAGAATGGAATTAACTTTACAATAATAAATGATTCCATGATAAAGAAATATCAGAATTTCTACCAAGGAACTATAGAACTACGAAGATAGAAGGGTTTTATTAAGTGGTTATACATATAATATGCGTAAATGTGTACAGAGTACGAGTAGACCAGACAAATAATCCAGGACTTAATCTACTAAAAACCAGTTGGTTTGCATTTAGATAATTAATTGATCTTAGATTTAGAAACATATTGACATTAAGGTAGAACAATTCATTGCTGACATACAACAGGTAGTAAAATATCCATCCAGAGAAGATCTTGAGAAAATGACAAATGACTAGATATCCCGCCGATAAAACTATATTCAATAGACCAGCTAACAAGATCAGTGAATTTAAAAAAGATTCTGTGAATAAATATCTTTAAAACTTTACGACTTATAGTCACCGACTATTTAGAAAGCAGCTAAACGTTTAAAAATTCCCTAATTACAAGATCCCTCACTGTAAAAGTCTGATAGGAAATGTATCACAGTCTCGTCTCAAAAAAGAAGTTTCGACTCTTTGCTATACAACTTATTTTTTCGATAAACTCTTATAACTGACCAAATCATGAGAAATTGCCATTGCCACAAGGTATACGACTATCAGAAGTCACTTCATATCCGTCAACCTCATTTTTGGTGATATTGTACAACATTATCCAATTGTATTCGTCGGAAAGGTAGATACTTCACTACTGTCAAAATTTAATGACAACTGGACGAATAGAACAGAGTTATTGCGTCTGAAGTGACAGTATGTTAGAACATCGTCATCGGTACAAAAATGATCGTCGACCAAAAATTACTTAAAATTCAACATTCGAAGTACATCATCAAGGAGGCCAAAAAGGACCAAAACTTCATTTACAACATTGTGACTGCTGATGAAACGTGGTGTTTCCAATATGATCCAGAAACCAAGCCGAAGTAGAAGGCGCAAGACGAACCAAAACCCGAAAAATTTTGTTTTTTACGATTCCAAGGGCATTGTCCACATAGAGTTCGTTCCACCGGGCCGTTAATATACACTTCTCTGGAGTTTTAAAGCGTTCGGTGTATCGTATTCGTCGTTTTCGACCAGAATGTCTCGCAAAAGGAAGTTGGCGTTTGTTGCACAATAATTCATCATCTCATTGATCGATACTTGTGAACTGCTATCAACCACTCCCTGTATTTGCCTGAATTGGGACCGTGCTAGTTTACCTTTTCGGTAAAATGCATTTGGAAAGCGACGTATTAAGATCGGCCGACGATATAAAACTCTCATTCGACATGCTTTTAGACCGTGCAAATCGTTGTGGAGGCAGATGGGGACTATATAATAAAACAAATTAATAAAATTAATAGGTTTTGCAAAGAAAACCGATTATTGTTCTTATTTTTATAAAATTTACTTTGGAACACACCTTGTACATGACTTAATAGTACAGATGATAAAAAAAAACACGCTATTCGTCACAACCAGCGTTTGCAGAAGCATATTAACTCGACGTCCAAACCACTCCACCCAAGATAGACTACCCAAATGCAAGTCCAAGACTCGAATATAAATGAAAATGCGATTAACGTAGACAAAATAACGAAAATATTAAAATCGATTTGCTGATGGAACAGCAGAGCGACAGATTTGGCAGTACAGATTCCTTCTGACAAGAAATGATAAAAGTTAACCTTATAGATGTTACTGTAGGAGGAGGTACTCTGAATTCTATTGAGTAACGACTGAAATGCAGAACTTTCATCTTCACCAATTTTGAGTAAAATTTAGGCGTGGTAAGTCATAGTTGGCATGCCATTCTAACAATCTGCACAAAGAAACCACACAATCCAGTCCATACATTAATCGCTTCATGACGCACTCAAGACGATCTTTAGTCGTGAAGTACTCTTTGTATTGGATTGTGCACTTAAAAGTCGACATTTACTACACCTACGCATTAAATACGAGCAGAATCGTATATATACATAGCTCGCGTCAATACAAATTGTTTTTAAAACAGAAACCTACCTATCTTGAGATTTATTTTATTTATCGCACAAGGAATTTCCATACAAAACATTCCCAATTATTATAGAAATACCCAACAGAGGATGTAAGGTTACTCATGGTCCAACGTAGTCGGTACCATTTCGATTGCAAGTTCAATCCACCCCCGTAACTCACTCAATCGCCTGCCATGCCAGCACACAAGGAACACAAGGCTCAGGTACAATACTCTTCGTATCGATTTACAATTAGTACTTTCGTCCTTTTCTCTGTCAGCAATGTGCGCTCTCTCTCAAACAACTGCAGCCGGTACACCGGCAATTGCGGAATTGGGTGGATCTCCGCTGATAACTAGGATTCCGCGACATTGAGTGCTTTCGTACTACTGTGCAGGCGATGTGTAGTGCCGGTGCGGGTGACTTTGCAACCCTCGCCGAGTTGAGTTCCTTTTTCGGTACGACTACGAATCGCCTTTTGTTCAGCGCCAGCCAAACAATGTACATACATACGAGTATACGCAACGACTCCACATACACTCATGTCAAGTATATACATACATATATGTAAGTATAAAAGGGGAAAGTAAAATCCAGGATATTTTTAGGGATGGGTTTGCGGTTTTTCTCTCTAGGGAAAGGCACCCCTTTGAGTTATAATTAGAACCTAATCACTGGTTGGGAAAAGAAATCTCGAAATCACCTCCAGTGCAGAGGAACGAACACCTCACACGCAGGTTGAGGAACAGCATACAGGAAGGGTCCATGCCCTCTTTATGCTTCCCTTCTCCTTCGTTTTTTTCCTTCGTTTTAGCTGCGCTTGGTCTTTAACAAAAAAAAAAAAAAAAAAAAATAAAATGATTGTCTACTATTGTGTGAACAAGTTTTGCAATAAAATTTTAATTATTTAAAGACTCGCACTCGATTTTACTCTTCCGCGTTCTACTTTACAGACAAGGAGGCGCAAAAGCCGGTTAACAAAGTGTATACAATATTCTTTGGTTTTTCAAGTCCGCATTCGCACTGTATTCTCTGTTGGTGAGTGAGGAGGAATCAAAGTCTGCACTTACATTTTTAGAAGCTGTCTGCACTGGTAAATCCAATTTTCATTTAATTACCGTGAACTTATTGGCGAGGAAGAATTTTAAAATGCGAAGCACAAGGAAAATAGTTTTTTTCTTTTCTTTTTGTTTTGCGTTACACCCTTTTTTGGTCTCAGAAAACTCACACTCAATCGAATTGCAAAGGGGAAGAGATTAACACTCGCGCTAACAACCTGCACACGACTCCGTCTCAAACACGAATGAGATTTTTGACTCGGTTCTCGTTGCAGGAAGGCTGAGGTTGGTCGACGCGGCTGGTTGCGTTGGCGACGATTGACAGCGAGTTGAGTGCAACTTTCGCCGTATACTGTTGTGTGGAGGGAGACGGAGAACAACTCGTTGACTCGTTGACGATGGAGCCACAAGCCAGAATTGAATGGCATATTGGATAGAGTGCTGCCATGTAAAAATGTTGCGAGGGCTTATTTGAGAATTTGTGTTTGCATTGCATATTCTAATAAGAATATTAAATGGTAAATACTAATAAAGTAAATGCTAATCTGATAATGTTCAACTCAACAAGATATTTGTAGAAAATTGATACGAGTGTGTCTAGTTATATCCCTAACTAGCTCAAAGAAATAGCTATCTATTGTGACATTCTGTCCGATCCGTCGATATTGTTTGTTCTTTCCTGTGTGTCCTGACAGCATATATATGGTTTTGCCCTCTTTTTCAACTAAATTTTTGATTTTTCTGTTCCAATATTTGCAATCGCACCAGTGACAGCTCGCTGTGTTCTGCCGATGATGTCATCGGTCATCAGTGTGTGCAATTGTACAGACTATTGGCAAATTGTGCCTCTGGTGTTGGATTGCGAGTTTCGCACAATTTTTTCATTCAATTCATTTTGTTGAAGAAAAAATCACATGACAGCGCATCACCATGTTTGAATCCGTTTTTGACATCAAAGACCCTGTTCAAACAAGACTGAAGGACTGGATTTTTTTTCGTTTACAGGCGAGGTGAAACGAAAATTCGAAATGTCAATCGGTGGCAGACGACAAACAATTGTAAAAAGTGAAAAATCCGCGAAGCAAATATAAGAAAAACGAAATCAAACCAATTTAGTCGTTATGAAAAGCATTGATTTTGTCTTAAAAAGAATTTCTTGTTGAAAATCAAATTTAGCAGGAAATTCAACTAGTTGGACAACGACTGTGACATGGTCAGAAAAGCACGCATCAGTCGTCTAAGATGGCTAGGCCATATAGAGTAAATGGAATCAACGCTCCGGCCCGAAGAGTCTTCAAGTCCAACTCGGAATCGCCTTAAGTGGCGCCCGTAAGTGGAAGAGGACCTCTACCAACTTTGTCCAACAATGACAGGTCCACCCCGGACTATAGTGCCACCTAAGCAAGTAAGTAAGTGTCCAGTTAGAGCTTAATTAACTTATGTAAGTATATAGTTTGATGGGCGCCGTGTCTCAAGTGGTTAGTGCGTTGGACTACGGAACGATGGGTTCGAACTTCGATCCCTAGACAACGCGGATCTCTTAATGAGATCGGTGTCAAATGCGACGTATCACTGTACTGAGTTGACTAAAGAGGGTTCATACTATAATATCCCTGACAATAGGGGAGAACCGTCATCACCTATTAAATCGATCTAGCCAGACTGAACTTAAGCAAAATAAAAAACTTTGTCTCTCAGTCAAATTGGTTTAATGCCTAAATGACGAACCATTCTAGGTTCACACTGAAACTGGTTGCCCTGCCTCTTATCCCATATGGGAATTCACATGTACATATATAGGTCCCGGTGGTGATAATCCGATTACTTCTATCGTGGTACCAGAATGGACCTTCTTTTGGTCCATGTCTGTCCTTGCCTGCCTAGGGTCGGACCTAACGACCTGGACCTATGAACCTTAATGTTTTACCTAACTAAAAATTGTCTATTTAGATACTATCTACACAAAATAAAATAAACAGATGCTGATAAACATATGTTGGCTATATGAGAGCAAAAAAAATGGCAAAGCATTCCTTGTGAATGTCCACGTGGTGCAGAACTCAGTCAGTCCAATGGAGACTTGGAATATACATAAATGAGTATGTCAAGAGCCTCAATATACATAACTTCAGTGTAATTTATTCAAGGTACTAGAAAAAATCTTATAGTACTTGCATCTAAAATGAGAAAAGCTTAAATGAAATCTACTGAGCCAACCGAAACAGTTACATCTCTAAAGGCTTTCACTAGGCTTGGCTTAATCTTCGTCTCGTCCTAGGGCTATTTATAATTGGTCCTTTAGTCCAAAACTCGACTACACTTCGTTTTCCCAGAAATGCATAGATGCATAGTTGATCTCGCCGAGTTGATCGTTTTTTTTTCGGAAAAATGGTAGAATAAATACTTCAGCCCCAAACACCCAAACTTGGAGTAATCTCCTATAAACATGTTATTTATCTCCACAGTTCGTCTGTTTCTAAGTCCGTGTGTTTGGTGCAGATTATTGGATGTGAGACAAACGTAACAAACAAGGCTAGGCGCGTACTCCGACACGAAACTGCATCTTTGCATCTCTAAGCTTCTGAAAACGCTTATTACTTCCTTCGGTTGCTGGGCTTCCTTCACTATTTCAAGGTGCCTGCGTTCCGAGCCTGAAACCGAAGCTAAATTTCTTGTAGAAACGATGAGGTACCTTATTTCTCTAAGATGGGAGACCAATATGTTTATATGTTTCCTTGCTTACTCCATTATTTGCATAGTCATCTTACCCATAGTCATCTTTTATGGGCTTGGCTACCTCTTTATAAATTCTTGCTGTCTGTCGGGGAGGCAAATAGGTAGGTGATGGGGTGAAGCACTAGGATCACTAATGGATGGAAACGAAGACAAGTTGATTTGCAGCCTTGGGATAGCTAATCGGCCGCCCTGAACCAACCTGATATTGGTACAAATTTCAGGATGGTTAATGGTGGCTTTTCTGACAGGTCGCCCAGGTCTTCGAAGTGGTATTCGCTGAGGGACGCTTTGTCCCGCCTATTTGTGTAAGGTATTGAGGGCGGATTAAAGTATTTCGGTGATGGTGGGTATGAACTTCCCTGTCGCCATTATGACATCATCCGCATACGCGAAAACTTTGACCCCACTTCGTTCTAATTTCTTTAAGAATCCGTATCCATAAAAGAGAGGATAGGACCCCACCTTGCGGCGTGCTTCTAGAGGCCAGTACTTGTACTTGGTAGTCACCCAGGTCTGAGTTGATTTGTCTTGTCTTGAGTATGCATTGAAACCAGTCTGAGATTAACAACTCTATGTTTTGTTGTTTCAGTGCTAGTCGTATAGATTCAGATTTTACATTGTTGAAGACCCCTTCTATATCCAGGAAAGGCGTTAGCGTGAATTCTTTGTGGTGGAGTGACCTTTCGATCCTTGTTACCACCTCAAGCAGGACTGTCTCAACAGATTGGCATTTAGTATAGGTTGGACTTAGTTTGCAGTGAATGTGTAAATCTATTAAACTTTAAAATATCTTGAGTAGGAACGAGGTAAGGCTAATGGGCCTAAAGTCATTCGGGCTAGTTTGTAAAGGTTTACCCTCTTTGGGTATGAAAATAGTTTCTCATTCTGTCAGGGAGATTCCTTCACTATCACAAGGTGAATGTTGAACCACTTTTTCTAAGCCTTTCACACCATCTTGTGAGGGTTCGCAATTCTTTAAACTTGCTGGTATTCAAGTTCAGCATATTAAAAAGCTGCAGCACAGTTGATCAGGTAGATTAGTTCGCTTTAACTTGATCGCTATTAAAATAACCCAGGAACCTACTTATGAAAGTCATTATGCCGAAGCGCATCATTGGATTTGTTGTATCGTACTATGATCTTTTAATGGCCGCTATCTTGGTTCGAAACTAAAGAATTCCAATCTTGTGCACCATTAAGCAAAACTAATTAAGAGACTTAGCGTTAGTAATCTTACACTGCACCACATTGGCAGGAAATCAAATAAGCCCAGATAAGGAAGCCTACTATTGTCGCTTCAGGCCCAATCGTACTAGAATTGTTATGACGTACATCTTTCATATAAAAAGATAAAGAATTGTATTTCTCTAATTACAACTGAAAAGCGTGATCACTACCTCCGATCGGCACGCAATAACACGTAGTACGTAGTCTGACTCCGCACCTGCACTCATGCCGACGGCTATTCCATTGCCAATTGGCATCTAAATGCGAGATATTTGGGGTAATACACTCTTTTAATTGCACTTGAACTGCATTCGTTTCACACTCTCATTCGCTGCACAGCCAATTCGTGCAAATCGTGCACAATGCATTTAACTCAACTGGATATCAACCACTTCCGTGGAGATGTGATGAGCTCGATGAGCAGGTGCGCGGTCAGATGAACATCTTAGAAATTTATTAGACCATGAATTTGAGTATTGGGTGCTTCGGCAATCTCTGAAAAAAGAAATATTTTATTATTGTCTGCTTAGTCGAGGAACAGTTTATGAGTGAGTTTTACTGGAATTAAATTGTATTTATTTAGTAAAACGCATCTGTTATGGTTGCGGTTACTAGTTGCGTTGCCTGACAGCGATCGGAGGTGGAGGTGTGATTTATCACGATTATGGATTCGAGATGATGCCGTTCGGGAGGGAAAAGAAAAATGTATCTTGTATCTTGAACGCAGTTGAGATTACCGACTGTGCGGAACTTTAGAACTGCTATTAGAAGGAGAACATGAAAAAAAAGAGTGTAGGAAGTTAGTTCGAGTTTATCAGCAAATATCAGATGTGCGCCCAAGTTTTGAATATCAAGTTTGAGACATCTCGTTTCAATTGAGCTAGAGAAGTGAAATTATCACCTCCTTCGACCACATACTGTGAATAATATTTTAACCGGTTGGCATGGATTTTTTCGTCTGGCCAACCAATGACCATATTAGGTTACTTACTGATGCTTTGGATATCCAGGTGGTACTGCAGTTATCCATAAGAGAAAGTATCTATGTACATATATGCATGCTATCCTTAGACAGCAATCTAGTGCACTTCAGCCTGAAGAAACACTGTGAAGGAACAACGTTGTTCCAGGGATTTACTTGATAAATAGCGATATCGATCTTATTAATTGTTAGGTTAGGGTGGTAATACGATAGGAAAGAGACTATCCTCGATGGACCAATCTACCTTGGGACAGGGCCAAACAAGTGCAAGAGGAAGGTACGTGCAATGGTGGGAATCACTATCCTAGGGCCAGGTGAAGGTTAGGGTAGCTGTCTGTAACAAGTTATACACACACTTAGATCAGAAGAGATCCTTTGTTATACGATTTCACTTTGGGTACACAGGGAGTAATAAAATCAACCGACGCTGAAGCTGCTTATAAAGCCAAGGATGCCTATGACTTCTAAAGACGCTAGTTAACTTAGATCAATGAAGAAAAGTCCTCAAAAGGAGCAGACTTCCTTGCGATAGGACCGGACAGGTGCATAGGCGGTGAGGGATGTTGTCCTTCTCCTCTTCGTCCGTGCAACTCCTGCAGAGGCCCAGCCCTAAATTATGAACCCAGCTTAGGCCAGATATACATATATATGACACGCGTTAAACTTCGGTAGATGTTTTCATATAGCGAGCAGCATACTCTGCCATTTAGGCAGAATCTTTAGTAGTGGTGAGCTTTTAGAGAAATCACCATAACTCACTCCACTTTCGGTCTAAGAGCCATAGGTGTAAAAGTAAACTGAACTACCATCCAAGGTGGCATCGTTGTCCATTGTCAAATTTTATTTCCGCCGGATGATGTCATGATCAACTATGATGTTTTCATGAATAAAATTCTATAGATCTAGGATCGATGAGTGACCAGCATTATAACTGGACCACTGAATGCATTGACGGACTATAGCCTAATGGAAATATATACATAGTTGACCATTGAATGAAAACAGGCTTTAAGATGCACTGGCAACCATCTGCTTACCGAATATATCTAACTAAATATGCCAACCGAAGTTTGCATTCCCAGTCATTCATGAACGCTGTGGCAGCAGCCTCGTTGGTGCTAGGGTAAAGTTCCGGTCAAATCAACACGGATTCTAAAATAGACCTAGCTAGTTCATCGTTTCCTAAAATTCTATACTGATTAGGGATGCAACTAATTTCTATTTTGTTATACCTGGCAAGAGACTGAAGATCATCGTACCAGCAATTGACTGACATAGAGTCCAATGAGTTTCAGCCTGGAATATAGTGAGACAAGTTACCGAAACTTGTTTGGCCCAAAGACGCCAGCTCCAACTGCTTCGTTCCTTGTATATTTGGAACGCATTTAGACCAGTTTTCACGGTCCAACATTTCTACCCTATCCAATATTCGGAATTTCGAAAGAATCAGGAGAGCCATGCCTTTCTGTCGGGCGTTTAGCCTCGTAGCTTCCTAAATTGTTTCTATGGGCTGAATAGCGGTATTGATGGACGTCGAATTGGTCATCTGTGTATTTGAGAAGCAAGAGAGTGAGAAAGTAGCAGGCGAGCATCTGACAAACCTTCGAGAGTATAACTGTCATGAAAAGTTTCTTCACAACCAATAATGAAGGTATGTTGTGAGAGGCTAAGCACTGGGTCCCTTACGAACCTATATATGTTGTTACAAAATTGAATTTGCTGGGGCTACAAAAGGAACAAATAAAAGGAGAGACTTCCCAAAGAAATCTGACCGAATTGAGCAGGCATCAAGTATGGTTGAAATCCAAAACATGCTTAATTACTTCTTTAGGTAGCACTACAGTTCGGGGTGAACCTGGGCCTCAACCAACAACCAGTTAGCCCGGTCCTTAGCTATCTGCCTCCAGTTGCACACTCCAAGTCGGTTGTGGTCCCCTTATACTTGTGCGCACCACCTAAGGCGAGGTTTCCACTAAAACGTTGTCCCTCCAGGTTTGATTCGAGGAGTCTACGGGTCGGGGCATTGGTGTTTATTCGCTCTACATGTCCTAGCCACAGACATAAGTCGTTCGCTCATCTGTCGATGCTTAAGACTTCTTACCTAAGTCTGTTATTTCTGCTCTCTCACCGTAAATATATGTCACAGTTTTTCACCCTTTTTTTGCCCGTCCCGGCCCATCCCATCAATCATTTCCTAGATGGCGGTGATGTCTGCTTTATAACAGTCTAGTGCCCCTGCTAATTCTTCGGCTGCTTGCTGTCTGTATTCATTCCACGTGTAGATCCGAAGCTCATTATCCGTATTTCGATTGCTGGGGTCGTCAACAGTAGAATCATCCTTATCCGAGGCTTGAAGTGGGTTTTGGAACTAAATGGGTTTTCTGTGGTCGGGAAGTTACCCCTACGCACAACCCCCTTTATATTTTCCGGAGTGAGTAACCCACTTCGCAGATATGAGGCACATTAAGGGTTCTACCGCCACCAACTCCTTTTCAACACCCTGGCTCAGTGTTATATATAAGATCCCTATAGACCTGGAATTCAAATACGTCAAAGCAGCTCATATAGGGATGACTCTACATAGTTCGGCCTGACTGGAACTGGGGACACCGCCGTTGATTCTATCGGGAGAATGCGTCCGCTGCCGTCCGGATTAATAGGAAGTGCCTTAGTGAGAAAACACTTCCCCCCCAACAACGACCTTCCAAAGAGGTTTGTTACCCTATCTCCAGGCGATGTACTAGGCAACCAGTAGCCACCAACTTGGAAGTGTAGAGTAGGAGTTGATAGTGCGAGGCTAAGGTGAAAACGCTTGTGCTCCCATATATTCGCATCACTATCCTTTGGCCACTGCTTTTATAGCCACAACACCACTAAAAGTTCCTCGTCACAAGTTATGCATCCTCTCATTCAGTCTTGCTCACCCGGTGAGAGTTCTTCCCACAAACTTCCGAATTTCAGTCTTTTAGCATTTCCTCCGCCATAGTGAAAAAACTCCCCCCTCCCCCTCTTTCTCCCTCAGTTCTGTGTCCACTCTCACAGGATAGCCCTAATTTTTCCCTTCAAACACCTTACCACCGTAGCGTTATACATACGTTTTTCCTAGGCTAACTGACATAAGTCAGAAAATAAAACAAAAAGTACCGAAATCTTATCTTCCTTTTGCTGTGTAATTCGTTCAATTACAATCACTGAACTTTTGTCTTATGACATATGTCATGCCCATGGTCTATACCTATAAGCCAGAGACCTTAGACAATGTCAGGACCAACATTAAACACCAAATTGGCAGCATATCATCTGATTTATGTGAAAAATTCATGGAAAATTGAGTTCAGCGCATTCGCTGAAAATGTAAAATATCTTTTTATCTTCTAGGCAATCAAATTCAAAAAACTTTCATAATCTGTGAACAATTTATAATTTCAAAATTAACAACTGCTCACAACGAAAAGGAAAAAGAAAAGAAACCCACCCCTATTCTGTCATCCGGAATTCTATATACAAATTCGAGTATCGAACAACAGAGATGTTCATTCACTTCGAGATATTTCTTCCGTCAAAATACTTGTCAGCTGCCAGTGCATTCGAAGGGTTGTCTTATATATTTTTCCGTGAATTTTCAATTGGATTTTCCAATTAAACTGGCAAAAACACTGTTTAATCGAAAGTTTATTTCATATAATATTATTAGTTAAAAAAACAAAAAACAAAAGGAACAGCTAATGGCCACAATTAAGCTCATTTTTCGGGTATAAAATGTGAAAAAGTTGATAGTCGCTTTGAGTCCTCTTTCCTTGTAACAAAACATTTTCTTCGACGTTGCTTCACATTCCACGTTAAAACAAAGAATTTTCACAATGGATATCGTTGGCTTAATAAGATCTTCGTACAGGGACTACGGCACCATATTCTCCGATACGTGGATACACTATATTTCGCTAGAAATTCGAACAACAGTGAGTTTATTTTCTTCTTTTTTTTTTTTTTTTATATACATTTAATTATTTTTGTAAGTGGTTCCTGTTGGCTGGTGGCCTTTGCCACCACCCCCACGCAAGACACAAATATCCATTCTCTGTAAACAAAATAAAAATTGATTTACAGTCGTGTTATGTAAGCTGTTTTGAGGACGATGTAAGAAACTACTGCCAATGCCGCTGACATTGGCTATTGGGAGAATGCAAACGTTGCCCGTTTGTTTGTATCGTTTTATTTCACACTTTAATCTTGGCGCAATCAGAGGAAGTTTTTTTTTCCGCATTTTTTTCCTCTGCTGGCAGATTAATAATATTTACAAAAATTTGTTTTTGTCGAGGAACACGAGTAGAGCAGCCTAATTAAAGACAACTACTTGCTGGGGACAGATTGAATTGATTTGCCCTGCAGGGAGGGGGTCGAAGGGTGGGGTTTTGATTGAATTAGCGAATTTAAATGCAAAATTTGATAATCTACCTTCAATTGAAATCGATTGTCAATTAAGACTGGGATGAGTTGAACACACGTTTTGAGTGGTTTCCATGAATGCAATCAATTTGAATGACAATGGAGAAAAAAGAAATGCATTTTCAATCAACATATGTACAAAAGTATGTACGTTATGTATGTAGATATGATGTGCAGCCGTGGTATTACCCAGTAAGATGGGAAAAATGATTTCTGTAACTTCAGCAATACTCATTATGGGGAACAAGGCTTGCGTCACTTCCCGACTGTAATCTTAAACAATCGTCTGGAGAAAAGTGCTGACCCATGGTGCCTGTACTATTTGTTGGTGCAAAATAACATTGCAGACACTCTAGCGGATAACTTGGAAGACAAAATCATTGTCGCAAGCGCACAAGGGATATTCTAAAACAGCGCTGGCTAATGTATCGCGGTTAAAACACTCCAAAAGATATTTTAATATGCCATTGCATCCTCGTTAGTTTTGGATGGGCTGTGGGCCAGCGTCCCACTCTGGACTTCACGGGAAAAAGTTCCCCAGAGCGCCAGATTCCTCCAACTCCAGCTGACATAGAACTGAAATTTTCGGATTGAGTGGAATCAAATGGTTAGACGTGTCTCCTGAATAAGCCTCATCCACATTATTCACCACCTGGACCAAAGAGGTAAACCTAGAGATACACGACACAGAGCTATTCCAACAAATAACCACCACATTCGACAGTCTACTGTCATTTTCCAAGCATTCCAGAAACATCAGGAAAAGTATAATGTTTTAAAATCCCTTGACGTTAGCTCATGGGCTAAAGATAAGGAAAGTCTCCTCACCACATACCAAGCAATTGGAAGATCAGTTCTAAACTACGCAGCACCAATTTGTACAGACAAATCTGCGACGGAGGTCGCAACTTCTATAGCCAAATAGGTGCCGCCTATAATACAGCACACAACGCTGGCGTCGTCGTCATAATGGGAGGATTTCAATCCCAAGGTAGGCAACGCCAACAGCGCACTCAAACATGTGATAGGTTTTGTGTAATACTGCAACACTAATCGTCATGTTTGAGCATAAGACTCCCACAAATTTAGTTACGTTTTCAATTGATAGGTAGCCCACGTCTAACAAAATCGACCACTTGGCAATCAAGCGACGGTTTAGAAATAGGCGCGAATTGTACGGGATCACCATCTTATGGTAGCTCTGCGGTATGCCTGCGTACTGCATCGGTTTGAAGTCACTTTGGACCCCCAGATATCATTAACTCATCCTCCTCCTCCCTCTTCTTTTTATATTGTATTAACTTTGTAATACATAAATAAACCGTATCTGCCTAGTTGCAGCGCCGCTTGTGACGTTGGTAAAGTTTGCAGACCTCAGTGTTATTGTACAGGCTTTACTTTACTCTTTACCAGTACGCGGTTGTTACTTTAACTGAATGGCAGTTGTTTGCATATACTACCCACACGGAATTTGCCTTTACAAAAACAATCAAAGGTCAGTGCATCAACTAAAATAAAAAACGTTATTGCTGTGGAGAATAATATTATCTCATAACAGAGCAATTGTTTTCATGGGTTCAACAATCAGGGACAACCGCTCAACAACTCCCCGCCCATTGACTATGAATCAAATATGCCGGCAACTTATCAAAACTTGCAACTTTATAATTTCCGTGAACTGAAAGTTTATGACTGTTTTGTACTTTTTTAATGCAATGTCTGAACCGCGGCGCATCAAACACATTTTATGATTTCAGAATGCATAACGAGTTACATTTTATATGATGATTTCATTTCATTTTAGGCATTCCTTTGTATTTCTTTCGGTGTCCTTACATGTATTCTCGTCATTTGGTATGTCTTCTATAGAAGATGGGCTCGTGGAAAGGAACGTGACGCACTGTTACTAGCACAAAACTCGGACTTAGGCCGGTTACGTTTTAGAAAACGAGACAAAATGCTCTTCTATGGACGCCGCATGTTACGCAAAGTGAAAAATGTCTCGGGCCAGGTATATGGTGGCCAGGGTCGTAAAAGAAAGGCTGTGATGCGATTCGCCAAAAAAATCCTCCAATTGCGAGGTGAAAACATGCCAATGCAACTTAAGACTGTTGAACCTCCAGCCGAGTATCTGGAGGAGACTATGGAAGGCAGTGATCGAGTTCCACCCGATGCTCTCTATATGCTACAAAGCATACGTATCTTTGGACATTTTGAGAAACCAATTTTCCTAAAACTATGTAAACACACGGAAATCCTGAACCTGGAACCAAATGATTTCCTCTTTTCGATCACAGACGCTGATGATAGTGTCTTCATTGTACAATCCGGTTGTATACATGTATTTATCAGTAATTCGGATGGCAGCACGCTGTCCTTGAAAACAGTTAAGAAAGGGGAATCAGTTACTTCGCTTCTCAGTTTTGTGGATGTTCTTTCGGAAAATCCGAGTTTCTACAAAACTGTTTCAGCGAAAGCAGTCGAAAAAAGTCAGGTTATACGGCTTCCATTGCGAGCATTCAAGGAAGTATTTAATGAAAATCCCGATATTATGATACGCGTCACTCAGGTGATAATGATTCGGCTGCAACGTGTCATCTTTACGGCTCTACGTAACTATCTGGGCCTAACATCAGAGCTCGTTCAAAACAATATGAGAGTAAAGAAGACACATTGCAATGTGAAAACTTCACCTGTGCATAGGCGTTCAGATAACTTCCAGCATACACTTTCGTCGGACTACCATATTCCTCCAGATATGCTAGCTGACCTAGGCGATCCACAGCATTCGAATGGTAATACAGCTAATCGTCGGAGTTCTATAGCAGCGACAGACTCAATTGATGTCAAGTTGGTACATGCATCGGCAGTAGGAAGTTTCCTGAAGGAGCTTGGTTTAAGCGAAGACGATCGTGGTATATTGGATGGTGTTGTGGAAGTAAAAGAAGTCGAACCAGGAGTAAGAATTGTAACTGAAGGAAACACTGATGTAAATAGCTTTGAATTTCTGCGTAATTGATATTTCAATTGAATATGGTTTTGTTTAAGGATGTTTGTCTTATTTTTGTAATGACGGGCAGCCTCAGTGTTTTTCAAAATGCCCCTGATATCCCGAGGGTGGTCAAGAAAAATGATAAATGTGAGGTGAGTTCAATGTATCATTATATAGGAATCATATAACTCAGTTTCTTTGTTTAGGTATTCATTCATACCGTACATCCTGGAGAGATTGTTGGTGGATTAGCTGTCTTAACGGGTGAAGGAAGTGACTACACGATTGTCTCTAAACAGGCTTGTCGAATTGCTAAAATTATGCGACCTGCAGTCTACCAGTAAGTAAAGTATCTTGAGACAAATTTTCTCAATAAAATGCATCAATCAGTAGCCATTCCACACCTACATACCTACTGTTCCACATAACTGTAAGACTAACAGAGTTTATTTGGATTTTCCCATTTGATCTTCATATGTACATATATTCTGCCGATCATGACACCATGACCATAAATTTTGTGAACAGAATATTGCTCCAATATGTCCCTGACTATTTTCCTTGCTGTGGTGAAGATGTTTTGTGCGGCCTTATGATTCGAAAGTGGCTGATTCCAGTGGTGGTGTACGCGCATAGAAAACCGTGCCAAAGGATGCAAGCCTGAGGGTTAAATCAGTCTCTAACTATGTACGTCCTTCACGTTTTTTGGGAGGGCTTGTCGTAATAGCGCCTAAATAATAAATAAATAGAAGCGTTATGGACCGAATCATGTCGAAATACTCCAATAGAGCAGGTTCTTTGCCTCATTTTCATTTTTATCTTCGATACCTCTTTAGTTTAAGTTATACTTTAGGCGCCACAATCATATTTATAGTCCTAGTAAGGTATTGATACAAACCAGAGCATGTATACCGATATTGATCACTAACGTCACCTTTTACGTAGAGAGTATTCATAGTACAATCTTCTCTCCGTTTCAGAATAATGCGAGAACGTCCAAACATAGTACTCGACATAGCTAATGGTGTAGTTCGTCGGCTCTCACCTCTGGTTCGACAGTGTGACTATGCGTTGGATTGGATTTTCTTAGAGTCCGGTAGAGCAGTATATCGACAAGATGAAGTAAGCGACAGTACTTACATTGTCCTAAGTGGACGTATGCGTTCCGTCATAACACAATCTAGTGGAAAAAAAGAAATTGTAGGCGAATACGGCAAAGGTGACTTGGTTGGTATCATTGAGATGATAACAGAGACACCACGCACCACAACCGTAATGGCTGTACGTGATTCCGAATTGGCAAAACTTCCCGAAGGACTTTTCAATGCCATTAAGTTACGTTACCCGATAGTGGTATCCAAACTTATTAGTCTACTTAGCCACAGAATTCTAGGAAGTATGCAGTCTCGCGGTTCAGGCTCTGCTCCATTGGAAACTAACCCCGTCACTCACAAGTATTCAACAGTCGCCTTGGTTCCTGTCAGCGATGATGTGCCTCTAACAGCGTTCACCTATGAAATTTATCATTCACTATGTGCTATCGGTAAGGTTTGTTTGCATTTATGAAGTGAATCCCAATTTGAATGTTTTACTTCCAATAGGTCCCACATTGCGCCTCACATCGGAAGTTGTGGCAAAACAACTGGGCTCGCACATATTGGAGACAAGCAATGAATACCGCATGGCATCGTGGCTTGCGCAACAAGAGGATAGAAATATAATTACCTTGTATCAATGCGATTCATCCTTAAGTCAATGGACTCAAAGGTGTATGCGTCAAGCGGATGTGATATTAATCGTTGGACTGGGAGATCGATCACCAGTAGTGTGCAAATTCGAACGTGAAATAGATCGTTTGGCACTGCGTACACAGAAAGAGCTTGTGTTGCTTTATCCAGAAGCAACAAATGCAAAGCCATCCAATACTCTGCAGTGGTTGAATGCACGTCCCTGGGTGACGAATCATCATCATATTCAGTGTCCTAAGAGAATGTTTACGCGAACCAGCCAATACAGGATTGTAAGTTATTGGTAGATGTTATTGTCGTGAGCCATAATATACTTTTCTTGTGCAGAATGATCTCTACAGTCGTGTCCTAATGTCAGAACCAAATATGCATTCCGATTTTTCACGCCTCGCACGCTGGCTGACAGGCAATTCTGTCGGCCTAGTTCTTGGTGGCGGTGGAGCACGTGGAGCGGCTCACATCGGTATGTTGAAGGCGATACAGGAAGCTGGCATTCCAATCGACATGGTCGGCGGTGTCAGCATCGGAGCATTAATGGGCGCTCTCTGGTGTAACGACAGAAATATCACTAGTGTTACGCAAAAGGCACGCGAATGGTCAAAAGTGAGTTTTTCAATACCATCCCACAAAACATAATCAGAACACTCATTCTTCATGTTACTTGTTTTCTAGCAAATGACAAAATGGTTCCTACAATTGTTGGATCTCACTTATCCCATCACATCTATGTTCTCTGGTCGAGAATTTAATAAGACCATACGCAGTACCTTTGGAGAAGTTTGCATTGAAGACTTGTGGATTCCATACTTCACTCTAACCACCGACATCACCGCAAGTTGCCATCGAATACATACAAATGGTAAGTTAACTGCTTCATATCACCAACTCACACGTCACAAAAGCCACATCAATTCAGCTTTTTTGCAATGAAAAAGAAAATATGGTAATCGCCTGATTAGTCGTACAATGTCCATTGTCAAAACATTCTGAGGTTTTTACATTTAAGCAAAATTGTTTGAGTTACTAATTGCTTTTGTTTTCATACTCTATTAAGCCCATTTGTAATTTTCTCAAATTTCGTTTCTGTTGCACACACCATTGGCAGTGCGCAGTAGTATGTCCTGTGGAATATGATGTGGGTCCTTTTCTGTTTATTTTTTGGTTTTTTTTTTTTTCTTTCTTTGTTTTTCTTTAAGTAGAAAATAATTTATTGTATTTAGCTCTCATCGAATAATGATGCGCTCTCCATCATCCAGTGATCATATTTCACAGTCGCTTTCGGGTATAGTTGTATTCAAACTGTAAAATGTTTTCTGTAAAAAAAAATTTGATTTTTAGTTTTGAACGTAGCTAACCCAAACAAGCAATTTTGTAAAACTTCTCATTTACCAAAATCTATAAAAAAAAAAGAAAGTAAAAACTTATTTCTAAATTAAAAATAAATGTAAAAGGATCTCTGTGGCGCTTTGTGCGAGCATCAATGTCTCTCAGCGGCTACATGCCACCGCTGTGCGATCCCAAAGACGGGCATCTGTTACTGGACGGAGGATATTTCAATAATTTGCCAGGTAATTTATTTATAGGTATAAAGTTAACTTAGTTTAATACGTAATAACTACATAGTGTACTTCGGCATGTTGAGGCAAATTTGTTGAGAGAGTCGATAGCGCAAGGAGCGCTAAATATTACTTTCTGTTCTGTACAATTGATACACTTGTTGTATGTTTTATATTTTTTTTTTTTTTTTTTATTTGTCTTTGTTTAGCATTTGTCTGTAGCATTTTATTGAAAGATCATACAGATAATACGTGTAATAAAATAAAGTCGGTATAATATACTTATAAGACGAATGTTTGTTAGGTGTCCGTGAATGTCTGACTGATTGATAGTTGTTCAATCTCAAGAAATTGTTTATTTGTTTCTTTAAATTGACACAATGCATAGAATAAGTGAAACATTTGAATAGAATTTTAGATTAGATAAGTTTTTATCAATTAGTTACAAAAACGGAATCAAAAATCAAAGAAAGCATGGCAATAAGCCGCCCGCCGATTGACAATATTCTCTTCTCTTTTCTTTATTTATTATAGATTGCAATTTAGTAAAATAAAAACTAGTGTTATCGATCAAAATTACTTTGCCGATAAGCCAGTGCTGTCTTACAGAATGCGAACAGGAGAATCACATTCAGTTCATTGAGCTTGTTTACTCTAAAAAAGTGCCGCTTAGTTTCCCGGACGTCTCCCCACGAAATAGAATATGTCCTCCCTTCTTGCCATGTTACATATGTATATTATGGCCACCCTTATGATGTGAAGACACACAGCGCAAGTGGTAGATGTTGACTTACGCCACACAGCAGCCACAGCATGGCATGAGCCGAAAGTGGAGGATAGGTCAGATTTTTATGTGGTGTAGTGGTTTTTGATAGTCAGGTAACATTAGGTGTCCAGGATTTTATCCCTGAAGCGGGATACTAATGTAGCCAAACTAAAAATGAATGGAGCTGATATTGAGGAATCTAATGACATTCGCTGGAATCACCAGATTTCCGAAGCTGCAAAACGTGGCGTTAGGTTCCCCGGATTCCTCAAGAGGTGTAAACGTATTTTCAGTCCTCCAGACTTGACTACTATAAAGCTTCTGTTCGTTCAAAACCCGAATACAACTCACATGTTTGTGCGAGAGCTCCCGTAATTTGTTTAAGTTTATTAGATTGTATCAAGCGTCGGGCATGTAGATTGATCGGTAACCTTTCAATTTGCGATCAAATCGCTTCGCTAAAGCATCGTCAGAATGGTGTATACTTATCGGTTCTATACGAATATTTCCACCACAGTTGTTCGGATGAAATCTATAATAATGTCTCCCCCCAGTCCACCGACCTCTTGCGCAAACCTTTAATTTTTGAAATCTATTTTCGTTCGCACAGTGAAATTCAGAAACATTTTCTTTAGCCCTCAACACGTACGAGTATATGGAATCACTTGCCCTTCTCAATAATTTTTATTTACAAAGATTAAAAGTCAATGCGCATCGCCACCTAACTCGCTTTACTTTTCCTACCAACTGCTAAGTTCCCTATATATATTTTCCTTTTACACTGGGTCTAAAAACAAAAAAAAAAAATGCGGTCTCCCAAATTATAACTCAGCTGACTATAATTAGATCGATTGTTGTCCGAAGTTAAGATCTACTGCTGCAATCAACTGATATACCTTTCGCTTCCACGTTTGCATCGTCTAATTCTAAACTTATTTCCACGCGTGCACTAGGTTGTTCCATTTTCTGTATCAACTAATATCGCATCGTAGTGCTTCCTGTGCCACTTTTCTTGCTTATCTTTCAAATGGCATATTGAACAACAGTATTTGTTAGGGAAACATGTTCTCCACGTAGAATTTATCACGGTTTAGGCCTGTAGTTTGCTTTTCTAGTGATCTTTCATGCTTTTGTGTGAATAGCATGCCAAGTTAATTGTACATTTTAACGATTTCGATCTGTTCATCATTCAAAAACCATTTCTCGTTGCTACGCATAATTCTTCCATCCTTATTAAAGATGATCACCTTTGATTTTTCAAGGCTCCACATTTTACAAAACTTGTACAAACAGTTAATAATGTGCTTCAATGTCTCCGGGGAATTCTCCATCAATACTATATCGTCTGCAAAAAGTAGCGCCTTTATCTCGATCTCTTCAAACTCAATACCTCCAGGTAGCGAATCAACGATGTCATCTATAAAGAGTGTAAATAACAATGGACTTAAAGTGCATTCTTGTCTAACACCCGTGTTCGCTTTAAAGCAGTAGGACGCATTTTTGACCGTTCCGTACAGTTGTCAGCGTCTTTTCATAACTGTTTTGTATTACCTTAGCAATTTGGTAATACAAAATCAAAATGTATCAACCTGTGAATATGCAAGACATTCTTCTTTTACTCGTCAAAATATATTAATTCATTCATCCGTAATGTATTCTGATGAAATCACTCGAAATTCTTCACAAAAACAAGTTTACTGAGTCGTTGTTACAATTATTAATTCCATCGAGTGCATGAAAAACTAGTGCGGAAAATTAAGAACACTATATTCTTCAATATATGCCCTCTATCCTTATATAATCTCCCTCCTTTCATTCTATTCCTTACTAGGAGAATGATTTGCAGCAAACAACATCGGTGTTATTGTTTTTTTTTGTTATTCAACAATCTTAGAATATGGACGTGTAGAGTGCCAGAGAATGAATGAATGTGTGTACGTACATAAATTGATCACCTCATTTATTTTGTTTGTAACCTTTGCAGAAACATTGAAATGAAAATCACAAATTGTTAATAGCTTCCGTAAAAGTAGAGCCTTTTGTATTTATTCGTTATGTTGTGACTAATTTACTTTAATGCTTCTCTTCTTCTCACAAAAAAAAAGGGCCAATATGCTCCACATAAACATAAATTTAATATTAAGCTATTATTTCTGAATAATCATCTAATTATATTTAAACTTAAGTTTATTGCGTCAATTTTAAGACAATATTTCAAATTAGCTATCTGATCGTTGAGTGTGCAAGTGGCGATTTTAATAGACAAGAGCCCTGAACATAGGCTAAGATAGGTTTTAAGTCTACTAGCCACCGTATAAATGCTGGTGTCACCCAAGGCTTCGTTTTGTCTCTGATTTTCTTTCTTATTTTCATTCACGATCTCTTGTTTGCTACTTCTAATTAAATACATTCCTTCGGTGACGTCAGTACTCTCAGCGTCTCATGTTAATGCTGTCTTCTGCCGTTTAAGGTTAACCTAAACCGTCTACCGTTATCAATGAATGGGAAACTGCGAAATGTCCAGCGTTCTTCAAACGAAGGGAGAAGTGCCTCTGATCTGGCATACCATTATATAAGGCATACATCCGCTCCAAACTCGAGTATAATGCTCATGTCTGGTTCGGTGCACCTAAAACGCATTTACACCTGCTAGATGTCCAGCGTTCTTCAAACGATGGGAGAAGTGCCTCTGGTCTGGCATACCATTATATAAGGCATACATCCGCTCCAAACTCGAGTATAATGCTCATGTCTGGTTCGGTGCACCTAAAACGCATTTACACCTGCTAGATACAATTCAAAATAACACGTTAAAATTAATAATTAATAAACAATAAAAAAATTAATTAATAGAAGAATATCGGATTAAATAGAACAACGCAGAAATGTTTCCTGGCTCTCATTGCTTTATCGTTTCTCTCCGCCTATTCAACTGTTTTTCAGCAAGCAACACCCATCTCGGTTCGAATGCTCATCAGCTTATCTTCGGACGCAGCGTCAAGTATAGACATTTTTTCCTACAACAGAAAAATAGTAATATAGTATAGTATTGTGAAATAATAACACTATCGGTTAGACAGTTGAAAACCGCGGCGAAATGCTCTTCCACCTTCTGAGCTGATTCTCATTCGAAGTTAGTAATTTTCCTCTTCATGCGGAATTGGGATATTGGCTCAACTATTACCTCTGATGACGCAGCTGTGAACTCAGCCTTACTGCCCGAACACAATGTTGTGTCGTGTGTCGGCTAGTAGTGTCGATAGTAGGACCGGTCAGATTGTGTGTCACCACTTCAAAAAATTTCGCCCACAATGGTGTGGCGCGTTTTTGTCCAACAAAAGTCAGCTGATTAAAATTGCAATTCAGCTAAAATTTCAAAATTCAAGTAAAGCATTAATTATAAAATTTTTCTACATCCTTTTCTTCCATTTTATTTAACTTTGAGCTCACACACATATTTCAATAATTTTTCTTTCGCTCCGTTCGTTTTTTTTTGTTATTTCTCGGCTGTCAAACTTGTCGCGCTACAAAAGTTAAAATTACATCAACTCGTACTACCGCCACAGCTACTCATTAGTCGTTTTTCTTTTTTAGTTCAGAGCAGAGCCTGAGTTGTCAAAAAAAATGTTTGTGTTTCTTTTTTAGTTCAGAGCGCTTAGAGCACTCGATTCGTGTTTCTTTTTTCGTTTAGAGCGTGCTCAGAGCGCGCTCTATCAGCTCAGCATGAATTGATTGAGCATCCTGAGCAAAACTCGAGCACAGTGAATTTGACGTTTAACAGGGGGTAAAGCAATGAGAAAACGAAATCGAAAACAATTGAAATGGAGTTCGAGGCTTTGTTTTTAAGTAATTATTAGCAGTTAATAATTAAATGAAAACTTTATTTGTGTATAAACGCTATTTCAGTGTTTAAGAAGACAAAAAGCATGAATGGTCGATTAATTTTGCAGTCATATAACAGGTACTGCTCAATCGTATTTCTTAAATAAATCAGAGCGTTCAGAGCGTGCTCCGTTCAGAGCGCGCTCTACATGTTCAGGCTCTGTTCAGAGCTCTGTTCTGAACTAAAAAAGAAAAACGCCTATTGTGTTCGGGCAGTTAGGTAAAATACGCTCTTTGATCCGTTTCCAGTTCTCTGCTGATAGCCATGTGCTTGTACCTTATACCGTCAAACTGTTCTACTCCAGCTGCAAAAATGTGTTTAATCGATTTAGCTTCTTTAGCGAGATGGTTCCTTAATTGTTGGCGCACAATTGGATGTCGAAGCCTGTCGGTATTCTATAACACCTGAGAATGCGAAATGTATTGACGGACTTGCTTCGAACGGATGCAGTACGAAAGCGCAGTGAAACTTATGGAACATATCCTTCGAAAAGGAATGCTGTATAGCGTCAGACTACTGCGGCAAGCGATGCATTGCATTTTTTCTGACAGTTGTTAGTTTGTTTCTTTTTTGAGATTCTCCGACAGAAATTCATGGTAGAGAAATAGTCCGATTTTTTCTAGGCAACGGATACAATGAACGTATAATGCGTTGCTATCGAAATTGCTTTATGTTTCGGAGCTTTTCAGAATGGGTACGACGATAGAAAGTAGTAGGATATCCAGGAAATATAAATATTGGTTTAAATTGGGATAAGATGAAACCGGAAATAACTCCTCTAGCTCCGAAAAGTTATCAAAATTTTCAATACTATAGGGACGTACTATCACAGTTTTTGAAAGGGTGGCAGTTTCATACCTAACTATTGAATGGGTGCTTTCCGATTACGAATTCCTAGCTGTCCTAGAATTTCCTTATCGACCAGTCGGAAGAAAGTGGACTAGTTAGCCACAGCTAGGTCTAGGAATAATCCGAACGCACCCAATGCATCTGAAACTGTGCACCAAATTTTAGTATAGTGTAGTCATATTTAATCACCGCGTATAGGTGACAAATATTGTCACTCAGATTTGCGTGTTCGTTTTACTATAATTCTAATTTTACAAGAGGGAAATGGGAAACCTATTCCGAGTACTGTTTAGGATACAAACTTTCAATGTATACTCGTAGTAGGACATTCTTACATAGGAACAAGACTCAGACATCGCAGACAGTGAGTTATATGACCCCAACACAGTCAACACGATGTCTTACGATTGATAAACCTCGGAAGAATGGCTGGTAATTCGATTCCAGGTTAGTTCCTTCACTTCTTCGTTGAGTTAGAAATATACAAACACATTGAATTGCCTTCTGGACATCGTAATTATTGTACAAACACAAATTACACGAAGTAAGTATGCTTTCTTAATACGTATGTATGTAGGTGTTGCATTCAATTATGTGGTAGACTTACAATTGTTAAAAAAAAAATTGCATGCCCCCAAGCATGACTATGTCTTCTTTAAACTTTCCTGAAATGTAAAAAGCTCAGAATGTAGCTCGGCCTAATAAATTGCTACTGTGGCACCGACTTGTATTACCATTGTTACATCTCAACGGGCGATAGCTTCACCAACGACAACTCTACACAAAATGAAACACACACACACACTCAATTGAAAAAAAAAAAAAAAAAAAAAAACAAACAAAAAATAAACAACAGACATAATAATATATTCCAAATAACCATTAGGCTGTTTATGGCGCTATTGTCGTGCCAGCATGAGCATAGCTGGAGTATTTCCTCCATTTTGTGACTACAAAGATGGCCATTTGCTCCTAGACGGTTGCTACACGAACAATGTTCCAGGTAAATTTAAAATTTTCTATCTTCTTTATTACACACACACACATATTTGTTTCTAAAAGAAATTAATTTTCCTATTAAGCATGAATTTCGCACACATATGTAATTGGTAGAAGTCATTGTCAGTGAGCCACTAGTGTGGATACAAATGCCTTGTTTTCTTAGATTTATTAGTATGTCCCTCTTAAGCGATAGACAGATGTGTTCCCTTGGTTAAAACTTTCTCCTTACATTCCCCCCCAAAAAATAAAAAGACACAGCTCTTCAAATTTGCTTCAAAATGAGTAATTAAACCAATAATAGAACTCTCTCTCTCTCTCACTTATAAAGCTAAGAGTTAATACATTGAGACTAAAGTTATTGTTAACTGATAAACCCACAGCGGACGTGATGCGAAACCTGGGAGCAGCGCATATCATTGCCATAGACGTAGGATCTCAGGATGATACCGATTTAACTAATTATGGAGATGATTTGTCCGGCTGGTGGTTGTTGTACAAAAAGTGGAATCCCTTCACTTCGCCGGTTAAAGTGCCAGACTTGCCTGATATTCAATCTCGACTGGCGTATGTGTCTTGTGTGCGACAGCTTGAGGTAGGTCCTTCCACAGTAAAACTGTGTCAAGTAAACAATTATTGGAAAACTTTCAGGAAGTGAAAAATTCAGATTATTGCGAGTACATTCGGCCACCAATAGATAAGTACAAAACACTGGCATTTGGTAGTTTTGACGAGATTCGTGACGTGGGCTATGTTCATGGCAAGAACTACTTTGAAAACATGGCCAAAGACGGACGACTGGGTCGTTACAATCAATGCAACAAGGAGCCACCAAAGAAACAAAGTCACTCGCTGAGCGAGTACACTTTTATCGATCTCGCACAAATAGTTTGCAAATTACCCGAAACTTATTCGGATGGTAACAACCTCTACAGCGAGGATGAGGAGTTCGATGGATACATTTCGGAACCTTCGACATTCCGCACGGTGAGTTAAAAGCATATTTCTCCAAATAAATAGAACCAAATCCCATGTACTCGTTTTCTTTTAGAGTGCTGGATCTGCAATGAGAATCAAGCGCACTGGAGGCTCCCTCTCGCTGTCGGAAAACGAAATGGACTCTGACCTCGAAGTGGATATAGGTATAGCGTTAAAGCAAGAGAAATCGCGTAGCACGACCCAAACGCCGATTTCAGATCCGATGACCACACCATCCTCCGAAAAAAGCGATATTTCGATACGAAATGCTAACGATGCACAGTCCGAATCAGCGAGTACAATCGAGGAGCTTCCTCCTGACAACGATCCAATGGCAAAGAGATAGATTTCAAATAGTTAGTAGTTTTTGTTTAGTTAAACGCGATCGATATGGAACAAATGTATGACTTAGACTTTATTTTTTCAACAAAATATGATAGTTAATAAACTGGTACTGTAAATAGTGAGCACAATTTTTAAATGAGAAACGATTTTGTAGACTTTTTACTCAGTTCATTTTTTTTTTTATTGGAACAGCATCCCAAGAATATGCATTATATTGACAGCGATTGATATTCTACTTGTGGTGTATATTTATAGGTTGATTAAGGTTTCATTTTGGGTCGTCAGTCAGGAGCAAAAACATCCAGCGGCCACAGTTACTGTTTTGAATTTCCAAAATGATCGTAAGACATCCGGCAACAGCGACATGGCGGGATCCTTTTGCAGGTGATCGTTATGGGAACGATAAGTCAGCACACGCACTTTATACTCAAGAGGTTTACATTGGGCTCCGCGCCAGCATTTGGGGGGATAGTCAAATGTTTCGTCGTCTTTTTGGCATACAGCATTGAGCAAGTAACGTGGATAATGCAAGTGTCCGAGGTCTAATAAGTCGTTCTGGGGAAGAAAGAAAATTTCAGTGGTAGTGTAAGTAAATAGAAGAATTATTTTATGATGTCTAAATATTAAATAGTTGTTGTAACTTTTGTTATAGTACATAGGGACCAATATGTACACACAACAAATCTCTCTGTAAATGTTAAGTGATTTTCAAAAAGGAGACCTCTGAATTGCCCCAAGGTATTAGTATCCATTGAGAGATATTGGGATTTGGTCAAAACTAAATTGTGGAAAAGTGAGCATTGTGTTAGGGATGACAGTGAAGCTCAATGGAAAGTTACCACCAAATGATATATTCGTATGTATCATAAATTGAAAGCAACAGCTATCTTCCATAAGTTTCCTTGTTACAAACCCATCTTACTTAGTGAAATAGATGAACCTTTGCGGTTTGAAATAAGTGACAAAGGTCGCTCAATTCATTGCTTATAAACCTTTTGCAGGGATGAATTTTTAAATACCAGAAACAAATCGATAAAGCAGGTAGCCTGTATTGTTTCTTTCCCAATCAGGCACTGAAAAAACTCTCTAATTTCTTCACCAACCACTGTTCATTCAACTATCACTTCAAAAAAGAAAAAGAATGAAATTCCAAGCAGACAGTATGAATACTGTCTAATGACTTTATAGTCATTAAAATTGCTTTACATAATATGATCTATGTAAGTCAGTGGCCGAGTATGTATGTACGTAGTTTTTATTAGTCTTTTAAGTCTTAAAGTCTTTAAAACATTTCTTTTATCGACGAAATTGTCGAGGCATTTTGGTAAAGGTATCCACTTCAAATGTAATCAGGACACTTTGTAACGATTTATTGCCCTTTTTGGTTTCCAAAGTCGAACTCATTCGTGATAGAACAGAGGAAACTAGGAATGGGGGAATGATTTTAGCACCTAGTCTGTGGAATATAACTGTGGACTCTCTCCTGAGAAGACTTGAATAGACTGGCATTTGCACTGTAGGATATGCCGATGACATAGTAATAATGGCAAGAGGCATATTCATGAACGTCACAGCAGGTACCATGAGAAATGCTATCCGAGTGGTTAACGATGGTGTCATGAACAAGGTCTCTCCATTAAAACGGAAAAGACAGATCTAATCATCTTCACAAGGAAGAGGAAATATCTGGAATTTGAACCCCTGATACTTTTCGGATCGGGCCTACTGGTGACTAGGGAGATGAAGTATCTGAGTGTATACTTAGATGCTGGACTAACTTGGAACTTCCATGTGGAAAAGAAGATCGGAAAGGTGAAAAGGGTGATTTTTCAGTGCAAAAACGAGTATGTGGACAAAGGTAGGGAGTCTCGCCGAGGTCAGCATACTGGATGTATACCGATGACAGTAGTAAGATCGATTTTCACATACGCGTCAGTTGTATGGTGGCCAAAAGACTCCCAGAAAACTGTAAAGAAGCAGTTAGATAGCGTCCAACGTCTGGCATGTTTAGGGATCGATGGTGCAATACGAACGACACTAACATGCGCAATGAAAGTGATACCTAAAGGTATTCAAGGTGATATAATCATCTTTACCGATGAGCCCATGATGGGTGGCAGAAAGGGTGCAGGTATTTTTTCAGAAGAACTAGAACTTGCTTGTCATATTAGTCTGGTGTATATACCACAGTTTGTCAAGCCAAGATAATTGCTCAATTGCCACCTGAAATTAAACAGATATCAACACATCACTGGCATGTGTTCATAAACTCAATGAGTTTTCCTCTCGAAATGAGATGACGCTGCTCTGAGGGCATCGAAAAGGCGGACTCTCTAGCAGAGCAAGGGTCAACCTCGGAGCTCTCTTGTTCGGAACCATTTGCAATTGGCAGTGGGATGGTAAAGCACCTAATTAGCAACTGAGACGTGGCGGAACACCAGAGAAGGTGGTCAAATGTGGAATGTTGCAGGCAGGCGAAAATGACTATTAAAATGCCGATTGACACCACTCACAGAAAGGTTCTACTCTTGGGGCGAAAAACACTGAAATGGGTAGTAGCGTAATCTAAAGGTCAAGGAAATTTCGGGTATCACCTAAAGAAGATGGATCTTCCAAAGGATGACACCTGTGAACTATGCCTGGACGAAGTCGAGACGCCAGCACATATGTACATTGTGTTAATATTCTGCGCTAGCTAGCAGAAGAAGGGAGGTCCTGGAAAGGCACTGGGTACAAACCCAGAGGATGAACCAAATTTCTGTTAAACAGATAGTAGCGATGACACGAGGAATCAAAGCCCGAGAGGAACTATGGAGAAATCCAGAGAGCCTCTCGGGCTAAAATGGATTGTGGAAGAGAGACGAAAAGGAATCCAACACTATAGTCTGGTTCGAAATCTCTCGAATAATATAATAATATATAATTGAAAGTAACGCGAAAGATTAAGGGGTACATCTTCCCAACCGCACAATATAATTAATAAATATCGAGGATAACATTGCTACAAAGGACACAAAAGAAGAGTTTTGGTCATTTCGTTGCCAAAATTGAACGGGAGAGTGTTTGAAAAACGACCAGCATTATTATTAATGTTCTACATATGTATATGCAAAGAATAAAATAAAAACAAAATATTTAATAAATTTTTACTTTTAGTTGGCTAATCGTTATGTATGTACTATAACTTCCGTAAGAATGTATAGCAACAATTTATTGATTTAATTTGTCTTAAATAAAGTTAATTTGAATTTCTTTTATTGATGCAAATTCAATGCTACATATAGCAAACGAAATAACCACCTTAGAAAATTAGAAGAAACCAATTGCGAACTTTTTTAAAATTTAACAAAAATTCACCAGGAACTTAGACTAAAAAAAAAAAAACAATTCTGAACATACCTTTATTTTACAATTACATCCAGTAAGCTGTGTGCCGTCTCTCTTTGTATCCTCACTTTTCAGAAAACTAAGGTCGGCATAAGTCTTAAAAAAGTCACCACTTCTCTCGTCGTCTTCCAAATCCGTTAAGTCATCCATTGTATCTTCTTCTAAACTATTAAGGTCATCAGTTCGTTCCACTCCGTAGTTGCTGCACATAGAACACAGAAATGAATTATTTAAACACTCGCGCCCCACTAATTAAAAGTACTAAATTTAAATCACTTTTTAGTTTTTACATTGTCAAAGCTTGTAGCTTCGTCCTCGAGATTAAAGTTATCCTTTAGAGCCGACAATAGTTTGTTATACCGACAGGATAGTGCATTACCGTCGAAATGTGGAAATCCTTTCTGCATACGACTAATTGATGATGACGATATCCTTCGCAAGTCATTATCCGTTTTAGCACAAGTTGTATCGCACAAGAATAGTATCACAGCAAATAACGTCTGTTTCACGGTGAAATTAATAAAAACCAAAAAAAAAAAAAAAACGATTAACAGGAAGTAATAACCATTTTATCAGAGCCCCTGAACTTACCCATAGCACCATCTTGTACTATGTACAAATAAGTTTGCGATATGTTTCTCCTCTGCTTTTATACCTACAGTATCAGCTCCAGTTGACGTTAATGGGTTTCGCTCAGACACCCATTGGTTACGCTCTAGGACGGCCTAACATTAATAATACGTCCCACATTTATATGTACTTACATACATACGTGCAGCTCTAGAACAATGAGCCATCGATGACAACGATCAAATTACCTTAAACATCAATCCAATCTTTGAGCAGCCTTATAATATCCTTTTGTTGTTTTTTTTTTTTTTATATATATTTTCTTCTCGAGATAATTGAAAGAAATGACGTGAACAGGATGTGAAGGGAGGAACCACACAAAAGATGTATCAACATAGTTGGCCTTTGTTTAAAACCAGGTCCTTTTGTAAATATTTATTTTTATACCTTCGATGGGTGTTGGCAAACTCCTTAAAGGGGATGAGATATGTAATTTGGCAACACAACCTCGTAGAGATTTTTTGTGATGTATATTCTCTTAAAAACGTTGTAAGTATGGATTTACCTACTAGCTGAAATCAAGTTCTTTTAAGGTGAGGAGGAGGAGGTGGCATCAAAAGGCGAAGTAAAACTTTTAAGTGTTTTAAAATGTGTAGCTTGGGTAATGGCGGGTATAGTCGGCACAAAGGTATAGTCGGCACAAGTCCGAGGTGGTATTTGAGAGAGCAATGCCCAATTTAACATGTCCTAACGCTAACATGTTCCAGTAAGAAAGCTTATCTTTTTGTTCCCAGTGATTTAACTTTTTCTTTATCTGGCCAACAGGTAGACCACAGAAAGATTCAGTGGAAATAAATAGAGAATGGTCTTCGTTGGTTTTATGTCCTGGGACGCATGTTAGTGTGATTTAGTTGTGTATAACTAGCTAGTTAGTAGGGACTTTTGAAGACAGTTCAAATGTAGCTTAAACTCAAAGTTAAATGATATAAAAACTTTTGGGGCTGCTTGGATACCTGATAAAATGTTTATATGTGATCTCCGGAGGTTTCTTCAGACGCACTCTCTCTGGGACCGAGCTCGGTAGTAAAACCTTTTGTTTCGAAGGTAGAAGTAAAGCGTCCTAATGGCGCGATATGTAGTTCTGTCCAGATGAGGTTTCCAATTGAGTTTATGATCCAAAGTTAACCCAAAATATTTCGTTTCTTTTGAGAAATTGAGTTCTGCACCATTTATGGTGATGATTTTTTTGTTGGGCTAACTTTTAGTCCTTCTGGTAATCATTTATTTTGTGGACGGGATTTCGGATTTGTGTCCACTACAATGTCCATAGCTCACACCACCTTGAGTGGAACCTTTGGTTGTTTTAAAGAAAATCGAGTATTGTCTGAGCCTGGGAGAAATAATTCAGCTTCTACGAACTGTGAACTCTGTGAGTCCATACCTTTGGCATCAGCAGCATTTCTGTTGGATTCAAAGATGTGTTATCAAAGTCTCCGGGGAAGTCCAGAAAGGCACAGAGGCTAATTTCTTTCTTTAACAAAGACTTTTCGATCGTGCTAACAAGATTACGCAAGGCTGTTACTGTAAAAAAATACTAAATTTGTGCGACCGGTCTGTACGTGACGCAGGGCCTTTATTTATAACTAGATGATGGCTTGTAGCTTAACTTAGGTTATATTTGGGTAGATCTACACTTTATAGATGCAACATGGCTTGCATTAAGTCTATTATGTTCTTCTTGGTAATAAAGATGTTAATACTCGTAAAACTTACGAATATCAACAGCGGTGATCTTCCAATTAGTACACTTGTTAAGTACACACTGAACATTGCAGTGGAACACAATGCAGTGGTTAATATGCAACCTTGCCGTACACCGTTTTGAATCTCAATGGCAACTTAACTATTGCACTTCTGTGTAAGATAAATCAGATGAAACAGTTTGAAAGCGTGGTGAAATGGTCGTTCCATCTCATGAGGTAATCCTTAATCAAAAGTAGACGGCCGACGGTGCACTTTTTTCCTCCTCATGCGGAACTGGGACTCCAGCTAGAGTTATGATTTTAGCTTTGAGTCAAACACAATTTTTAATCCGTTTATCTGCAGATGTTACTAACTTAAACCAGCAAATTGTTCTGCTCAATTTGTACAAAACAGTTTTTCACTGCTCTCCAGCTGTGAATTTTAAAAGATTTTTACAGGTTTTCAGATTTATTACATTTTTGAAATTTGTGATAAGCTTATTTAGAATACTTAGACCCGCTGTAGTTAAGTTCCCTTCGATTCCTTCCATATTTGATGTTGCTTAGGGGTGTTTGAAACATAACTTGAACACATCCTGGTGTATTGTATTGATGGGCAATGAGTCGTTAGGATAGTGTCATCGTAAGGATCTATTGAACACTTAGTTTTCTCCGGATGTGGTGAATGAATTCCTTCTGTTAGTATTCTTAAGAATTGTGTTTTGGAGTTTTTGAATTTTGTTGATGTGGGTGTTCAAGGCATTGGCCCAAGCAAGTATTCCGTACTTCAAATTCGATTCGAACAAGGCATAGTACCCTTGTTTTCAACCTCAAATGTCGAGTAGTTACCATACACAGAGCTTCTCGTTAAAATGGCTGTCGATGATGACTTCCAGGTATTTATAGGTTCCGCCAACTTCGATAATCTGATTCAGAAGTGTAGACTGCGAAAGCTTATTCTTTGTGGCCCACGAATATGCATCATCTAGCTCTTGGAGAGGTTCAGCACAAATCGGTTATTGTGACACCATTTCACAGCTTCATCGAACTCATCTTGCATTATGCGCATAACAGATACTTGTGGTACATGATTATTTCCGTATAATCAGCAAATGCAAACGGGATGCAGTTTTTGAAGATACGAAGAAGCTCGTTTGTGAAAAGGAAGAATAATATTCGTCACAGCTTCGATCCCTATGGTACTCTAAAAAGAACTGTATCATCGCTATGATTATCTTTGAATTCCACGTGAAAAAAAAGATAGTTTTGCAGCCAGTCAACAAGCGTTCTTCTGATGCCCAGTCGATTAGTATGTGAAACCAGTTTTGCTACATCATCAAAGAAGTAGCCGAGACTAGCATATGTATGTTACCAACCTCCACCCAAAAACAGCCCTTGGTATGATGATGAATGCGTACGCCGGAAAAAGGTGACAGAAAATGCACACATCAAGCGGTGTAGCGCAAAACAAGGGCAACGAGAAAATCAAGCACGGAGGAGAAGATCCTGCGTGAAAGGAAAAGTGCCTACAAAGTCTCCCAGAATAGAACAGGGAGACTTTGTAGAATATTGAACAGTACCGCGATAGGAACAATGTCGTTTTTGGGAAAGTCAAGCAACTGGCAGCTGACTTCAAGCCCGGAATGCAGACTCTTTGAAACAGTAAAGGAAACCTAGTCACCGAAGCAGAAGGAATAGTAGATGTGTTTAAGCAGGATCTCCAGCAGTTACTTAGTGGGCATCAGGTAGAGAGAGTGATAGAACAAGAAGAGAACACGCATCCAATCAATGAAGAAGCCATCCAACCCCCTGCCTGTGAGGCACCCCAGTATTGAAGAGGTTAATTTAGCTATAAACAAGCTGAAGAACAACAAGGCCGCCGGCACTGATGGTCTACTAGCGCAACTTTTCAAACATGGTGGTGATGCTTTGGTAGAATGCATGTACCAGATCATCAACCAAATATTGGTGGATGAAGCCATGCTCGATAATTGGACTATCTGCTCTGTATGCCCCATCTTCAAGAAAGGCAAGTTTTTGTTTTATCGATGCATATCTCTGCTTAATGTCGCATATAAGATCCTATCCAACGAACTGTGTGAACGTCTGAAGCCTTTCTACAGCACACTAATCTGCACGTTCCAATGTGGCTTCCGGCCAGGCAGAGCGACGATCGACCAAATTTTCACACTAAGGCACTAATTTCCAGTCGAGACTCATCATCTCTTCATCGATTTCAAAGCCACATATGATAGCATTCATCGTTTTGAATTCTACAAAGCGGTGGTCGAGTTCGGGATTCCGGCTAAACTGTTCTAGCCGTGCCGCGTGACGCTGGAAAACACGCGGTGCAACATGTAATTCAGAAACAGTTCCTCCGAACTATTCCATACATGTACCGGATTTCGGCAAGGACATGCGCTATCATGGGACTTCTTCAATCTCGTGCTGGAACAGATAGTGCGCAGGGCAGGTGTAAACACGGAAGGCACTATCTTTAAGAAATCTGTCCAGCTGCTGGGATACGCAGACCACATTGACATCATCGGTCGCTCCCAGCCCGCCGTGTTAGAGGCTTTTACGGCAATTGAAGAACAGGCGAAACGAGTTGGCCTTGAAGTGAATGAGGATAAAACCAAGTACATGTTGTCAACAAACAAAGAATCATCTGTCCACCGCGTAGGAGAAAACGTCACTGTTGGCAACAATAACTTTGAAGTGGTTAAGGACTTTACCAACCTCGGAGTAAATATCACCTCCACGAATGACACCTTAGTGGAGATTCGACAAAGACTTACCCTAGGAAACCGCTGCTACTTCGGTTTGTCGAAACAAATGGGTTCAAAACTCCTTACTCGGAGGACGAAATGCATGCTCTCAACGTTTTGTAGAGCTGTCAATTCTGGTATAAGGAGCTGAACGCTGGACGATAACCAGGCAAGCAAAGCAGATATTGAACACTATCGACAGAAAAATTCTTCGTCGAATATTCGGTCCCGTATGCGAGAAGGACGAATGGAGAAGAAGATACAACCGCGAACTCTATGCGCTGTACCAAGATGTGGATGTAGTCCAAAAAGCGAAAAGATTTCAACTACACTGGCTCGGCCACATCGAGCGAATGGGTTATAATGCTCCACCAAAGAGGATCTTCGAATCACAGCCCCCAGGTTCGAGATGATGAGGATCAAGTTATGGCGGATGCCATAGCGCTTGGTCTAGACAAAAGGCAAAACTCTTCACGATTTAAACTTTCATTCCAATAGGTATGCTTGAGCCACAACCATAAAATCCGTACTTTATGCATTTCTCAAACCGTACGCAAGGCTGCGCACAAATATAAACTATCCTGTATTTTAAAATAACAAATGTATTAAGAGTTATATACTATTTCTCTATAAATGCCACTTGAAATATATCAATGTATAACTATGTATAACATTATCAGTTACATATACATATCTTATCAAAGACTGAAATGTAAAATGTTAATAACATAATAGCTTCTTACAATGACTAAGCCCCTAGTTTGTATTCGTTTCTCCCTCTCTCTTCGATTTGCATTTCTAGTTTACATATACGTTTTTACATACTTCCATACATATGTAGATATTCTCATTTTTCCTAAAGAATATACTTTGTCCAGTAGCTGGACTATACACTATGGACACTATGTTCGCATAGAAATACTTAGGAGAAAGCACTAAAACAAAATTTCTATGGTTTCCTTTCGAACTTCCAAAGTTCAAATCGTAGAAAAGCAACCCCCTAATTCAGTCTATCTAGCGCCTTCGCGAGTGCAATATTAGTTATATACTTGGAATAGTATCCCTCCAATCACTGATCTTCAAATATTAATCCTAAAACAATATTTAAATATTCTCTTGTACGAGTATATATAAAGAAAAAAAATATACAAAAACTAATTAAAACTTAGTGTTAAAAGTTAAATAAAATAAAATGAAAAACGTTTAATTTTTCTGAGAGAAAATTAAAAATGTGCCACGCATTCGAAGCCGTATAAGTGTTTGTCAGTGTTCTTTATATAGTTCAGGCTTAAGGCATTGCCGATAGAAAAATAGAGAAGTAACTCAAAACCAGGAGTTGTGGGCTTTAGGTGAACCCGCTCGTGTGAATATTCATGGAAAAAGTTGCAATGAAGCGGAAACAACGACGATACAGGTGGGATATTTTTAGGTTGTGAATTATATATTACATACATGTGTACATACATATGTATTCCACAATACTTAATCAGATCTGTATTATTGTGTTTACCTTAAGAAATCTGTGAATGCCAAAATTTATAAGAATTACACAGGTCTACAGTGGATTTGGTGCAGGAAAGACTAAAACTGTTTTGACTATACCTGTTCTAATGCTATATATATTTTCATAAATGACTTTCGAGACATGATGCTTTTAAAACAAGGCAGTTTTTCTTATACCTTTCGTTACAATATCTGAAGCTTCTTTTTCGGGATTTCTTCGAGTGAGTTTTCTCTAGACTCTCATGTTTGATACTCATTCCATCGACCCTGGTATCGTTCATATTTTTGTAGGTCCTGTTGAAATCCCTCTATGGGCGCTATGGCTCAAGTGGTTACTGGTTTAAAGTTCAATCCCCAGACAACACAAAAGCAACCGTACTTTTCAGACACGGCATTAAACATTATTTACATGAATGGAAGGGGCCTATTCCATTCGTGTAAAGAATGTAACACGCACAACACGAATTGTTCTGAGAAGCTAAGTCCAGGGTCACATACAGACCGCCAAATATTTATATTTAGTATATTTAATGAAATTGCTCTCCTTAAGGCCTCTGATAAGGTCACTTCAAGCGGCTTCAGTAAAAGTATCGGTTTTAGCGATGTTGCCTGAAAATCACTGACCTTGTCTACGTTCGAATATAAGATTCAGTGCCTGAAAAATCACCTTTTCTGAATGAGACCCAGATCTTTTAGAAGATTCCAGGTCGGAATAGGTAATTTTTTCTTTTCTTTTTTTAAAATTGTTTCGGCTAACAGTATTTGAGTCGACCAAGTAAAAATAACAGTCCTCGTAGATCTTTTTCGATTCCCTTCAAACTATAGAGTGGGCCATTTCTTGGTTGACTTTTTAAAAAGACTAAAAAGAAAACACTGTTATTGTCTTTCAACGATTGTTACTTTATTGCAAAGATTTACTCTTTCCGATTAATTATGGAATATTATTTCATTGGTCCAGATGGTATCTCACCCATTATTCTGAAGAGTTTTCCAAGTAGTTTTGGACGTTTTGTCTCCGACTCTCTTTCTTATATTTCTAAATGACCTCTTGTCTGCTACTTCTAATCCAATACACTCCTTCGGTGACGACAGCACCCTCAGCTTCTCATATTCGTTCCCAGACTCACGTTCCTGCTCTTCGGCCGTAGAACTGGAACGGCAGCGTATGTTAAGCTCATTAAATTCCGATCTTGACAGTATAATTAAATGGGGTATAAACAACAGAGTGGAATTTAATGCTTCGAAAACCCAATGCTGTCAGCTGTCGCTCAAGCGTAACCTTAACCCTTTGCCATTATCAATGAATGGCACTTGCATCGTCGAAACCGAAAAACTTTCCATTCTCGGTATGTGTGTTAACGACTATCTTCGTTGGAATGACCACATATTCGAATCCGCCAAGAATGCTGCGAAATGTTTAGGATTCCTTAAACGGTGCAAGAAGTTCTTTACCCCCTCTGATCTGGCTGTAATATATAAGGCATACATCCGCCCCAAGCTCGAGTATAATGCTCATATCTGGTCTGGTGCTCCTAAGACCTCTTTGCACCTGCTGGATAGAATTCAACATCAGAAGTATAGCGGAGTCTATTGACTCGCTCCAACATCGCAGAAATGTCTCTTGCCTTTCCTTATTCTATCGCTATTTTCATAAACAGTGCTCCAGCGAAATAGCCAGTTGCATTCCGCCCCTTCAACAATTTTCTCGCAATACCCGTCACGCTTTGAATGCTCATCAGTACACCCTCAAGCCTATTTTCGGACGTATATACTTGACGGTATAGAGATTCTTTCATAAACCGTACAACACGAATGTGGAATGCTCTACCAAGCTCTATTTTTCCCTCACATTATAATCCACAAACATTTAAGACCAACGTTCATCGGTATCTCCTATCTTCTCTTCCTAATTTCCCTAACGCCCGCGCTGTGTATTAACATTTAAAGGGTAGTACTAAACCCTTGAGCGCGCGTAAATTATAAAAAAAAAAAAAATTCAAATGACTACCTAGGCTCGCTTGGTAGTAGGTCATTCTGTCAATCCAATTTTTCAATACATTTTCGATGGTTTCGGCCCCTATTTCACGAATACCCTAACCAATATTATTCTTGAGTACCTGAATCGTCTCTGGATTGTTCGCATAGCATCGATCTTTTATGGCATTCCACAAAAAAAAGTTCAACGCAGTCAAATCGCAGTTCCAAGCAACATCACCAAAACGACTGATTACATGTTTGTTGAACTTAGTGTGCAATAAATCGATTGTTTGACAGTTTGTGTGGCACGTAACAGCATCCATCTGAAACCATAGCAGACTCAAGTCTAAATCCTCAATTTTTGGCCTTTACTTTAAGTAATGTTAGAAATATGTACTTCCAGGAAGAGCACTCTCTCTAATCCAGTTTCCTTTAAGAATCTAAGGATGAGAGTTGGCTCTAGTGACGGTATTTCCTGGATTTCGACATTTAAGAATACCTTCCGGTCTCTGTAGTTTGAAGATTAAAAATCATACTTTTTAAAAAATTAACAACATTATACAGTAATTGGATAACATTTTATGTATATAAAAAGAGAGTTATTCATTACATTCCTAAGAAAAAAGTTAGTATAGTTTTCTGAACCACAGAATTTTACCACTTTTTTAAAGTCAAATGTCAAACGCAGGGTCACACGTATACGATTTGACAGATTTCATAATTCAGTTAAAAGAAATTTTTGGCACTTAACGCTCTCTTTTACGAAAAACTACGAAACTCTTACGTACTCGAAAAGGATTTCGTGAATTTTCGTAGAATTTCGTGAAAATTCGGTGTTTTGAGAGGGTACGCGAACAGACCTATTTTGTTTCCATTATACAAAATAGGTCTGTTCGTGTTGAAGGACTTCAAAGTGGAGTCCAACAGGGTTGTATACTATCACCACTGCTGTTCTTATTAGTCATCAACGTTGTACTTCGGGCAATCATAGTGAAAACCACGAACAGTAGGTCAAAAAAGTGGATAGCGCGCATAAAAAACTCCATTCTAAAATAGACCATCCATTCACACAGGCAGTCAGAAGAAGGTGAACGTGGCACAGAAAAGTTGAAAAGGATTCGAGGTCGGTTTGGAGAAGTTAAAGGGAGCTGAAACGCATTGCACCAGGGCAGTGACAGGAACTAAGAAAATGAATTTAAGCTAGGATTATGACGTTTGATAAATTTAAGAGAATGGAAAGCAGTATTTATGTACATATGTATGTGAAAATGTAAAATAATTTTCATAAAATTCGCCCACGCCCACTTTCTTAGAGTTCACAGAAAATAAAATAAAAGTTTTTTTGTAAAGAACTTATATGTAGTTCAGGATATGTAGTTATATCCATTTAAGACTTTTAGAAATTGCGTACGGTTAAGCACGTCGCTCCCAAGATACTTCCTTCTGTATTCTTTAAAAATAAGGAGAACTCCAACAAAGTGGTATCCATTTTCAACTTCCAAACTGTTGTTTTTGGAGTTAAGTTCAAGAATCCGCAGGGTACTATTAAAATTGATCTGATCATATCACCCGGATTGACGTCAGCGAGGTAGTGACGTTTGGTGGACTAAGTCCAATCTTTTTCCCTAAGACTAGCGAGCAGTGCGTCCTGAGCATTATAACGTTCAGGCTTCTTTTGTTTGAAACCTTAGCTCCTTAGCTATTCCAGGTTCAATAATTTCCAAACCTTAGCTTGAAAAGATGCATTCTTCCTTTTGGTTTTGTTTTTCCGTATTATAGCTTCTAAAAGGATATGGTTTTGAGGAAGCGTAGCGACACCACCTATGTATGTAAGCAAGCGGTTAGTTTGTGTATATATTGCACTTTCTTTATAGACTCTTAATGGTTTTGTACCTTATGAATTTAGACCATGTGGTTATTGAATTTTTAAATGCCCTGAGACTGTAACTAGCAACGATATTTGACACAAGACATACATACATATTATAGATGACAGTAAATCGTCACTATGCCATATCAGCATAGGGAGTTTGTATAATAGGGCGTCTCTGTTGACGCTATCAAATGTTGCCTTAAGATCAATAACAAATATATATGCACATACATATGTATGTATATTATATACCGTCAATAGCAGAACGTTTATTGTCTTTTGCTGTCGTAATGTCCTCTTCTATCTCCGTTTCTCAAAACAAAATGTAACTTGTTGTTTAAGCACTTATTAAAGGTAGTGCTCTGGCGTCAACTGAGCAAGAAAGTGTTGAAAATACAGCGTGAGTACAGAGAAGTTTTCGTCACGTATTTCATTGGATAGCTTTCGATGAAGAGACTGACTGCTTTCCTTAATTCAAACAAAATGCGCATTGTGACTGCTCATCGTATCCGTGCTGCAAACACACGATGCTTTCGGTAAGCGATGCGCATTCTGTTGCGTTGTGAATCATGACGTTTAGGAATATCATGCGATTCGCACAATTTATTTTTTGGAAATCTAAATCAATGTGTAATAAATTAATTGCAACTCAGATAATTAATCATTTGCTTAATAATTGTGGTGGTGGTAACAACCGAATATTCACGAAATATATTTTAAAGTTAATCCAAAAAGGGTAGAAATAACAAATATCATTTGCATCGTGTTAGCTTACGATGCACTGTTTGCTTTTGTTTGGGCAGTGTATTCGTTCACAATGCATTTCGGAACGTAATGCGATGTATCATCATTTTGAGTTTGCATTTAGGAATGGTTGCTGATTCACAAAGCAGGCACTACTGCATTTAGGAAAGCACACACTGTCGGAGTCGGTATCCAATATTTAAGTAATACACGCTGCTTGGAGATACACAAGGTTTTATTTCCTGAATGTCTTTAAATAACTGAAAGCAAACCTTTTAGCGATGTGGCAGGAAAGATCGAAGTTTATATTTTAATGGATAGTGGTGCAATTTGCGTCGAGATTCTTTCATTACCGTACATAGTGCTGAACACAGCTAGTACGATCTATGCATAAACACCATAACAGGTCTTAGCACCAAGCGCGTTGGTGTATAGCTATAAAAAAATACAAACCCGTACGAAGCGGAGTTATTGCGTCTGAAGTGACAATATGTTTGTGTCATTGGTACAAAAATGAGCATCGACCGAAAATTGCTCAAAATTCAATTTTCAAAGGATATCATCAAGGAAGACATCGAAATGCCAAAACCTTTCTTTCCAACATTGTGGTGATGAAACATAGTGTTTTCAATATAATTCAGAAACCAAGCGCCAAAGTGCAGAGTGGAAGGCGCCAGACGAGCCAAAACCTTAAAATTCTTGTTTGGAGAAGTCAAAAGTGAAGACGATGTTGATTAGCTTTTACGATTCCAAAAACCTTGTCCATAAAGTATTAGTTCCACTGGGCCAAACCCTTAATGCACAATTCTATCTTGTGTTTTGAAGCATTTGGTGTATCGTATTCATCATATTCGGCCAGAATATCGCGCAGAAGGTAGTTGGCGTTTGTTGCACGACAATCCGCTATCTCATCAGCCGACACTTGTGACCGATTTTTTTTTACTAAATATCGCATTTGAACTATCAACCGCTTCTCGTATTCGCCTGATTTGGTACCGCGCGACTTTTACCTTTCCGTAAAAATGCATTTCCCAATGAAAGGAAAGAGTTTTATTAACGCAGAAATCATCCAAAAGGACATCCCGGCCGACGATCTAAAAGACTCATTCGGTATGCTTTTCCGGTTGGAAGAGCACTACTTTGAATAAAAAATATAAGTTTTCCCAAAAAACTTTTTGTTGTTCTTATTTTTAAAAAGTCCTATTTACTCCAGAACGCACCTTGTAGACTTAGTTTCAATTAAAGATAACACCAGCCACCCCTTTAAAAAGGACCAGGCAAATGAACTGTTCCAATTGATTTAAATAACAATTGTTTTCAAGGTGCAACTAGTAAACTATTTCATTTCCACTCTTCTACAGATTAAAAAAAAAAGGGGTCGGATATTTAAATAGTGTCAATCAATAGCTCATATAATACATATGTATCTGTCTGTTATGTAGGAATTAAGACAGTTTCTAAATTCATTACATCATAATGCGTACGTTTTTTTCTCCCTACTTGTGTACTCATAGATATGTTTACTTAAATGAATAAACACCACCCGTTTCTACGCAACCAC
This sequence comes from Xylota sylvarum, assembly GCA_905220385.1. Classification (NCBI taxonomy): domain Eukaryota; kingdom Metazoa; phylum Arthropoda; class Insecta; order Diptera; family Syrphidae; genus Xylota; species Xylota sylvarum. Next base: position 151,055,469 of record LR999957.1, on the reverse strand, counting down.
ATGCGTAGGATATTCAATAGAACATCAGCAAACTCCCACTAAAAATAAAAATGCCAATGAAATCAGAAATAAGGACACCCTTGAAAATATTCCTTTTTTTTTTTAAATACATTCTCTCTGGTAGAAACCATTCTTGTGAATTTGAACGAAATGTCTTGCAGTCAAAACAAGAATACGTAGATATGTTAAAACAAATGTACATATATAACGTATGTACATACGTTTATACATATTCATTGTGAATAAATATCTATAGATACCTCCATTCTTTTCTTAAGCTTCCCACCCTCATACTTTTGATTTGTTTTTATTATCGTAACACCTATTTTCCCAATAATCTTTCTGGATCGATATTGTTTTTTTTTTGTTTTTTTTTGTGTGTTTCTAAGTTAAGTCCCACGATGGGTCTCCACGAGTATGAAGTGCATTGAACTGAATTCTTTGTGCTGACAAAGTTGGAAGCCAGACCATAGTTAGAGTGCTTCTAACAGACAGGTGCAAAGGTGATGATTTGTACATAGTTCTGTGTATGTATGACTGGATTTATCCTGGAAAATAAAATGCAGGAGAACAATGATTGTTTTTGATGATTGTTTTTGAATTGGCTAGCTAAAACTGCGACCTAAAAGATTTATTGTATTAAAAGAGTGGAAGCGCCCAACAGACGTTGGTATGTACCTTCAACTCTGCTGACGAACGTATTTCTTTTATGGAAGACACGTCTCCCTTACCAATGTAGTAGCAAACATTCACAGAAAATATGTACTTTCGGATGATTCATCATCCCCCAAGCAGAACCAAAATTCTGTCTTTGGAGACAGATTCAATTTATTAAGGTCACCAGGTTTCTGGTGCTTTCCTTAATCTTGGTTAAGGATTTCCTTGTAGGAATAAGACCTGATCAATCATTTTGATTGTCCAAGCCTCGGGATATTTGCCCAGTGGGCTAAACGAAGCTTGGATTCCCGGTCATTAATCAGCTCTGTGACGGCAGGTTAGTTGACGCCACAATAAAGTTCTGGTCCCGTGAACGTAGATTCTAAGTCTAGCTAGTTTTTCAGCATAGTCGTTGCCTACAATTCATTCCAACAAGAGGTTGTACGGCATTGTACCAATATTTAACTGACATTGAGTTTACTGAGTTCGACGTTAGTGCTTTAAGCGCTACATAACTATCAGAAAGGATATATGTATGTATATTCTGGCGGCCCTAATACCTTTCCAAGGTTATACCTAGCGAAGATCTCAATGGCATAGATTTTAGCCTAAAACACAGTCGCACACGTTCACATATCGTATCGAGACTTTGATGTTGGGTCCAGATTCCATCTTCTATCGGTCGATGAACTAGATTAGACTTCTAGAGTCCAGTACCGCACTACCATTAGTTTTCACGGTCTAATATTTCTACCTCCAATAACCCATCGAAACAGTATTCCCCGATCATAATGTCGGGAATAGTATTTTTAGATACAATACACGATCTCCTGGCTTATACTAGTAGTTTGATAGCACATCTAGCAGTCGTTTTTCTAATAAAAATTTGATAGCTCATTAACAGCCTCTAATACTGGAGACTCCAAGTTCTGCTGTATAGTCGCCTACTGGCCCACATAGAAGTGCCTGAGTGGAATAGATGGAATGGAATAGACCAATGTGGTGCATTTGATGACCATAGGTACGAGATTGACCTGTCTCCTTTTCGTAAAAGAACTTCGATAGCTCTGCTACTGATTGGTCTTGCTATCGATTCGTAGTAAGTATTATCGAAAGGACCCTCAATGTCTAGGAGAGCACATAAAACGATTTCAGAATGATTCTTTTATTTTTTTGAAGAGATGAGTAAGAACACCTTCCGTGGACTTGCCCTTTCTGTACGCTCTTTAAAGAGCACTTCTTTAAAAAACTTGTTTGTAGATTTTCAATGATAGTAAATGTAAAAGAGCATCGAGAGGTATACTTGAAGTTGTAGGCGAGACGTTAGTGGTATTCATTCCTGCGGGGCTCTGTACCTTATTGTAAACATTCGTCCTTAAACGTATGGTCCCTAGTGTATGCGCCGGAAGCAGAGAAGTTACAATAGCGATAATCAAAAGCTAAGAAGTAACGACTATATTTCTCGATTCCAACGCATGAGATACCTGATGAGTTAACAAAAACATGAAGATGTCGCAGCACTGTGAAAACACCATGAAAGACGTAAAGATATGGCTACACTCATCAGGTTTGAAAAATGAAGGTCTCATTAGCAGCCGCAAGAAAGAAAAGTCTCTGGCCATACTTGTATGAGAATACACGATCGAGTTCAAGCCTTACATCAAGAACCTAGGCGTACTTCTTGACCATAGGTTCAACTTAAGAGAGCACCTAAAATATACAAGCGTAAAGACCTAATCCCAAATATTAGTCGCAGGCAGCCTCTCTGTGTAGAGGAGAGCATCGCTCAGAGCTGGAGGTCAAAGCAGCATCATCAAAATACAATAGCGAAACCCTAGAGAGAAAGACGTATCAGAGCTGCCAAAATAGAATGGTAACAGTGGTGATGGAGAACCTCGGTGAATATACAAACTACTGCCGAACTTAAAAGGGTAGACTAGAATCTTTTTGGAATATGATCACAAATACAACATCTCAGATGACCCAGACTGTATCAGAATATCTAGAAGACAGCAGAGGGCAGGAAGAAAAGATACAGAAAATTAGGAAGTAAGTAATCCGAAAAATTCTGAGGCAGAAAAAAATTAGCTCCGCAAGCTGATGAAGAACAGCAAACAGGAATTTTTTTCAGGCACTCAGGGACGAATCACAATACACACCGTCGTCCAACTCAGTGGACTCAATGTATATTAAATTCTGCTACGATGCCTTACAATCTCTAAAACATGGTTGTGTCTCTGGTCACCAAGAAATTGTAGGCAGCAAATCTGCAGATAAACTAGCTAGGGCTGGCTTTGACTCCACGTTCATAGGACCAGAACCTTTCTGTGAAATCAAGAGGGTATTGGAAGTCCATTTGTGATTCTTTTTCTATTAGTTCAACAAGACTCATAAGAATCTTAAATGGTGGTTTGCTGTTCACTTTCTTAATACTTCACAAAAACATTTCAGTATTTGCTAAAATATTGCTCGGCAAACTGCCGTGATTTCGAAACCTTATAAGTCAGTTCAAATTTGATGCATCAATAAGAAATTGCATCCACGGCAATATACACGTTAAACGCGTCTATGTAGACGGACATCTACGGTATGACAGATACAAATCAGTTCTCTCACCAGGAGGATAGAAACTCCAAAGTGAAATCTACCTGACATTTGTAATGAATGGTTGCCCGTCGTACTCTACTTGCAGCAATCTACCATTTGTGCACCTGCCAAATTCTTTAGAAACTTCAACCCGCAAAGTTCTTTTTACAAAAGTCTTGTGGAAGTTGATCAAATTCCGATGTTACTGCGGTTCTCATCGCACTGTTGTTCTGCAATACCTAACTTTAAGACTATGCTAGAGCTCAGTTTCCGGATTGTATACGATCTTCTCCTATTCAACTTTTGACAAGCTCAAGTTCCAGATATTTAACATTGTCAGAGCTTGTATGGAGATGTGTAGTGATGACAGTATTCTCAAAAATTGTTCACCACGACCCCGCGTGGAAACAACACCACGAAAAATCATCACACATACTTTCATCCTTATAAAGTAAACAGATACAATACTTACTAATCATGCACATGTTAACTTATATTTTCTTTGCAGGACAACGTTTAACTCGCTGCAACTACAAGAATTAGAACGTGCTTTCCAAAGAACTCACTACCCTGACGTATTTTTTCGCGAGGAATTGGCCGTTCGAATCGATCTAACAGAAGCACGTGTACAAGTTTGGTTCCAAAACCGACGCGCAAAGTGGAGAAAACAAGAAAAAGGTACATTGAAGGACAATGGTGACGGCGATTTAAATGGCACACCATACGACGACAATGTAATGACCCAACTAGATAATACTTTAGGTATTTTGAAAATCATATTTTTCAAGTAGTCAATCCCAAGTACATGACATTTTTTTCTTTCTTTAGGTAACACACTTCTGCCAGACACACCGCCACAATCATCAAACTCCTTGGACAATGAACCCAAAGTAAATTTCGGTTCAATGTCTCCGTCGCGAATTTCACCGAATATCTTCTTAAATCTTAACATTGACCACATGAGCTTAGAGCGAGGTGGAGGCCTATCCATGGAATGGTCAACATACCCACCAACGCCTGCGTTAAATGCAATGCCACCTGTAACTCGATCAACACCCACTCAACACGATATATCCTCAAATAGCGTTACGACAATTAGTCATTCTCTAGATCTCGATACGCCAACGTCCACATACGATGAAATGAAGTTCCTCAACGTGGATCAATTCACAATAGACAATTTTAAGGCAGAATGCATTCTTAATCTTGACCAAGCCATCATGGACGATAAGCAAATGCACATGCATCTTCACCACCCGTCCACGCATCACTCACACCTAAATCAGGCGCCGCAACAACAGTCGCATGACTCCTTAAGCCTGGATATGCAGTCGTTCGGAATGCCGTCCAATAACAAATCATCACCGATGATGATTATGGACAAGCCAATGCTCAACATAAGTGTGGATGGAATGTCAGACCTAGTTGATGACAAATTTTAAAAATGTTTTTTTTTTATTACAACCGGGACGGACACGTATGCAATCTATAACACAAATATTGTACATTCTTACTTCTAACGCACTAGTGTAGGTCTGTTATAATTTAAATAGCAAAATAAATCATAGCGAAGGTAGTGAAATTAAAGGATTTTCAATTAATGCCCCAAAAAGACGTACGAGAGCTGAAAAGAAACGTTTCATCAATTTTATAACAAATCAAAAGAACAACCAGAACAGAAGAGGCTTAAAGGTTGTGAATACAATGCCATGTACTCTAGAGATTTCATTCGTAGGCGTATTTTTGCTTAATTGGGAAATAATTTAATAGAATTTATTATAAGTTATGTTAAATAGTAAAATAAACATAATCATCTCATAGATAAAATTTGTAATAAATACGTTAGAAAATTGGAAAATGTGTTTTTCTTTTTAGAATAGTGGAAAACGTATTCAGACTTAGACCTTATACATAACAGTAGTTCTGTTGTGCACATAGCAATGCGGTCCGACCGAGGGATAAAAATTCCGATCGACCGACAGACAGACAGAATTAGCGGACCCACTTAATATACATAGCTCCATCTCCATCATAGTAATGTCAAGTTTGATTAAAGTGTCGACTTCGAAATTTTTCAGAAAATCAATACTTACCCTAAGGTATAGATGCAAACAACAAATTTGACAGATCTCATAAATTTAGGTCTGTTCCCTTGCCTGAAAATTCATACAAACTCGTACGAATTGTTACGAATTCTAGTCCAAGTTCGTTCCCTGTCACAAAAAAATCGTAAAAAAGCGAGGTCGTGTCAATAAAGTCGAGTCGAGTAAAACATTTCCTCTCAGTGACTAAACTCACGAATTCTTACAGAACTTATTTTTATAGATAAGTGGTGTGCGATCTATCAAAAGCACTATACAATCAACTGCCACTTTAGTTCAAATATTTCTTTTTCTCAAATATATTTAGTATTTTGTTCTTATGTGGTTTGGCATCATATATTCCTAAAAATCTTTGACGATTCTACCGTCTTTCTTGGGGATTGTTCATTCTTATACATGATATTTCAGTTGATGGAATGAGATCTAAAATCATACCAATAAACCAAAAACCTATCGCTTTGGGAACCCAGTTGGAGCTCTTGATGAAATGGAGGAGATCAGATGTCTGGAAGCCTGCTAACTCTGCGATGCTTGCAAAGAACCTGGAACCTACATAGAGTGCGAAGGCGTCGTCGTCGTAGAGCGGGACAGTAGCAAAGCAGATGTTAGATTGTATCCAAATCTTCCCCGTCTGAAGGAAGCAGCTTCTGCATAAGTCGTTGGACTCTATCCGCCATTTAGGGAGCATGACTCCGATGGCGCAGTGTGATTATACCAGTAAGGATACGTTTTCTTTTGATCAAATTTCTGCCATAACATGCGAGAGGTGACACAGTCCTGCCTAGATAACCAGGACGAGTTAGCCTCTTTCTCTATTATGCCGTCAATTATGTTATACGATTTTCCAATCGGTTGTAGTATGGATGTGTCCGCTTCACTGATGTTCATTTCCAACTCCATGCTTGCCAGAGCATCTGCCTTTTCGTCACCTTCAATATTGTTATGTATGTCCGGGTACCCTGCAGAGTTTGGCCGAATGATGCCCAATCGTGATCAGTGCATCACGACATTTCCTAACTGCCTTTGATTTGATTGTATTAGATTTAATCGATTTTAGAACCGCTTGACTGTCAACGAAGATGGTTATATCCGCCGGGGGAAGGTGACTGTCTTCTATGCATCTAGCAGCTTTTTAAATTGCTAGGATTTTACATTTCACGCTTCTGGTAATCTGAAAGATTCCTCTTTTTGTACTGCTTCCGAATAAAATCCTGCTCTCGTGCCTATCTCCATTTTTCACCCGTACGTGTCGACTGATCCCTAGATTGTTGCCTTTGCTTTTGGACTCCCACTCTGCTCGGCTTGGGAATGCAAATGGGAGAACTCCGGTGTACTGGTGAAACAATTGCATAGCTAAGCTCAGAGTAGACTGCCTCAAAATGAGAAAGCCTCTGCAGCTAGTAAGACAAAGACAAAGAGAAGATTCCGAAAAGATACGAGATCAGTTATTAAGGAAAAGAAAGAAACTTCAGAAACTCCTTAAAAAGTGTAAAATCGAATCTTTTCAATCGCTAAGAGAAGACCTCCAACGTAAGCGACGAGCGAGCGACTATAAGATAGTTATAGACAAACTTAAAGGTGGCACAGCAGCTGCACCGAAATGCCCGACCAAAGGAATACCGCTCTGTATGTTTAACGCATAATAACAGAGGATACAGTACCAATACAACCCGTCACAACTGGAAGCAGCGGGGTCAATGAAAAGCAATAAGGCTCCAGGAATGGACGGGATCCCAAACTTCGCTCTTAAGGAATCCATTAAAACCCAACCAGAGGTGTTTGAAAACCTCTGAAAGAAAGAAAGTTCCTTCTGCAATGGAAACGACAGAGGCTGGTATACAGGCAGGTACGGTAGATTTGACGAAGGGCAGAAAAAATATAAAATTACAGGAGGGGTTCCACAGGGATCAGTTCTAGGCATTATGTACCATCAAAGACGTGAAGATATGGATTCGCGCAAGAGGTATAAAATTAGCGGACCACAAAACTGAAGCTGACCTCATAAGCAGCCGTAAGAAAGGTAAGGGCCTAACAATACACGTGGGAGAACACTCTAGAGTCAAAGCCCTAGGGGTACTGCTTGACCATAGACTCAACTTCAGAGAGCACATAGCCTACACAAGCGTCAAAACTACCCATGATGTTTCCGCAATATCCAGGCTAATGCCAAATATTGAAGGAACCAGGCAGCCAATAAGGAATCTGCTTGCGACAGTGATCAAGTCAATCCTCATTTACGCAGCCCCTACATGTGCACCGCCAACAGCGACGTCCGGAAGAAATTTGCTTAATCATAGCCATCTCTCTTAGGTTTCTCAAGCTGAAAATTGTGGAACATCGGTATCACATTGCTAAGCAAATTTTAGGCAAATGTTAATGGCTCAAATGACCTGAGCTGGTTTGATTTATGAGTAGAGGAGCGTTCATCTTTTCGAGTATACTGCAGTATATTAGAATACTAAAAAAATTCCGTATATCTTTCTGGATAGTTAATCATTTGGAACAGTTCATCTTTCCGAGATTCTACTGTATGTATATACATATGAATGTAAATATATGGACTCTACAGTACTACCTATTTACTACTACTACTACCACTTAAAAATTCAATTAAAATGCCAATTCGTTTAAAAAAGTCCGCGTCATTATAAATTATTCGACCTTAAACTCCTTTCCACTGTACTACATACTACCATCGAACATTCTTGTCCTTTCGTTCAACATGGGTGCAACGTTCATAGCTATTTCTTCACTTTCTATAATTGTATTGTCCTTAGCATTCGATTGTAATCAAATTCGTTCCGATATTCAAATAAAATTTCTCAACTGGGAAAAATTAGAAGAGTGTGTCGTCGAGATTGGAAGAAACCAAGTCGATAAGAATACAAGTGAAAATATGTGGCGATTGATTAAAAACGTAAGCTCACTTTACTTATAATCATATGGTTTTGTTCTAGGTCCTTGTATTTACATTAATTCAAAGGCCAACGATGGATTAGAAAACATTGCACCATCGGTTTACAAAAATATGGGAAATCTACTGACTGGTATTCCATTGGATGACTTACGTAACATTACGATTGACGTTGTTGAAATAGTTAGGGCTTTTGGATCGGTAAGACAAGGCTTCTCCGAGGAGCAGTTGAATCTTATTGCACACAAAGTTCATAATGAATGGTCAAATAAAAAACCCAATACCTACTCTGAATATGATTTAATGTCGATGGGTCAAATTGTATGCTATTTAAACCGCTCGGATATAGCAGCAATTAATGCAGATGCGTTTAGGTAATAATAAAATAATATGTACGGGATGAAAAGTCTTGTTAAGTTACCATCAATTAACCACATGGAGTGTATTTAATCTATATTATATTTTAACATTTAAGATTCGCTGCTGAGTGGATTGGAAACTTGGAAAACTGTCCAGCTGACAGGATTCGAGCATTTGCTCAATTGGCTATTCAAGGCAATGCATTTGGTCCTCCTTCTAATTGGTCAAAACTAGACGTATGTCGGTAACATATTTATGAAACTATTTATTTATTATTATAAGATTATAGGTCAGCATAATGGGTAACATCATAAAAGGACTAAGTTCTTCCGAGATTGAAGCAATTGGTAATGAGAAACTACGGCTAAACAAACATTTTAAAAAGACAAGTGGGTTTAACTCAACTACTGCAGATACTTCTAATAAAAAGATTAGACATTTGGATCCAATTCAAAGTGCATAATCACATATGTAGGTGCTGGGAAATACTCATATAAACATATGTGTTTTTTTTTTTTAAAGGAAGAGAAGAAGAAATATGTATGTTACACAAACGAAAACAAAAAAACTTTGTTTTTCGTGTCCTGGTTTGCATTTCAATTCTATATGGTTCAGTTAGAAACCATTAAAATCAAAGAGATCAAAGCCCGAGGCTTGAAATCCGTTCCGAGATATCTGTAGATCCTGCTTTTGAATCGTTAGAATTTACAGCTTCTGAAAATATGAATGTTTCCAAAGATTGTGTTCCAAAAATTACTCTTTCTGTAACTGAGGATGGCTTCTGTTCCACAGTCGACAGACACAAACTATCACTTGGAAAATAGGCACCGCACAATTAAACCGAAAACTGTATGCAGTCACGAAAAACATTCTATTTCTCGTTTAAATTTTGATCCTCCCGCTAAACAGGATAGTGACTGCTTCCTTCATTGTAAAGGTGTCAACAATCAAAAGAGTTCTTGAAGAAAAATGCCTAGTATCGATCAATTGCCGAGGAATACTCTCTCATCAGAATGCAAGACCAATATTCAGCACTCTACAATTCTTCCCAACTCCTCATCCAATCGGTCCACTCGCTATTCTACCGTCTTGAGTTAGTGAATTCCTTTACATTGTGTACTTTGCTATGGAACTGCCATATTTTCGAAGTGTATGCCCGATCCACTTGTTTATAGGTTCTTGACCCATTCTCTGGTAAAACTGTTTTTTGAGATGCGGTTGGATCTGATTCGTAGACACGAATTCACAAAAATTTGTTTCGCAACTTTTTTTGTGATAATTGCAATCACTTTCCAAGTTTTGCAAGCATATAACAGCACAGACTCAACACTGGAGCTGAAGAGTGTTACTTATCTACATTTTGGACAACATCTCAAAGACTGACTTCGTTTAAGCGATTCGGCTTGCGACATCTGGCGTCGGTTCCATCATTGTCTGAGACTATACTTCCAAAGTATTGGATACTCTACTCTTTAAAAAGGTTGTCCAGCAAACATTCCGAGCGAGACGGTTACTTCCACGGCTGAATATCATTTTCGACGTGTTAATCTTCAGCCCTACGATGTCAGCCACGTTTGTTGTCATTTGGTGGAGGTCCATAATCCTTCCAGAGATTTTGAGTCCCTAGCTATGCCTAACTAGTCAACTTTCTTCTGATTGGTCGATTGCAACGAGTGACCTCTCGAAATTACCTATCGACCAGTCAGAATAAAATGAACTAGTTAGGCAAAGCTAGGGTCTTGGAGTCCGAACGCAACCATTAGATGAAATTAGATGAAAGCATCCATCAAATTAGAGCGAAACACATCACTAATCACCAATAAAAACAATGTTTGCAACCTTACCTGATTCCACTCTAAATTTTTGAATCACTGCCAATATCATTGATGGAAAATATTATCCGATCTGAAAATGATCCGAATTGATTTGTTCATCATAGTCATCGATAGTTCTCTCTTTCGTCTTTCTTGGTTTCTATCAGGAAATGGAGATTTTAATTACTTTAATTTGATCACGATCTATCACAAGTAATAGAATAAACTTTCGATGTGGGGTTGAAAGTAAACCAATACTGAAAAGGTTTTTATGAAACAGACAAAAAGGAACTATTGAGTTTGCAAAAAAAGTGAATAGATATATATTTATTTAATAGATAAAAAAACGAATAAAGACAACAACAATGATATTTTTCATTAATAATAAATATCGATTTTCATACTATCTCTTGTGATCAATGGTTGGACATTCTTTCTAATAAGGTAAGATAATAGGTTTTTCTTTAATTGAGATATTTGACTTTTTGCCTTTAACTGGTTGGCGATTGCGTCAGACTACCACTCGAACGTTCAATTGTCATTGTTTGCTGTGGTACTTGGCTGTCGGGACTGAAACCAATCCCACTGTATATCTCCTTCATCACAAACAGTATTGTGTCTTCGGATTCCCTACAAAAACAAAATCAGTTAAAACAATGTTTAACGTATAAAAAATAATAATATATGTATTACCAATAGCAAACGTGGCTGCTTAAGGCGAACAAATATTCGTTGAAGAATTCAAGTGGAGCTTCTTGTAGAACATAATCAACACGTTTCGAATCGTTCAATTTACCAAGTGGGAAATCAATTTCAATAATATCGTTGTCGGATTGATTAGTGGAATTGGAATCAGCTCGTGATCTTGATGTGGATGGAACATTCTGTGAATATTCTTGATGCACCTGCAAATCAAGGACCTGTAAAGAATATAAATTAAAATTTTTTAAACTGATTGCATATCGTTTACGACTTACCTTTTCCACTTCTTTTTCCATATCCTTGGGATCACTTTTTAGTTTTGGTGCTAAAAAGCTTACACTATCGAAAGTAGTTTTAAAAGTGTCGAAGAAACGCTGCTTTAAGTCAGCTCCCACTCTGGTCATTGTTTCTTTCAATTCCAAATGCATTCTTTTTCTCCCCTTGTGATGAGGAATGAGGACTGGTGGAATACCATTCATGTCAGGATTTACTAGAGCTTCAAGTCGATATGCGACTGGATCGTAAGGATGGAAAATATTGTAGAAGCCTGGACAAGTTGGTAGGCGGAATTCCAAGCCAAGTTTGTCGATTCCACGGATTGTTACAAACATACCTAAGTTTTAAAAAAAAAAACGTATTATAAGTAGATACTTGTATTATATCAAACAAAATGTCTCTCTCAGTTGTGGTACATACTATCGCCTATTTCGAAATAAGATGTTCGTGTAAATGTAGTAAAGCCAGTTACTGTCTCAAAAGAAACGACGTAGTGTTTCGTATTAATATCAACTTTCTCATTCGGGATGCGATAAGATTCTTACTTCACATAAACCGAAGCAAGTAGAGTAGGACGGAATATCTTCCGAATTGTTTCCAAAACAAAAGCACAGCGACTAAGGCTGAACTAAACATTGCTCGATAAAATTCAAATTTTATTTTATCTAAGGAGTTTGGAAGTGATCTCCGAGGCATCAAGGCTCAGAAAGGTACTATCTTCCTTCTCCAAAACCTCTAGTGTACTAAAAAGACAGGATGACTCTTGGAACATCTCTGGTATCTAGTATCCCTTAGGCTGCCATGCAGCTCAACGAATCGTATTACCAAGAGCAAAATTCTTTGTGCAATACGCAGCTTTAAACTATTTAAACCGGCAGGACCAGACGATCCAACCAACTGTTGATCTTATCCTTCCCTGGCTGATTGTAATCTTCAAAAGTTATATTAATTTGGATCGTATTCAAGGTTCAAGAACAACTTGGACAAACAGGTGCTCTTCACTATCTTCTGAAGAAGAACTATACGTTCCAAGGAAATAGCTCTGTGTACCTTTCTTGACATCGAAGGCGCATTCGATAACACTGGCTACGACTCAATAGCAAGAGCAATTAGTAGCAGAGGTATCGAGGATTCGACCAATGGATACGGGCCATACTGGAAACTCCTCTAGGGGAGTGTCAGCGCCTGTGGCCGCATGTCCCCAGGGAGGAGTCCTTACTCCTCTTCTATGCTTACTAGTCACCGACAATATCCTAGTTGATCTTCAGAGATTAGGCTACATCGCCATTGGTTATGCAGATGACTTGGCTATTTTTATCAGTGGTAAACACAGTACGATCATTTCTAGTGTCATGCAATGTGCGTGTTAGAATGGTGCAGCAGAGAAGAACTATCCATCAATCCTTGCAAAACCGTTCTAGTGCCTTTTATAAAAAGAAGACTGGTCAATCTATTCCAGTGAGGTTAAATATCTTGGTGTCAACCTTGATAAACGGCTTAGCTGGAATTCTCATATCAAGTTCGCCATTGAGCGCGCCACTAGGGCCATGTGGGCCAGTAGACGCCTATACGGCAGAACTTGGGGTCTAAGTCCAAAAAGAATACATTGGTTGTATACAATGATGGTGAGACCCATTATCATGTACGCGGCCATTGTTTGGTGGCCGAAAGTTCTTGAACGGACAACGGCAACGAAGCTTCAAAGAATTGCATGTCTCGGCATTACGGGTGCTATGCGCACCTGCCCCACGGCAGCTTTAGAAGTGGTTGTTGGGCTATCTCCTCCATAAATCTTCATAAGGAAGACGGCCGGTAGATGCGCTATTAAGCGCATGTGGGACACCTGAAAATTCTTGACTCAATTCCCAAAAAGGACATCCCCGACATTATGGTCAGGGAGTACTGTTTCGGTAGGTTATTTGAGGTAGAAATGTTGGACCGTGCAAACTGGTCTAATGATGTTCCGATACTGAACCCTAGAGGTCTGATCTGGTACACAGACGGATCAAAGATGGAAACTGAAGTTGGAGTTGGCGTCTTTGGACCCAACACCAAAGTCTCAATACCTATGGGAATGTGTCCCACGGTTTTCCAGGCTGAACTCCATGCCATTGAGATCTGCGCTAAGATAAACCTTGATAAAGGTATTAACGGCGTTAGGATATATATCTTTTCAAATAGCCAGGCAGCATTTAAAGCGCTGTCGTTCAATTTAATGGACTCTATATCAGTCAAATGCTGCTACGAGGCACTACAATCTCCTTTTGCAAATTGGACTAAAGGATGTGGGCTCCGTTTCAACGTTAAACAACAGAACTTGTCCTCTTTACAAGCAAATACAAAATTATGCATTTTGAACCTAAAGCCATAAAGCAAAATATTTCGGTCTCATACTCGATAAGAAACTTAGCTGGAAACCCAATTTCATAATAAGCTCCTTTTGGTCCTGAAGGTATGTTGTTCTTCTTAAGAGGATGTTAGATCCATCTGGTAGCACAATGGACTTCTGAGATTGTTTATATTTTCACGCAGTTAACCTGTAGCTAGTGAATCTATACCTTTGAGGAGAGGTGGGAAAAGCTTATATATGATGAACCTATCACCTTCGTTTCGTGCATGACTCTTGGTCGATGTACATTATGTTCATATTAACATTCACCTGGGTATATTTTCACTTATATGGAAACAACAAAGCCGGACGGAACCACAACACTATGCAAATCCATATTTCGAGTAAGGATATGGTTTGCTATGAAATATTAAACCACGCGAGCTAGTTCTTTGTATGTTATATGTATTCAGCGCGACTAATCAATTCACTTACCAATTGGCGACCCCAAGGCAAAAAATTTTTTCGGCTGGAATAACAACTGCGGATAACTGATAAATGGCTGACCAGTACCAGCCGGTCCCATTTTATAACTTATATGTTGAGCTGCATCTTCATTTAGTTTATTTGAGTCTACTGGAAAGCCTGGTGTAATTTCATCTGGATTCTCCTGTAAAATAAAAATTCATTCAAAAACATCAATATTACGTCTGACTAACAAAACAAATTACCATATTTTGATCCTCGCTTTCCTTGAGTGGCCTTTGATGGCAAAGTAAATCGAAGAGAATCAACGAACCCAAACTATGACCAGCCATCGATATTCCACCATAAAATTCAGGATGTCTTTGTTTGTACTTTAAGAAAACACTATTCATGGACGCAGTCACTGTATTCATAATCTTCTGACAAAACATAGGACTAGTGTAGAACAGAATATCCAGCAGAGTATCATTGGTGAAGTTACGAAGCTTCGGAATGGATTCAAGTGTTATAGATTTAAGTTTTTCATCGATGCCTAACTCATCGGAATGCAATTCACTATGCCAGGAGATCGGTAGTACTTCAACTCTTCCCACATAGCCGTGCTCAACTGAATTTTTGTAATGTGATTGAACTAGTTGCAGGGCGATTGCGCGGAACTCATCCACTGTACACGGAAGGAAAATAGTTAAGAGGTTTTCCAAAAATATTTAATATGTACAAATGTACGTACCGACTTCTTCCACACTTCGCATTTTAAGATCACATGCTGATCCTATACCATGAACCATGAAAAGCAAATGATCCACCCTGTGAGACTCGCCTTCGTCGATGGCAAAATCGTCCAAATCTCGTTTCACCACACGTGGTCGTGATGTAGTTTGCTGTTGTATATAGGAGAGAAAACTTTCCGGATCAAGCTGATGTTTGAACATCAGGAATACGAATTGGGTTAGAATGTTCAAATGATTATATGAGTTAGTAAAGTGCAAACAAAATTAGTGACGTCTGATTATTAATTATGAATATATTTTAGTTCTTAAAATAAATTAACTAAAGGGTGCAAAAGGAGGAGGTCATCACAAAACAAAAGAGAAAGGACTAAGAATAGACTAACACAAGATTTCTTTGAAGATTACACGAAAAACAAAAATTTATGATTTACAAATCCGCTCACAACTATATATGTAAATCGTCATGGGACTAGTCCTGAAGTGAAATATGTATTAAAATGCCATTGTCGATGTGATGGGTGGTTATAACAGCTACATTGGTTTGCGATTCAAACGTTAGAGTATTGTATTCGTCAGTGGTGTCGAAGCCCAGGAATGCGGCTGTTTCCCTGTGAGGGTTGTGTGGTGATATGTAGTAGACTGGGCATTGGTCAATGATACTGTCATGTATACGAAGGCTGTAGTTGTTCAGCATTGAGCTCCAACCTGATCTTAATCTCCTTGATCGCCCTAAATCACTGTTAGGTTGATCAGGGTGGTTGCAGAATAACAGAAACTGTTTTGAAAGTAGTTCGTTGTGCTCTTTGACTTCGGGCATCATTGTTTTCTGATGTAGTTGGTCGTCATGCGACATTCGGTGGTAGACGGTGATTATACGAACAGCTGCATTTTGGTTTGTTCGAAGCGGGATTTTAAAACATTATTCTTTCCCTGATGTTTTGGAAAATGATAGTAGACTGTCGAATGTAATTCCCAGGATATTTTGGTGATTATATGTTGGAATAGCCCTGCCATGTATCTCTATATTAAGTGTTAGTTTTCCTCGTCCATGTGGTGACATAATGTGGATGAGGATTTTTCAGGAGAAAATTCGAGGTTGCGACTGAGGAAGATATCTTCTAATTCATCGAGGTAGGTATTGCTGTTGCTGCGGATGGAACGGATGTCCTTGTGTAATACGAGAACGGTGCAATCGTCAGCGTAGGAAACCAATTTGACTGCTGAGGGTGGTGTGGGGAGTTTCGCCATGTAGAAGACGAAGAGGATTGGTGAGAGAACTCCTCCTTAGGGATCCTCTTGCTTGATTTTTCTATATTGCCAAACATTTCCTGGGGTTACCAAACTGCGTGCTACTGAAGGTGATAGCTGTTAGATCTTTACGTTTGTTGATTTTAGAGAGTTCCTTGATGGTAGACCACAGCTTCTTGGAACCTTTATCGCTTTTGTGTAGGTGTTCCGTCGATCTTGATTGACTAGGTGATTAATTTCACGACTAGACCACCATTCTGGGGTTATCAGGGTTAGTACTGCGTATCAGATCACATTCATTAACGAGTTTGTCTGCTTTGCCTGCGGGGATGAAACGCGCAGCTGCTTATTAGCGAAGAATATTTTCGCCTGAGTGGACGTTGGTAGGAGGTGGAAGTTGTCCGAAGTGTTGATTAATGTATTGCTCGAAGCCCGCTCAGTTGGCTTTGGCAAAATTTACGAAAGTGCGTTTATCGGCTGACACGAAGTCATTAGGTCTATCCACAGTGATGATAAGCGGTATATGGTCAGAGTTTAGTGCTATGTCTACCCTCCAGGATGTACATATGTACATGTGAGGTGCTCACAATGCTGATATCTGAAGAGCTAGAATAAACTAGCTCTTCGTTAATAACGCCGAAAATGTAATCGATTTGCGTAGCTATGTGCGTTCCGTGCCGATAACTACTTAAGTTGGATTGTACGATGAACGTCAGACCTTCAACTGTGTCCCTGTCCTTTCGAATTATGTTTTAGTCTGAACTTCTGGTTAGCGAGCAGGAACTAGAGAGCTTCGCATCTTGTATAGCGGCAATAAGTATTCCATTTTGCTCCATGTAGTTGGTCATATCGATTACATTTCCTCGCAAACCATTACAGAGATGCATCACAGTGAATGGTTTGTAGTGATACAGTGTAGAGCTCAGGTTATTTGCCGGCGGGTGTTTGTCGACTGTGACATTGCAACGATAGCAGAACTGACATTGTGTGTTAAGTCATCTCTGGTTGTATTGGTGGGGTGTGCGGTTGCGTAGCTGTATGTTGGACTCGAGTAGAACAGCGTGGTGCTAAAAAACTAGGAGTCCATTTGCGCCTGTTCTCTAGGTCAAATTGTAACGTAAATTGTGTTGAGCAACTTTTTTGATGGTTGATAAAAATGGGATATTGCACAATGAAGAAATGAAATGCCATTGGTCCTTTCACTCTTTATATACATCATGCCCTTTATTTCCGACTACGACTTTAGTCGTAGTTTGAAGTTTCTCAGCAATTATTTTCCTTTTTCAATTGTTGTAAAATTATGGCAAGGATCATACTTGCAACCGAGTATTAATACCATGACCAAATGTCTTATGAACAGCTGTCGGCCACGATTTGTCTGTGACCAACTGAGCTATGACGACTAGTCCCAGGACGATTAACACACATGTACATATGTATGTACAAGAGAGGTAACTAGAAATTCCAAGTGAGCATCACCAAGATCGGTTATTCCATATAGAGTAAATATAGAATGGAGGTGAATTATATTGCGGAAAACAACTAAAGAAAACAGATGGAAATTCAAAATATCTAGAGAATGCAGAACACCTTTGAAATGTTAAGTCTTGTTATGGTCCCAGTGGCAACAGATTGATTAATCTTTATACATGCTACAACTAAACGAACTTACCAAACCTGCCAAAGAAGTTGGTTTCATGGTACAAAACCAAATCAAAGCATGCGAAATAAGAAAATCTTAAGACTCAAACGAGTGGACTTAAATCTAGTGATAATAACCATGATGAACAATTTGATAGAAAATTCTACTAACCGTTGATCCACCCCATGAATCCACTTGCTGCTGTTGTTGAAAATGCACAATTACTGTTGGACCATGGAATACCACCATGTCACCGGCGGAAATAGGAATTTTCTTATGCCATTCACAGCTTTCCGAAGCCTTTCGGTATTCTTCTTCAAGAAGTTCGGCGATTTCCTCCTCATAAGGGACATATTTCGAGTCACTTGCTTTATAGAACCAAGAGCAACGCTTCACTTCGATTGGATCTCCTTCCCAATACACTGGAGCCTTGGTTCGTTCCGTAATGTTCACATCGTAGCGTCCTCCTTCTACAGCTACTAAATTGGGTTCATCCTCTGTAAATACATAGATTCCGCATTAGAACAACACAAAACATTGTTTTGCTATTACCTTTTTCACTTCCCGTTAGGAATGCTTCCTCGAGTAGAGCAGAATCATAGAACGAGAATGGAGTCCATACGTTTTTGGCATCAAGTTTCCTCTTGAAAAACCAATGTTTCACCGCTGGTTTGTACACCTGAAACAAAAAAAAAACTATAATAACATTTTCTTCCCTACAACTCTGAACCGGTCACATACCACATTAACTGAATAAGCAGTGTTACTGCTGTCTATTGCACTATTGGCCATTTTTATTTCATTTAAAACTTCCTCCGGTAAATCTTGATAATCTGGTACTTCCGAAACGACCTCCTCTTCGGGGGATACCTTATTTGAATCTTCGGCTGGCAATCGGGGCTGCCTATTAGCAGCTGACAGAGAATTATTTAACTCAGAGAACTCTGAGCAAGAAGACGATGGCGGTTCGGCCAAATTCGACGCAGGGGTCAGCGAACGTGTTTGTAAATTCTTTACAGACAGACCACTGCCTACTAAATTATAGTTAAGATCACCTACAGGATCGAGATCCTTCGGTGGGGGATTGTTAAAGAAATTCTGTATCCGCTGGCTGTTGGGGTCCTCTGGGGGTGGTGCGTCAACTCCCACGCTTGGCACTTGACCGAATGAGTCGAAAAATGATGTCGGGTCAGGAAACGATGGTTGATTGACAACTGGTGTCACAGCTGTCGGAACAACTGGCTCGAAGAAGCTTGTAAATAAGTTTGGCACCGATTGCTGAGTTTCGGAATTTTCTTTTGATTTAGGTGGTGAAGCAATTTTGGCACTTGCTGCTGGCACGGATGCCGTCGATTGATCTGGTTTCGTATTGCCTTGTGTTTTGCTTTGAATAGGCTGTTCTTGAGCTGCCGCAAATGGATCTGCTGTTGCGGAGTCAGCCTTGAAAAAACTAACAAGGTTTGATGCAGGTGTCGGTGTTACTTCAGTGTTTTCTTTCACTGAAGTTTCAATCCGTTTTGTGGGTTCACTTGTTGGGGTAAAAAACGATGAAACTAGAGCTGGCTGGGGTGGCAAAGACGGTGTGTCGGGTTGTACAGTTGCAGTCGATTCGGTCAGTAACGAAGAACTGGGTGAGAAGCTTGGAGCAACTAAAATTGGATTGAATATATCTGAAGTTAAAGTGGCTGTTGGAGCATTAACTTGTTGAGCAGTTTCGTCAAAAGTTTGTTTGTTCAAAAGGCTGGTCACGTTCGAAAGCTTTTCTTTAGCTAATTCAGTTGAAGAGAGAATTAATGCAGACAATTCCGCAGAAACCTTTGAAGTTTCAGATGGAATAGTTGGACTAACAAGCCTTACTTGATTATCAGAATTGGGTGGGGTAGGAGCGTTTGCGAAAAACGTACCAAAAAATGGTGAACCTTCTGCTAGTGGATTTACAGGTTCTGTTGCTATTGGTTTGAATAGATTAACGTCTTCAGTGAGTGGCTTAGCAAACTCTGTTGTAATTGTTTCGAACTGATTGACGTCGCCAGGTAGTGTCTTCGCTGTCTCTGTTGCAATTGGTCTGAATAGATTGACGTTGTCAGAGGGTAGCTGCGCAAACTCTGTCGTTACGGGCTTGAGTAATTTGATGTCTTCCGGTAGTGGCTGGGCAGCCTCTGTTGCAATTGGTTTAAATAGATGTTTATCTTCGGATAAAGGCTTTACAACCTCTGCTGCAATTGGTTGGAATAGATTGATGTCTTGGTCATTTGGAGCAAAAATCGTCGATAACGATGCTGGAGCAGTGAATTGTAAATGATGCGATTGCAGTCCCTTTCGATAAGGATTCGAGTTCGGCTTATTTTGGAATGAATGTTGAGGTGGTGGTGGAGGAAAGTTTGCGGTTTCCTTCGATGGCGTTGCAATTCCAGATGCAACTGCTGGTGGTGGAGGTAATAATAAAATTGGTTGACCAAGATTTATTTGCTCCTGGGATTGAAATTGATCAGCGATCAGGGTTTCCTGCTTTTCGGGTATCTCTGATTTAGACACATTAACCGCTTGAATTGTGGAAAGTACTTCTAGTTTCGGAGATTGATCTTCAGAAGGCGATGTGGGTGGCCGCTCAGAAGATACGTCAAGTCGTTGGTTGGTCGAAATATTTGTCAATGAATCCTCTTGGGATGCAAGCTTGATTGGTTGAAATACGTTAGAGAATGGAACAGGTGGAGCTACTTCCTGAAGTGAACTTGTGGGAATGCCTTCACTGACGGTTGGCGGCGTTAATATCGTCGCTGATACTGTGTTCCTTTCAGATACTAAAGACGGTACGAATCCTTGCTGCAGTGGATTGAAATGACTGAAAACATCAGCAGTTGTCTGACTTAGAGGAATGATGCTCTGCGAAGGAGAAGGATATCCACCAATCGGATGTTGTTGATAGTTCGATGTAGCAGCTGCAAAGGGGCTCTTATACAAACGAGTTCCTTTTTGTAAGCGGAATGATGTTGAAGGTGGTCCGCCGGGTGGCTTTGCCGATGGTGGTATAGCAGGCAATTGTTGTGGTGGTAAAGCTTCCAAGGTTGGCCTAACGCCAGGCGATGTACTTTTCGGTGGCAGTCCTGCAAATGAAATTCCAGCAGGCTGTGGGGGATTAGCAGAAGGTATAAGTGGTGGACCTGGCTTTACTGAGTCAACAGATGTTGGACCACTTTTGGGTGGAATTGCCGTAAAGAAATTTCCAATAGGTTGTACTTGTTCCGGAATAGAAGCTTCTGTGGAAGGCGCCTTAACAGTGCCCGCTACTGGTGGCGTAAAGAAAGCGACTGGAGGCGGAGGTTGCGAGCCTTGTGCCTGTTGTGAAGTTGGATCTACACCAAAGAAAGTAACTGGCGGCGGGGGCTGAGAGCCTTGCGCCTGTTGTGAAGTTGGATCTACACCAAAGAAATCAACTTGACTTGAAGTTGGATAATGAATTGTTGGAGCATTACCAACTGTCTCAATTTGAAAAGACCCAAAATTATCTATTGGTTGCTGTTGAGGTGGTTCTTGTGATTTTTGTGCAAGACTACCTGCAGCTGATTGCACTAAACCCGAAAGATTTTGCAAAACATTCGGAACACCTGGTACAAGATTTGACAAAGAGAAGAGTCCTCCTTTGCGTTCCTCTGGCTTATTAAATGCCGCCTGTTCTTGATAAACAGGAACCGGTGAAGTTTCGAAACCTATTGGAGGGAGAAAACTAGCGGTTGCTGATGGTGGATTCTGCTCTTGATGTGCTGACGAGAGTCCAGGAATTGGAGCATATATCTTTTTCCTTGCAGATATACGATATGTATTCTGACCAGATGCTGTCGGTGGATATGGAACTCCACTTGGAACAGTGGGAACTTCAGATGGACTGTAGAATGTTGGTGGTTCTACTGGCAGTTGTGGCTCGTTTTGTGATGATACACCCTGTTGTTGCTCTTGATTTGCAAATGCTGTAGGTGGTGGCTGTACTGGTGGAACTGGCACCTGATTAACAAATTGAGTGGAAAATGGTTGAATATCCAACTGGGGACTTTGATTCGAATTGATGTCGTCTCTTCCCGATGAAGAGTTAAATTTTTTCGAGAATGTAGAAAATACCGATGACGCAACAGATGGTAGCTGCGAGAATGATGATGCAGCTTGACTTAAAATTGAATTATCCACTTGAGTTGAAGGTTCTAATAAAGTATTACTATTCTCGTCCGAAATATCAGTAGTGCTTGATGTGGCTGTTCCCGGAAAGTCGTTCAAATTGATTTCGCTTAGATTTTCTGAATCTATTTCTGATGACTTTCCAACAGTAACTAGTGGTGTAGATTCTGTAATTATAAAAACAAAACAAAAATTATTAGTAAAAATGGAGTGAGAGTATAAGTAGATAAATTACATATTATACAGAACGCAATTAAACCCAGGCGTAAGGGTATCTCATGAGCTGGTAAGAAATGGCTCTATGTCTCAACTCACAGATGGGAGACGAACTGCAGAGGCTATCAGGAAAGTATCCCATTTATTACAAATGACATTCATAACCACATTGAAATGCTTCGCTTCTCGTCAGCACATTCAACCAACTTTTGAGATCGGAAACTAAGCGACCGTCCTTTAAGACGCCTCCCTTAGTATCACCAGCAATAAAACCCTCACTTTTGGGGGCTAAATCTCAGTATTTACCCATTTCCATCGTCCCTAGCAAAACCTTCAACTCAACCAATACCATTCCCAGTAGTTTGTGTCCAATAATTTTATTCTATTCACCCACTTACTCTGTGCAGATCATCTTCCCTTTTTGCACTCTCCACCTACTGTTTATGGCAATGCGTGAATTGCAATATTTAGTAATCATTTAAATACGCCCTTGAACTAGCTTCGGTAATTACCCTCCCATATCTAGTTAACAGCGTGAACAGCACTCTGATAACCAGCATTTTGTTTTACATTACACCCTCTAATCAGGTGGGCGGAAGCTATACAGCCGTGCATTGGAAGCTAAGGCCAATTAGGGTCCAAATTGACATTCATTTTAGCCGCACGATTTTAATATAAAGACAGCAAACGCAGTAGGTGGTGCAGTAGCAACATGTCACCGTTTGGAATATTTACACTTTTGATCTTGTCAGTCACGAGCAGTTCGCTGGCTTCGAACGCCCGCGTTGTAAATGGAACAGACGCTGACGAAGGGGAGTTTCCATTTATAGCTTCACTTAGACGTTCAAAGAGAGGATCACACTCTTGCGGTGCTTCCCTATTGAATCCTATGTGGATCCTGACTGCTGCACATTGTGTATCAAAATCAACACCTGAAAGTATTAACATCCAGTACGGTGTGACAGTTATAAACAATACCGGTCCCAATGTAGTCAATGTGTCCAAAATTGTGGTTCACCCTGGATATTTTCCTCCAATGCAATTCATTCATGACATTGCGTTGTTAAGGGTACAGGAACCAATGCACCTGAGTGAATCTGTACAAACAGTGAAGTTGCCGAAGATGTTTCATCTCACGCCAGGTAATACCTCGGCCACATTGATTGGATGGGGACTAAATGCGGTAAGAAATTCAAACAATCTATGTAAACAAATTCAAACAAAATTTAACTTTTACAGTCGGGAGGAGATATACAGAAGAATTTACAAAAAGTGGAGTTAAAAGTTTTCTCTAAAGAGGAATGCTATGAGCGTCATCATCAGATGACTCATTTAACTAATATTTGTGCAGGCGTCGAAGAAGGAGGTAAGGGCCAATGCAGCGGAGATTCAGGAGGCCCTCTAATTGTAAATGACACTCTAGTGGGAATAGTATCATGGAGTAGAAAACCGTGTACAGTAGCACCGTATCCTGGTGTGTTTACTGAAGTTTCAAATTATATCGATTGGATCATGAACACGATGGAGAAAGATGTCGATGAATCAAACTGGAATGAAACGATTTAGCTTTAGTTTAGGAGTTAAAAATTAGAATCAATAGATAGTACGAATAATTGTTAGTAAATTGGATGTTTACTCCTGCCACTACGTTTAAATAAAACTGTCATTCTCAGAGAGATATCCAAGATCTGTGAAATGCTGGGAATAGGATTTGCGGAAAAAATCTCTAGGAGGAGAGTTATGTTTCTGCATAGAGCTTTTGATAACGTGCCGATGAGCAGTCTGCAAAGGTCGATTGGATTAGACCGAAGTTCAAATCTTGCATAATAAACTCAACGTCAACACTGGGAGACGTAGAATTTTTTACGGCGGCATTCTCTCGCATTAAGAAAGCATGTGTAACCATCTACGCAAGTCGAAATGGGATTTAGCAATGCATCTTGTATGAAACGCTTGTGAGACCTATTTTAACATATGTACATATAGCAATGCACAAGGTGTCAAATGAGGTTTCTAACAAATGGTTCAACAGTCAGGTAAGAGATACTTCAGAGGGATTGCTATATTTTACAGACTGCATCGAAATCACAGAATTAAGACTAGGCTTAATTGTATTCCCCGGACCTCTACTGCAACAAGCACGACCACACAAGAAATCCGGATTTATGACTGGAAGTTAATCCAATATCTATATTACATGATATGGGTATCATGGAAGCCCTCTCCAGAAACAGGATTTTAACACATGATATCTAACAGTTTATCTACTACATAGTGCAAGTAGGTTGTGAATACCGGTGATGTTGTAAAAACTTGTGAACACTGGTATTGGATGAACTTCTGAAATCACTGGAAGACAATGTGTGCGAATATATAGTTTATGCTACTGAGCTCTGAATACACTGGGTGAGCTCAAGCAGTCGGCGCTGTACATCACAAAAAGTTATGGCGGCATGGAACTCTTCATGAAAAGATGCAAGGCAGAGGACTTCCAGGCCCCAATTTTCATAAAATCGGACATAAAAATCGAAGTAAAGTATTTTGGGGTCATAATTTTGTTTTCCAGGACTTGGAGAAGAAATCTAGAAAACAGAACAAGCCTTTTAAGTAACGAGTACCACTTCGATACAAGTTATACAGGTATATTCCCCAAACAAGAGGAATGTCAGCAGTCCACTGCCGTCCTAAGGCGGGAATAAAAGGACTGGTTCGGGACTACTTCTCAGCACCGGCAAAGGATTTCGGTTTACAATCATTAGAAAGCGTGCAGTTGCGCTATGCAGCTAGCACTTGGATCAACAACGGATCCATTGTGTACCCTTGTCGTGGAGAAGCTTAAAAATAGGACATAGTTCGTTTGAATCAACCCGAGATTGTTGTAGAGTTTATGATGGTTAATGATGACTTTCCTGATAGGTCCACTAAGTCTCTGAAGTGGTATTCTCCGAGGGCCGCTTTCCTGGTTCTCCATAGACTAGGGCATTCGCATAGGAAGTGAGATGTAATCTCTTCTGCATCTGTATCTCCGCACCGAGAGCAAGACAAAGACAAAGAGAAGATTCCGAAAAGATACGTGAACAATTCTTAAAATCAGCGATTTATCTTTGAATATGAGATAAGCTATTCCTGTTCAGTAAAAGTAACCTTTATCGCAGGTATTGCTAGACCACGGATTATATAATCAATCTTTTTTTTATACCTATTCATATATAAATACAAGATAAAATTAAACCAACAGTCTCCTGACTTTACTCTCTCAAATACCCAAATACTTAAAGCATCCAACTTCCTGATCAGTCTAAAAATAACAAACTTATTCTTAGCATAAGTGGATTATATCAAACTACGCCGAAGGCATTATTCGAAAAAAAAATAAAAGTTTAAATTGTAACCACTTAACCGGGTGGCCTGTGTGTGCCCCTCTAGGATGCTGAAGAAATCCGCTTCTTTATTGAGTTTCATGTTGTTGAAGTTCAAGCTTTTCCACTTCATAGGTGGTCGACCTCGAAAGAAGTTTTTAAAAAATACAACACGCACACCATTTTCGTAGCGTCATTGATCTGTCGACGACGATGACAAAACGCTCCCTCACTTAAACATTACGCATCGGGTGACCACATACTTTACATGCCAACTGCAGAGAATAATAATATTTTAAGATAGATTGATTGATGATGTCAAAGAATCACCGAACCAAAAAAACAAAACCTGAAACCCCGCTGATATTTTGGATTTGTTTACCAAAAACCAAAGCCTCACGATTTTACGTGACATATTTTTTGAATTCGCCCAGCGATTTTTTTTTTGTTATGTTAAAATCAGCGACGACCTACTACATATACATAGTATATAATAAAATAATAACTCACCGAGTCTCCATCTGCAAACCAGTATAGAGGTCGTGCCATAGCACTCATCACATTACAACGATAGATTAGCAATGCTAAGTTAATGAACGTTGTTTTGACATTTATACTAGCGGCAGACAGCCTGTTGGGCCGCAATATGGTGGTTGGCTATTGGTGAGATTCAGGAGAATAATAATCACGCGGTTGACTTGCAACACGATGCTGGGCTCATCTGTTCATTTCAGTATATTTAAATGGATTTTCAATATTGAAAATACACTTTTGATTTATTGCAAATGTTACGAGATACGGTATGGAGCTTACTCATGAGTTTATGAACGGTGCCCTTTAAGTCACTAGCAGATATATACAGGTCATGTATTGTGGCAGTATTAGATTTTTAAGATTCATAAATTATATTATAGAGACTAAAGTGGATTTATCATCATACCCATCTGATTGTCATCTCATTCGTAGCTTAACATGACTGATATCTATCGAAATGCTTCATTCAAGATCTTGCCAGAGAAATGTATCCTAACCAATATCAACCATGTACATTTACAAATGTTTTAAAGGTTTTTACAACTGTTATGATAGATTTGTATGCATGGGCCACAGACGTCAACACCTTACCAACTGTCACGCGGGGAGACATATGTACATACATATGTACCTGAACGGAAGGGTTTAAGCCCCTCGACACGGTGGCAAACGACTGTCAGTAAGACAGTATTTTATTGATCCAGATGGCAGTGGACAAATTTTGAGATAGTTAGCTCTACAGATCCAATCTGGTAGCATCTACACGACCACAGAAAACCTCACTTGTAATTTCAAAACAGCCGCAAGCCTCGTATATGGATGGTGGTACAGTTGGCGAAGTTAACAAACATTGATCTTCGAATCTGAACGTGAAATATTCGGACTTTTACAACAAAGCTGTCAATTTGACTTTTCAGAGCTAAGATTACTTGACAGAGTGCATATTCCACATCACGACAAATGTAAATGGCTAACATTTAAACACCAAAAATACAAGCTTTCACAAATCTGTGCAAATACTTGCGAACGACGACGATACGGCACGTTCAATATTCTATCAGCATTTCCAGCAGCTACTGAATGGGCAACTGATAGAGGGAGACATATACTGGATTTCAGCAAGGAGATGCGCTATAATGTGACTTCTTCAGTCTCGTGCAGATAGTGCGCAGGGTAGATGTTAACTTGGAAGGCACTATTCTTAACAAATCTGTCCAGCTACTGGGATACACAGACGAATTCGATATTGTATCGCAATTGAAGAACAGGCGAAAATAGTTGGCCTTGATGTGAATGAGGACAAAACCAGGTACATGTTGTCAACAAAGAAAGAAGCTTCTGTACCTCGGAGTAAATATCAATTGTACGAATGACACCTTAGTGGAGATTCGACGAAGATACCCTAGAAAACCGCTGCTACTTTCGGTTTTCCTAATTCGGAAGACGAAATACATGATCTACAAAAGATTGATCCTGCCAGCTCTGCTATATACAGCCGAGTGCTGGACGATAAGCAGGAAAGAAAAGCAGAAACACTTCACCTTCGAGTGAAAAATTCTTCATCGAATATTCGGTTCTGAATGCGAGGAAGGCGAATGGAGGAGAATATACATCCGCGAACTCTATGACCTGTACCAAGATGTAGATGTAGTCCAAAAAGTCAGAACACATCGACTACGTAATGCTCCAGCAAAGAGGATCTTCGAGTCACTTACTCTCCATTTGAAGCCATTTAAAGAACCAAGCTATCACGGATGCCAGAGCGTTGATCTGAACAACTGGAAGCATTGTGCCCGGGATCGAAGAGAGTGGAAGAGACTCTTCACGGGTCGGGATCACTTTAAGTAAGTGGATTGTATCATACACAATAGTGAGAATTCAATTTCAAGTAATTTATGGTAAAGTGCTCCTCGATTGAAAGGAATCAGAGGAAACGATGAAGGATACGCCTGTCGAGAAATGACTACGGTTTCTATGCCCTGAACTTAAAGAAAAAAAACTAATAAAAGCAATCCGAAGCATTTTTATAAAATAACAAGGATGTCATTTGAGATATTCTGTGCGTTTATTGAACTCCATTTGCAGAAGACGTCATGGAGAAAGGCTTTTGAACCTAGTGCTCGACTATTCCTAGCACCAATTCTCGCATTTCCGGCACCAAATTCACAATTTTTTTTCTTTTAAATGTCAAGATCAATCAAAACTTCAACTCATCCCAGCTTGTCCTACTCACTGAAGTAACATTACGTTACGAATGCCAAACGTAAGGTGAAAGCAACAAGTGAAAGCGACATTGTGATAGAATGCACTGAATTCTTCTGGTTTAACTTGAAAACATATATGTGTGTATGTATTTTGGCCATTAATCATTCCAGTTCTACTCTGTGAGACTGGAGGATGGACACAGCCTCATAGAATATGAGAAGACCTCACCTTAGGTGGAGCACACAATGAAAATTTAACCAGTCCAAAATTACGTCGTTACAGCGGTTAATTCTATATTTGTTGCCATTTAATAGTTAATAATAATATAAATTCTAATATTCTTCTTGATTAGATAACATTTAATGACAATTTCATACCTTATTCATTTTACTGCCGAATTCTTGTCATGTTGTTGGATTGTTATTGCACAAAGCCTATTTAAGCATCTATTTATACAATTTAGGTTAATTCAGCGTTTTATATACTGACAAAGGATGTGTTCAACATATGCAACACTCAGTAAGAAGTCAGGAAACGGAACTGACATTCAATAAAATAACGCAAGTATGCAAATTAACTTGGAACTAATTATCATCGACCTTTAGTCTAAGTACACTTCTATACCAACAACTATGTTAATATGTTTTCTTATAAAATCATTTAATATATAAGAACGGCTAACAAATCATCACAATAAATGGCAAGTCAATAAAAATCGAAGACGTTGATCGGACAGGTGAAAAGAGAGCTTTTAATTACACCGCAAGTAGTTGGAGGTAGGTGCCGCGTTGTCTATCGATGTCGCTTGATAATAATTTCAATTTGCTGTCCACGTTTCAGTTAAAGCAGGAATATAAATTGAAAATTATTCATTTTGCACATTTTTATTACATCGCGCTTCACTGTTGCAAATTCCCCCACATCGTATGTGATTACCAATAAATGAATCCCCACATCCTTCTCTAAACGATTGCGCGATGCAAAGCAATTATTTTTTTCTTAATGTCTCGAGAATACTTAAATTGTCATAATAGCGAAATGAATGACAGTTACAAACTAAACGGGTACAGGTACTCTAAGCTAAGTTAAGCTCTTGTTCCGTTTTGAAAAAAAAAAAAAAAAAAAACAGAACTGTCAAGGTCAGAAAAGTGGTGATTTTGATGATCAAAACATGATCAATCACTGCAAAGCTTTTATAGACGTTCTCAATAGATCTTGAGAAGAATAATTAGTCGACTAACTCTCCATGAATATGTTTTATTTTTTTTTATTTTTTAATTTAAATTTGTTTTGACGAAACGAAGCAGAGCAACATGACAAGTGGGTGAAGCCTTTACGACAGGACAGATGCAAATTATTATAAATTTATGGACTGACGTTTGCGTTCCTCGCATTTTAATTCTCTGAAAGGAGTCGTTACGGGCGCGCAGTCTATACCTCTCCCTCTTCACAGTGTCAGTGCCATTAACCATTAAATATGATAGTGTGTAATTTCTCTTTGGGCCGTTGTTGTCATCGCGTAGCTGTATGATTGCAAAATCACAATCATAAAATAAACAAAAGTAAAAATCAAATCGTCGCGTTTTGAACACAAAAAAAAAACTGTAAATAAAGGCTTGCATCGATTATGTAAACGATGTTGGGCCGGCGTTTAAAAGAAAAAAAAACACACCGTCTTTTCACCATCAGAGAGACTTAAAGATAAAATCGGAGTAGCGTACACAACACCACCTCCCAATGTCAATATCAACATCGAATGCGTTTAAAATGATTGCACGCAGTTGGATTTTTGACAAAATGTGTCTAGATATAATCAAAGTAAATAAGGAAGTGGTTTTCTGTTTTAGTTTCGGTCTGGTTTTCTGCTTAATTTATGGCTCTACTTTGGCTCATTGATATTCAGACAGAAACAGCGCTGTGCAGCGCAGCAGTCTGTCGGTCGGTTAAGGAGTTCTATTAGTCATCGTCCAGTTAATTGCTGATTTCGGAAACAAGAGCGTACACACATTTGTTGTTTACCATCATGTTCGTATAACTTTCGAAGAAAAACTCGACAAGTTAGGGAGTAGGAGTTGGGTGCTTTTCGTAATCGACTATGTACATATTTTAAAACAGATAGTACTGTTTGATTGGTTTTTTCTTCTACTGAATTGACTGAAGATCCCCGGATGTGAGTCAATTTCCGTGCTGGAAACTTGTGTAAGCAGTTAGAAAGTTTCTATCCTGAACCATTAAAAAGTACCAGGATAAGTATCCAACTATGTACTTTCAATAAATTTTATTCACTCAACACTTCGAATATAAACTAAAACTCATACAAACAACTTCGAACAATGGAAAAACAAATTGCGTCTTAAACCACACACAACGGGGCAAGATTGATTTACTAATTAACCAATCACTGAAGTAGCAATCGTGTCCAGAATATAGAAATAACCACAATATAGCTATTTTGCTTGATGATGCTGTTACTCCTGGAATTGAAAACTGGTTAAACCCTTTCAGTTCTACTGTACCGTAAACACGTCATATTACTCTTATTGCCTTCTGTACCATATTTGCAGTCAATATTACGCTTTAATCCACTAAAACCCGTTGTAATATTTAATTCAGATAAACAATCTCCTAGTACATATATGTATCTGAAACTGGATTGCAGTGCATGTAAGGTAACAGGTGTTTATTCTCACTAAAGTGTTTAGGTCAATAAGTACGACCATCTATTTGAATTGCACACATAGCATTGTTTTGTGTGCAGTGTGTTTCAGAGTCATGAAAAATTCCAGAATTTTATTAACTAATATTTTTTTATTCATGTAAGTAGCTATGTACCAAAACGAATTGGGCAATTATATTAGTAGGGTGTCCAGTCACCATTATTATTTATAATTGCTTAGCATCGTGTGGAACTTAATTTTTGGGCATATTCTGAACTTAAGCCTCTCTCCAAATTTGCTTAAAGTCACGTAAGTTGTTTTGTTGTGGCAATTTGCTTGTACTTCATTAAAGACCACACAGTTTCTATTGGATTCGCATCAGAATTTTGTGACTGTCTACCTAACGTCTCTATACATACGGACTTAAGTAATGTAGGTACGCTTAATTGTTAGGTTAAAATGAAAAGTCTGATTTCGCATCGATTTGTGGTCCCACAGACTAGAGACATGAAGTTTAAAACAAATCCGTTCAGTCGCTTAGACTGCAGTCGAGCGTACAGACAGACAAACAGATAGAATTCGTAGACCCACCTTTTTGAACTTCTAGTATTTCCATCTTAGCTGGTGGACGGACCTGGGGTCGGTTTATTTCAGTTCAAACCTACATATCCAAAAAGACATGTTGATAGTTTGCATGAGCCATGCGCATTGCCCAAATCATGGACACACAATATTGGTTGTTCTCATCGCATCCATAACGCTTTATCTTTGACTCCAAGAAGCTGACCTTAGAGGGTTGAGTGGCCAAACCCTGGTACATCGTGCTGACTTATGGGCTAAACTTGGTAAAGAGCATCTAGCGAGACTTCTTCGGCATATTCGAGTACTTAGGCTCACTGGATGGACAAACAAACAAAACTTTCATAAAGCAGCTTGGATACTCTTGGATAGGCTTGGATAGGACCTGCCTAATGATAGACAGCGGTAAGATGTCGTATTTTGAAGATGGCGAAAGAACCAAATGATCAACGGCGACTTTTCTAGCCCCAGGTAGTAGGGACGAAAAGCAATTTAACAAACGAGAAACAACGAAAATCCGAATAGCAACGGTAATATTTGTTGTATACAAGAGACGAAATGGGAGGTTTCTAAAGCCAGAAGCATACGGAATGGATTCAAGCTCTTCTATCATGAAACAGAAGTCAACCGAAATGACGTAGGAATCATATTAGACGGTAAAGGTAAACTTCAGGAAAATATATTAACCGATTCAGCGATCGAATTAAATCTGTTAAGCTTGCCACAGTCGAGTACCCGTGCAAGTAAAAAAAACCTTGATTTCGCGGAAGAAACGCCTGACGTTGTTTAAGTTGGAATTATGAGAGGCATTTTTATGTCGTGGAACCCATTTTCTGACAAATCTGAGCAGTTTTACTGTTATTCTCTGAGGCGCTGAACGCCATAAAAGGACAGAAAAGGCGGCGATATTTAACGGTCATAAAATAGCGATCGCCTGATAGTAAAAATCAGATAAAGGAATAAAAATGAACATTGGTTTCGATTATTCTGAGATTGATCTGTTATGGTCGTAGATAAGTTGGTGCAGTGAGAATGGATCGCATGTGGAATGTGAACTTACTTACCGACGAAGTCGATTCATGGCGTTTACGTTATAGAATAACTTTTGAAACTCTTGAAACTTTTCAAAGAACGCCAAATGGCTTTTAAATAGGAATCAGGGTAACCACGTTGTTTCTTACAGTTCTAGTAAAATTGTTGGATCTTAATAAATGCTCACTGTTAAATACTTTTTTCCACTACACACTAGACCGATGATCTTATTTTTATTATTATTATTTTTTTTAACGAGTCCTTGTTTCTGTAATAGTGTGTATTGTCTCCCCGAACATCTAACAAATAAGATATTTGCCGAGGCATTCATTGGATTAAATTTTTTAAACGATGTTATCCACCAAATTGTCCCGTTCCTCGATCAGAGCAGATCTCAGGCCTCTGAGTGTCTCTGGAAGGGCAGATCGTATCCCAATCTTTTTCTCCAGCAGGTCCCAAACGTGTTCAATGGGATTCATGTCCGAACTCATTGTAACGCACCTGGCGACGTGTTGTCTAGCATTGTCTTGCATCAGCAAGAAGTTTTGCTCCATAAATGGTGCGAATAGAACCACATATTTCTCCTTCCATGATGCACAGCTCGATTTTTCCGCGCATGACAATTTCTGCCCACACTATTACGGAACCGCTCCAGAAATTTTCCCGCTGGGCAACTGTTGCCGAAGAGTATCTCTCATCTCATCATCCCCACACTCTGCTACGTCTGTCTGTTGAGCGGAGACGAAATCTGGAGTCATCAGTGGAAAGGACTCTACCCCAGTCGGCCTCTGTCCAATCCTGGTAAAAATTAGCAAATTCAAGTCGACGTCGCTTATGTTGTACCGTGAGTCTCGGTACACGAGCAGGTCTTATTACTCTCAGGCCAATTTCTACTAATTGCCTCCTCACCGTTTGAGCATTCATAGCTGTCCCTCTAACAGTTCGAAGTCTGTGAGCCGGCACAACTGCTGTTTAGAGACGATTCCGAAGACTTTGAATCACCAAATATCGGTCAGCCCTTGTAGTAGTTACTCCGGAGCGACCTGATCCTTGACGCGGTTTGTAGGAGTTGGTCTACCTGTACCTTTAATGACTTTTTTTAACGTCTTCTCCGGTTTTCTTATCATAATATCGGCATATAGCACGCCCCGGCCACCCTCAACTAAATCAAGCGCAGAGGCGAATTCTTGTGCCATTATTTGCATATTTTTTTTTACAAAAATCAGTAACAACTAATAACTAATCAAATTAAAATAAATCCAGAACAATAAATTTAATAAAACACATACGGGGATCATGGAAGCTAAATTTGGTATGTCTCACGTCTGCAGGAAAACACAAATACAACACGGTTTTCTTCTGGTAACTCAGTGTATAACCAGGATCAGGAGCATCTATAATTCATTTCAGAGACAAATGTCTTTTAGATTATGTACGTTCCTATCAGCAATACTCAGCGGTAAGGAATCGTATTGGACGGATCCTACGACAGCTTTGAGATGTCAACATGAATCGATTGGGTGAACTGAATCTCAGATCCGAGGGTGTCCATGGTAGGAGTTATCGCTATGTGTACGGTAAATTGCTCAGTAGGGTGACAATCTAGAGCGATCCTAAATAGGAATTGATAGTGATACCCTCGAAGTAGCTTGTTCGCAACAAGCAACACAAAACACCGATTTAAGGTGTCCTTGTACTGACAGAACAACAGTGAAAGTAAGCAGAACGACAAGCGAAGTTTCTACCTTAATAATTCAATCCTCTGTCGGTACAACTTTTTTATAGGCTTCCCCAATGTGAAAGACGGAAACACAGTATGCTCCCCAGAGTTTAATGAGAGTATAACAGTTTCCTTACTTTTACAACGAGCACGTTGACTCTGATGGTAGATTGAAAGCAAAGCTGTAACTTGACAAATTAGTATCTAACAACACTTCAACTGATTTTATTTCAAATTATGAAAGACATACATACATACCTACATAGGATATGTTTTTCACTAATGACCAAGCCTCTATATTAAATCTTCCAATTTTTAAACCTTGCGCATTTCTAACTTCTATAATTTGGTGAATATCATAAAATAAAATAAACAAGTAACAATGAATGAAATTTATGCAATAAAAAACTCGATTTGAATTCACTGCATGTCCACTGTGACGTACACGTTTATTATTTATTCAAAGACCTCAAATTAAGCTTTTAAAAACTTGTTCATTCTACCTATACTTCCGCTTCAGTTATTAAAATAGTAGCTGCCCAAACATGGCCACTATAATATATTGTTCAACTCCCTGCAAGCATGTGGATGACACCATCGCAACCAACTCTACAAAGAGGAGACCTTCACAAGGTCCGCAAACACTTTTGTCTAATAGCAAAATCTATGCATACCATAAGTGAGCAAAGATCTTGCTTGATTTAGAATCTTTCAAAACTAAGAAGACACGATGGAACAACAAGTAGGAACGAGTGTTTACAAAATACCACCACGGTAGTCATTTGAAATGTTTTACACACATCATTTGGAAAATCTCAATTTGCATAGAGTTCATCACAACGTGCAAAGTGCCTCTTTTGAATGCGAATGCCACAGCAAAAATGAAGATGATGTAGATAGTGTAGATAGGATAGGACAAGACCGAAGAAACACACAGAGAATAAAAAAAAAAAAAAAATAAAACTTAAATTGAATGCCGAACACGTATCAAGATCGAGGCAACGTTACAAAGACCCCACACTTCCTTCTCTCATGCGCGTCCTTCTTCTCACTTGATGCCTGATTATGGTGTTTTGTTTTTTTTTTTTTTTTGTTTTTAGGGTCAACTTAGTAGTTCATGATGATGGAGATGGAATGCTACCGTAGTACTGAAGAAGTAGACAAAGTTGCATTTTGGTTAAATAATAATAATCAATCGGTATTATGACACTTAAGCATTTAACAACAAAACAAGTCGGCGTTTGTTTTCGGTAATCCGGCACCTGACACTAATTCTTAATGTTTATTAAAGTTCTGCGTTGTTGTGCATGCAAAGCGAGGCACGATATTCCTGTTATGGATATTATTAACCATTACCTGAAGCGAAGCTATGTAGCTACAAAGAAGCGACAGCCAAAGAAGACTTTTTCGCGCGCTAAGTGTTTGAGGCCAGCTTAAGCCGCGCACCAGAACTATTGGCGCGGTATAAATAGACACATACGGAACTGCGTTCGAGGCCTGTACCCACTCCCAGTTGATAAATTGTATTTTCTGTCACGTAAAGGTATAAATAGGAATTTATTGCGTGTTTTTCAAAGTCTTTTATTCCTACAACTTCGTCGTATAGTAGAGTGCGGCCTTTGAAGGTCAAGTTTGAGACAAAAAAAAAAAAACAAAAAGGGTAAGCTCATGAAGGTTAGTAATAGTTAAGTTAAGAGAGCCTAGGGTTGGTTTTTATCATGATCTCATAACATCTACATTCGTTACAAAGAAAAGATAAGTCCAACTATTGTCTTAGGTCAAATAGACGCACCCGGGAACTCACCTTCGTGTACAATCACAGTTCGTAAACAAACTTTGCTTATTCATCAAAACCAAACACAACTGGTATTTCCCCAAATAACCTCGCAGGTGGAAAGATTAATTTATAGAGCACAAGAAATAGGTCAATCAACTTTGACAAAATTTGACAAACACTTGTGGCCTGAAATACCTCAACCATAGAAGGTGTTCCATATAAAATCAACCTATCCGAACCTTTTTCTCTCGCCTCACAATTTGCGGTTGCCCTACCTGTCTCAGTTGGTACGTACGTACATATGCACATACATATACATATCTCTAGTGATGTCATGTGATAAAAATCCAATCGAGTCGTACACTCGGACACAGATTTATTGCAGGTTTTTAGTTTTTTTTTTTTTTTTTTCATTTCGTTTGCTTTTTTTTTTTTTTTTTCAAACAATCAGCGGGACCCTAAAACAAAATATAAAAAAAAAAAAGAAGATAATTGACGTGAATACCCCAGACTTTGAAGCATCATCATGGGATCATCATTGAAAGGAATTCGAATTTGAATTGAACCTCTTAAGTTGTTTTGTTAATTTAGCTCCTTTGGCGAGATACATAGATCCACAAGACGGAGGCATTAGCGTGTGTGTGTGTTGTGTGTGGAACAGCAAGTGGGTTTAATTATCCTAAAAACCACAAGCCAACAAGTTTGACATGAGTGGAAGAGCACATCACATTTGTTCAGGCAATAATAATGACTGAGAGCACACGGCTAGCAAGAACATTTGAAAAGGCGCTGATAAACATAAAATAAGGAATTTATACAAAAAAAAAATAAAAAATAACCAACCAAGGCCTCTTCATAATACCCACTAGAGTTTGAAGAATAGAAGCAGAATGCCAATAAGAAAACAATGGACTCTCGATAAAATATGCTCCGAATTTGAACGGCAGCCTGAACTGGTTGGAGACATATTACCCGGAAAGATTCATGAAGTTGAGTCTTCGTTCAGTGCTTACAACATAAAGGGTTTTTCAGTTGGATTTTTAGGTTTCTCGGCTATCTGTGAAGTTTGCTGCGGTTTGTTTGACGTTTCAAGTCGTGCATAGTTGACATTTAATCATGGAAAGGTACACACACTTCAAAAAGGTTTACAAAGTTTTGTATCGTACTATATCGTGCACTAACGCCAAATTCCGGTGGTCGTACTCGTCCAGATAACGTCTGGTGCAAAAATTTAAGTTAACATATGCACTTCATAATGTTTCCGTACCAAAAAGTCATAGAAACGTAAGAAGTGCCGAGAATATTGCTGCAGTCACGTAAGTAAGTAAGGTCCGTGTCAATCTCAGGTATTGGTCATCTCTGTGACTAGTTTGTGGCGAATTTTGCCAGCATCGCTACAAGATAACTTCAGTGATTGCGTCCTAAATATGCTTTCTTTATGCTTCAACGGCTTCGTTAATAAGCAAAGTTGTCGGGTAACCAGACACCTGAATTTATTCAAAAACTTGCCATTGGACCTACAAAAGTTTACTGTTTAATCCGGGATTCTTGTTGGAGTGATCATTGGTTCATACTTCTTCTTAAATAATTATGGCAACATATTTAGTCAAAGTCGGTGGAGATCTCTGTCCCAACATAATGCCTGAAAATTTTTTAAATAAATTGGAAGAGGATGACTTGAAATATTGGTGATTTCAACTATGCTGACAGTCAAGCAACCATTAAAGCGTTACAGTCAGCATCGGTAAGGTTCAAGCTCAAAAAAATGATATGTTAGTGCCCAAGAATGAACTAGTCAGCGGATGAACTAGCCGCTTAGCATTTTGAACAGAAAAATAGACACTAAATCCAAAAAAACGAGGAAACGAACTGGTAATGGTATCTAATACATGTACATTCTTGCGCTACTGCATCAAGTCTATCAGAAAAAGAGGTCTGCAGAACTCATGAAACTGAGTCGCAGGGAAATTCGGACAGCTTTTAACATCGTGATAGGCAATCATGCAGCACTGCTAGGACTGCCCCATAACGACTTCTATAGGAACTGCAGGAACAAAGAGAAAACAGAATCTATTCGTTACTTGCTATGCGGTTGTCCATCATTAGCCACCAAAAGGAAAATAGCTCTTGGTAGCTATGTACTTCTTTGCGGAACTGGACGATTGAGCTGACCAAACTTCTAAAATTCATACTCATACATACGTATGTACATACGTAAGTATCTGCGTGGTTTAGTTCACCTGTCGATGACTGACATTCAGGTTCCCAGGAGTCTTATAATTTTTCTTTTTGCCAACAAGGAACCTAACCTATTGAAGTCAAAGTTTTGGTGAAAGTGTTATCTCCAGAAATGGACCATTATCTCCAGTGCACTTTTTTTCTTTGAGGCTATGTCAAGTCCATGGTCTATGTCCAGAAACTCTAGACGACTTCAGGACCAACATCGAACTCTGAATTGATGGCAAATTACTATGGGAAACTCACTCGTGCGACCGGTTCCGTGGAGGACATTTAAAAGAAATAGTGTTCCATAATTAATCGCATCGATGGTACCTTCAAACCGAAATCCTTTACTTCTGAAAATGTCTGTAATGTTATCGATTACACGAAACGCTTCTACCCTTTAGCTCTCTACCACAACTCGATGATTTTTCAATGAGCGATAATTGTTACTTCAAATTGATATGTGAATAGTTTTGGACATCCGAGCTCCAAGAAATATTGATAAAAAAAAAACTCAGCAATATGTACGAACACTGACTCCAGTCAAAGATAGTAAACTCTTCTGGAAAAGACCGCTCACTCCGAGCTTCGTGAAGTTGATGTATGTTGCAATTGTGAAATCAATGATTAACTTGCTTCACATTTATTAAAGGAAAAACTAGTCACAATGATTGAAATACTCAATAAGTCGAAAATACTGACATTTAACTCCTTAAACGCTGATGGTTTTGAAAGTGACATCTTTACTGTCTGTAATCGGGTTAACAAAATACATTCCAATCATTATTGTAGACAAAGCTCTGGAGGGATTGAAGCATGATTGCAGCACGTTCTACTGAAAATGCAAAAAATATCAAGCACGCAGAAACGCCTTAGAACGGCATATAGGCAATCCAGTAACTCAGGGGGACTGCGAAGCATGGGACACCGCCAACAGTACCATTGCTTTTATCCTCCAGGAATCAAGGCGGGAAAATCAAACACCGAGAGCCCACGAGGAAGAAAACCCTGGTTCATAATACATAAAGAGCAGACATGCTGTCAAAACCGACACGGGCGGTACCACGTTGTCTCCACGGTACCAGGAGACAACAGGACAGAGTTGGCGAACTTGTTTTAGCCACGTAAACATGCAGGAACCTAGAGTCGGGTATAAATCGGAGCACCATAAATGTTTTCACCCCTCCGGACCACCGAAATATGTAAAAAGTGCTCATTATAGGCACTATATGGAAGTCATGGAAACTGCGCCATTTCATTTAAAACCGGAGTTAATGCACTTGCAACACATTACGGGTAAGAAGACGGTCTTTCAATATCTTTTGAAGATTTTTAACTTTCAACGACAAAATCAAAATTCAAGAAACTGTTCTTCAAACAACAACTAGTTGAACCAACAATTAATAAAAACAAATATTTTGCACAAAATGAGCTTCTTTTAGCAAAGTGCGGCTAAGTATACAAAAACAAAATTCTTAACCTTTCAATCTCTATATCCCCTATGCTGTCGATAAGTGTATACTTCTTTAGACTATCATTTGTCAAACAATGCCTTCAAACCATCAGAAGGATTCTATATCAAGATCGAAACCTATCCTCAGTTGTTTCAACATAAAAAAAAAAATTATTAAACAAATTAGAATAAGATTAAGAATGTCGCAAGAGCTTTTTGTCACTTCTGAATCTGGAGCAATGAATATTCTATTCACAATTCTATTTACATACGTAACAAATGAACGCTACGCTAATAGCTTCTTTGTGATAGATCCAATTCAACAGGTGTGAATGACGTAGATTCGTTATACAATTCCCCTTCGGCATGAATACAAGGTTCAACTGATCGAATGCGGTCATTTAAAATTAAAAATTCATTAAAGATAATTTACAAGCACACCCAGAATAACACACAGCTACTTCCTTATTCTAAAAATTAAAAAATTGATTACCCACTATGTAGAACAGAAGAAGAAAAGTGTTCTAAGAAAACCCCAAAACGCGACATGAAGTAACTATTACTCAACAGGCGCAGCAAAAAGGGTTTTTTTTTTTTTTCTTTTCTTTGCACGAAAAAAAAACGTACCCCCACACATCGTGTAGATAAAGGTAACCTCGGTAACCACAAACGGGAAGATACCGATACCGATACCGATACGACGAGATACCCGCATTGCCTTGTCCGTCCGTCGATCATACCACGAACGACTAATCCCAGAGCGCGGCTCAAGGGAGAGAGACATTTCTTAAATACCGCGGCTGACCTCCCCTCCTTACACCTCCGCAGGTAAACATGAATATCTTATCCAAAAGTAGGTATACGTACACCAGACCATAGTATGCATATGGTTTTTGTTTTTGTTTCCCCATTGATTTGTTATTTTTCGCTCTTAACAAAAAGGAACACTTTAAGACCTAATTTTAGTCAGTCGAGTTTAAAGCGCGTTATTGACCACAAGTCTCTCTCTCTCTTCTTGTACCAGCAGCAGCAACAACGCCACATGACCATCGCGACCATTCGCCTCCGTGCTCAAGTCCCAAAATAAACCAAGTTAACATTTTAAAGTGTAGTTTTAGTTTAGTTACTATTTTTTATTTATTTTTGTTTTTTGTCTTGAAAAGTGCGAGAGGAAAAACGTGAAAAGTTTGCAACAAAAAGGTGCCAAAGACGCACTTTGTCGACAACTCATTTGGTTTTGAAATTATTGCAGCGTTTGCGAGTGCTTGAACCTTTTCTTTCGGGGTCTCGCGTACCAAACAATTTCGCGGTCAAATATTTTTTTTTTCTTTTTTGTTTTGTTATTGTTATAAGCGCCCCCCAAAACAAGTTCCCAGTTCTATATCACATGTAATAAAAAAAAAAAAAAAATAAAAATAATTATGCAATTGGTTTACTGAGTTAAGTTTACAGAAAACAAAAAAAAAAAAAAAAAACCCAAAGTCACGACGAAAGAAATAGAAAGTGTTACACCACCCAAGCGGGGCGCGCAATGGGCTTTTCTCAAAAATAGTTGCTAATTTTTTTTATTTCTCTACTGTGGGAACCAATTGCTAAAGTGTACAACTAGAATGTGTTAATCCGAGGAGCAACTACTTTGCATAAGTTCATTATCAGCAGGTAATTGACGAGGGTAATCACTACCTACTCAAGTGTAAACAAGATCGTTTTGAAATTTCAATTCGTTTTTAATTAATCTTACCGAGGGGTCTTGGGTCACACTCATAACACTGCCATCATTATTTTGAAACCTTGAACGAGACTGACTAGCAGATCTGCTTTTTACTTCCGTCTAACCGGAAATTGATCCCCCACCCAGCGACATCTACATTGGTAGTTAATCAAAAAGAGGGAAGTAATTTTGCAACTTGATTTGTTGCGATAACCGTTCATCGTATACTTTTGAAATAGAACTGTGATGTGAACGAACTTTCAAATTCAAAAAAAAAAAAAAAAACAAAAACTAGACCAGACATTTCGACAGCCAATCGGCGGATAATGCCAAATGTCAAGATGTACTTAATGCCAATCAGAAGAACACCAACGGCGATGATGATTGTGAAAACAAGTTTGCAGCTTTGTCGCAGGTCCTTGTTATGTTTTGAAGTTATTCGAGATTTGGAATTCTGGTTTCAGCTAGATTCAACTGATTCTGAATTGTTTCTTATGTGTGAATGTGTGTGTGTGAGTGAGTGAATGAAATGTGTTTATGTATATAAAACTTGGATCTATTCAAAGTAAAGGGATAGATGGCAAACTCTTTTCATGAAAAGAACTGATACTTAAGTTGTTGCTTTTAAGTTATAACTATTTCTAACGTCAACCGCGACAATAGCATCCTGGAAATATGCATTGCTTCCTAGGTAACGCTATCATTTGTATACTATGCCTTTCCATTTTGTACTACTATTCCAAAATTATTGAACAAAGTTCTGAGATTTATTTGTGTTGCATGCAAGAAAATAATCGCGTCCCTAATTCTGTATTCTGTTTTCTTTCCATTGGTCAAAGCGATGAGTTTATCTAGTGCAAAATATCCACAGGAGGAATGAAAATATGTTTTTTTTTCTCGTTTTCTCAGCTCATAAGCGACTGGATGATATTTTAGACTTTTATCCCCAACTTATCCCACTAGTTGATATGTTCTTGCAGATAGCGTGAGTTATCTCTTTTTCTATCACAGCTCCCAACGAGATGGAGATTGTGCAAAGGATCTGCCGAGGGCTTATTCACACTTTGCCAACTGGTTTGATGTGCCAACCAGCCGAGTTCCTCTTTATACTATTCCACAAACTTAGAAGAGCCTGTAGCAGCCGGAATATCAATGAAGACGACGACGCTTCGAATGGGTGTACCGTTGTCATAGAAACGGACAAGCATCGTTTGATGTTACGAAACTATAGGTTCTGTGGACCTGCCCATTAGTTGGAATGCGTACGACTTGCATCATCCATGTGTAATCACGAAAATGTTCAGCGTCATCCCACCTTTTTTTTTACCGAATTCCCAATAGCAGTCTTCGAGAAACTAATGCGATAGATGGACCAAATTGTAATTGGTACTACTAGTTTCAAAAGATCGGAATGATCCGTAAACCAATTGATCTTTAACAGAAATAATAGTCCCAAGTTTCAAATCCAATTGCTCCAGTAGATTGTCCTTCAACTTCTCAGTATTGAAGAAGAATGGCTCCTCAGTCGTCGCTCTCAGTTTATAGTCGATCTTACCAAGTTTGAGCAGTTCTTTGAAAATGTATACCATTATGTACTTCCAGAACTCATGTTCGATCCCTCCATGCTTTCCCTTGAACCAGTGCAAATCCATATTCATGATAATTTTTTGAAGTTAAATAAACTTTGCATAAACAAAAATCCAAGTAATAATTATATGGGAAAACCCTTTAGTTCAT
The DNA here is from genome assembly GCA_905220385.1 of Xylota sylvarum. Taxonomy (NCBI): domain Eukaryota; kingdom Metazoa; phylum Arthropoda; class Insecta; order Diptera; family Syrphidae; genus Xylota; species Xylota sylvarum. The sequence goes on along the minus strand of LR999957.1, from coordinate 151,012,252 downwards.
ACCAAACTGAAATTGCCATGCGGAATGCGACATCAACGTTCATCTTCATGCCAATGATGATGGAGTAGGTAGAATAAATAACACCTGCTGCAGACCACCAAACCGTCACCAAAACCTTATTTGAGTAAACACTAGACTTTGGCATGTGTCTTGATCGATATCAAACCAATTTTTAACACACCTTTCAATTCTAAACAAAAATGAGTGTCTTTCGTTTCGAGCAAGCAGAGAAGAGCAAAGTTCCAATCTGCGTGTCTTGTTCTGTTCTGTCAATGCGTGTGGAATCCATTAATCCACTTTTTCTCTTAACCAATTGCTTCCAAACGCCGAGTAACTATTGAATGGTGGCCGCTTGGTTAAGAGTTTGACGTCCATCAGTCCATCCACCAAAGCCCTTAGCTCGTCGTTGTCTAATATGTCGGCTTCACGGTGACCACAAGGCTCATTTTCCTAAACGAAACTTTTCAAACCAACGCCTAGTTGTTCGTTTACTGGTTGTGCTATCTTCAAATGCAGTGTTGTTTGGAGTTCTGGTTGCTTTTGCTCTATTTGGCCCTTAATTCCCGTATTTCAAGTTGGCTGGTCACAAAAACGTTGACAGTGGTTCCTACGTATTGAAACGTCACCAATGTTACCTATCTGTCAAAACGGTGCAACAACCTAATTGTAATAAAAAGAAAAATTAAGTAGTTACACTCAGAACTCATTCGTAAGGCGGACATAAGCCGTATTTGATAAATTAATATCATTTTCATGTTATGTATGAAGGAATGTGTAAATTGGATGTTCTTGCACTCAAGAAATTATGAGTCGTAGGATATGTACTTTGACTTACGCCTAAGAGTATACACGAAAGTTAGAAGGGGAGATAGGATAAAATTCATTACTCCGTGGATGGAGTCTGAACTAGTCAGTCGACATTTGATTTTTAGCTTCGGTTAGATATCTAATATTAATTATTAGTGTGTGCTTTTTATTAGAATAATTGAGTGGCTATGATTGGGACTTGAATTAATAACTTACCACGCATGCCACCCACTATTTTGGTCGACAACTAGATAGCAATTCATTGATATCCCACTAGATATGAGTGAAACCATAATTTGTGCAAAATTTTAGATATCCACATGGACGCAGTTGAATGAATCTCTGTGCAAATTATTTTCCTTCTGGTCCCACCAACATACTAAACCATAGAGAGTACCTTGGCTTTATAATGCTGCTTTAACCTAACGTAAGGTTTCTTTTAATCAGCCTTCCGAAAAAGGAATATCGTTGCATGCCTACTCAATGCATTTACATTCTCATGCATTAGTCAAGAAATTGTGGTCACCACGAAGCGGCATGCACTAGTCCAATGACATTCCGCATTAGATATCCCTGTATACCTAGCGCATGATGCAAAGAATTCCTTTTGATGTGGTTTAACTGTGGTCATACCTAAAATTGTACACGTACGTACATACTATTACAAGATTGACCTTTGCCCACTTTGGTTCTTGATTATTGATATTACATCTCATGCAACGCGTCAGCATAAATGCAAAACTAAAAGCAAATTACATAAATGACCAACCAACAAACAGCAGCAACCTATAAAGAGAGCAAAACTTGTAAACCAACAACCATGTGATCAATAAGTTCCAAAACAGGTCCGCGTGTAACTTTTAAATCGCGAAAAAAAAAAATCTCAAATTGACTCGCAAAATGTCACAATTGATCATTTGAATCACTGTTGTGTCGCCTCGAAATGGCCAAATGAGTAAATCTCCTCCTCCTCCTCCTCCACCTTCAACGACATCTGCTGAAGAGCTTTCAAAGAAACCAAGAAATTTTTTTTTTTTTTGTTTAATAAATTGCTTCTTCAAGCTTAGTCGTAGCACCAGCAACATCTTGAGCGCCCCCCTGAGTGCAACTATTGTGTTGATCGTTTATTTTATTTTTTTTTTTTTTGAAATTCCATTTTTTTTTTTTTTGTATCTGAGCCTCTTGAGTTGCAAGTATGTAGTATCTTCAAGAAAACAACAAGACGGAATATGCCCACATTTACTGTATCATTTATGTTCCAAGTCGTTTTATTGTAGACTATAGACTTTTTGGTGAGTCTTGTTAGCTACTACTGGCTGGTGGTGTCACTTAAGCCTCACACTGAGCCAGCTGAGCCACAACAGTCTGTAGCGTAGCTAGCGACGACGTTTTGCGAGGAGAGCAAAAAGCTAAAGCTCTGTTTGTAATAATATTAAACTAAAGTGTGGTACAGACGATATATGGGTTTTATTAAAAACACCGCTTTCAGTTTCATTTCAGTCGTCGTCGTTGGCCATGCGGTAATCGTTTTCAATCGCTCGCGGACGGAGATTGTTTCCCATTCTTTTTTTTTTTTTTTTGTTTTTGAATGTTTTGATTCAACTTTAAATTTACTTCTTGATATTTTACGTTTTTTTTTTTTTTTTTGTAACTTTTATGAATTGAATTGTAAACCTTCAGCTGTGTGTGGTGCGCTTTTCGAGTGTCAAAGAGTGTAACTCTCGATTAATGTTCATCCTCGAGTGTTGTTACTGTGTGGTGTGCCATTAAAAGATACGAAATATCATTTTCTCTTGAGATACCTGTGAGAGCTAGTGGTGAAAAATTGATGTTGATGTAACTTAAGTGCACAACTAAGTACATTCACTTGACTGACTGATAAATTTCTGTTGTAATAATACAATACAAAAAAAAAAAAAATCCAATTCAAGAAAAAGGCAAGTTTATTTTGCATTTGGAACACACCACCGATATCCGAAAGGGCAATAGTTGCTCTAAGGAATATTTGTTATTTATTATTGACGCGCACTCAATTAGCATGATTGACTTTGACAGCACTACGTCGTCGGTGATAATAAGCCATCCAGTCCCCTATTATTTTCGGTTAATAAATTAAATTATGCGTTGTTCGCAAAATTTGATCTACTTTTTGTTGTGTTTCTTCTTTTTTTTTTCTTTTTTTTGCAAATTTAGACACACCGAACTGATCCGATTTACTACGCTGGGATAAGTAGTAATGCGGTGTATTGTTGTATATTTTTCTGGTAAATCAATTATTGATTTGATTATAATAATTCAGTGAGAGGTTGAGAAGAAAAAAAAAAAAAAGGTTTTTATATAAGTCTTTCGTCGGTGTGTTGAGGTGCATTTTTCTTCCCGATTGATGTTACGTCTTTCTTTACTTTTTTATTAGATACTGTGTTGATTTAGAAAAGTCTGTTCATTGTTTACCTTTAAGGAAATATATTATGAACTTGAATAGCTGATTTTTAAAACAAACATTTCGTTATGAATTATAAACGTTGTGGGATTTTATACATAAAATTCTCCTTTTAAGTCTACGGAGAATTAAAACGATGTTCTGAGTGCTTAGTCGTGTAAAAATATTTACATATTTATATATCGTTGAACTCCTTTTTAAGTGCATAGATCTGATATGCGTGTTGTTAATATTTGCATTTCAAATCGATGGTAAAGTAGATGAAGTTAATGGAAGAAAAGTTCTACCAGGGATTCCGGAAACTTTCTGATTCGCAATATACTACTTGCTTAACCGCTAAACAAGAACAAGATAGAGTTTATTATGAAGAAATTAACTTCCCCATTCGCTTTGAATATAATTCGAATAACATTTGATTAGTATGTTTATTAACAAAGAGTTTGAGCTATAAATACAACTAAAGAAAAACCAATTTATTTATAAAGTACATAGTGATGGCAACAATGTGATGTACATATGTACATATAGGGAAAGTATTGATAAACCATAAACGATATCCAGGAAAAGCTGTTTAAACAAACATACCTAATTTGGACAATCAATTAACAGATTGTTAATATCAAACGGAGTACCCCTTATTTCATATCTGCCCTAATGAAGTAGGCGTGTCATTGCAAAAAAAATTGCACTTCAAATATTTCCAAAAACTTAAAAAATAAAAAGTTTCGGCAACACTACTCCGCAACCGTCGCATTTGTTACTTCGACAAATATGTTGACTTTAACGTATTTGACGGAAGGGATAATCCCATAAAAGCTGTCGTATAAGATGACAGTTTCTTATTCCACAGAAAATGTTTTCTCATTCACACAGGACTGATGGACTGGATTTTTTGTTTTAGGTTTACAGGCAAGGAAGGAAGCGCAGAGGTGACATGTTACAGCAATAGACCTTTTCGACGTTTGACGTTTAAGCTGTCACTGACTTCTGGAAAGAATTGTACAATGTGCGATATTTGTTATATATTTTTAAGTTTTTTGTTTCTTCGTCAAACGGCGAAAAAGTCTATCCAAATTTTCAGATTTGCTGAACTTTTCTGATATTTCTCTTTTTTTTACGTTTAGAAATGTCAATCGGTGTCACTCGACAATAGGGTGAACACAATTTAAAACAAACAAAAGCAAACCAATTTAATTGGTGTGAAAAGTATTAGTTTTGTTGTGAAAATAATTTCTTTTGGAAAACCAAACCAGTTTAATTGGCGCTGACAACTAATACGTATAAATAAGTATGTGGAAGTGTTCGGGCAAGACTATCAATCTAGTCCGCCAGTCAGGATAAAATGTAGAAAATTAACTTACTTTATCTATAATATGCGTCATATCCGTTGCATATAGGTTACCTTCTATAAGCAAACGTGTATTCTAACCAGCTGTCAGTTAAATATGTTCGTTGACGCAACGTATATGATTGATTCTATAAACGGATATCTTAAAACCTAAGCTATTTCGAAGAAAGATTCTCCAATCTATGCAACTGTCTAATGAATACATCGATAATGTGTCTGATGCGTTTGGAAACTTCAGACTTTATTAGCATTTTCTCATTTGACTTGGCATCTAAGCTACATCTGATGAATTTTGGAATGCTTTTAATGTATGTATGAACAAAAACAGATGGTTCGATCCAGTTTTACTTTAGTTAGAAAACGGTTTTTTGATATTTAATACATTTTGAGGTAATCATCTTTCTTTGTGGATAAAATAAAGGGTTCGAGTTTAAAGTGACATTTATGATTAGTATATGTACTTTGGCAAATAATTATAAAATCTTATATAGCAGAACTCAAATCGACAATGTTACACAGCGCTTCATCCGATTTATGGTGCAACGAAAAGTAACATTTGACACTTTGTTCATATTGAATAAACATGAATGAACACTTTACACTAATTACCTGTATTGACAGACCTGACAGAAGCTGTATCACTGCTTCCGTGAACGGATTAGGAACGCAACCAACTTTGAATTATATACACTTTTACTTCTACTTATTATTTAAAGCAGCACTGTAAGTTGCATGATACATAGTAGTTAAACTCCATAGTAATTAACTCACTATTGCAAAGCGATCTCTCACAAATTCTATTGTTCAGACCCATAATGTTCTAGAGTAAGGCATTTATACCAGGGGCTATCATTGAGAAGATACATATACATAGAGGTATCATGAAGATGTATCTTATGGCGCTTACGACAAGGATTCTTAGGAGCTTCCTGCTTATGGCGCTTACGACAAGGATTCTTAGGAGCTTTCTGCTCCGACTCACAAGAAACTTAGATTTCTTGAGTGAGAGGAGTTACTAGGGATTATTTGTACATTATTGCGTTAAACATTGTAATTATTCACAGTTTCACAGAATTATTTGTAAGTAAAAGGTTTTCTCTTTTTTTAAAAAAATTTATGATTGTCGGGTTTGTTTGTGCTTTCAACATAAAGGTGTCGTTCCTTGACAGCTGTCAAGTAAAAACTAAAATTCAAGCAAATGGAACGTTATAGGCGTGAGCAAACCATAGAAATTGTGAACTTCTTTCGTTCATTCAAATAAAAGCTCTTAATGAAAGACCCTATACATACCATTCGAAACTTCAAAAGTCAGTGGGTTTTTCAATGTTTTAAGAAAATAAATTTGTATCTGCAATTGAATTACGCAAACCTTCCACCACATTCCGACCTTGAAAATTACTGTTCTAAGTCTAAAATAGTGGTACGAGTCAACTCGGCCATGGTAGTGACATTCATTGTCATGTTAAAAGTAATGCATGTCAACAATTCAAATGACATTACACAGACTATAGTAGAATGAATCAGAAGCTATTTCTGTGAATATTTTGAGTACGAATTGTTTTGTAACAAACAAACTTACATATGCCAGCAGTTGCCTGCGTAAAGGTTGATTTGTGTGATCTTGCATAATCTACTACCTTATCTACTGCTACATTTATTATTGTACCTGTCAGGCGTATTTCTAATTCCGCCTGCAGAACATTTTCTTATACCAATCTGGTACGGTATTAGCACCAATCTATTAGCAGTACATAGGCTCATTACCATAAACGTACTGCAGCTGTTACAAAACAGTTCAGAACGTAATAATATCCAGTTCTAACAATCTTATATAGTACACCCAAGAATTAAGAAGGCAATTAGTATGTTGACCACAATGAATTACTATCCAAATTAATAGTCATAAAATGTTTCGGAAAACCCGTACAACCACTATCGGTCATAATCACTCGCATAGGTACAATGAATTTTAAGATACTTCCGGAAAAATTAGGCTAACTAATATATTTCAAAACAAAGTACCTCTATGACAGTTTAATTGGAGAAACAATAGTCCGCTCTGACAAGATAATGAACTCAATTAATCATAATCAAAAAGTCTACATTATAAACACTAAGCAAAACTCTTCAAACTTCACTGCCAAATGTTGGAAACACTAAACAACCGTCAGCGTACGTGTCAAGCCAAAAACAAAAAAACAATCATAATTACAATACTAGTATATTAGTATACTTTCAACCTAGAACCAACAATCGTAGGTCATTCAGCTCTCTCTCTCGCTAGCTAAATAAACAACAACACAACGCACAACACAAAAATCATTGCCCAAACGTTAGCAGAATAAAGATGATGAGTTTACAAAACTAAAATACATAGATAATGATTAGCATTATAGTAATGATATCAATAAACACATTCGTCGTTATTTATATTCACATAAAGTTGTTAACAAATAAATCACACTGATTTCCTGCTTCTGCTTGCGTGGAAAAGCAGTTCGTCTTTTGACCGCCAAAAAACCACAAGATCTTGCGATAGATATCCTTTTTTTTTTGTTTTTTAAATTACGACCTCAAAGGGGGATTACCTACCCACTCATACGACTCATTACAAGTGGTTACAAGTTTTTTTTTTTTTTTTAAACAAATTAGCATACCTACTTGCAAATCGTGGGAGAATTAGACTCATTTGTTTATGCGAACATAAATTTATTGATTGAATATAGCTATTCAGCTCAAAGTGAGAATATTCAAATGATTGTTACTAATTAAAAAAAAACAGTATGAATGACAGGTTCGATAGTCGATCCATAGTATAATCTCCGTGATTATTTAAACAAATCTGCCTTCAAGCGAAAAGGTTAAGTTGTTGCTGTAGAGTGCTGGAAATGATTCTGATTCGGATTCTTGTTTTTAGTAGAACAAAAGAGCCAGTTTATCCGGTTTTTAGTTACAAAGCCAAAGCCCCTATGTCTCGATAATGTAAACAGGGGCATAAAATAACAATAAACGCAAGGAATATAAATCTTCAAGTGCGCATGAAAGTGAAATAAATGCTATTAACTTGCTAACTGGCCTGCTGTTGTTGATTGTGTGTGACGAAAGCGCGAGAGAAATAGTCATTTTTGTTTAAATATTCAAATCGGTGAATTTGTTAATTTGAATAATTTCGCGGCGATCAACCGACTAGATCTGATTAGTTGAACTTTACGAAATACACACACACACACACACAATCATTTTTTGTTTATAATCATCTCTACATTGAATGGAAGTCTCTCTTCTCCTCTATCATGTCTGTCTGTCTGGGACTACCTATTTAATATTTGCATAAAAACAAAACTGATTGCGAAAAAAAAAATGCAAAAGCCATTAAAAACGATTGAAATATGGAAACAATTACTAACACACACAACCCGGTAAAGTGCAATTTCTTTGGAATTCTTCTCTCAAAAAATAAAATTGTTTACTTGAGGGATAATTGAGTTCTGAGAGGCGATTAAAATTTAAAACGAGAAGACGACCAAAGTCCAGGGCTGTTTGAAGTAGTAGACCCCACTTTGTCTAGAAAAATATCACAAAACGCTTGCAGCTGCTGCCTTAAATGTGAATAATGCAGTTCTTCAATATTTGGTTATAATTTGCAATCATGATGACAGAGAGAAGACATTAACCATCGTTTTAAAATCTATCTAGAAAAACTACGAAAAACTACCAACAGCCATACTGTCGTACTCTTTGCTTTGGCAACACTGCAAATCAAGAAGCTGTCAATAAGGATCTGTTTTCAAAAGAATCAAATAGTCAAATGTCAGACTTTTTCAAAGGTGACCGCTATAGGCGCATGATAACCGACTATTACTGGCACGACGTCATGATATAGAAGAAGTGTCGTTACAAGGTCGTATTATTTCACATTCTGCTGACCTCAGCTGGACGGCAAGATCATGCGAATGAACACCGTTGGTTTTCTTTTTGTAGAGTTACACTAAAAGTTGCGTCGACGGCAACAAACCCGAAACGTTGGGCTAAATAAAAACCAACATCTGCCAAGTTATAGCCGAGATTCCAACCGAAATTTACGAAAAAACATTGAAAAATTACCTCAAAAAGATCGACTGCTGAAAAAGATCCAGAGGTGCTTATTTAATGTTTTTTTTTTTTTTAAGTTCAGAAACTCGAATTGTAAGTCTTAACATCCATTCGCGACAAAAACCGATAAACCTTTGAAACTCATAAACTAACTAAAAACTTACACAAATAATCTGATAATCTTTAGGAAAAAGTAAACAGACCTAAGGGTACGGCCACAGTGAACAGCGAGATTCACGCCGATACTCAGGGCCAGCGTGACCGTACCCTCAGGCAGGTATCCTAAGGAACCGTAGAGCAGCTTCTGCAGCAGTACGAATATCCTTATTATAATATACTTATTTCACACTTTGAAATATTCCGAAAGCCTCATTAATGCCAAGTTTGGTTAGATAACCTAGCGCAACACTTATTTTTTTGGTGTTATGGATCTAAGGACATCAGAATTTCAGGACTTAAGCAAATTTAAAGTCGACTTTCCTTGCGTTCTGGACTCTCTTTGACTGAAATCTGAGCCAGGAATAGAAAATAGTCGAATAAATCAAGTTTGCAGCATAACAGGTGAAGAATATAAGAATCAATGAGTTTCTAGGGCGATGATACTTCCTTCGTGTTTATCTTGTTACGGGTGACAGTTTGAAGCTTTATTTATTCCAAAAGTTGCTCAGACAATTTGGTATATACTTCAGAGCCACATGGGTTATCTGTAGGAGATTGTGTTCATAAATTTATTTTAAGTCGTCACATACTATTGATCTTGAATACCTTTTTACAGCTTTTCCCATAAGTGTCTGCTGCGCACCTCTCCAGCAAGTTTATAGTATACCTACTTTTCTATGCAAGTCGTTTACTTGTGCTACAGGCAAGCCAATTGTTGATGTGTGCCTCCCAGTGGATCTCACTCCACCAGACCTGGCTGATACCTAGGTCATTACTTCTGGTTCTGGTTGGCGCAGTTGAAGGTGTTAAACCTGATTTCCACTGCTGGGTATTTTGATGCATTTGATACATTTTACTTTAGTGTTTGATGCATTTAACACAAATCCATTGTCATGTGAGTGACTTTATGAGGTGTATTCTGTTTATGTCGGCATGCGGAGACTCCTTTTGATCTGATCAGCACACTGTCAAGTGCCTTCAGTTCGGTTTTACTGTTCACGAAGATTGTGCACCTAGATGGGTTTAGTTTCTTTGTATTGATAGTCTTGTGCTACTTTTTCAATGGCAAAGACTTCGACTTGAAAGATGCTACAATTCACAAAAAACTCTAGCGCCGGTTCCTATGTCCATTTTTGACCCGTCAGTGTAGAGTTGGAAGTCTTGTGCACTGGTTAATGCTTTAGATTCCCAGTGCACAGGACTTCCTGTCTGTCGGATAAAATAATGGAGTATTTCCTGTGAAAGTCTATGTGAGGTACGACATAGTCAGAACAACGGATGAGATCAATTGATCTATATCTTTGGAGTATAGGTCCGGGTCCATATTAGCTTTGCTTCTATGTGCTTGAATGTCTAAGACAAATCGCGCTTTTGGCAGCCTTGCTTCGCATGAACTCGTGCAGCGGAATACGATTGTGAATCTTCTAAGCTCAAAAAATTGGTGTAAATAGAACCGATATGAACAACTATGGCTATTAGAAGCAAATTGAGCATGCATGTGCTACATCTGGATCGTAATCTGAAAGCAAAATCAAATCAATAACCCGCCCTAAGACTCACAAAGATTCCAATGGACTGCTGCTGCAAGGAAAATCGACTCTGAACTCATTAAGATCATCTGATGAATGCCATTTAAGTACTTTACTTAGAGACTGTAAATCAGTTACAATAACTTAACATTAGAAAGAACACCAGCCCACTGAACGCTGCCTATGGTTCGTTTTTTCTTTCAATAGAGGAAAAAATAAAGAAGTGAATGCATTCGCCACTTGTTCATGGACATAAGAAAAGCAAAACACAACGATTTTAAGTGCAAATGTTGAGGATTCCTTGTGGTTGATCCAAGCTTACCTAAGGCGTTGGCTGGTCATCATATAATGAGTTAGATATGGACTAACCTATGGACACAAATATGTATCTAAAATGCTCTCCGACACACCCTCAGGATTAACTATTACACAATCTGCCCTAGAGAGATTGTTTTTAACTAACTACGATAAATAACGAGTCTTAACCGCAAGCCATTTCTTACATAATCAAAAACAGCAATAAACGAAATTTATGAACCCTAACAAACACTAACAAGACGACAAGATAAAAACAACAATTAACAACAAACTCGTATTAAATGCCTTCAAATTAACCAAGATTAATTATAATTCACGTTAACTGACGAGCTTAACATTTCAACTAGGGAAGGAAGAACATTCAAATTTCATTAAATATTACATACTCCCCATACAACACATATGACAGTTTGAGGTGACAAGCCTCTTGCTGTATTCTTTTTTTTTTTTTGCAATTAATTAAACCACAAAACTTTGTGGAGGAAAAAATCGGGGAAAAAAAAAACCCCCCTCCTGGTCAAACTGGTGATTTCTCATTGAGGTCAAAATTCAGTAAAGCTTTAGAGGTATGCCGAGTTGTAGGCCAGATCTCGGATACTGTGTTCCTGTTACATGTGGCCACTCTATAGTGCTTTAAAAGAGATGGAAAGGAAAAAAAAAAAAACCAACTTAAATGAAGTAATAGTGAGATTTAAAGTTGTAAAGATATGCGCGCACCGGGTTGTAGCCCACTTGCTTGTTTGCTTGGCATGTTTGTATGGGCTGCTTACTACTTGTTTGCCTGCCTGACTACCAGTTCAATCAATTAAATATTAAATATTCATTAGTTACGTTTGTCTTAAATGAAAAGTAGTACTACTAGTCTCAACAGAGAGTGCACAAGGGAGAGGCAAACTTTTTACAAAGCAAATCGACCAAGTGCTGTTCCATTTCATTCACACAATCGAGATGCGATGAAGCGGTTAATCAAATATCAAAGCATGAAACACCTAACATAATCGCGTATTGACCTTGACCAATCAGTTCCACATTGGATAAAAATAGAAAGAAAATAAACGAGCCTGCAGCAGCAACAACACCACCATAAGACCACAGCCACAGGCCAGTAACACTGATAGAGATGAATCATGGTATCTCTTTCTCTTGGATAAATCTAAATCTATGCATCTATGCATCTTATTTTGTTGGCGACATACCAAAGACAATAGGTTAAAATCTATAAATTATTATTTATATGTAGATGCACAATGTTTGACCATGGCGCGGTGAATGAAATAAATTCTTTAATAATTCTGCAAACCACACTCTGTCGTGATGCAATAGGCTTAAACAACATACCTATGGGAAATCTTAATTGAGTGTCATTAATTTCACATTATGGCCTGATTACATAAGAACAAAACCAACAATCTCAGGGCGCATTTACGGTTTACTTTTCACATTTAAATTAGCCTGGCAGAGGGAAATAGTGTTATGTTCAAGTGATTGCAAATATGATGAATGAATGAATAGTGGGCGCGTGGGACTGGATTAAATTCATTTTTAATTCACATAAACTTAAGGAAGTCTCTTTTCTCTATTCAATAGTTTTACACTGCAGTTCAAAAAAAAAACTACAGTGTCATCCATCGCAGATCACCTGCCGACTTCCAAAGGTCAGTTACCACTTAATATATATAGAGTTAGACAAGTTATACAAGTTGGACAAGTTACCCGGCATAATTTGCAATACGAGTACTCTTTATTGAGTAGTTCAACTTTGCATGTAAAACAAACGTGCGCAAATGGGTGTGTGGGATATTTCAACTGCTTTCTAGCTCTACCTCATGATATGATGTAAACTATCATTGCCATGCAATACATGTTCTTTTCAAATAGCTAAATCTAACTCACATCTCTCGTTCTAAGAACAACCATTCTAATGGAAATAATGAGTAAATACTTTAAGTATCAGCATTGCCCCCAAGCGAGCAATAGAAAATCAAGGAAAAGAAATTGGTAAAATATTCAGTGACTGATACGTAAGGCCTAAAAGCATAATTCTGGTTCGTTATACATATTTAATGGTGAAATGATGTTAGTTTTAAAAATTTATGAATTTTAAACAAAAGAGCTGATTAGCGAACTGTGCAACATCTGACATATTTCAAATTTTATTCATTAGACTGAAATTTCATTCAACGGACGATGATTATTTTGTTGCCGATAACATGCAACGTCAAATTGAAGATTCACGACAGGTTGAAGACGGCGTAAAACTAACACAGCCCTGAAGGTTAAATTGGATAGATGCCACCATTGCAGTTGCATTCATACATAAAACGCATTGAACACAGTTTTCTTCGTCATCTCTCTTGGTTTTGTCTATGATTATGAGCGTGAAGACACTATGACCCGGTACCCACCAGAGCTTGAGCTTAAGCGTGACCATTCATTCTCGCTGAGCGTTAAAGCAGCACAGATTGAATTTTGTTTTTATCAAGATATAACATAGTGCTTTAAGTGCCGCTTATCGGTGAGCGTGTATAAGGATGGTGTCACCCTTTAGGTTAGATTAGGTGAATGGGTTGACGGGACAATAGAAACTTGCAACCGTCACACTTTGATCAATGTAGATTTAATCATTTCCATTGTGATGCCCTACGTGTTATGACTCCTATACTGTAGAATCTATGAAAAACCTACACATCTTCAAGCCATTCCGATGCGTTAATGAATTCATGCGAATCTTTCTTCTTGAAATAAATGTATTTCCAAGATTTTGTCTCTAAACAGAGTGCTGGGCAGTGATAGTGTGAAGTATCCTCATACACATTCTTCATCTTATGATATTTCCGCATGTTTTGTTCGATAATTACAACAAGAGAGGACGAGAGAATAAGAAAGTTTCCATATTCTCCTGATTGTGACACAGGAGACGAGCCCGATCCATCTCTCATTTGCTGCTACTAGTATTTTGTTACCAATCGCTTGCCCAAAATTACAGGGAGAAATCTTTATTGTAGTGTCTGACTCGTTTACTTCAAGTTATGATCCTTTTTTCTTGCCCACTCATTAGCTTATCCATTTCCCGTGCCAAGAACCCGTAGCTCATCGGTGAGTGGTTGATAGTTAAAATGTGCATTCCACTCGGCACTTTGGCGCTTGGTTTCTGGATCATACTGAAAGCACAACGTTTCATCACCAGTCACAAGGAAGTTTCACAGTTGTAAAGGAAGTTTTTGTCATTTTTTGGCCTCCTTGGTGATGTCTTTCGAATGTTGAATTCTGAACAATTTTTGGTCATCAATACTTTTTTTTTTACCAATGACACAAACATACCGTCACTTCAGACGCAATAACCACGCTTCTACTCGTCCAAATGTTGTAAAATTTTGACAGTACATCAGTGAAGGATTTAGTAGAAATACCTATTTTTAAAAGGTCCTGTTTACTTGGAATACATAAGCATATGTATGTATGAACATCCTCCAAGAAAAGTAGAAACCAATGCTTCTTACGAATTGTGGCAGAAAACTGTCTATGATACAAACTCTAAACTTGAGTTCCCAACAAATGAGAATAAACTTGAGTGCGCGTTACTATTTGTTCCAAATACCTACCCTATTTGCTTTCAGAAATTACCCCAAAAACTAACTCAGTCTTTACATTTTTTTACAGATAAACCTGACCACGATGTCAACGTAACTTTTCATCCGTCTAATTCCACAAAAATCATTTAAAAAGATCACAACAAAATATAAATATAGGAAACCTAAAATACTATAAAAACAAAAAGAAATAACGATGATTCTCAAAACTTGTACCTCTCTATCGGTTAAGATCGCTCTACTCATCTTCCTGATAAACAGAGCAGGAAGCACTCCCGATTATGGATCGTCAGAAGATGGTCAACTCTATACAAGTGATACAGCCGATGACCGTGAAATTTACGAACCCGCTCAACTACAACAAGAAGTCGAAGATGAGGAGGAAATGCACAACAAAAGTATGGAAAATTCCCATACAGCCTACTATGACTCACAGGAAGATACCACCGATGTTATGATGGCCGATATAGACGAAGACCCAACTATTAAAATATCACATACCACAATGGTGCCCGAATATGTGCGAAGACAAAAATCCTATCACCTACATTCCGCAGACGACAACACGTCTGCCAGTGCAGAGGAAAATCAAGCCGACTTAGGCTACATTGAAATGGGCCCCGTCGAAGTAACACAGAGAAATGAATCAACACCACTCGCCATGAAATCCAATGTCCTCTATACCGACGAGAATGACTTACGAGACATTCAACACCAACAGTTGGACAATTCCAACAGTAGTATAGAGGAAGACTATTACGAAGATGCACCCGAAAGCATTGAAGAATTATATCCGTCCAGCCTACTCGGCACCACAACAATAAATGCTCCAATCATAACAACGACATCGCCACCAATAAGAACCACTTCCACAACAATGCCACTGACTACACAATCTGCCACTGCAGCAGCAGCAGGTAGTGCAGTAACAACCACAAATCGGGCCAAGCAGGGCAAACAGATTCACATAGCACGTAGAAAGCTTCTGCCACACGAACAATTACGCAACTACATAGAAGATGCTTACATCAGAATGCCATTGGCGGTGATTGTCGATCCATCGCCAGAGTCCCTCGAGAAGACGAAGACGCTTTGGCGAGATGCGCTTAGATCAAATTTTGCCATAAAAATTGTTTTGGTCGCGCTCAATGCTTCAGGTAAGAATATTATATGACCACCACCACCACCACCACCACAGGTGGATACAGGTACAACCATACGATTATGATTTATGCGTATATTCTGAATTTCCAATTAAGTCATTGGGGTCAATTAGAAACTAGTTTGTGAATACTTCTCAATCGAAGGACAGTCAAATGGGGAAAAAAAATATTTGCACGTTCAACTCAAGATGTAGAGATGTGCCCGCATCAACCCATCATAAGCATTTGGATCAAGTGCAACGATCCTCTTACTCTCTGCTTCTCTTCGTCTCTCTTTATCTCTCTCTCTCTCTCTCTCTCTCTGTGTGTGTGTTTGAAATATGAGCTTTTACAAGTTTTTTTTTTCTTTTAATAAAATTCTCGATGAGTTTCAGAGCGTGCCATGCTAATACACCACCACTTGTGCATAATGTTTCCAACTTTATATTCAAATTGGCAATAAATTTTGCA
This sequence comes from Xylota sylvarum, assembly GCA_905220385.1. Lineage (NCBI taxonomy): Eukaryota > Metazoa > Arthropoda > Insecta > Diptera > Syrphidae > Xylota > Xylota sylvarum. Next base: position 150,996,356 of record LR999957.1, on the reverse strand, counting down.
GCGCACATTACGACTTTGACCATGTTCAAGATTTGTCCCCTTCTTTTTTGTTTCTCGCTTTATTGGCACTTAAGTAAATAACTTAAGTTATGTGGTCAAAGAGTGGTAATAAACATTTTTCAAATTCAAATGGACTTAACTGCTTTCGCATTAAATTGCAGTTGTGTTTCGGTTTGATTTATTCGATAAGGGTGAAGGATACTTTCATCAGGTGCTCAGGTGCGAACTTATACATAAGTACGTTCCAGTACTCTAATATGCATTTCATTGTTTTCGTTTAGAAAACAATGCCGCTCTAAAAAAAAAAATGTTTATTTGAACAATCCGCTTGCGAACTGGCATTCACGATGGTTAGGTTAGGTCTTTGAACCAAAGTATGGTTTGATTTGACGTTTTGAACTTTGCACACTTAATGGCTGTGATTTAAGTACCATCTTGAATCGCCCGATAATACTTACAAGTGTATTTTTAGTGATCGTCAAAAGAGAAGATACAACGGTTGCTTTTTTGCAAAACATTGCACCGTTTTGGACCGGTTGTTTCATTGCTATTTCTTGCTTAATTCAGCGACAATTGTCTTTACGGAACCACATATTCATATCTGAAAACATTTGACAAGCGTTAAAGAGAGATAAAACTGAAAGAGAACGATTTCGTCCAGGGGAATTTTACCTCGTAACTGAAACTAACAGGTTTGACAACAAAACTAAACAGCTCCTATTGACATTTCTCAAGGTGTTGTACAAAATATATCTGTTCCTTTACTTTCTACACTAAAATTCGTTAATGACAAAAATCTTTAAGAATGTGTGATTAGTCTCTTATAGAACGATAAACATTTCAAAAAAGTTAAGTGAGTACAACTGAAATGTCATGCATGTGTGTTGTACAGAGAAAGACGATAAAATCTTCAAAGGCTTCAAAAATTATTCCAAACCAAATAGTAATGGAACGGGCAAAAGAAATGTATGAACTAAAGTGTCAGTTGATGTATAGTGCTTTTGACCTACAGACATTTTTTGGGTTCATAAAATTTGCTAATAAGGGGTAATGTTTAACTTTCTAACGTACCCACCATGTTGTCAAATCGAACAAACTTATAGCGTGGACTTTGATTTATTTTGGTGTTCATTGATATTGTCAATTGTAGATGTCACCATGTTTTCGTTTTTATTTTAATTTTAAGAAATATTATAACTACACAAATAAATAAACGTTTTCCGAAAACGGAAAAGAAAAAAATATACAAACGGAAATTGTTGACAATTGTTTTGTCAGCCACTTCAAAATTGACATTTAAAATAATTTCAGATTGACATATGTATATGATGTATATGAAATGATTTCAAATTGGTGGAAACGGCTTTCGAGGTTTCGGTTAAACTTCATCGTTTTGGTGGGAACGGAGTTAAATTAGAATTCGTGAAATTTTTTTACACAATATATAAGGTCACGTTTGACAGCTTTGGATAATATTTTAGAGCTACTTTAAAATAGAAGTTAGATAATTTAGACCCCTCAAGATGCGTAATACAACGTGCGTTCCAAAGTAAACAGGAGTTTTTTTTAAATATAGGTATTTCTAGTGAGGCCATCTATTGGCAATTGCCAATTGTGACTGGAAGTCACAGTGATACCCAAGAAATTGTGCAAACCGTTTAAGTACATCTATGCATGTACATGGTAAGGTAAACTTAAAAAGTTCCAACAGAATCAAATTGATTTTTGTAGACTTTACCCCCAACTACGAAGTGCCACAAAATATTGTAGATTAGACGAAAATCGTTATCTGTTGTCTTACGTGCTAAAGATATTTCCTTGGCATTTTTGGCATTAAATTTACTGATTACGACTTTGATTACGTAGTTTATAGCCCTGCCTAGGGGGGGCCATAATATTCTTCCCCAATAGTGTCAAAACTGGTTGTACTGGCGTATGTACGTATTAGGCTGATTTTTTAGGAAATAACCTTGAGAGTATGTGATTGACAGTCATGGTCAATTTACACATCAACATATGGTATTTCTTTGTAAGCTTTTACTACTCATCCTGGATAGTATTTTTGTTTTCTTTATTTAATGTGCTCACTCTCAAAAAGTTATAAATACCCTTATAAAGTAGAACGGCCGAGTTGTTGATATATGTAACCCAGGCCTAAACGTATGCACTCTTTTTCCATGAAGTTAGTTGGAAATGAGTAAGCTAGGATAGAAATTGAGGTATAGTGGTTTGAAACTCAGGTGTATTCGTATTCCCTCCATGGGTGGTGTCTGAACTAATCAGGGAGATGTGTATTGAATTTTTGTATCCGGTTGATGTTCTAGTATTTTTTTAGCAGAAAATTGAGTGGTTCTGATTGGGGCTTGAACCAGCAACCTACCACTTAATAATCGAACACATCACCACTACACCATTGCCAACCAGTTCAAGGGATTAATTTTTTATTCATTTTCATTTCATTTTTAGAATTGTTTGCTTTATCGTGTATCCGTTTCAAAATGCTATGCTTTGCATAATTTGCGTAAAGTTTGCATTTCCAAATGGACCACTTGTTTGTATTTACAAGTTCTAAGTGTCAGCATGACGGACAATTTCCTAGGTTCTCTATAGCAATTATCTAGAAGCGAAAGTTGAAACCGTGTAGTCTTCGTCTAGTTCCAACTGTATTCTCATCGTAACATAAACATAGTTGGAAAGCTTAAGAAAAAGGATACTATTATGATTACGGCGATAAATGTCGAATGTCTAATTTGTAATCTTAATATTGGTGATTCGAGTACGAGTGATTGTCAGTTACAGATTACAGGCTAGATATGTTGTGAAAAAACTTTACACCTGTAAAGTCGAGGTTTAATAAGAAATGTATCAGCTTTCAAGGAAATTGAACGTTATACACGAAAATTCACTACAAGAATGGTGAAAATTTAGCGGAAACATTTCGAAAAGTTCGTACTTTCTTCGGTCGCTATAAAGTCACTTCTTTCTATAAGCAGACGAAAAAAAACTACGATACCATGGCGTTTTCGTCTTATATGTCAAGAATGCTTACATTGTCCTCACCCAACTTTTTGCTAATGGAAACGTTATAGCAATGGCAATGGCAATATTAACTGCCAGATGGCGGGCAAGGATTACTTTACATCGCAAAGGCAATAAATTTGGCATTTCACGATTTCCAAAATGGCTGAATGGCTTGAGGTCCTCTCAATGCCAAAGAATTGGTTGCAAGGGTAATTATAATATCAAGTAACTTCAATTAAATTTGAACAGGTTGAGTTACTTTCTCTTTGCTCCAAGGTAACTACACAACCCTGGTCAAACGTACATATACAAATATGCGTCAAAAAAAAATTACGTACAGCGATTCGACAGATTTGGCAGATGAGGCAGATTTCGTCAATTTTAGTAGAAATTCGTGAAAATTCGCTGTTTCGGGAGCGTACACGAACAGACCTAATATGAGAGACTTAAAATATTTCTTATTTAACGAAAAACTGACATTTGACAATTGAAATTGACGGTAATGAAATGCCTACTCAATTTTTTCTTACATCTAAATTGTCATTAGCACAAATATTGCCTATAGAGACGCTGTCATTACCCAGCAAATATCTAAGGAATGATAAATTATTATATTGGAAATCCTAATCAAAAGTGATTCTACTTGTTACACGTTACACGTAAACGTATAATATTCTTGAAATCCCTAAAAAGCCAGTTTCTTTTAAAACGAGAATCTAACTACGTCAAAGATTTCTATTTCTAAAGACTACGTTTGGTTGTTTGATTTGACAGTTCGTTGTTTACTTTAAACAAGTACTTCATGGTGAAATTCCTTCAATTTCAGATAGTGGCGATAGAGTAACCTTGCATAAATGTTAATGACGCCACATATGAGACATTTTTTTTTTTTAAGACGCTATTCAATTGCTCTCATGATAGGATGCCGTCATAACAACAAGTTCTTTATCAATGAACACAGGCTTTTCGGATGAGGAAATCTTCCAATTTAGTTCGGTGGTGATATGTATGTTCTAGACTGACTACACTGCCGTCCCGAAATCTCCTGTTTCTAAAATCACTCATACATAAAATAGACAACATCATATTTATTTTTTTTTTTTTCAGAAAAATCCAGAAACGGATTTCGTGAAAGATACAATTTGAAAACTAAAGTTCATTTCAATCATATAGTAGTCTTGCGGATTTCCGATAAGAAACTCAAATTTTATTATTTCAAAGTCATGAATAAGCTATCACAGTGTTTCGTCATTTCATTGACCGCTTAACTAGCATACAAAAAAAAAAAAGAGAATATATTATACATTTTGTTAACTCACCTAACAGGTTGCAATTTTATCAGATCACTTCTTGATTTTGTTTTGAACACATAAAAAAAAAAAACAACAATTTAAATTTGACTTGCAAATTGCGACACTTATGTGTGGTCTTGATTTTTTCTTGAAATTTTATTCCTGTTCTTGAAATTTTAAAATCAACAAATTTTAAAATAACGTCACAACTGAGATGAAAAATTAATATTCGTTTGAATTTTAATAGAAGTGAAATACACAATCCCGAACAAAATACCGCTAAATGTAAATGTCATTTGTATAACGCAATGTCACATGAAACATTTTGCCGTCATCGTTTATAAATAATACAAATATTAAACTGCTGCTTTGAGCGTGTACAAAAGCACACCCAATTCAAGAACAAAACCTTTAAACACTGAAACAATGTTTCAAAATGAAATTCATTTCAAAGATCATTTTTCTTATCGTTTCCATTAAAATAAAAAAAAAACAAAATCGTGAATAGCGTAAGAGATAAGTGGTAACCGAAAATTTGACATTTGTACAATGAAATATAGTTCTCTATTTTTTTTTTTTTTTTTGATATTGCTAAGAGTATTTTGTTTTTTTTTTTTTTTTTCAGGAACCCCTACAGCGTATAGTTTCAATAACACACGTCAGTTTCTGGCCGGACTCAATAGTATCAAGGAAAGTTCGGGGGGAAATGCATTCATTGGAGTTGTTCATGCGTCAGAACTGGTGCCATACGATAGTGCGGTATTTATAACAACAGCATCCATTCCGGCTCATACTGACTTGGTTCAGGATGCTGCGATAACACTTCTCAAGAAACGAATAAGGGTTTGTTTAAATAAAAAAATAAAAAAACGGCGTAAGACGTTGGAATGTGAAAATATATTTGAAAACCCTTTTCTAGCTCTACTTAGTGTGGTATGGAGAACGATCGGACACTGAGAATGAGACACAAGAAGCCGTGGGAGGAATATTGGGCGAAGTAGCCATTAGATCTGGTGGGGAGATCCTTCACGTGGTCGGTAACGAAACTTCACAGGAATTAGAAGGGAATACAGTAAGTAAATTTATTTATTTTTAAATAAAGGGTTGTCACTGTCCCAAAAACCAAAACTCTCAACAAAAAACCACCCTGTATATAGATAACTATGTGTCTCAAAGGTGTAAGTATCTTTATTGAACGAATCGATATCGCTGCCTTTGTTTAAAATCACACCATCACCAGCTGACAAGTGTAAAAAACAGGAACTACCTTCAACCAAGCGCGAATTACTTAATTGCCGGAGCAATTACCAGCGATTGACTGGTTTTTAACGAGTAGAGTACCAATTGCGGGTCACATTTCCATGCCACAAAATTCATGATAAATCAATCTTCTTGCAATTATAAGCGGTCTTACATCATAATACTGCATTTAACTCCCCTCGAGATCACAATGCAAAGCACTTAGAATCGAAAGCATGGTACTTTTACTTTTTTCTCGAGCACCCTTCACTTGGTGTTGCAATCTGTGTGCGACTACAAACCGTGAAAACGCATTTTTTTTTTCTTCTCGTAATCGGATCATGTTAAATGCAATGCAATACGAGACACTCTTTAAAGTGTTTTGTAATATATATTTTTTTTTTTAAGATGCAAGTGTTCTAAACAAATTTCTTTACAGCTCACATTGGTTGCCGATACATATCATGGGTCACAAGAAATCGATATACCAGTGGACACAACACTATCTAGTTTACATGTAAAAATCGATTCAATGATGAGAACAGCAACATTGGAGACTCCAAATGGTGGTTAGTTAAAAAAAAAAAAAAAACACAAAAAAACAAAACACACATCTTTCCGCAAAAAAAAAAAAAACAAATAGAAATAGAACAAAACCCATAAACAAAGCGCAAACAAAACTATCTTTGATCTCCTTAAAAAAAAAAAACAAAAACAAATACATTTCGGGCTTCTTTCACTCCTAAGCCTAGTCCCACTGTTTTCCGCTTAAATCCACACACCCACACAAAACCACACAGTCTGTAAATTAATTAAACTATTATTAATGAATGTTTAGTATTAAGAGCAATTTTAATTAATATTATTTATTATTTCTACTATGCACTTTATGTATGTATAAACGTAAAACAGTAAGTTAAAAAAAAAAAAAAAAAAAACAAATACAAAAACACCAATTGATCCAGAGAACGAGTAAAAAAAAAAAAAACAATTATCCAGTTTTGTCCTTTTTTGTATATGTACTTTTTGTTTGTGAAAAATTAAAGAAACAACAAATTTATTTAATAATTAACCGTAGTACAAACCAATTAATAATAATTATTAATAAAGTATGCTGAAAAAGTGTAAATAGTTTATTTATGTGCGTATATTTCAATTAACCCCCTAATACTACATAGCCACTGCAACTGTTATTGTCGTTTGTCCCGCAAACGTTTGAAGCTTCTTATGTAAGTATTTTCTATTAACTCGGATTGTATATATTTTGTTTTGTCTTTTCCTTTCTGTTTCTGTTCTCGTCCACTTTAAATAAAGCACCGGGTATATATACTAACAGAAACCATACACACTTTAAGATTTAAGAACGGATCAATTAATCCGTATTATCACACGACTTGTATTGGGACTGTGATTTAGGAAGAATAATTCGTAATGCACGTACGGGTGCAACATTCTCAAAAGGTAAGTCCTTTTTAACTTATACACCAGTATAGAATGGTACACCATTCGTCTTTTGTTTCAACATCACAATGTCTTGATTTGATCGATATACAAATATACTATCAGCGATTATTTTACTGGACCTAGGAAAACTAACTCAATAAAATGTATTACATCTGGATATCCATAGATTTTCTAAATACCAATAATCGGTTAACAGCCGAATCGCACACGTGTAAAAGTACGACACGAGTTCAAAAGAGAATAACGAAAAATCGGCCGTGTTTTGTCGTACTGTGTAAAAGTCGATATACTGCATATTTCTGCATCTATGTATATCAACATATATTGTAAATACATATGTATGATATTTTCGTGTCTTTAAATTTATTCGCAAGGTACACGCTTAGACCTAATTCTGGTCCATTCTGATACTATAAGTATCTTGAAAAAAAATTTACCCTCTCTACTCGATAAACCAACTTGAGCTTCCGATGTCTGGGGTCTTATTTTGTATTCCGTTTCTATAAAATATATTCAAAATTCGAAAATTGGAATTTTCTATTTCTATAGAAAGTTAGTGTGTCGGACTACTGAGCTGGTAGATCGAGCTTCGAATCCCAGTCAACACCAAAAAGTTTCTCTCGCACGCGAGCGTCTGACAAACATCCGAGATAAAACTCTCATGAGAAAGCTTCTCAAACAAAAATTGCGTTTCGGCTGGAGCATTAAACAGTAGGTCCCTTCCATTCAAGCGAAGAATATAACTGTCATAATTTTGCAATCTGACAATTGGTTTGATATAACTGTAGAAAGTTAGTAATGTGTTAAAAAACACCCTTTACTTTACCCCTGCTGATCTGGCTGCAATATAGAAGACATGCACCTGCCCTAAGCTCGAGTATAACGCACATATCTGAACCAAAATCTCATTGCATCTCCTAGATAGAATACAAAACTATGGAGACAAAAGAATAGCGAACTCAATTGAGTCACTGGAACACCGTAGAAATGTTGCCTGCCTCTCCTTGTTTTATCGTTTTTTCCATAATCAGTACTCCAGCAAAATAGCAATTTGCTTTCGACCTCATCAGTTTACCCTCAAGTCCTACTTCAGACGAACCCTCAAATATTTGATTTTGATTTCACTGAGAATGGAAGCGTACGCAAATTGTTTACTGGACCGCTGACAGATTGTATTTAGGCAAACGGCTAAACTAACTGCCAATTCCTTGCTGAAGATCTCAAAGTCCGAAGTCGCCCGCTAATACACAAAAAATCTATTCGCAGGGTCATTTCGATTCTTCGCGTTCGCATCTGTCGTAAGAAATCGTCTACTAACCGTCATTTTCTATACACGGTCAAAGTATAACAGCCAAAGCGAAGGAAAAAACTGAAATGAAGAGTTTACAGAGTTATCCATTAAAAGGGATTTTTAATAATAAGATTCGATGGTTCGGGGCTCTAATTCACGAATATCTCGATCATTATGCTTAAAAGCTTGAATCGTATCTGGATTGTCACCATAACATCAATCTTTAACTGCACCCTATATCCAAAATCTAAGGTGGACAAGTGTAACAACATGTCTAGCGACAAAACAAATTTTGCCAAAGTTGGATTTAAAACGCTCTAAGAATTTGATTTCTCTCAACAGTTTGCATATCGGCACTAGATGTCTAATAGACAAGCATGCTACAGACTGGGACTTTTTGCGAACGACTTTTGTAAAAGCTGCATGGATGAAGAAGACTTACTTCTCTCCCGCGGAAGTAAGCCTCACTTAGAAGCCGTCTACAACGAGTATAACTTCCATTTATCAATTACCATGCCAATGTCAGGAACTTTCTTCATAAACTTGAGTCTGCTGTACGTTCGGTTGATTGATGGCATTATTTCGACGGAAATTTATTTTCGAAATTCACACTGTTTCGGCAACACACCACTCACTTCACTTGAACGCCTATCCGTAAACCGGCTCCCATAGCTAAACACATTGCACCGCACACCATACAGTTATATCCCTTTTATTCTCTATTCCACTTCACGTGCACAGATATGTAATTTTCCGCTTGCATCTTACTCCTTTAATTTGGAACATTGACCTAATATAACCTAAATACAGCCTTCAACATTTCGGTCATCATCTCAAAAATCAACTGTATCGAAATTACAATGCCAATTTATTTTTTTTTATTGTTAAGTTCAGCGAAATAACTAGTAAAACTATAAATAGCCACTAGTGGATTATTGCAACCAGTTAGCAGCTATTCAGAGTCTCCTACCAATTGGGTTTGCTTTGCACATGATTAGGAAACACGTGGGATTTAAAGTTGAAATTTTAAAATCCGTTACCTAGCCTAGTGCACTACTAGCAACCTCGTCTCTTGGCAGTCATTAGAAAAACTAAAATGCAGCATTAGCTATGCATTAGAACCTGAAATCAATTTCATGCTTTAGAGTTGAACTCAAAGACCCCCATTTGTTCAGATGATGAGGGCAAAGCTAATTTTACTGCAGCACAGATCAATTATTTTTTGCTTTCTGTAGTATTTAGGTGAATGTGCATAGTAGGCAGCATAAGATATGCTGTTGTTTTATTTTAAACGTACTGTGTGTCTTAGATAAAATTGTGGTTATGAAGTTGGTGTATACATTTGTATTTGGATGGTCCATCGGATATATGCATTTTGAATAAGATCTGGCCTTTGATGGGTGAAGCCGCTCGTCTATAAAGACAGTGACATATCGGCAACCTATTGCACATTTGCAGAGAGTTGACGATATGATAAATGAACCAGCGAAGGGGGACGAGAGTAGGATGAATGGTCCTGATGGCATTTTCCGTCAAGTGAGCTTGATCGATCATTGTATGTCTCTAGATTATATGTCGACAATCCCACCAACTGCACACGATTGCTCTTTCATATATACATTCTAACCTTCTTTATACTAGAAGGTCTTGTGCTACATTAATGGACAACACTAAGATTGCATTCCTTTTTTAAAATCAAAATCATTTCGAAAGTTTATATGGTGACCACTTCCACATCCTGATAAAGTAACTCACTGTCTCTTAGTCAACGAATGGCTCTTGATCGATTAGGTAAAATTCCCACATATGGCACCTTCAGACAGCCACTACAGAGTTCATTTTCGAAGTCCTTGTTCGCAAATTTTAACAATTCCTCCATATGGTAAAGATCTTGCTACAAATAAAGTTTTTACAAGCAAGTATGTTACTACGGTTGTTCATTCGATATACTGAAATCTCGTATTTGATTCAAAAATGACAAAGATCGTCTGAATCGTTCAACGTATACATCTGTATATATATTATCCAATAGCTCTACATGTTAAGGCAGGTGCACATTCAATTTCACAGATTGAGTGAAAAAAAAACAATCTTAAATATTGGAAAAGCCACCACGATTAGTTCCTCTTCATCAAAATCAAAGAAAAAGGCCAAAAGTCACCTAAAAGCGGAAAAACTTTGCAAACGACAGTGAATTGATTTTGTGGTTTTCTATTAAATCATGGTTTTACCAAGATTTTTATTACCTTACTTTAGGGGGTTCTATTGTCAAATGTCATTTGACATTTTACAAATGATATAATTTAATTATTGTCCTTTTTTTTGAGACCACTTTTATTGTTATTACTTTGTTTTCCAATTTAAAGGAAGTGGAAGTTTTTGTACTCGTATTAAATCTTTTAATATTGATGTGCTAATGTGACATTAATAATAATTATTAACTTAAGTGTATTGTCACGTATCTGGGGTGCTATATATTATTTCTATAATAAATATATGTAATTGTTTGATAACAATTACAAATTTACGTTTTGCAAGAGGCACGAGGCTTTCATCAGAATGTCTCTTGAACGTCATTTATAATCAGCACATATAAAACGAACGATTTATAACTTTTGGAAATGACTTAGTTTTGAAAGCCATAAAATTAATTCCATTCGATAGACTAAATATAAATTTTTGGAAAAAAAAAACTTGTTAATAAATGAAGAATGATTCTAGGAACATGTTTCCTCATTTGAAAAAATGATTGAAAATTTCACTGCTTTCTGAACCAACACTTTCCTATCATCAAGAACCACTTCGTTGTCAATCGTGAAATGGATAAGCTTAATCTTATCGGCTCCCACTTAGAGACAGAAAACGCAACGGACCATCCAGATGTAAAGCTGAGGGCGTATCAAGAGAGTTGTTAAGGTTTCACAGCATAAACCGAAATCTAGACACTCTGCTTCATTTTTCTGATGAAGTAAGAGCAGACGAACTGACATTACAACACACGAACAACTATTTACTACACAACACAAGACGAACTGACAGACATATTCAGAAAATAAAGATCCTTCTGATCTTGCAAATTATAGGCCAATTAGATTCCTGCCTAATAATTGGGAAGATTTTTGAGGTGGCAAGTTCTCTCGCGAGCATCTGACAAACATCCGAGAGTAAAACTGTCACGAAAAATCTTCTCAAACACGAAAATTGCCCTTCGGATACGGCATTAAACAGTAGGTCCCTTCCATTTGTATAAAGAAAGGAGATAATTACTCGGAATCAATTTGGGTTCAAAAGAATCTTAACGCCAAGAGATATAAAGCTGCCTGTCTGGTGAATATTGAAAAGCCTTCGACACGGTTTAGATTGACGAGTTAATTTATAAACTTATCATATATGATTTCCCACATCACCTCATAACAGTGATAATCCCATTTTCTGATTACCGCTATCTGGAATATGAACTAGAAACAAGCAATAGTACACCATTGATTTTTCGCATTCGACGGAGAACTATCCAATAGTGTGCACATGATACGAACCACACAATTGGAATTAGTTAAGCTTAACACTGTTCTAACCTCCGTCCTAAACTCAGCATTCAATGAGTCTTGTCCTATCACAACAAGAAAGGTAGGCAATTGTTCGCCGTGGTGGAATGGCAAAAGTCAGCAACCTACGATGTGTAAGCAGGAGGAATTTTATCAAAGCCAAATCAACAAGGCTACCCATGAACTGGGAAATCAACAGAGGAAGTCTGAAAAATTTCGAAGCAGAAATTCGGAAAGTCGAACGCTGATCCTGACTTAATTTTTTGTCAGAATATTGACAATACGTTTCAATCCTCTAGATTACGCAAAATCCTTTCCAAAGCATCAACCGTACCGAATGTCCTCCTAAATTCCAATGGATCATGGGCAGAGTCTGATAAAGCATCGCTTAACCTGCTTATGGACACTAACATCCCCAACTGTAGGCTTATCCCTAGCGATGTCCCTGCTCTGGCAAACAGTCCTCGCCCACCGCCACCTCTTAAACTTATCAGCGAGGATAAACTGTAATGGGCGGTGACCATTTTCGAGGCTTTTTAAATCCCCAGAGTCGGACGCCATTTTTCCGGCACAAATTCAGGCGGCATTCAGCATAAAAGTGCATAACGTGTCCTGTATTGGAAATGTTGCCTGGAGCTAAGAAAAATGCCAGCCGCCTAGACCGAGGTACAAGTGGTCTTTATGCCTATAGCAGGCAAAACATTGCATACCGTCCCGAAAGACCTTTGACCAATCAGGTGATGCCTTTTCTTCTCAATATTCTGGAAAGAATTCTAGATTCAAAACATGCTTATCAAAAAGGTAAATCAGTTGAAACAGCCCTTCACTCTATCGTCCAACTCATCAAAAAATACATCTCAATCGAAGAATTCACATTAGTGTCCTTCCTAGACATTGAGGGAGCTTACAACGTTGAAACCAGTTCAATAACCAATCCCCTACGAAGATTCAACATCTGCATAACAACCTGCTTCTTTGTAGAGCATATGCTTGAAAGCAGGGTAATCACTCCATCCTTCGGAAGCAGAACTGTCAAACGACGTGCCATGCTGGAGAGGACTCCTAATCACAGGTACTCAATATAATTTTACACGGTTCTGCGTACATAATGATGATTGCAATATGCTTCTCTTAGCCTTTAGTGTTAATTGTACAACAAGTAACCAAAATATTCGAGACTATTTTAGACTGTATCGAGCAAATCCCTAACCCCTCATTTCGGCTCCAATTGTGATCCCACAGATTCCCGATATGAATGTTGAAACAAATTAGCCTAATAGGTATGTATATATGTAACTTCATTTCTTCTACGGTGGCGCTACAGTTCGGTGAACCTGGGCTTCCAATAACAATCCTCTCCAGTTAGCCCGATCTTGCGCACTCCAAGCCAGTTAAGGTCTCCTTGTAGTTGCGCGTCACGAGGCGAGGTCTTGCTCTACTGCGTTGTCCCTCCAGGTTAGATTCGAAGACTCCACGATGACTACAACTCACAGACGGCACCGTAACTGAATTTGTTGAATGCACTTTGAATGAATTTTCGTTCAATTGTAAGTGAAATCTTATTACAAGCGAATTCGTAAGAATCAAAATAACATATGTAGATATATTTAAGATTGTAGATTGTACATATGACTTATGTATAAATACTGCTACAAACGCAAACATCATTCAAAGAATCAATCTTGCCAAATGCTGTACTATTGAACTAAGAAAGCAATTGCATAGCAATGACCAAAGGCATTTATTAATAGTAGATAAGGACGCCTTTAGTTCCTTCGATACATTTTTTGCGCTTTCATGGATGGTGTGTCAAAATAAACAGCTTTATGCACTGTCCAGAGACATCAACTCTAATCAGAAGAGGTGACGACTAAGGTGACACGGAGAGTCTACAATTCCATCCCGGATGTTCAAAGCAGCAAAGGAAGTAATCATCATTGGTGGTGCACACAAATTAAAAAGAGACCCCCACGAACGACGTACCTCACATCTCAATAAGCATTTTAACTTATGTACATCCTAATTGCGGTGACTACCACAACAAAGAAGGGCCATGATCCCGCCTAAAACTCAATTTCATTTTCTTATTACAATTCCATTTAGGACAAACGCTGACACTCATATTTAAATAATAATCTAACAACTTGCCGAAGTGGATGAATAAATCGATAAAATAAATCCAATTGCTCAATTAATCCATATTCATCATTCAAATTTGGGTAGCAATAGTTCAAAATCAAAAATTCAACTCATAATAAATGAAAACACAACTAATTGGCCAAAACAACACACCATTCGGTCAATATTTTGAAGATAAGCATCCGCCTTCATTGTGAACCTTGTACTCGACCTTGGATTCCGCGCGATCTCAATGACTAATATACAACAGCACCACGTCATACTCAATTGTGTACTTTGCCAGCCACTACACTGAACGACTTATTAATAATAATTATTTTAAGTCTTCATTGTTGATGATGGCAGCATCGTACACACCACAATCGGGTGTTAAAAATGATAAAGAAAGACCAATAGAAGCAACAGCAGCAGCGCCTGAATGTGTCTAGTTGTTATGACTCCCACTCCCACTACGTATTTGTGATCACACCATGCGCAACAGACCGACAAAACCGAATAGATTTTCTGACCTTTAGCAATGATTTTCTTAACAAACTATTCTATACTACTATAAATAATGGAATTAAAATCGATTCAAGCCAAAAAAGCAAACCTTTTGTTGCCGCCGGAAGTTTCTCCACCAGTTTCCGGAAGAAAGAAAGTGAAATTAGAGTTTTCCTGTATAGTGTGTAAAGTTCTACTTCGTGTATCTTTTCCTCAAAATTAACAATTGCACCATTAGCTCGATCACACTTTCAAATTTCACTTTAATTGTGCGTTATTCAGCCGAAAAGGTTCGTTTTTAAGTATATTGGCAATTTGTTTTTAGTCAATTTGTTTAAACAATTTTAGTTGTTCTCTTTTGCGTTTTCTAATTTCTGATGTAAGTACATACGAATAGGTACGAGAAGAAAGTTAACCAACACTCATACTTTTTGACGTTTGACCAAATGTTTGTTTTCTTATTGTTGTTGGTTTTACACACTAGATCTCGGAGCGATGAAGCGCATGCTAAACACAAATCAGCTGTGGAACGAGGTGTACTTTTGTGTTATACTTGTAGTCGTCATAACTGTTATACAGCTGACAAGAGAATAATGTTTCGTTTACACTTTATTTACAGAAATCAATTTAAAAAAGTTGGTAAAATTTAAATCAAGACTATTATCGACCAACGATGGTCAACTGGATGCCTTTGTTCCACTCAATAAAGTCGTAAAGAGCACGAAATTCATTTTGAAACTTATACCGGAATATTTTGACGAAGAATACAATGTTTTTGTTCGAGCTGACCGGAAGGCTGATATTTTTCTTGGTAAGTTCGTATTGATTGTATGTACATAGTATGTCCGGAGTGAAAGCTATAGAGAGACTAACAGATGATAGTTGCTCTAGACAGCGCTTCTGCAAGTGATTTATTTTTAGTTTTACTGATAACGAGTTAGAATTATTTTTTTGATAACATTTTCACCCGATTTATTGGCGTAAGTCTATTGTACGTCACAGTATGCAGCAGCGGTACTCCATTCATCCGGGGAATGTTTTTTTTTTTTTTTTTTGCATAATTAGAATAATCTAAATGGAATTTGAACACTAAGCAGTTCTTGTAAATTTGTTTTCTTTCGAAATAATAGAAAATGTAAATCTGACAGAGAGTAAAAGTCAAGGCTTATTTACAAAGAATAAACAAAACAAATAGTTACGAAATCAAGTTTCACTGCCTACCAAGTCTGGAGGCTATATCAAGTAATTTACGACGCAGCAAACAGAGATCGATAGAAAACGAAAGAAAAAAAAACGTAAAGTCGTCCAACAGCTGTAGAGAATCTGCGTTTAATAATGGTCTGTTGTTAGAAGCATCACGAACGATTAAGGCAGAGGCATCATCTATGGGTCATAAGCATTATAAGAGCAATGACAACCTACACTAAAATTCAGACTCTTAGTAAGCATGATAGATGAATTGCAGATTGATATGCTGAGTGTCATAAAGAACAGAAAATGTCTTATAAACCGGATGGTATACGTAAAACGGTGTTTTGTAGAAACAATGTTCTCTATTTCCAAATAGACGTGATAAAGTTTCCAATCCTGCAAACATAGCCTTCACATGATACATATTTGAAATATGTACATACATATATCCTTCGACATCGATGTAAATCTTAGATGCCACGTTACCGAGGTAATGTGTTCGATTATACAGTGATACGTTCTTCGTTTAATTCCCAGCCATACACTTCGCAATCAAATGCATACTTGAGAACGAGTAATAGAAAACAAAAACCGAATAAAAATGTTCCTCCTTAGTGTGAGGAGTAAATAATGAAAGCTAACACTATCTGAATTTATAAGTTTGGAAACACTTTTATCAAAAGTTGTCTTAATCGGAAGAAAATGATAGCTGAGGATACGTCAGGCGTTCTTTTCAACAAACTTGTGTAGTAAAAATTCATTTGCTTGACATAAAATATCGCCCAATTTCTTAGAGACAACTCAGTCCCCGATTAACTTAAGACTCTCAAACCAAACTATTCCTAAGCCCAAATAATTCCCCGAATCTTAACCCAAATACCTTCCATTGTCATTATTGCTCTTTTACGAATTCACAGGCGACATGATAAGGCGTCTAGATTACGTGTACGTGAATGGAATGCACTATCCTCGAGGCGGCCGCGAACATATCATATCTACCCATGAAGACCTTCACTTTCCAGAGGAAACCACTGATCCAGATTCCGAGATATTTCCCATTATTCCGATAAGTGAAAGAAATAAAACTTCGATTCTACATGAAAAGCAAACAATTCCAAGCAGTGATGTCCTCAAACAAGGAATAACCAAAATTGACATGGGGATTCAGTCGCAGATACTTGTTGCACCTGGTATGATGGCCAGCTTACACTTCGAAGTGACTAACCTTCGAACAGAGCCGATATTCCATAACATTCAAGTGACTGATGAGCAGCGATTCCTAAGGACCCTATCACCACAGAGGTAACTAGAACTCTACTCTTAACCGAGCTACAATTTTCTTTCTTTTTTAGTGTTTTCCTGGCATCTGGTCAGATGGCAACTGTTACAGTGACAGTGCTAGTTCCTACCACAACGCCGCAGGGCACTAAGGACACGATCAAATTCATGTGTCAAGGAACTGGACAAACATCTCAGTCAGTCGAACTGAAAGTTATCACCAGCATTGATGCGGAGGTAAAATAAAGCCAAAGAATCTTATTAGAGTTCTAAGTCATTCTCTTATTAGGACACAACGCCTCCAAGTGTTTCCTGGCAGTTTGGTGGCAGATGCGAAAATGTACGGACAGATGTTGCAACATGTATGGAGAAATACTGGACTATGGAAATAGTGGCACAGGATTGGGAGACAGGATTACTTCGTCTGCAAGCTACACCCGCTGGCTTAATACATCGCAACACTTTCACAGTGGGAACCAATCAACCCCTTCGGGCTACATACACCGCTACTTGTTGCCAGCCAAAAGTGACATTGGTCGCCTTTGATATCGCAGGAAACCAAAAGACACACAACATAGACGTCCGTGATGTTGTTCTGTCGGAAGCCTCCATTGCGGCTATAGTCTTGGGTGTTCTGTTATTAATTTTGCTAATTGTCTTGATCGTTATACTCGCCGTATGGTGTTGCAGACGGAAAAGAGTATCACACGATCTGCCCACCTATAGATCGCATTCGGAAATTCGTTAAATTAAGAGACCTATCAAAAAAAAAAAAAAAACATGTAAATCAAGTAGAATAAGATAAATTTTAAGAGGAATGGTGAAGGGGATCCATGTCTTGCCAAATATATTAGAATTGTAAGTACATTGCTGTTGTGGTTCTTAGTTTCTACTACACCTCATTCCAATTGATAATAATCGTAACGATAACAAACTGGTGGTAGCATGCTGTGCTTTTACGTATTCGATAGCAACAAGTGGCGCCATAAAAACACGAATTTCGACTCACTTACCTCGACTACTGACAACCGGTACAGGATGAATTATCGGCGGAGCTGCTGGTAGCAAGAGCGGTTTATTTTGGAAATCATCAAAAGTCAAGCCAGTCACTGAGGCACTCAAAAGCGGATTCTTAACGATTCGCGCGGACGCTGATGTTACTGCCACTGAGGACGACGTGTCACCTTTCGATCTCTCTGACATGCTTTCAACTTAGAATTGATCACCTAAATGAAGTTTAACTTCAGTTGAACACAAGTCTATGTTACGATTAACTATCTTAAATTTTATCGCATTGAATATTATCACTGGTAGTAGAGATATTAACGATAAATACTTCGAATTCCAGAAAAAAATAGCACTCAGCGATAGAGTGAACTTCGGATGAAAATATATATTTGTACCTTGTCACTTTGACAGTTGAAAAGTGACAGGTTTTGGTTTTAATGTCAGGGTTGTTTTGAATTAACGAGAAAAGTGTTATACGTCGGTTAGTGGGTGGGTAGGTATGTACGTAAAGACGAATGTACAAGGTCAGTAATAACGTATATATGTACGTAGATATATCCTGATCTGGTTTAATCTGGTTCACCGGATACAACAACAAAAACTCGATATTTATAGTGGGAACTTGTCTCACTGTCTTTCAAGTTGAAGACGATGCTATTAACATTTGCGATAGGTTAAAGCTGCGAATAGATACTAATGGAGTTGGAATACATCTTTTCTCAGATAGTCAGCAGTTTCGTTCAACTTAGTGTACTCCATGACATGCATGCTAGACATAACAGAGTAAAACTTGACCAGGTCCCTGGTCACCAAGGAATTGTAAGCAATGAATCTGCAGTAATATGTATGATTGGCTAAGAAGCTGCATTTATAAGACCAGAACCTCACTGGAGCGTCGACTGTACTGCAGTCACAGCGCCGTTCAATGACTGACATAAACTAGACAATTCATCAATATGTTATGATGTGTGAGACAATTCAAACGATAACCAAGCCTTTTAAATACAAGGAAATCCTTAATTTAGATAAGCAAACCATCAGCTGGTGGGATAGTCCATTGTGGCCAGAGGTATCACCTTAATAAATTAGATCGGTGCTCAGAGACAGAATCTCGATTCTAATTGGAAGATGATGAATCATCCAAACATATTCTGTGTGAATGGCCGTCACAATATTAGTTAAGGAGACGTATCTTCCACAAAGAAGTACTCTGCTATTAACGACATACTACTCTTTTGATACAATAAATACGTTACGGTCCTATCCCGACCATATAGGCATGGGTTCAACAACAAAATCTAAGGATTTACGAATAAATCGATTGCATAAACTGGAAGCATGCTGTGTCGAATACCTTACGATTACACCTGACCAGGATTTAGAAATTTACTGAAAGACAATGTGTATACCCGAGCAGCGTTTATTGAAAGACTTTCAACCACCTCCCGATAAAAAACTTAGAAAGGCTAAATGAAAAGAAGGAAGCATTTCTTGGTCGCTCAGGGCGAAACGAAATGATTATTCGGACAATCAGTTGAGGAATGTTTTTTACTTACTTTCTTACTTAGGTGGCGCTATAGTTCGGAGTGAACCTGGGCCTCCAATAACAATCCTCTCCAGTTAGCCCGGTCCGATTGAGTAGGGCCTTACTACTCAATTGCCTTCTCAGCTCAAAGAAACAGCGATTGGCAAGAGTTGTTCTTCGTTTTATTTCTGCTGAGGTGTTGTTTTCAGAATTGATAGCAGAGTCAAGCTAGACAAAGTCCCTTACTACCTCAAAGTCATAGCTGTCTATTGTGACATTCTGTCCAATTCGTCGATGTTGTGTGTCCCTTCTTGTTGACAGCATATACTACGTTTTACCCTCGTTTTACATCTACCAAACTTTAAACATCAGCTTATCAAATGAGATCTTAGAGGAAATTTATGAAAGACTGGTCTTTGATTTATTTTTCCTTTTTTTTAAAGAAATTAAAAATTAGTAATGAATAAACGGTAATTTAAAATTAAAATGTAAGTAAAACTGTTAAAAATTATTTAAGAACAAATATAATTGTCACTGATCAGCCTGAACGCAAAAGAAATTTCAAAATGTCAACACCACCGACAAATTGACATTTCCTCTTCAGGGTTTTTTTTAGGTTAAATTTTGTTTTGGCGGAACTGCCGGAAAGCTGCAAATTGGTTTAGAATACGGAAACTTCTTAATTTACTTTTATCCGTTGAATTAATATTTTGTGTTCAACAAAATGGAAAACTTTGCGTTAAGTTATCGTGAAGTTATACCAGATTTATCAACTGAAGATGACTGGAATGAGATCACACTAAACACAGGTAGTACAACATCTCTACTATTTCTGAATTTCCTAACAAATTTTGTAAATATAGGTGGTACTCAGAGCACGCTTCAAGACATAAAAGTAGCAGAGAAAGCCGGTGGATATTGCTACAAGAACGCTGCCCAGAATCATATCCGCAACAGATTTATATACTGGTTAGTTAAATTTTAAAATACTCTTACCTCAGCGGTTTAAGCATCTACTCTGATCTTTGTTTAGGAGAACATACCAGGATATTCTGGAGCTATCCGAAATAAGCCTTGACTTCAATTTGTACCAGAGCAATGTCCGCTATAAGTTTACCGATTCACCTGTCCTCTCATTAACTATAACGGAGCAAGAAGATTCTATCATAATTCTTGTCACAACAGTCTGCAGTTTGCATCGAATTAAGTTTTCTCATCCCGATACCTTGGCTGGACGACATGAGATCGCTGATACCCAATCGTTTTCTATATTTCGTGATGCTAGCACTAACTCAGCCAGAGACCCCTCTACGTTCTATGTAATTGGACAAAATACCTCATCTAGTGAGTAGATTCATTTGAAAGTGTCCAATTTGAATTTTAACTAACTTGTAGGTAACCCAGTCCCACACTCTGCTGCTAGTTTTTTGTCGCCTAATGGTGAGGAGGCATACTTTGCTCTGGCTTATCAGAGTCAACTGACGTTGTACTTGATGAACTGTCACTCAGGGCAGACTGTAGTCCATGTGCTAAAGGAGCATCACATAATGCCCAGACTTTTTTCGAACTTGAAAGGGGCATTGATGTAAGTAGGAGTGTATGTAAAGTGCTCCCCTAATAATTGTTGTTATTTCAGTGGAAAATCAAACTCTTCTGATGCTGAATATGCCACTTCTCTAGTTTTTACTCACATCAACGGGCACATCTTCCTTGTGGCCCTCTATCGAGATGATCACCTGCGTATGTGGTCAACATCATCCATCCAAAATGTCTGTTCTATTAGTTGTGTTCGTGAAGGTGCAGAGTCACGAATGCAAGGTCGTAAGTAAATCTATATCGACTACTTCAACAACGCCTAGTAACGCTTTCCTCACAGCACAAACGAACGCTCTTCGTAAAATCAACGATACAACTCTGTGTGCTTTTCTCTCACACTCAATGGGATCGGAGTTTGTTTGCATAGAAATCAATTCCGATGGAGCATCCAATCACTATCTGACCAGAAAGAAAATCATTTCTGCTCCTCAATCGGATTTGGCGGACTTCGACGCATCTGAGTCAAGAATCTGGGCGCTTTGGTGCAACGCAGAAGGTAAGCGTTGGTTTAAAAAATCGATTTCAAGGTTAACATGTACTTTTCCAGGTGAGTTCAGTATATCAAACTTTTGCCTTCAACGTGGAACAGGCATCAATTGGGTGTCGGCTGCAATGGAACCTCCTCCAGATCGTTACTGTGTAGGCGTCGAACAAGGCATGGATCCCCGTGAGGCGTATTGTTCATATATTTTCAGGAAATTCGAGAGACCAGTCATTTCCAAAGCCCTCTTCGTAAGATATTACCCAGACAGCATGCTTCCTTATAACACACTTTTGTTTTTTTTTTTAGATGTTCCGTCGCTCGAGTGTACGATTTGACTCGAAGCTATCCATTGTAGCTCTTAAGGAGCAAGTTTGTCAAGCTGTCGAGGATGAAATACAGAATGAAGTCAAGGACTTCGATATTAGTGATGACGAGTATCTAGAAATCTCAACACGTTTGTGGGAGCGTTTCTATTCTTGTTGTGAACAATACCACATCAAGGCATGCCAGCCAATAGGTCTATTAATACTCGATCCCATTGACGCGCTGTGCATAGTAAAGAAAAACACGTTTTCTATGCTGAGACCATGTGAAACACTCGAACACCTGATGGTCTCTGGCGAGAATGTAGAAATGGAAAATGTTATTTCAGTTCATTTCGCTGGAAACGAACAAGTCGGGGAGGATTTGGTGAATCTAGTGGCGATATTGGCACAGCTAGAGCAATGGCTTCCGGAAGATGTGAAGATGGATTTGGATAAGAAATTGTATCAGTTAGAGATGCCAAATGTTCTTATTGCGAAGCTGGTGGATGAAATATTAGCTGGAGATCAGGATAAGAACGTAAGTGCCGGTTGTTTGTGCTAAACTTTTCGTGTGCAATAGATTTCGGTATTTGGAAACATTACAGATATTGCCAAGCAATTTCATAGTCACCATTCGTCAGAAAATTCAAGCTATTAGCGATCTAAGAACTCCGATGGCCTTGCTTTTGGATAACCTTCGGATGGACAATGGCAGTCCAGAAAGTATGCAGACCCATGCAGGTATGAACTTTGAACAAACGTCAACTGTTTGATTTGTAGATAATTATTGTCCTGGTTTCTCCTTTGGTATTTGCTTTTACACATTTTTTTTTTATACAAAGTTCCAGCGCTTTTGACTCAGAATAACTTTATTTGTTAATTTATTTAGGTTAGGCTTACGAGATGCAGCAACACTTAGTCTATTATAATTCCATTGTGATAACACAAGGATCTAGGATCTCCAAAAAATATCGGCAAAACTTGCCTGAACTTGTAATAAAGCGTTGGTGGCGACCATTGTTTACGTTAGCCAGTTCCCCAAGGTTGTCAAAAAAGAAGGGTGCTAGCCTATTAGCACATTATATTGTGTGTCTAGATCTGTTGAGGCTTGGGCATTCGCAGAGGAAATGTATTGAGTCTTCCACTACCTCTGTGTCGTCACAGCCTCTGCATAGGTCTTTGATTCCCATTATTCTAAGGTGGACCGCCATTGAGTTGTGGTGGAGAGTCAGCTGTGGTCTGTTTAACAAAAGAAGTTCTCTAGTATATGTATTGGGTCCAAAGTTTTCTAGAGACGCGGCTCAAAGTGAGTGTACTCCACCTTACGTTGGCAATGTAGTAAAAGTCCGAAGTAATTTTGGACCTGAGAAGACTGATGGGCATTAGGACCGACTGTTATGCTTGTAGATCATTTGATTCTGAGCCTTTTCTAGTTAGCTCATTGGCTATTTCATACCCATATGAGACGGAATCCAGCAGAGCGTGATGTTGTACCTCGAGCTGAGGGCTTTAAGTTCCTCTTTACATCTCTTGACCATGTTTCTATATTTCTTTCAAAAAGTGCTGTCTCCTCGTGGGCCCATTGCTCGTCGGTTAGTTTGACCTCCGGGTTGTTTGCATCAGAGACTGCAACTTGGAAGTGTTTCATAGCAGTATTTGCTATGGAGGCGGCGGACTGGAATTCCTTGGTTCTTCCTCTCAGTTGTTGGCGGGCTAGTTGAGTCGTCGTGTTTACATCGTTTGGTATTGCCATCCGTCTCAGTTGGTTTTTTAACTATTTGAGCGGTTTTTGGGTTCTTCCATGATCCTGATCTTGAGCCTTCGCTCTCTACTCTTCGGGTCTTTTATAAAAGGCTTTCCTGAAAAGGGGTACTCTTGTCTATTTTTAGGGCTTTTTAGTGAGTTGGCTTGTAAGTTTGCGGAGGGCCATCTCCGCAGCAACGAGGAGAAGTCATGCTCGTGCAATACGGGGTCTTGTCGTGCAGATTTAGGCTTTCCACGTCCTTGGCCGCAAACTTGTGTATGGTTCTCTTGGCGTTTTCCAGTTCCTGCGGTATGGAGCGGGCTTTTTATTTTGTACCACTGTCAGCATGGCTGACCTAGCGATGTTCGATTTACCCGACGTAGTGGGGTTGTTTTCCTGATGGTGCCAGGACCTTGGTAGCGCTTTGCAAGTGGACGTTGTCATTTTAGGCCGTTTATCTGGGTGTGACACCTTGATCCGGCACAAAAGAAAAGAAAGAGTGGGGTTTAAGGCAGGAGGGAGTCAGGGGATAGGTTGGGTAAGAGTATGGGGAGTTTATGACTGGAGAGGATTATTTTTAGTTTCGGTCTCCAGTAACTCCCGAGAGTGAAGAAGATACCACTACGAGCTGTCTCCAGTACTTATTAATTCGTTATTAATTCTCTTTATTTACTAAACATTTGTATCCCCTCTAGGTATCACACAATCATCGCGCTTCTTGCTGTCAATCGGTGGTCTCTTTGGCAGTCATATTGGTATATCCCTACTTTCGGAGTCTGTGCGTCAGATGTCTTTAATAAGGTACGATGAAATGTCTTTTGGTTTTTCAAATATAACGTCTTCTAATGCACCGTCCTTTTCAGTTTTGCTCTGTGCCGTAATCTTCTTATCCTGCAACAGATTCTAATCGATACCTATTCACTGTCGTGTGATATTCTGGAAACGATTCGTTCTAAATTTATGCCCGATACAGTCATTTTCTTGCAGTCATACTACGTCATGGTTTGGATTTGTGAAACTCCTGTAAACTTGGTCGCATGTTCCACACTGTAAGAATTTTTGTTCTTTTCCAAAGATGTCATTTAATTTGTCCACTCTCATTCCAGCGACAGTAGCATTCAGCGGCTAAACATGTTACAATTCACCAACGGAGCACCTAAGATTTACTTGAATGGGGGTAAAAATCATTCTGCTCCTCTTTTGAGAATTTTCTTAAGCTCTAAGGGTCTCTACACCGCATTGGCTCTATATGGAGAAGGATGTAAGTCACTAGAGAGTCCGCAATGGCAACAAACATTGATACCTCTGGCTAGAATCATTAGTCAACTCATGTAAGTTTTGCCATTTAAAAATAGATTGTTTTTATATGGATCATTTACTTTCGTAGCTGGGCTGTTTCGTTTAACTTTACCTTTGGGGAGTGGTTATTCAGCACTTGTCAGCACATTATAGTCGAAGACTACGTTCGTCTACTCAACAGCTGGTGTGAATGGAATGTCTGCTCAAGTAGGGTTTTTTTCTTACAACGTCTAAAACTGTTCTAAAACTCGTCTTTTTTCTTTAGGACAATTCATTTTAGCAGTTTCGCTTTTGGATAACGGAGAAACTCATAAAGCTTATGATCTGTTCCTGCAATCCGCCAAGGGTGTCCTCACGGAGCAATTTATGAGTGAAAAAATATTGAAAAACAGTGAAGAGGGCCTATCACACAACCAAGCTATAGCGCAGTATTACTTAAAAGTAATTCAACTTTTCGAGCAGCACAACGCTTTGGATCACATCATTTCAATGGCGCAGGTTGCTATTGGTATTCTTGAGAAGAACGATCCTCAGTTGCCCATGTTCCAATCGATTGTATTTAACAATCATCTCATGTTAGAGCACTACGAAGAGGCATACCACTCGCTTATTTACAACGCAGAGTTGTCACGACGTAAAGACTGCCTAAGGCAGTTGGTGGTCACCCTCTTTAATAAAAAGCGTTTGGATCTACTCATGCATTTCCCTTACGTGGGGCTTCATGATGAATTCGAAAATATTGTAGAATCTAGAGCCAGATCGTTGGCTATCGATGACAACGAGATCTATGACTTCTTGTATGCATTCCATGTGAACAATGGTAACATGCGCAAAGCATCGTCGGTAATGTACGAGCAGGCAATGCGTTTGCAACTAGAGAGTGACTCAGTAGAGGCAATGAAAAAGCGTTGTTCTTGCCTCTTGGTTTGTATTAACTCGTTGTATCTGATTGATACGCGGTATAGGTGGATAGCGAAGCCCGTAATTGGTGATGATTATGCTAGCAGCCCATTAAACAATGAAAGCATGGAAGTCGATGAGGTAACCATGATCAGTTCATATGTATTAGAATTTTCTAATTGAATCGATTTTCAGGCAATTGGAAAGGAGCAAGTCGTTGTGCTGGAAATCAAGGACATTCGCAAAGAACTACTTCAAACCGAGTCACTAATCGTGCTGTCTGACCATCGGAAGGATATTGGCTCTTTTCTGCATGCCGGTCCGCAAGAACTGATTGTTATACTTGCGAATAGTGGCCTGTTTACTCCCGCCCTGAAACTGGCCAAAGGGTTTGGCAATAGTGTACTGCCAATATTTGATAGTCTCACAGCAGCGAGTGTACGCACAGCCGATGAAAATCCAAACGAAGCGTGGTCTTGGTTGCAGGAAAACGATTTAGCTGGTATGAAAGCTTAATGTAGAATTCTTTAAACAGATTATCCCTTCATGGAAGTATATTTCTTTTGTAGACCTTCCACACAGAAGTAGCGCATCGGACATGGCATGGGCATTGCTGCAAAAATTAGTTGAGGACAACGAGGAGGAAGATTCCACATTGATTCGGAAAAGTGTTGTCAACAAGTTACTTAGTTTGAACGCATTCGTTCCACAGTGGCTTTACTCAGCTTATAAAGTAAGTACAGATTGGACGAGAGCGAAGATTTTACAAATGAATGTGATGATCAGGAAGTGATAGATTCTTTGATTGTAATTCGGAAAAATAATGACCAATTTTCGTTGTGTGAAAGCGTTCATCAGACTATAAGTCTAGTTCTGAAATATTTACTTGTATAGATGATGCTTCTGCCGATGAACACTTAATGCCACAGTTCGTTATAATCTGCATGCGGTCTCAACTTAAAGTCTAATCCGTGTAAATGTTCGTTTTGTTTCATACTTACAGGCTGCCAACTCCTCCGAACTTCTTCGGCTGTTCGTCAATCACAATCGTCTACTGGAGGCAACTGATCTTTCTAAAGAAATCCTCTGGGCAATGCTTGGCGCAGGCAGTGAATACTTCGATTTTAAGCGACCAATAGCGGTAACTAATCGGGAGATGTGTTTACCATTGAA
Source organism: Xylota sylvarum (assembly GCA_905220385.1). Lineage (NCBI taxonomy): Eukaryota > Metazoa > Arthropoda > Insecta > Diptera > Syrphidae > Xylota > Xylota sylvarum. Next base: position 150,969,379 of record LR999957.1, on the reverse strand, counting down.
TTCCTTGGATCTACTGCTGCATGGACTCAAGCTCAATTCTAACATTGATGTGGAATATAAGCAAGCACACGTAGAATTGGAGGAACTCGTTCAGACTTACATCGAAACCGCTGTGCGTACATCAGAGAATAAAATCCAGATGGCCTATCAAATGGAAAGAGATCGTCAGATGCAGAGAATTTAAGTCCAAACAGTTGTTCATTATTATCTTTGAAATAAATTAGTTTTTTGTAGAAAAACATTTTTTTTTAATTTATTTTTACGGAAATAAAACAATTAACAGGGAAAACTAAAATTCGTCCATCATCAGTGAATCCGATATGAACCGTTTGTAAATGTTCATGAAATGCGCGACGAATGCTTCTAAGTGAAATATATGCTTTGAACCATTCTGCATGCGATGTTCGTAGAGTGTCGCATATTCAAGAGTTTTCGCCTTTAATGACATGTCACAGTTTTTCACAAGATTCTCCACAAGACCTTTGAAAATCATATCTGGGGGCACACCCTGTGCTAGTAGCTCGTACAGACGATCACGTATCTTTTCCAGTTTGGCTGGAGTTTGTTCTAGGATTATTTGATTCGCTGTCTCCTTTAGGAACACTTGCCAATCAAGGTCTACTATTTCCTGATTGGACGTGAAAGGATACTGTTGAACTTTTGCCGCCTCCAGCATTAGAATAGCTCGGCGAAGGTTTCTTTCGGATTTTTCAGAAATGCGATTTGCGAGCTCTGATGGTAGGCTAAGCCCTTCCTTTTTGCAAGTGCTCTGCAGAATAGTAACAATGGTGTCGTGTGGTGGAGCAGATACTCGAATTCCCAAACAACGACTACGTATAGCTGGAATGACGCGTGACGTGGAATTCACTGATAATATAATTCGACAAGTGGCTACATATTTCTCCATTGTACGACGAAGTGCGTGCTGAGCATCCTTTGTGAGTTCATCAACTTCAGAGAGAACAATTACTTTGAACTCTCGTTGACCATGCGGATCGATTTGGTGGGTCTGAGCAACTTGTTTGATAAGATCTATTACAACCACACGGTCGTATATGCCAGCATCTGAAGGATTTACTTCCAGATGGTAGTTACTACTAACAGTCATCACTTCAACTTTTCGATTAGATGGGGTTGTGAATGTCATAGTCTCGTTTCGTAAGCGCTCTACACCAGCACCGTATAGCTCTCGAAGGAGACACATAATGCGTGTTTTCTTTCCAGCACCTGACGGTCCGTAGAACATAAGATGAGGGAAATCTCCTTGCTGGCTAAGGTTCCTCAAGTGTTCTGCTTGATCCTAGTATATGAAAGGTCAGCATTGACAGATTTTGCATAAAAATTGAAGATAATTACTTTATGGTAGTCCAATTTGGATAACTCTCGAGGTCGGTATTTATCCACCCACAGAGACATGGTTTATATTGAAACAAAATCTAAAAGAATATCTTATAAACAAACCCGTTTTTTAAATAAATATTATTTCCCGCGTATTTGTAATCTTTTTGACAGCTTCTTGTGAAATGTCAAAACCAACGTACGGGTCTAAGTTCAGGCACTCAGCAAAAACTTTAGAGCACTCTTCACCTCTGCCATGTTGAATGACAGTACCTCAGAAGGCCGAAAAGAATTGTAGCGTATTTACCATAAATTAAGTATTAACTATTTACCATATATGTATTTTCCTTCTATTTTTTCGTATTATTTAAACCATCTGAAAGAAAACGAAACAAACACGTACGTTAGCAACCACGTATGTACATGATTCCAAAACAAAAACTTTGGAATCAATTACCATGGGATTAACATGTAGAAAACAAAACTAGAGTACAGATTCCAAGTATTGTAGTTTTGCTTGGACTTCACTAGAATATTTTGAAGTTAATCCGTGTGCCCATAGGTGTACGACATTGGCCGCGTTTATTCCATGCCAGTCCGGCGATTTTCTTCCTAAATAGTTACGGTATATACCTAATTATTTTGGGTCGCATTTCTCCACATTTCTGGAGTCGACAGAATGGCAGTGCTGTCTTCATGGCGACACCGGTATAAATATTGTAATTATTTGTCCATAAGTCATTTGTTATTGTTTTTTTTAAGCTAAATTTCACAAAATTTACGTCTAACAGCGCCAGATTAGCATGGCATAAGCACGGCCATTAACGGATAGTCTCGGATATAGAATAACAGCACCACTTGCAGTTAAACCTGTTTATGAACATGTCCATTGGATCGTTTATTATCTTTTAACGAACAAAGCTGTCTGATTTTAAACTGACATTTCATTTGGCATGTTTACGTTTTGGTTTGAACCACATTTTGAGGCAAACCAAAATAAGTTAATCGAAATTAATATTTTTGTTAAAATCGCATTAAAATGAATTTTATTTGTTTACCTGGTCAGCGGCTTTGTCTATCTGACGAAAACACAGTTGCAGGACAAGGAACATACGAGAGGCAGGGCTATATCTACTCAACACTGGCAGGAACAGTGCACATCAGAGAACAGGATAAGGTACAATTATAATTATAATAAATAAAAAAAAAGTACTATTCTAAAGAAGTATATAGTTTAAATTTGTTGAAGTGAAATGCGTTGGGAATCAAACAATAGTTCCAGTTACTGGGGATGTTGTAACGGCACGAGTTCAACAGGTAAACCAGAGATTCGCCAAATGTTCAATTATCTGCATAGGAGATCATATATTAGAAAGGAATTATAGGTAAGACACTAGCAAAGTATGTTAAAACTTGTACTTAACCTTTTGTACGTTCAGAGGACTTTTACGGAAGGAAGATGTGCGCGCGACTGAAAAAGATCGAGTTGAAATGTACAAATCATTCCGACCGGGTGACATAATTCTAGCCAGAGTGGTAAGATTGGTTATAGAGATGAAAACAAGTTGCACATTTTAATATCAAATTATTGCAGCTGCCACAGACTGAACTCTCCTGCTATCAATTAAGCACGGCTGAAAACGAACTCGGAGTAGTAGTTGCTTTGGCCAATGAAAGTGGACCTTATGGAGTGCCTATGGTACCAGTGAGTTGGACTGAAATGCAATGTCCCGACACGCTTGTAAAAGAACCACGTAAAGTAGCGAAAATTGTACCAGAGAGTGCATTAAAAACTGAAGAATGATAAATACATGAACCATAACGGAACACATTTTAAGTTTGTCGATGTTTATGATGATTTCTTTCAGATAACTCCGTCGCTGATAAGTTTTTTAAAGGTTGTTTATAGTAGTTACTGGAGCTGTGAAAGGTGAGCATTAGTTGTTTTTCATTTGGGTTAGTGACTGATGCAATCTAGGATGGTTCTGCAGTTTTCACCAATAAACCTATCCAAATTGAGCGATCCTAAAACCATAGTCTTGCTGAAGACCTTTACCAATTCAGGTGACTCCTCCTTTACAACGTTGTCCAAGTTTGGCACAACACTGATTGTTTTTTAACATCTATTCTTCCGACTTAATGAAGAAGAAACCAGTAATAGCTCTCATTTTTCTATTATTAATTGCTGGTTTTAAAATGCCGCTTCGTAGGCCGGTAAATACTCCTACCTGGGGTGGAATCGTCTAAGGTGATAGTTGATTGTTGACGATCACAATTATTACTTTTGCTCTCTCTATCAGCGTGATCATCACATTTTTGCGATTGTTTTTGTGTGACACCTATTTAGGTGTCACTTTCATATAAAGTCATTTCTGTTTTTACGACTAGTTTAGGAGATATCAAGGTTTAAAATTAATTAATTTTTTTCCCATGGGATTTCTCATAGCATATGTATATTTTTTTATTTTTTGCCGTGGATCCGAATTTTTTTGCATAGTCTTAGGAGTTTTTGTCTCTATCACTGACAAAAAAACAGCTGTGCTGCCAAGTTTTAAGTAATTCTTTGCGATCGCTTTACGGAGAGCTAACAAAGTGTGATCATCAACTTTGACTATCAAAAGGGTGACTATCAACTATCACCTTAGAGGATTCCACCCCTGGTTACGTGTCCAAGGTAGTCCAACGACTCTACAGCTTTTTGATGGTTCTCGTTGGCGATAGACTTTTTTATGGAGCTAAGGAATTTTCACGAAGGGAGAGTCTGTGATATACATATGTAACGCTGAGCGAATTAATCTGCCCGTTCGTTGCTTGAGACATCCATAGACCCTGGCACCCAGTATTGGCTGTAGATATCATATTAAGATAGCGCCTGCAGATCCTCACTAGTTTTGATTTAATTAATGTACATACAGTCCAGTGGCTTAATGGTCGCTTGATTATCAGCGTATAGAGTTATTGAAGACCGTGTCTCAGTGCGAACAATGTTGCCTTCGAATATGGTTTTTGAGGCTTTTAAGATGGCTGAGGTCTCGGAAAACACAGCCGTTATTTGTTCTAATGGAGTGGTTGATCCCTAGAGGTTCGTAGTAAACCTCAATTCTCGTACCGAAGTTGATTTTGGAACCGTCAGTACGTGTACTGCCCAACGTAAAAACCCTATTCTTCCCCATACTAACCTTAAGAATGTTTCCCGTTACCATACTTACTTACTTAGGTGGCGCTAAAGTTCGGAGTGAACCTGAGCCTCCACTAACAAGCCTCTCCAGTTGCGTACTCAAAGTTTGTTGAGGTCCCCTTCTACTTGTCGGCACCACCTTAAGCTCTTCATCTACTGCGTTGTCCCTCTGGGTTAGCTTCGAAGACTCTATGCTCTACATGTCCTAGTCATCTAATGCGACTACTGCCCATTTTTTTTTACTAAGTCGATGTCGCCATACAGGTCGTATAGTTCGTCGCTGAACCTCCTCCTCAAAAGCCCATCACCGCAAACGAGACCGTAAATTTTACGAAGAATCTTTCTCTCGAAGCGACCGAGGATATCTTCACCCGCTTTCGATAGAGTCCAAGCTTCAGCGCCATAAAACAGGACTGGGATGATCAAGGTCATGCATACACAGAATCTCTTAATTGGTCTTACTACTCAATTACCTTCTCAGTCCAAAGAAACAGCGATTGGCAAGAGTTATTCTTCATTTAATATCTGCTGAGATGTAGTTGTTAGAGTTTATAGTAGAGCAGAGGTAGACAAAGTCCCTACAACCTGAAAGTTATAGCTGTCGTTTGTGATGTTCGTCGATGTTGTGCACTCTACTACGAGGATGCCTTCTTCATCTCTACAGGTTTCGGCACGCGTCTTGTTGCCTTGGCACGTTTTTTTTTACCTGTTGGGGAAATTTTCGTACATTATTCTTGGAGTATAATCTTTCAATATCTTCGAACGCGCGCTTCTCATGTTCCTTTTTATTCTTTCGGAGAAGCCGATGTTCTTTCCGGCTTTTACTCGTAGAGCTTGCGAGTAAAAGCCGGTCCGCTCTCGTCCTTCTTTGCAGCGCCGCTTCGTCCTTGTCTTCTGTGGGCGCATATAAGGCTTATGCGAATTTAGCCTTGATGGGGATTGTCATAAGTCGTTCGATCACGTGTCGAACAACTCGCCGTTTGGTGTGACGCATACGTAAGTAAAACCATCGATTTATTAGGGCTTTTTTTATACATCAATCCATAGATACATACATACATAAAGATAGTAAGTTACATATGTATGGATAATATTTATTAGACACTTAATACATTTATATATTTAACTGTATTTAAATATTTGAATAAAGTGCAGGCCAGGAATGTAAACACTTTGGAACCTACAAAAAGGTTTTACGATTCTAATTCAATTGGCCTAGATGTTATACACTTTGATATATGTATCTAAAAAATACGCCTAGGATTCCGCAGTCAATTGAATTAAAAATCAATATTTTCCCAATTTGTATTCCCAATTTTGGTACTCGTGGATCTATGTATTATTATAGCAGCAACATACATACATTAAACAATTATATGTATGCCACTTGAATATGTGTATAAACTACAAATTTATACTTAACCCAATCGTATAATATTTGTGATTATATTTGTATTTATAGATTATGATTATGATAGACATTTATGAATAAATATTTATCGTGAGAGTAATATTTACAGGTCCTCTCAGCTGAATCCAACTACAATGCGCCATAATGTTTGTGTGTCCTGTCTATAAATGTAAGTATGTATGTATGTCTGCAGTGCAATTTTCATATCGAGTTGCTTTTAAAAAAATATCATTAAAATATTGTTGATTTAACTGGTAATTGTAAGGAGACAATGTTCTTTAACGAAATTTTCCACCAATGATGGCTCAAGTGTTTGTTTAGCCCTCTCAGTCAAGCCGGCCATTCGCTTGGGTTCGCCGTCGTCACGTTCAAATCTAATATAATCAATCCATACATCAACCTGGTTTTTACCAAAGTCTGTAACAATGTATTCGTGGCATTGTCTTAGTTTTTCAGAATCGGGCTTAAGCTAGAATCACATAAAAGAAAAAAACATTATTAATAACCTCGCATAATAAATTAACTGGTAAGCTGGGGTTCGAAATTTTTTGAAACATTCATCAGTGGATAAGATCCGAGAAGCTATTTCAGTGATGGGGAGCTTACAGTATGAGCACACACTGCATTAGTACTGAAGATCTGTGACTCGATCCGAGCAAAGGCAAGACAGTCACAAAGGAAATGATCAGAAGTATCGTCGTCATCATTACAAGCATCACCTAACACACTAAGGTGATGCCAATAAATTGTCTAGTCTTTTAAACACAGACACAGCAAGAATGCTGCTGATTTCTTACAAACGGTCGAGGTTTAGAAGGTCTTAGCTGACGCACTGTTTTCACTCTAAATGGAAATATCTTCAAATTTCACTGTAAAGGCTGTTTGTTGATGCCCAGTTACGTGGACCGCCGTCTGGTTGGTGTTTGAAGGTTCTTTTAAACATCTACACCCACAGGAGCAATATTCTCGACCGAAGGGTCGCTCTGGGGATGGACACTTCTACCACTGTTCCGTGTTGAAGCGGATGAATATATATATAAGTTTGTTTCAAGACATTTCACCTTACTTGCGCGCAAAAGTAGGGGACTCTAACCGACTTGAAATGCGCAAATGGAGGCACTTAGCCAAGGACCGAGTAAATTAGACTGGTTGGTTGGGGCACAGATTCACCTCGAACTTTAGCACCACCTAAGTTGCTGCCACATGATCAGGGAATCCACGACGAACGTTATTAAAAACATGAACACAATTATTCCGCATTCTTGAAGAATATACCGAGCCATGGTTTGTCTACCTGTAATCTGCTTCTGTTTACTTCACAAATATCAAATTCGCAATGAGTTAACACATGTCATATGCAGAGACTACTTCCGGCATGGTGATTACTTTTGTACAAACAAATTTTTTATTTAAAAAATTATTTGACGCGACAGGTCCATGGACCCAGGGCCTAGCTTCTCGCCATTCGTCTAGTGCGTGTTATATTTTTTACACGAATGAAAGGTGCCTGCTATTTAGTGCCGTTTTTTATTTGTGAAACTTTATGCTGACAATTATACTCTCGGATGTTTGTCAGACACTCGCGTGAAGTGGGGCCGTGAAAGATATTTTAGGTATTGTCTGGAGATTGAACTCCTCGCTCCGTAGTTACTTAGCGTCCACTTACTTTTGTATCATCTGCTATTAATTAGAAAACAGTGAATACAATCGGAATCGATTGAAAATTACGGACATAATCCGAATGTTCTATTCAAGTATGAATGTAAAAGTATTTTCTTTAATAAAATGAAGACTTTCCAAAGACAGGTTACTGTTTGATGTAGTAACTCGCTCATTTTAAATATATTTTAAAGGATAGATGAATGTTCAGAAGAGACAAATTTCCGATGAGATTTGATAAAATAACAAAAAAAAAATACAAATTTTTGGCGCGACAGCTTCTAGCCTAGCTTCTCACAACCACTCGTGCTGTGCGTGTTATATTCTTCACACGAATGGAAGGGGCCTACTGTTTAATGCCAGTTTTTTGTTTTGAGAACCTTTTTTATGACAGTTTTACTCTCGGATGTTTGTCAGACGCTCGATAAAATAACAAACATCAACACAATTCTTGCCCCACTGTAATCTTCAATAAAAATTAGTTCAATTTAACATCCTATTACTTACCGCTTGAGCTTCCAAAGCAGTCATCCTCTGATGTAATTCCAAACATGGTGGTGGTAGTTTGATTAATTCATGATACAACTTGCGTGTAGCATTAAATGTTTGATTCACAACTGACCACTCCAAGTATTGTGCCCGGAAACTTCCAAATATCGGTTCGGGGCGTTCGCATGCCTCTTTAAAAATTTCTTTCAACCGATCGAACTGATCGTCGTAACGTGTCTGATAGTATTGTAAAGTGATCTTCCATAATGGAAAAGATGCGACACCAAGCTGACGAGAAGCCCGTCGAAAGATTTCGTAGACCTTGACCTGATTATCTTCCATTACATGGTATGTCAACCGTTGTTCCCACAATTTCAAAGTGCCATAGAGACTTGTTGCTTCGGTCATCACGCTAATAACATATTCTTTGTTAGCCTTGGTCTCCATTAAAAGGTTAATGTATGCATGATAATGGTCCTCACTCATGCAATTCTGTTCATGAGCACTTCTGAAGGCTAGAGCCAACTTCTTGCGTTTTAACACCTGCTGGGTCGATAAATCAGTATTCAAATCCAACATTGCGTTGATGAACAGGGTCCACATTAATTGAGTTTTAAGCTAAATAAATAAAACATCAAGTTGTTAATAAATTTAAGAAATAATACGTCCACACTTACTGTTTGTGTTGCAGTTTGATAAATGCTAAAGCACATCTCAATACGTCTCTTTAGAGTTGGTTGCCTGACTTTTGCGATATCACCGTTAGCCGTTCCATCGTCCGGTTCTGTGTCAGTTATGCGTGTATTAAAGTGTTCCGTCATGCTAGCGCCTTTCAATTCTCGCTGTGCCAATAAATCCCAAACTCTTTCTTCTCGGGCATATAGCTCCATCATGTCATTGATAATAATCTTTTGCAGTGGTTTAGTAAACACGTTAAACTTTGGGTCGTCACATTGTTTAAGCAAATTGATAAGAAAACTGACGTGACAAATTTTCTTTTTAGCCGTGTTGTATATGGCAATGACACGCTCTAAGCTGGCATCTTGAAATTCTTTAGATTGTCCAGCGGTTTCTGTCATAAGGATGTTAAAGAATGCAGTGTATAACAATTCACACTCTGGGTGACGTTGTAGACCACGGAAAAATATATTCTTTACTCTATCCATACAGTTACCTTGGGAGTGGAACCATAAAGCAGCATTGATCCACACAGATGGTTTTTCGTTTTGTTTCTAAAATACATAAACAAAAATAATAGATGAGTTTAGCTAAGGACAACTAAGCTAAATAAAGATAGATGTTAAAAAATGGAAATACATTTGGCGTACGATGTTGGTCCTAAGTACGTTTAAAGTCTGTGGCTTATTGTCATAGAGTATGGACTTGACATATTCCCAAAGAAAGAAGTTCAGATGCGATAAATCACATGGAGGAGTTCCATTTCTGGATATAACACGGTCACCAAAATTCGAGTTCAGATTGATTGGCCAGTTGTATGACCTGTGGCGTAGTCGTCTTATGGATTTTACATGTGCTCCAAGCCATCATCTTCCAATTTACCGCAAATATAGTCAGTATAACATGGTAGCTGTAGAGATCTCCATTCACTGTGACTGCTGCTGGCATCATTAAAGAAGAAATATGTGTCATTCAACCCTCTAGCTTGAAACCCGCACCAAACTGTCAATTTTTGTGGGTGGAATGGCATTTTGTCCCCCACGGCGCTATTACCGAAGCTGTTGAGCCATAAAATGGGTTTCATCGATTAAAATCGTTTGTCGCAACCAAAAAAGAAATTGAATAATTTGCAAGCGTTGTTGAAGCGCGTACTTTTTCATGATTAAATACAAAGTATTTATGCTAAGCTTAAGGAATCTAAGATGTATGAGCATGTATAAACTGATATTTCGCCTGAGAAGTCAAAGTTTGATGTTAGCAGCGTTGTCCATAAGTATTGCGTTTTAATGTCCAACACAGACAGAGTAGTGCAAACAAATGCTTACCAATGAGAGCACACCAAGTGCGGCGTGTATTCACTATACAACAACATTGCTAAATTCTCCGCTTTGCATTCGTGATAGCGGATATGTACATATGTATGGATGGATGTATGTGTGTACATGTACATAAATATGTATAAATGTGTGTACATGCGTATATGTGCACATAAATACCGCATTTTAAAAGGCGTAGTAAATTTATGAAATGAATACCACCCTCATTTAATCTGTAACAATGGAACAAAACGCTTTGGCTGGGGAGTTTCTAAGCAACCGTGCCTATGCCTACGCTTACAAAAAGGAAAAGGTTTTCAATACCCAATAAGCCATATAACGAATGACGCCAACAACTATCCGAATGAAATCAATATTATGCCAGTTCCAGAAACAAGCTCTTTACAGGCGGGTTAATTCTAGATTTAAAAATACTTATGAAAATCACACGTGAGTGTTATTCGTTGAACATGCAATTAGATATACAGACAAATATGTATGTATATGCATGGACCATTTTTTTTTTTTTATTTTGCGCACAGCTGGAGTTTTGGATGAGTGGTTATGATTTAATTCCAGGAATTTTCATCTGCATTGACGTATTTATTCTTCTATGAAAGATGGCTTGGGTGGGGATTATATTCTACATACACAATTGTCAGAAACAACATATGTAGGTAAAAGTTCATGGACACAAACGTGTTGTTCGTTTTTAGCAAAAAAAAAAAAAACAATAATAAGATGCATTTATTATGTGATATTATTGCGTAATATCAATGCGTCCCATACTCAATAGAAAATGTATGGGTTAACGAAGAAGACACAAATACACCTCCCGATCTCAGTTGCAGTTTTTCACAGAACGTGATTTAAGGCGAAACTAGTATGGGACTGCCTTCAACTACTTATTTCATTAGCCAGCACCAACAGAGTTCATCTCATTAGGCATCGACATTCATGATGCCAAGACCATTCTGTAGCTTACCCATCACCACTGTGAAATGCTGCATTAAATACTGCCTGAAAAACAAAGCTTATCATTGCTGAACGAAAGCTGAAGGTAACAGACAAGTCAAAATGGTTATGCCAAAGAAAGAGACCTCAACAAACTTGGAGTGTGTAACTGGACTTACCTAAGGACCGGGCTAACTGAAGAAGCTTGTTAGTGAAGCCCTAGGTTCACGAGCCTTTTTCTCGGGTTATCGCAAAAGTTCAAAGTACTTACTCTCAACGATGTTATTGTAATTTATTTGGTTCACGAATGCAATTAGATTGGATGGCTTACTCGTGCTGCAGCGCCACCTAAGTAATCAAGTAAGGATTCCTCACTGAACACTGTAAAGTCAAAAAACACCTCATGACTATGGAAATAGCCCAAGATAACACTTGCAGAATGTGCAACGAGAACGAAGAATCAGCAGTACACGTTTTATGTCACTGTAAATGTTTAATCAGATCGTTATCGTCATTTAGGTAAATTCTGCCTAGAGGCAGGGAATATATCTGCAAGCTCATTCAAAGATTTACTTGGATTTATTACTAACCCGGGTAACATAAGCGAGCTCTAATTGGAGGAAATCAAAATAGGTCCATCTCCCATGCTCCCACCTCACACATATAATCTAAACGAGAAATGCGAGAAAGCTGTGCAAACAGCTGCGTCAACTCAGAGGCGATAGCGGGATTGTAGGGTTTTTCTTTGGTTCGGTTAATTTACGATTTCTTCTCTGTCCCGCGTATGTTATATCGAAGGAGAATATAGTGTCAATAGCAAAGCTGTTGGGAAATATATAAAAAAAAAAAACATACAGAAAAGCTACAAGGGTAATTCGTCCTGTGCGCTCAACGGATAATATTAATCAATACCATGCCAGTTCCAGAAACAAGCTGTGTACAGACGAATTAATTCTAAATTTAAAAATACTTTTGAAAATCACACGTAATTACACGTGAGTGTACCTCGTTGGACATGAAATTAGATATACAGACAAATGCAACCACCGGACAACTCCCACGGCGGTGCTTGAAACAATGCTGCATATCCTTTATAGGAGAGAGGTTGCAATTGGCGCTACGGCTGAGGGAGTCATCCCTATGGTATCCCAGCGAGCAAGGACAAGCCACTATCCTTAACCCTGTACAGAGAGTTTCCAATACCTTGGGAGTATTGTCTCAACTGATGGCGGAACCGAACTGGATATAGCCAGCCGGATAGGGAAAGCAAAATCTGCGTTTGGGATGCTATCCACAATTTGGCGTAGTAATGCAATTAGCTTAAACACCAAGCTACGACTGTTCCGTTCCGTGCTGCTATATGGATGTGGTACCTGGAGAGTGACCGCTACTATCACGAGGAAGCTGCAAACGTTTGTTAATAGGTGCCTACGCAACATGTTAAGGATTTTCTGGCCAAACCGTATCTCTAACGAACAGCTTTATCAGAGAACGGGTCATGAAGCTGTAGGCACAACCATACAACGACGAAAGTGGCAGTGGATTGGTCACACTCTCCGAAAAGGTGACAGGTCCATAGCTAACCACGCGATGCAATGGAACCCGCTTACTCAGGATGGCAGAATACGCGGCGGTCCCAGAAGTACATGGCGCAGAACAGTCGAGAAGGAAGCACGGCAATTGGGAAAGAGTTGGGGAGAGCTGAGGCACATTGCCAGAAACCGCACACGATGGCGCGTAAGCGTTGTAGAGGCCCTAGGACCCACAAGGGGATACAGGACATAAGTAAAAAAGTAACCCTGTACATGTAAAAATAGAAGGCATGGACTACGTAATCCCGTTCTCCAGAAATGATCATCGATGTGTTGATGTTGAGCGGCTTTCTCCATGCCGATCAATGGGTAGAATACACATAATACTACACATGTCTTTTCAACCGACAAAATTGGGCAAAGACCTTGCAGATATGACCACAGTTGAGCAGACGTAGGACAAGCAGTCTGCTTCTCATCAGCAGACCACGTATAGGTATCCTGGTCGGACTATTGAAGGGCCAAGGTGCGTTAGGATGGTATGCCCTTAGTCTTGGAATCCCGGTCTACGAATTCTACCGCAGATGTATGGATGAAAAGGAGAAATAATCACAATTTTACCTTTTCTGCAGCTGACCTGCGTTATCCTCATCAAGAAAGCAGATTCTGCGAAAATACTTCGACACTTGATACTTGAAGATATTTCCGATTCGAATATCAATAAAATCTGGATGCTCGTTCAAAAATCAAAATGGTTCCAAAAGTAACAGAAGTGACCGGCTCGATTGGTAACACAATAGATCTTTTCTAGTTCAAGTGTATCCTATCGTAAACGGATAGCCACCTAATCCTAGCAATAGAAAAATGCTATACGATTTTAGAGGTTTCGATTTAAAATCTATTTAACAAAAAAATTAAACTCATGTGCAACAAGTAATTATCCGGTATTTAGTATTTGATACTCGAAATGAGTATCAGTACCGAATACTACTGAAAATAAGTATTCGATACTGATTACTTATTACTGAAAAGTAATCAAAGTGGAATAGAACACATCACGTGATACGTTTGGATAGAAGAGACAGGTGAGTGCAAGAGAAGAGAAAAGCGCAAATAAAACTTACGATGCATCATGTAAACTATTCACATATACGTTTTTCATGATCCACTTCTATATGTTCCTCTTCTTTTATACTCCACTGTGTCTCCTATCCAAATGTCTCACATCTCACTTAATGTATTCTGTTCCAATTTTATTACTTTTCTGCACAATATACTTAAATTCTTCTAAATACGGAATACTGAATTTGAAGTAATCAGTAATTATTTGTTACTCAAAAGTAATCAAATTACACACCACTTACGCAAAATATGCCACCAAAGCATTCTGGTAACATCGAAAAGTATGTATTATAATTGTATATTCTAACAAAATGTCTGTACATCTTGAAATACAGGCTGCTTTCGTAAAATCAATCAAAATGCGCATTGTGACTGCATATCGCATCCGTGCTGCAAACACACGATACTTTCAGTATGCGATGCGCATTCTGTTGCGTTGTGAATAATGACGTTTAGGAATGTTATGCGATGCGCACAATTTATTTTTTTGGAAATCTGGAACAAAGTGTAACGAATTAAATGCAACTCAGATAATTAATCATGTCCTAAACAATTGTGGTGCTGGTGACAACCAAATATTCACGAAATATATTTTAAAGCTAATCCAAAAAGGGTAGCAATAACAAATACCATTTGCATCGTGTTAGTTCATCGAAATTCAAGTAGAAAAAAAGATTAAGTCTACGCTTATATGAAAATCCAATCCTATCAGAATATGCAATCATCAATTGGGGTGCTAAAAACCGAGTTGAGTTCAATTCGTCAAAAACCCAGTGCTGTCTCCTGTCTCTGAAGCGGGATATCAATGTAACCAAACTAAAAATGAATGGAGCTGATATTGAGGATTCTAACGTCAATGCTTGGCATGCATGTTACCCCAGACCTTCGCTGGAATCATCAGATATCCGAAGCTGCGAAAAATGGCTCTAGATGCCTCGGATTCCTCAAGAGGTGTAAACGTTTTTTCATTCCTTCAGACATGGCTACTATTTATAAAGCGTACATTCGTCCAAAACTCGAATACAACTCACACGTTTGGGCGGGAGCTCCCGTAACATGTCTGAGTTTATTAGATCGTGTCCAGCGTCAGGCATGTAGATTGATCGGTGACCTATCAATTTGCAACCAAATTCCTTCGCTAGAACATCGTCGGAAAGTTGGATGTTTATCGGTCCTGTACAGATATTTCCATCATAGCTGTTCGGACGAAATCTATAATTGTGTCCCGCCTGTCCGTCAGTTTAATCGTACTACACGAGCGGCCTTTTCCGCACACCCTTATCTTTTGAATCCTATTTTCGGTCGCACAGTCAAAAAAAAAAAATTGCGGAAAAATTCGGCTGAATACATACATAATACATATGTGTATCTCAGTTGTTAAAATATTATTCAGAAATTAAACGTAAAGAGCTAATAGTTAAATAAGTGCAAAAAATATTTAAAGAAAACCTATAATGCCTTTTCCTAATGTCAAATATTCACCTCGATATCGATACTGGGATCCATTTTGTTTTCCGTTTTATCCGGAATATCCATTTTTTTGTCTTCCTAGTGAAGCTGAAATTATGGAATCAGCTTTAAAATTCTGCAGCACGACAAATGGAATAGGGATAATTGTATTAAGGACAAACGTTTTTTCACAAAGCGAGAAAATTTTTAGCAAATCCTTTACAATCTGGACAGAATTATGAGATAAACTTTTCACGTTTTTATATATATTTTTTTTTTTAAATAATTTGAAGATTGACCAAAAAACACTACTTGCCTCGACACTAGGAACAAATGGAATGCAAACCTTCGCATATATGTGTATATACGATCCCACTATGCGCCTGTACGCAGTTGCACACTACTCCCTCAGCGGCAGCAAACTTATACACATACATTTATTTTATGATGGTATTTCATGGACTTATAAATTTAGAAAAAAGAAAAGACCAACTTCCCGATCGTGATGAATTGCGACTTTAAGAGTACCGGTTAGTATGTATGTTAGTATCTTATTCAAGCCCATTTGTACATTCTCAGCTTTACATTATAGTATATAGCACTTTTATATGCTCTAACGCTCTGAGCAAAAGTATCAGTGTTGTTGAGAGAATCGCCCACACCACCACCACTATTAGTTAATAGGACGTTTGACGGTAAACCAATACAAGCTTTGACCTATTCTGAATGCAAAGAATATTTGCAAATTTTCAAACTTTAGCTGTTGCCATTCTTCCCGTAACACCTATATTTTAAGGGTGTTTTATTGAGATACGCTTTTCTAAATTTCGGGGGCAATTCAATGAAAAAAAGCTATCAACTAGTGGATGGCGGGTGGTGGGGAGAGAGACTTTAATCGAACTCGAATGCATCCGTAAGAAAATAAATAATAAAAATAAAAGAAAATTTGTCATTAAAAGAACAAGTTTTTCACTTACAATAGTTTTTTATTACACACATATATGTAGATATATTGATCTCCTATATAGGAGTATTATTTTCCATTTAAGTAATTTCTTTTGTTTTTGTTTTTTATTCTCTTACATTGTGCAAGTTCTCTTAAATGTAATCAAACATTTTCTTGACTGTTCTTTTTTTTTTTTAACTTTAAGTTAAGATATAATACATACAGAAAATACATTTATTTTTTACTTAATTTAAGACTGTGTCTGTAAAATTTTATCATTATAGTTACTTTAATTTCATGTACACTGAAAAATGGCTTGTTTTTTTTTTTTTTTTTATTTGCCTCTTTATTTTATTTTGATCATTAAAGAGAAAAATTAAAAAATAAAAGTGTAAATTAGTTTAACATTTTTTGTAAAAAAATGATATTACAATAAAAAAAATATTTACAACACAAATACAAGTATCTGAGATTAAAAGCAAAGCCAAATCCAGCAGCAAAAGAAAATCGCGTTTTAGTTAAACAAAAGCAAACACCGGTATACCAATGTGAGTTTTATATTATGCGCCAATTTAACAATGAAATATCTTAATGCATCAACCTGTGTTGATTTAATGAAATATAAAATTTTAAACTTTGGTATGCTTTCCTCGAATTGTATTGTGTTGAAATATCCTAAATCTACATGTATACATAGAACAAAAAAAAAGACTAATACATGGAACTCAGGCTTGTTTTAAAAAATAATTTGCCTTGCAATTTGTGCTCATATGTATGGGAAAAATGTCATATTGTTACCAACTACTATCGAAATTACTTTTTAATATGCCTCGATTTTGTTGCCAAGTGCAATACATTGCCGCGACGCAATGGCCATATGGATGTTGATGGGGTTGCTGTTATACGAGAAATTTTAAGGCATACATGGCAGAACTCGCAATTATAGCGAGAGCGAATCGATTTTTTAATCTGTGGGTGGGTGGACAAGCAAGCCATCTTCATGCCAATGCATAGAAAGGATATATGTAAATTATAATAAACCAAACAAAGAGGCTCATATGTAATTAAAAATTTATGTTTTTTTTTTTTTTTTATTTTATAAGTATAAAGTTTATACGTACATTTACCTGCAGCAGCTTCTCATATGCATTGGGTACCTCTTGGGCAAAGTTATTCTTACAGAACTTCAGATATGCCTCCCATAGACGGCCCTCTTCTGGGAAGCCACGTAAAGCCTCCTTGTACAGACGTACAATTCGGTTTGCCATGGCTGCCTTGAGACCTGGAAACCTTTCCTTTCGGGAATTTTCTATTGCAGAAACCATACTATGTACCTTCTTCTCATAGATGATGAATTCCCCATAGTCTTTCAGAGACTTGGCATTTTTGCTCAACTTGTATTGATAGTTTTCTCGAGTTTTTACAATGCCCCTACACAAATAGAAAGCGTAACATAGAATTTAATATTAACTATTAAACGAAGAAATAGTTTTATTTGCTTACCTGATTTTTTCGTCCGTAAAGACTTTATGCTTTCGCATCAATTCATACTCGGGAATTGTGCGTTCTTGGGCGCTATTTACAACTTCTGCCATTTTAGGTTTTTTTTAAGCAATATTTATTGTGGGAAGATGGTCAACTTATATATTTGCCCGATAGATACAAACTAACTAGTCTGGTATACTAAAATTCAATAGATCTAACCGCGATGAAATTTTCACGCGTGCTCAACACGAACCGAAACCAACCAAACAAAAAAAACATCAATGAAAAAAATTTTGATTTGCCGATGCACTTTGGGCTTAGGGCGAAGCCACAGGTATTTACCATGCGCATTTGAAGGATAGCCGTCGATAATGTAGTGATAAGTCTGAGATGATTATGGGATGAATCTGTTTCCAACACTAATGTAGATTAGGGATAATTTTCATTAACTTTACAATTCACAAGTTGATGAAAGTTTTTGTTTACTAAAAGGGATAAAATAAAGTGGTTGTAATGTTGTTTAAGAATGCATGGTAATTTGAATGGTGTAATGTATCAAGAGAATATAATCGTAATCGATTTTGCGATCTCTACGATTTATAGTTTCAAAAGAATAGTAGGAAGGAATGTCAAGTTAGCTTAACAAGAATTGATAAGCAAGTAAAGTAAATGTCTTGACGAAGTCCGATTTCTTGTGACAGGGGTTCATGGATTTCACAAATAATTTTTACTCCATAAAGAACGACGAATCCTTTTAAAATAGAAGTGTGTAAAATAGTCTGAAAATCGATTCAAAATACAAATATTTGTCGCGATAAACATTATGGGACCCAGGTGTTTATACGAATAGGGACCTACTGTTTAATGCCTTTTCTGAAGGCAATTTGAGAAGTTTTTTTTTTATGACAGTTATGCTCTCGGGTGTTTGTCAGCCACTCGCAAGAGGTGGGGCCGTGAAAGAAATTTTGGATGTTAAATTTAATAAAAAGAAAATCATAGTCCACTAAAGGAACAAGAGAGTGATAATATATTAATCAAGAAGGTCATATGCTAATAAAAGGTAATGAAGGTAACAATATAGAATTCATAAAACAAAAAAAAAAATTTAATATAGAATACAACAATCCTTGTACAAAAGAATATGATAAAATAAAATGAGGTTTCTGTTTTGAAACATATTCGTTTAAAATTGCTGCACTCTGATGCGATGTGTTGTTATAAGATGATTTGTTAATAAAACGAACAGTTTCTGTCAAATGAAAGTTGGTCGCTGACATTTTGCAAATGCATTTTGGTGAAAGAAGCACTCATGAATCGTAATTTGTATTTTGCAATTGGAATGCATAGTTTATTTTTTAGTTTGATTATATTCCAATACCAAAATATTGATATTATTACTAAAAATATACTGTGAAAGCATGAATTATATGTACAACAAGTAGAAAATCCTAAAATGAGTGATATTCGCTGCAAAGAATGCAATGTAAGTGCATTGAACATACAAAATTGCTTCGAGAAGATGAAATAAAATTTAATTTCAGGAAATAAATGATTGCAACTCGTTTAAATGCGAAAGTTGTAAAGCAACCCTTTTCGATGGTTCTGAGATAGACGAGTGCGAGCATGATTATCGTTTAATCGAAGAAGCTGAGTTAAAGGGAGAGGTATACAAATTGGAGATAGTCGAAGATGAGAATCGTCTCCTGGAAGATGTTCCTGTTGATGAAGATTTTAGCATTAAATTGGAAGAAGATGTGAGTACCGACAGCATCACCCAGGGAAATGGGCGAGTAAGTTGTATTTTTTCATACCGCTGAAGTATGAAAATTAAACAGCTGTTAATTATATATTATAGATTCCAAATGGAAAAGACATAAACAAAGAGATTTTACGAACTGAGCTCAGGAAGGATACTCAATCCATTACCACAGAGAAAAAACAAAATACAAATTCATCGGCAGCATACCAATGCGACGAATGTCCAAAAAGGTAAGCATAACCACCTGTTGAACATGATGAGTGACGGTACTAAGTGACAGCCCTTCAAAAAAGAAATAAACGGGTGATTAATTCTCAAGGTAAATAGCCTATTCGGTTCAATCCTGTGTCTCCTTATACAATTAAAGCAACTAGTAAGTCTACGTGCCATTGTTTGTGTTATTCTTAAGAATTTCTAAAGAGCCTTAGTCTGCTTTCAGTGTGTCGAATGCATTAGTTTCACACCTAATTGTTACTTGCCCGTTTCCCTGGCAATTATTTTGTAACTGGCGGTTTAAGCGATTCATTTACTCGCCTTTCACCTACATACATACATATGTCATATGTTGTGTAGATATACATCTTTAGGAGCCTAGCGGGCTGTTAGTGAGCCAGTGAACATTGGTTCTCGGTGGAGACCTAACCTTAAGATAATTCTGAGAATATGCAGAGGCTGTGGTGATACAGAGGTAGAGGAAAATTCAACACATTTCCTCTGCGAATGTCCAAGTCACAACAGAACTACATAGATACACAATCCTTGGAAAAGTATATTTTAATGACCTTAACGAACTAGTATACAAGCCACCTAAAACCACCCTAAAATTCATCATGAAAGCGGGCTGATTCAGGAGGCCCGCTTCCGCCATAAACTAATTGTCTTGTTCAG
Source organism: Xylota sylvarum (assembly GCA_905220385.1). NCBI lineage: Eukaryota > Metazoa > Arthropoda > Insecta > Diptera > Syrphidae > Xylota > Xylota sylvarum. The sequence continues at coordinate 150,949,175 of LR999957.1, read as the reverse complement.
TATTTTTAGGTATCCCACATCGGGGAGTCGTGGCTCGAATGGTTAGTGCGTTGGACTACGGAGCAAAGGGGTTCCAGGTTCAATCCTCAAACAACACCTAAAATTCCTTTCACGGCCCCACCTCTCGCAAGCGTCTGACAAACATCCGAAAGTAAAACTGTCATGAAAAAGCTTCTCAAAAAAAAAAAACTGCCGTTCGGATCCGGCATTAAACGTAGGCCTCTTCCATTCGTGTGAAGAATATAACACGCACAGCACGAGTGGTTGTGAGAAGCTCTGGGTCCCATGGACCTGTCGCGCCAAAAATCTGTAACATCGGGGAACACGGTGGATCCGTTGAGATCCGAGTGAGACCGCACCATCGGAGTTGCAGTCACCCCTCTATTAGCGTCTTAAAGTAGATAGCAAGTACTAGTTGAAGAAATTGGTGACAGGTGAAATTTAAAGCTTCAGTGCCGGATCAACCTCAAACTATTGCTCTTTTAAAAGAAGAGTGTGAGGAGATTTGTTTGCTTCGAAATCCTTTAAAGCCCCAACGGGCAATTTTTTGTTTTTGGAACTGTGTTGTTCCATGTCCCATTGAGTTTATCACATATTCTATTTTTATTACTGATATATATTTTTATATTTTTTTTGCAGCTTTAAGAGAAAAGCTTCGCTGAAAGCACACTTTAACCGAATACATAGTCCAGATAGTTCGAGTACATGCTTTGATAGCATTCCATTTGAAGACAATAAAAAATCCAAATCTAATTCCATGCATACTCGTATATCGTCGCCCACATTTTCGGAATCCTACGACTCGGATTATGAACCTCCGGAGGAAGATTCGCTATGCAACACCAGTGCTAAGCAATTAAAATCACCAGGCAAAACGAAACGAATACTCGAACAAATGTCCGATGAATCGGACTCCGAAAATAATAACCCAAGAAAAAAATTATCAACTAGGTGTAAAATCAAAACCAGCCCTTCTCAGACTTTGTCGGACTTGAAGCAGAATGCGCCCACTTTGAAGCGTCATATGGTGTACAAGTGTACAGCGTGTGAGAAAATCACCAACGACTACAAGGAGCATTTAAAACATATTGCTATACACGAAGCGCCAGTGGATAGTCTCACCGAGACAACGTCTCTAGAAAAACTCAAGAAAGCTCCGAGTGGTTTTCTAAAATGTAAACAGTGTGAAGAAGTCTTTATGACGGAGCGTGATTACAAAACTCATATGAAGATACATAAAGCGGAAAAAGTCTTCCAGTGTGAAAACTGTGAGGCTCTATTGGTCTCTCAGTCTTCTCTGAGGAAACACATGATAAGGATGCATAATAGAAAACCCAAAGAAGACAAAGACAAACACTACGACTGTAACATATGTAACGAGAAGTAAGTTTAATCTTTTACCTGTTGTTTGTTTGCGCTGTCTTATCAATTTTTCGATTGTCTTTTCCCAGATTTTCGGCACAAATTCTGTTGATACATCACAGGAAAACGCACATGGATGTGATTAAGAAAATCGAGGAAATGACACTCATTGATAGGGCTGGAAGGAAACCGATTTATGTGTGTAAAGTATGCGCTAAGACATCGAAAAATAAATTCAGACACGAAGAGCATTTAAGGATTCACACGAAAGAGAAACCCTTCAAGTGTGAGCAATGTGATACAAGAGTTTCGACATCGAATGCTATGGCACATCACCGGCGTTTGCATGAGAACGATAGGCCGTTTAAATGTAACATCTGTAAAGCAACTTATCGTCATAAAAAAAGTTTAAAGAAGCACTTAATTCTGCATACTGGTGCGAAACCCTTTAAGTGCCGTTATTGCGAAAAAACATACGCCTTCAATTATACAAGAGCGAGTCATGAGCGTAACTGTCATATAGGCGATGCCAAGACACGTCAGCGACGTGGACGTATAGGCCCAGCCAGTGAAGGTGAGGGTAATAATGAGACTGTTGAAGAGGGTACTATGGAGACTGTAAGTGGAGACAGCTAGAGGTACTCTAGAAGAAGTCGATACCAAGCAATATAGGTATATACATAGATAGTTATATATATAAAAATGTTATTTTTTGAATAAAAGTATTGATTAAAATGTCTGCGTCTATTGAAATTGACTTGAAGAGTGTAATAATGTTTAGCTTTCCACCGTAGTGGGACGTACCACGTGTAATGCCCAAACACCAGCTTATAGCCTTGTAAAGACTGTACATACATATATGACCCTTTAATGTGGGCGTTGGGAAATATCGAATGAATCCAAGGAGTGCGATGACACAGCCCGGGCAAAAGGAGGATAAGACATACTCAACCAAATTGATCACATTCTGATCGACAGCTACGACTCCTATGCCGCCGGCAGCAAATGCCGAGGACCAATGGGACCATGCCAATATGCCATCACAAACGCCGCAACTGATGTGTTGGGTTTCCCCCGACCACCACCAAGAAACCCATGATTCGGTTATGATGTCGCTGTATTACCCCATGGACCTAGTCAAAAAACTGCACATCAGTCGTCTATGATGGCTGGGACATGTAGAGCTGATGAACACAAATAGATGGTGCTCGCAAGTAGAAGGAGACCTCAACCGACTTCGAGTGCGCAACTGCTGGCAGTTAGCTAAGGAGTGGGCTAACTGCAGAGGCTTGTTATTCGAGGATCAGGTTCACCCCGAACTGGAGCGCCACTTAAGAAGAATTAGAAGAAGACATACTTAGGCAAGAAGTGTCGAGTTTTAGGCATGTAAACGAGCGCCTTATATTATACAATAGGCATCAATGCTAACATTGCCTGATATGTGCTCATGACCCTACAGAGAAGAAAAATGATACCAAAGTCGGGTTCTGGACAAGACATATTAGCATTGTCCTAGCCATGATATTAGTATTGTCCCGGGGCACCACCTTTTGAAGGACGAAAATTTACAGCATACTTATTTAATTTATAAGCTCCCTATCCGTAAAGAGTCTCTGGCTGAGACACGGTAGCCTCCCAGCCTCTTCGATCCCGGACACGCTGCTTCCAGTTTTCTAGACCAAGTACTCTGGCTGATGTTACAATTGACCTGGGGCACCACGTCTTGAAGGACGAAAATTCACAGCATACTTATTTAATTTCTGAGCTCCCAATCCGTGAAGAGTCTCTGGCTGAGACACGGTAGTCTCCCAGCCTCTTCGATCCCGGACACGCTGCTTCCAGTTTTCTAGACCAAGTACTCTGGCAGTGAGAAGTTTGATTCTTAAAACGTTTGATTGAATCCTCTATTCAAATTAAAATATTCAAATTAAAACCGATTTTTCATTTGCATTTGCAGCACACACAAAACGAAGTTTTCCCCACTGTAATGATTAACTGATTCCTTGAAACAAACAGTCCCATTTAAAGTGCATGCAAAGTGACGTTGCTTTTCCATGATGCTGTAGGTGCATCCCCTTGTGATCGTATGAGTACTTATGACAGCCCTTTTCTGTTTAAAGCTGTCAAAACACAAATATTTGCTACACCCGTTCAGATTGGTTCAGATCAATTCAACTGGACAGTCCTATGTAAAGGAATTCGGATTCTTTGTTTTACTAAATTACTTGGTTTTGAGGTTCTTTAGAAAGTTTGTTGAAAGGAAGCAAAGTGTTATATACGGGTTTCGATCGCACCTTCGATCTCATTTTCTGTGATCCAACTTGTGGCACTAATTTTTATAAATATTAGAATTTTTATAAATATTAGAATTTTTACCTTTTTTAAAGTTTCACGTATAACTATGACAACGATAGTTTGTAATGCATGTGGCGTAAGTTGCAATTACATTTACAAATCCCGTGAGTAATGCAATGTATTTCGTTTTACAGATGGAAAGTGACTGCAACACTGCCAAGTGCGAGCACTGTAAGACTGTCCTACTTAAGGAAAATTGTACTGTCAATGAAGAATGGGAAGATGATTTCCGTTTCATTGAAGAAGCAGAGTTAAAAGGCAACGTCTACAAACTGGGAAGCTCCGACGGGAACTTTTTCAAGGTGGAACCCTGCGAGGAGGGACACATCATCCAGGGTATTAAAGAAGAACCAGAGTTTCAGATAGACCCTGAAATCGTTGATGATGAACAAGTAATTTTATAGATCCACCAAAGCTGATTCTGTTTATCCATAAATTTATTCCAGGCAGTGGCAGTGAAACGAGATATCGGAATCGAAGCTGACCAGACGGCCCACCGGCAATATCAGTGCACCGAATGTTCAATGTGGTGAGTGGATTGGAGCAAGAAAACCCTTTCAAAATCTTACACAATGTATGCTTTAAAGTTTTAAACGAAAGGCATCACTAAGAGCACATTTTAATACTGAACACGTTGAAAGTGGTTCCGATTCAGAACGACCGATTGTGAAAAAGAAGTCACCGCAGGCAGCAAAATCCAGGGTTAGAGCGTACAAATGCGAGATTTGTCAAAAAATGACAAAGAACTATAAGGAGCATATAGATCATGTTCAATCACACAAACGTTTAACGAACAGTCTTGCAAGTGGCCTTATAAAATGCAATCATTGTAATAAGACGTTTTCGAATAATTTCGACCATAGCATGCATCGAGATCAACTGGAATGCATGAAGGGACATCAGTGCAATATCTGTAAAGCCTTTCTCTCCAATAAGGGTATCCTAAAAAAACACAAAGCCCGGATTCACAACGAGAATATAGATAACGGATCCAAGGATAAAAAGTACCGATGTGTATTTTGTAATGAAATGTATGTGTTCCCGCTAAAGGAAATTAATTAAAGCTTTTGTAATCGAGTAATGTTTTACAGGTTCCCCCATCAAATACTAATGACCAACCATAAGAAAATGCATGTAGAAGATAACAAATTCATAGAAGAATCCGCAATCATCCGAAGAGTCAATGGTCGACTGACATATGTTTGTAAGACGTGTGGCAAATCATCGAGTAATAAATCGCGACATACAGACCACCTTAGAGTACACACCAAGGAGAAGCCATTTAAATGCAATTTATGTGGAGCAAGATTTACGTCCAATAGTTCGTTAGTCCAACATTTACGTTTGCATTCAGATGAAAGGCCCTTTAAGTGCCACATATGCGAGGCAACCTATCGTCACAAGAGAAACCTAAGAAAGCATTTGTTTAAGCACACGGGCGCGAGACCTTTCAAATGTGAATACTGTATTAAAACGTTTGAATTAAAGACCACCAAAAACGATCATGTACGGCTTATACACACTGGTGAGACTCCCTATCAATGCGAGGTATGTGAACAATGGTTTACTACTTCCATTTTATTAAACGGTCACAGACGAAAGGAACATGATATAGAGACTAATACCAAACCTAGAGTTGAAATATTAACAAACAAACAAAAGTAAAACGGTAAAATTCATGAAAATTTTTGTTTTTACTTCTTTTGCTAGGCAAAGGTAAAGGCGAATGGAGGGGGGTAGGAAGTTCGAAGGGTGACAGACAGGCTGATTAGTGTTGTCAGTTTAGATTTGAAAAATGTAGTATACGTAGTTCCTGCCATCGCTCCTTCTCCAAAAGGAAATATAGACAGATAGAGCTGTCCGACCAGATCGTAATTTTCTACTACATAAAGATTATCATAAAGCGCTGGAGGCTGATGATGTTGGTGTTAGCCAGTTCTCCTAAATTGTCGAAGAAGTAGGGTCCTTAGTGCAATCTTTTACAAGCAGTAGTAGTAGCAGGAGGGGTATAGTTGCCTCCTCTTCTGCCAACTATAGAGGAATAAGTTATAATAAGATCTTATCTGCTATTCTGTGCGAACGCTTAAAACCTTAAGGACTTTGTTTACCCAGGATCCGCTATAATTATTAGCGAAATTTAGACAGTGACACCAGCGCTGAACGAAGATTAACTCTTACCAATCGCGGCTTCTTTGGGCTAAGAAGACAACTGTGTGGCAAAGCCCTCTCTGGAACAACTAAAGTAACCCTATATCAGACCATGGCATGGACTATGTCAAGAATGGATGAGGTCGCTTTCGGTTGTTATGACAGAAAAATACTTCGGGTGATTTTTGGTCCCGTGTGAATAGATGGAGAGTGGAGAAGAAGATACAATCATGAGCTTTATGACCTAGACAACGATGAAGATAGTTGAGTCATGTAAAGTGGGTGGACAACAAAGCTCCGACCCGAAGAGCCTTTGAATCCATTCCAGAGGGACCTCGCCTAAAGGTGGCGCGCTCAAATGGAAAGGGACCTCAACCAACTTGATGTGCGAAATTGGAAGCAGCTGACTAATGATCGAGTTGGCTGGAGAGGCTTATTGGTTTAGGCTCAGGTCCACTCCGTACCACCTAAGTACGTAGGTAAGAAGACACCTCTTCCTACTCCCGGCGACGGTCATGCCGTTGCTTCTATTTACTGCGTCCCCAAGCAGTACGAAAACGTTTAACACTTCTATTCTAAACAGAAAGAACACACAGTGGTTATTCGAGGGCCGTCCAGTGGTTTACACAACAGTACTCAAAGAACGAAAATCAACAACAACGAAAAGCAAAAAATGTGAACGTTTTTAAGTGGAATCCGCTAAACTAAAAAAGGATATTGGCAACCCTACTTTAAGTGATGAAAAGAGCGCGAAGCCAAATAAGTGACAGAAGTTCTGTTTACTTTAATAAATTCGGATATGTAGTAGGTATTTTGAAGATGATGATTTGTTGAAAAAAAACGGAATCAATTCTCAATTGCTTTTATTGGTAATTATTTTACAATTCATTTAAGACAAGTCAAGAAAACCTTGTTTACCGCAAGGTAATATTTTCAAAAAAAAAAAAAAAAATGTACCTATGTAAATTCAGTAAACAAAAAATCAAACAATTCTTTTTCTGTAGCTACGTCAATTGAAATATTAAACGTCAAGACTTCGACAGTGTATAAGGGCACTCATCTATCATTTTAAGTATTTTGTCAATTACGGTACCAGTACAGTACCCTCAATTTAATTGTTAAAGTTGATTCATTTATTGCTCTTTTAAATTTAATACACATTCCGGCAAACATTCAGTCAAAGTGTTGAAGTTGTTTAAAACGTTTGTAACGGAATGTTTTTAAATGGAAAATATTTGTTTGTGGACATTTGTTTTTATTTTGTATTCGCCATATGGCAGACAGAAAAAATCTCTTATAACGAAAAAAGTTTTTCAAAAAGCTTTCAGCATGCTTTTGGTTTGCATTTGTTTTTAGAGAAATATTTGTTTCTAAATTTTGAATGCTTCTGCATTTCAATTATTTTTTATAATTTTTTTTTTTTTCTAACTTCTAATGTAACTGACTATATAAAAAAAATGCCTGACTATATCCAAAATCCTTTTGTTGCGAATAGCTATACATACACTTCCTATCCAAAATCAAACAGTACCAAGCATTCCTTTCCGTTTTTTATCTTGACGCCAATCTGTCAACTGTCAAAATATAGTCGCCCGCCGAATAATGCTAACATTTGAATCAAAACACTGCCGCTTCCTTTTCTTTCTCTCATAAAAGGATAATTAATTAACAATATTCGAACACAACAGCTATCAATCGAAATATGAAAAATTCATTCTGTCGCATTTGCCGTGGACGTTTTAATTTAAAGTATCCACCAGCAGCTGTTGACAGCGAAAATAAGAAGCCAAGTTCACGCAAGATAGCTATACGGGTACGACCTAATTTCGATTAGAAAAAAAAAAAAAAAAAAACCAAAGCTAAATTAGTTGTCTTGTTAATTTTGTTGCAGATCGACGAAAGCGGTGAAATTTCCGGTAACATTTGCTGGGACTGTGAGGATACGCTGCTCGGTTTTCACAAAAGTGTTGGCGAAGATAACGAAGACGAAGAGGAGCCCGTGGTTGTTGATGACGACGAAATCCTATACAAAAGCCTCGAGAAAACAAGACGCATTCATTGTTTATCGAAAGAAGTTGAAATTATCCAAATTGACTCTTCTGATTCGGAACATGAGGAGCGTGTGACAGTGCCCAAAGCAGACGAAATTGTTAGAGTTGAATCGGCTAGTACGGTTGTTGGGTGTTCGGGTAAAAACTGTCGAAGTGCAGCTGTGCTGAATAATATTGTTGCTGTGAAGAAGGTAAGCTGTATGTCTGTCTTGTCTCTGAAAAAATTCTCACTTTGCCATTTTATTTTATTTTTTTAAATTAAAAGTAGCTTTGATGTGATTCAAATTTTTTTCTTGTTATCTGGTTTGGCGTTTTCTAAATGCAAATACATGTACTGCAGTTTTCTTACACGTCTACATGTATTACGCTAAATAACCTGACAAAACACTCTGACTCACCTAGATTGCATCTGTCGTTGAAACTTACTAATCTATGGATGGATTCTGCTGGATCTTACATATGATTAACAGATTAGCTTACATCATCTGATGTGCCTTAGCCCGTTTGGATTTCCTTAATATCCATTCACAAATCCTACAAACAATTGAATCCCAAGAATATATACAGTGCAGTGCGTTCTTTTCCAAGAAGTGCACAGAAGTAATACCACAGAATAGCCGTTGTATTTGAATACAATTTTTCTCATATCCTTTGTGATCCTTCATTAACGTCCCTACCATCGCCAAGGAGCTGATATTTCGATGCAGAATTATACTTTTCTTTAACAGAGATATGTTTCCTAATACTAATACTGTATCAGTGCTATTGATGAACAACGACCCTCTAGAACGATACCCGTTCCAAACAATCAATTTTGAATCGTGAATCGTTTTGGGTTTTGGCTTGCGACGACCGTTTTGATTATCAACAAACCAGAAATGGGCTTCATCGCTGAAAATGGTTTTGCGATGAAAATCGACATCGTTTTCGTGCATGTTTAGGGCCGGATCACTGAAGTTACCTTGCAGCTAATGATCGTTCACCTTCAGTTCTTGGGTCAAAATGATCTTATAGAGATACAGGCCCAAGTCCTTGCCCAAAATTTACTACAAACTTGTCATAGAGATACTCAATTGACAAATTCGGAACCTCACTTATGCTCTCGACTGGAGCGGAAATATTCCCGGCACTCCTTGTGTTTGCGTTTGGTTAGTTGGTTGGCATGGGAACAACATCGTGTATACATATGTCTATTCAAATTTTCCCACCAGACGTTCAATTGTTCGTTTGTCTGCTCTGTATCGGTATCTTTAATCTATGGTGGACAGTGCTGTTGTTTTTTCTTTAGATAAAGAAGTTATAAAACTGGTGTCACCATAAAAAGTAAAAGGGATGAGCACTTGCGCTAGAAGTTTACTAGTTGCCGACTTAGTTATAACTCTCGAAAGAGCGACATTTTTAACTACTAAGAGTAAACTACCCGATTCCAATGATGCTCTTTACAAGTCAGTGCCAAATACCAAAATTCTGTAATATCTTGATTCCAAGCTATAATAAAAGCCAATCATTCTTTGGTGATATACTAGGTGGACTATGGTCATGTCCTAGCGATGTGCATAAAGTCCTCTTACATTCATACATCTTATATCTTCCTCGTTACCCAAACGTGTTAGCATGATACCGAGGCGTTCTCTAACAGATAAAGTGCCTATAGTGATGGTCTAGAGCGATGGACCATTTGTCATGTTTGTTGGGCAAAGTAACATCCTAAATTCACTACTGCAAGCAGCAGGCTACGTTTCCTCAGACTGGAGTTCAATACTCTCTGTACGCATTGTAACCAGATTAGAATGGAATAATGAGGTAGTTTTGAAAGACAACAAACGTAGGCACAATTAACCAATCTTCATCTTTAAAACTACGAAATCCAATAACTATGTACATACATATGTATTAAGGCGCGCTCAGTAGTCCTGCTAGGGTGGATTCGATTCTAGTTTATTCTCTGCAGTTGGATTGATTATGTCTGTCAGTTTGTAGAGAAACTGGTACTACTAGTATACATATGGTATATGTAGCTTGATACCCTGAGCTGAGTTTTGCGTACGTCTGCCATCTTCTCAAAGAAGTAACTAATAACAACGGCTGGAGATGATGGACAGATGTAATGTATTCGCCCCTGCACCTTCTCCTTATTTGTTCTTAATTTTCTTCACCCATAACAGTTGATATAATAATTATGATATCTTTTGTCCCTTTCCAGAATACACTCAAGAAAATGAACAGTGACGAGAGGATGAAGAAAGAAATCTTCTCCAGAGGTAGAGTTTTCGAAAGTATGAGATGTCCACTTTGTCCATATTTATCAGGTATCGAGTACGAGGTGGTATTTCATATTCGTCAAACTCATCCACACTACACGGGCGAGCACTTACGTTTCGAGCAGAAGGAGGGCGACTTAACTCTAACCAGGAGGATTATATTCGTCCAGTTATGGACATTTTTCGAGTGCAAAGCGTGTGGCAAAATCCATGACAGATTTTGGCCCCACAGAAAACATATCACATCCCACGATCGGAAATATCCTAAAAATTCATGCGATGAGCGCATTGCTAAAAATAACAACGAAGTATTCATCTCTCATGATCGCAAGAATAAAGTTCAAACCTCGAAACGTGCCTTAGAATCTGTAGCAGACAACAGTGATGTAAAGTATCCCAAAACCGATAAACGTGTCTTGCGGCGAGGCTCCAAAGATAATAATTCAATAACTGAAACGTTGGTCGTGAATGTCCCAAAATCTTTTCAAAATCTTCCGAAGAAACAGCCGCAATGTCACAGTGTTAATAAGAAATCCAAATCTCAGGGTCTTTTGCGAAAACAACAGATGTTGCAAGCCAAGCGGGAGCGAAGGCACCAAAAACTAACAGTGGGTAAGTTAGCTAAATTAAAAACTAAGCCCGCGGAGGTGATTCCGAAGCCAACATTCAAAATGCCGCAACAACCAGCTCCACGTGCCGCTTCTGTAGTTAAACAATTCTTACACCACCCTCGGTTCACGTGCAAGTTGTGTTCAGAAGTCTTAACCAGCTTTATTGCCTGGAATATGCACATGATTCGCCATCATTCTGCAGTAGAGTTCCAGACTGACTCAATGATAACCGATCCACCTAATAACAAATGCAAAAAATGTGATAAAAGTTTCACAAGCGCGATTAACTTACGCATGCACATCCGCCTTTCGCATCGGCGTAAGAATCGACTTGTTGAAATCAATGGAAATGACAACGAGGAAATATGTCGTCAGACACTGACGCCAAAAAAAGAATCCAAAGAAGAAGAACAACAACCGGGTAATAGCTTATCGCCGCTTCTCGATATGGGGGTTTCAATAGTGCCGGAAGCACCCATCCCTACCTCGACCAGTGCCTTATTGTGTCAATACTGCGGCACGCTGTTTGCTGCTTTAGCAGCAAAGAAAACGCATGAATCCAGTCATGCTATAAACGCAGACATTAAGCGAATTTTTAAATGCAAGTCACAAGCATAAAATCAAAATAATATTTATTTGCACTAACAGACACACGTTATGTGAATTTAGTGTTTTTGTTTGTTTTTTTTTTAAACGTTGTAATTATGTATTTAAAAAAAAAAACTGTTTGTTTAGTTTATGAGAGCGTTAATTCATCACGTGAGACCTTCTTGAAGAACTATTTAATGAAATGATGAAATTTACTTAAATTAATTAGTTTGTACGCCTATGAAGTCGTATGTTATGTATGTGATGCTCCTTGCAAGGGTTAACGCGCTGTAGTTTCACATTTTTATTTTACTGACTCGTTCTTCAAGCCACTACCGACTCGATTATAGATTCAAATGAAATGCCTTGAAATAAATAAATTGAGTAAACCTATGCGGACTATGTAATGTTTTAATTGTTTTCTTTAATGTTTGCAGTGTAGAGGAAAGAGGAGAAGTAACTTACCGCTCCTATACTGCCAGTCAGTATAACTGGAATGTCTACCTTTTTCTATTAGGCAAGTGAAGAGAATGTAAGTTAACGATGACACTGATCCCAGTGAATTCGCAACATCAGGCTATAGACTGGAGACGTTATTTGTGGCACGTAGAGGTATCGCAGAAAATGAAGAGAACTTCCAACTAAAGCCCCATTCACTAGCTCAGATGATCCACTCTTTCAGTTTTTTTGTACCAAATTATCCATCGGGAAGCATTCAATTGACATCTGTCTTCTGTATTGAAGCCCCGGTTCAGAAAAAGAATTGACATTTCAGCACCTCGACAAAATTTCTGATTCAATAATTAGTATTTTATCCCGCTACCCCAAGACTGAAATAGTTGTTGCGTAGCGGAGACGCACATTTACGATGTTGCCGGTCACGGCCAACACACTCTAGACCTGTTTTTAACCTCTCTTCCAGGCAAGTATTTAATCGCTCAAGTATCGAACCGCTTCTTTGAGGAGATCAGCGCCTAGAAGAACAATTTGGCAAAACGAGAATGCGGGTTGGAGCGGCCTAAATTTGTTCGTCAGAGCTTGTAACTGATCTCTATGCATTCTCGATAGAGATGTAAATGCCACTACTGACAGGATCACAAACTTAGTTTTGTCCTAAAGGCAGTAAATCTTTTGGGTCCTTCGTCAAAAGAATTAAAGGCTCCACCTCATCGTCCATCTCAGCTCTTGTCCACAACAATCAAAATATCACTGACCTCTAAGAGAAAGCCAATCAAAGAGCAGTGTTCCTTGCAAATTCCACTTTGTCCAGATAGGATCCTTCCATTTATTTTGAAAATGTGTTCTTCTACCCCGGCTAAACCTCTACGTAAGCTCCAGATAGGTGAAAACGCGCACGTTCACCACATCCCTATCGACCCATAGCCCATGGGTCTCTAAAGTCATGGAAAGAAATCTAAATTACCATCTTATGAGATATCTTGAAAGAAACCGTTTTCTAAATGACCGTCAGTTCCTGAAATGAACGGCTTCCACCGGGGATGGGTTTATAACTTTAAAGGACCTTAGTCCTAAGTGATGAAGAACATTAAAAAAAAAGTAGCTTACTAAATTTAAAACCATAAACCAACATACGAAAAGGCTTTACTTCTTTTTAAATGATTTTTGCAGAAGTTGCAGGGACGAAGAAGAGGAGAAAAATATCATTCACCACTGTCCCTAAGAATACTGCATCCTTCGATTCATAAGTAACTCCGGTTGGTTTTATCAGTCGCTGTGCAGCCAAAGTGTAAAGATCTATGATATCACAATAGATCCCTTTTGGTCTAATTGTGTCTGTATCCTAGTACAGACTGCCAGCCTAACGTAAACCTAAACCTTCTTTCTTTTATCACTTCTTTCACAATCAGTACTCCAGCGAAATAACCAGTTGCATTCCGCTTCGTTACTAACTGTTTTCTCGCAATATCTGTCATGGTTCAGATGCTCATCAGTATACCCTCAAGCTTATCTTTGGACGTACGATTAAGTACAGTGATTCCTTCCTAAACCGTACAACGCGAAAGAGGAATCTTCTCCCAAGTTTTATTTTTTTTCATCATTATGGTTTGTAGAGTTTGTACTAAACACCATGTGAGTAAATATTGAAGCTCTTGTACGATGCGTCAATGAACATCGACATTGGTCCTATCTTAGTTAAAACAAACTTGAATCGTCCGATGTTACGTTCACGAAACCAAAGATTCTAACGACCAGGTTAACATAATTGTCGATGTGGCAAATATCTTGACCAATATATGGGCTAGAATACTCCTTAGTTAGAATACTTTCGATTTGTATCATCAATGTGCATGCCGCACGGAAATATTCACTGCCGCGCCGTCCCAAATTGCCAGTGAGTATCCCAACTTTGAAGTGTTGAACACCAAATTATTGAACACCAAAAATAGGTTTAAAAACCAATTTTTCAAATTATTTCGGTTATACCGTTCCGTTCCGCTTGTCAATGAATTAATTTAATTCCTGCGTCAAAACGAACAAACTCAGAAGAAGTGCTTTGTTCATCGTGATTTATGAGTATCGTGAACTAGCATATCTGAACGATGACATAAATTCATCCAAATGTCAAACGTCAGTTGTTTTGAGTTAAATTTGCAGGGCGGTTTTGTATAATACACTGAAAAGTTTAGTTTTCAAAATGTTATTCTTTCGTTAATGAGACTTTAATCATAATAAGTACAAATGCTAAAGAATTGAATGCATTTCAAGTGTTACTGCTCACTTCAAAGAATACGACACTCGTTTCATAATTTCTCACATTTTGGATGAAATGAATGTTTATTGTCATTAAAACGTTCGCCAGCAACAATTACGCTACTAGATATCGTTTATTTATATTACAAGCCAAGAACCTAATTTCGCTTAGTGCTCGAAAATGACGCTACAAATCTGCCGCATCTGTGGCAGCAATGAAAATCTGAAACATGTATTTAGAGAGGGCAACGACGAACTTGTTGATCAAATACGATTGTGCGCCAATATAAAAGTAAGTCTGAAAGCAAACCATGTGCTTAGTTTTGTTTTAATTTCCAAACTTTCTCGACAGATTGATGAGTTCGATTGCTTGCCCAAGCATGTGTGCAATATATGTGAACAGGGACTTGCCTTTTCTTATCGGCTTCGGAAGCGCGGTGAAGAAACTGAAAAGAAACTTCGTCAAGAGCTGCTTGTTACAACAAAAGATGAATCAGAATCTAATTCTCTGGACGATCAGAGTCATCAAGAAGAGGAATGTGAAACCCTTATAGAGGAATCATGCGATGACCAGCTATGGGTGAAAGATGAGGACAGTGCTAATTTCAATTCGCAGGAAGATTTTATTTTAAACGTAGAAGACACGGAAGAAGACATAATGCATAATGTTGTATCAGAGGAACAATATGATGAGACTGAGCAATGGATATCACTTGAAAATGAGGAATACAGCGAAAGTGGAGAGAACAACGAGGATGTTGGCATTGAAAAAGTGGAAATTGACTTAATGGAGTTAATCTATGACAGCAATGAGATGAAGAATGAATTGGACAAAACTGAAACTGAGGTAAATAATCTTTTTTTTTTTTTTCATTTCGCAATACTGTCTGTTATGTCTTTGAACAGTGGTTAGTAGAGATATTGTACATAGCTAGTAGACACATCGCTTCTTCGTCTGTTGCTTTTCTACCTGGTTTTTAAGTTTTTATGTTTCTTAAATTTAACGTGACATTTCCTCCTAGGTATACAGTATTAGCGAAGAATTCCAAACCTCTCAGTCAAGAGTTATAGCTGTCGATTTTGACGGTCTGACCAATTTGTCGATGTTGTGTGTCTGTTCTTGTTGACAGCATATACTTGGTTTTTCCCTGGTTTACCGCTAAATCCATTTTGGCAGCTTCCGTTTCAATATTGCCGAACGCACCGGTGACAGCCCGCTTAGTTCTACCAATTATGTCAATATCGTCGGCGTACGCTCGTAGTTGCACATACTTTTGAAAGTTTGTACCTCCGGTGTTGGCTTGTGAGTTTCGCACAATTCTTTCAAGTATGATGTTGAAAAAGTCACATGGCGGCGCATCACCTTGTCTAAAACCTTTTTTGACATCAAAGGTCTCGGTGAGATCGTTACCGACCTTGATGGAGCTGGCTAAGCTAGAAATCTACATACTTCTCCTTTTTGGATAACCGGTATAAATCGATGGGTCCATCGTCCCTTTAAAGACTGGTTTCATCTCTCCTGCCATGTTCTAATGTTTTGCTGTTTTTCTTTCAGCTTGATATCTTTGATTGAAGCTTGAGGTTCCTTAATTTTGGCATCGTAATTCTTTTATAGTTCGCTAGTCAAGATATCCGCTAGTAGCATTCCCGCGACGACACATACTGCCTCGTCGGACACCGTTCTGAAAGCACAGCATACTCTCAGCGCACATACCTAGTCTGTTGGCGAAGTTTATCCTTCTTGCGTAAGACTTTATTGTTATTGATTTGGCCCATATGTGTATCACATACATACGGATGGAGTGGACCGCCCTTGACAGAATACGTCTTCTTTGTTGTCTAGGTTCTCCAATATTTGTCATTATTCTTGAGAAGGCACTCGAGTCGCTTTGTTGCACGTACCTTGTAAGTGAGCCTCGGGTCGGTCATCACACCTAGATATTTGATAATTGGTTTCGATTGCCCTGTTGAAGTGTTGCCGATGTTATGGTTGGTATGGTATTTATTATATGTGGAAGAGGTAGTTTTTCTTTTCGATCTCTGTGGTCTCCGAATGTATGAAAACAACATCCAATTATTTTGGTTAACTTTTTAGTTTTGTTGTCATAGAAATTTAATAGAAGCAAACAAGTGCCATATTTCGTTCAATCCATTTATATATGTAAATGTAGGTAAGTTATCAGTTATGCACCATTAAAATCTAAGCTTAATTCCTTGTTATGTTTTCAGATACAGCTGCGGGTTCCGAAGATAGAGTTTTGTTCTATAGATGAGTTCAACAAACCACCCAACACAGACATAGGCTTAAACCCCAAAATTCACAAAACCAGTTTAAACATTCCCAACACAAGCACCAATAAGGGTAATCACTTTAACAGATCACTAGGCGCCAGAATATTTAATTGCGAACTATGTTCCAAAGCTTTTAAAACCGTGTCGCACCTCAATGTACATAAGAAATCGCATTCGAAGGAAAAGTCCTACTCGTGTGAAATTTGCGGTAAAAAAATGCGATACCAAGGTAATCTTCGTGTACATATGCGAACCGTCCATAAGAACTTAACCAGTGAAGATCTCGAGAATTCAGCTCAACGTATCGAACATAATGAATCACAGAGTATTGCTCAGTGTCTGAACGCTATGTCTGACGAGTGCAAAGCGATAACAGAGATATTCCAGCTGGACAAATGTAAAGTCTTTAAATGTGCAGTCTGCGGTAAGATTTCTTATTTTAAAGCCACGCATGTGGCTCACTGTAGGATTCACTTGAATGAGAAGCCGTTTAAATGCCAGTGTTGTGAAAAGTCTTTTCGTCAACTCAACACACTTAAGGAGCACGAGGTGATACATTCTGGCATAAGACCATACAAGTGCAATATGTGTAGCAGCAGTTTTCTACAAAAAGCAGCTTTGAGGAAACATCAGTTTTGGCACACTGGAAAAAGGCCATTCGAATGTAGTATATGCGGTACCACTTTTAGAAACCGTGATAGCTTGAGAGTACATGAGCGTATTCACACCGGCGAGAAACCGTTCTCCTGTGATGTTTGTAATAAAAAATTCCGTGAAAAACGTCAAGTAGAAAAGCACAAGGAAATATCTCACCACAGTCGAAAGGATAGACGGAAAAAACAAAACTTTCAAAATCCTGTGTTCTACCATTGTACATGGAAACAGTGTCGGCAGAAATTTGTGCTGCGGATGAGTTTAATCACTCACATGCAGCGGCATCTGAATCCACGACTTTCAGGTGATGTGCTGAAATGTGGAGATTGTCATAAGGAATTTCTCAAACCAATATACATGTGGCAGCATCAAAAAATCTATAAGGGCACTTGTGGCAGCCGATTGAAAATGAAAGGTTATTTAGGAGAAACAATCAGATGTTCGATTTGCTGGATCTGTAGCAAAATATTTGTAAGTGCTGTCGCTCTGGCAAGACATCGTCGAGTTCATCTTAGCCTGCGACAATATGAGTGCACTAAGTGCCAGATGAAGTTTCGCCATCGGTATAGTTTGGATCTTCATATGCGGAAACATGGAGTTTCACAAATTGAAATCGTTCCTGTTTACGAGAGAAATGTTCCGAAGATCGAAGATAAAGTGCAACTGAAGGAAGAAGACGATTTTCAGAGTCTATGCTGTCCCCATTGCTTTGAAAGGCTCCCAAATACTGAGCTACTTGAAAACCATATATTTTGTTACCACGACAGTGATTAGATTTAAGTTAAACGAAATTAAATGAATTTTATGTTTTAACTGTCGGTGTTTTGTATTTATTTCAATGAAGCTAACAACGTGATCTCGAAACCGGATGTGGGAAAGCAGTTACCGCTTATATCTTACAGACCATTATGCCGGAGCGGTAATCGCACTCCCCTCTGAATAACCGATAAAAATATTATTCCTATCGAAATCTAACCTCGTCAGTCAACCTATCTCTAATAGTCTACACTTTATCATTCCAGATTTCGGCGAACAAGAAAACTAAACAAATCGAATGTGAAACTTGCGGCAAGGTATTCGATATTAGATCCAAGTACTGTGAGCACATCAAGGAACACGGCGACAAACGATTCCACTGTGTAGTCTGTGATAAATGGTTTAATGTTCGATACCGTTTCGATCAGCATATGAAGAATCATTCCAGTGAAAGAGGCGCTTTTCCCTGTTCAAAATGTAACAAAAGTTATACAATTCAATGCAACCTGGAACGTCACATTCGTTCGGTCCACAATGGCGAAAAGCGATTCCAATGCTGCGAGTGCGGAGCTAGTTTTGGAAGAGCAGATATATTAAAGATGCACATGGCTAAGCACTCCAACGAAAGAAACGTTGAGTGTGATATCTGCCAAAAGAAGTGAGTCACATGTTGTACATATAGTGGTTGCGTAAGATAATCCCTATTTATTATTTTTCCTAGATTCAAGACCTCTCAGCACTTGCATTATCACAAAAGAAGTCATCTGAAAAAGTCTGAAAGGCCTAAGAAGCCTGTGCGGTTAAGACCAAAACAAAAGGTTAAAATCCAAGTTTACATGTGTGAGTTCTGCGACAAAGTATCTCATCATAGAACAACGCATTTGAACCACTTGCGAACGCATACCGGTGAGAAACCGTTTAAATGCAATACATGTGACAAGGCCTTCCGGACGACACACGCAAGGAGTAATCACATGCTGTTACATACTGATCAACGTCCACACCAGTGCACACTTTGTGGTACGTCATTTCGGCAGACGGCACATCTGAAGTCACATATGCTAATTCATACAGGAGTTAAGCGACATGTGTGCCAATTTTGTCAAAAGGCTTTTACAATGAAAAGTAATTTGATGGTCCACTTGAGAATGCATACAGGGGAGATGCCCTATGAGTGTAATAAGTGTCCGCAGAAATTCTTTCAACTGAATCAAGTCAAACGGCACAAGATGAGTCACATGAGCGAGGATGAACTACGCAAGGAGGGCTGCGATGGGAATGCCAACGAGATGGAAAGTGACTTTAATGATTCACAAATAAGTTTATATATTGATGACATTATTGAAATTAATCAAGATGGTGGTGATAGCGTTGTTATGTCGGATTGTGTGGTTGAAGAATGTTGAGGTAGGCTAGTTCTATCGTGTAGTTTAGTGTTTTGTTTTTTAAGGAAATATGAGAGATTATTTTTTAAACTAGTTTATTGTGTATTTATTGTAATGCTGCTGGTTGGGAGCATAGGGAGGAATAGGTGTGTATGCCTTTGTCACATAGTAAAGGCAACATAGCTTTTTCTAAGATTATCGCTGTACTTCGCGATTGAAAATGGATTGTTGTCTTGTCTGGACGATCTTTCTTGCAATACACCTGCAAGACCCAAGGATACTGTATACATACATCGGTGGTTGTTCTTTTATACACAAAGCAAGCAAAACCTAGACTAAAGTATTGTCCTCACAACGCTTACATAAAACTAGCTAGAAAGGACTCAGAATCAAACGACCTATAAGCAAACCTTACGTAACGGCCATCAGTCTTCTCTTGTCCACAATTCCTTCGGACTTTCACAACATGGTGAACGTAAGGTGGAGTACACTCACTTCATGCCGCGTCTTTGGAAAACTTTGGGCCCAATACGACACGAAAAAGGACTAAAGAATTTCTTTCGCTAAATAGACCACAGCTAAATAATGGCGGCCTATCTTAGAAAAATGAGAATCAGCACCACAGACCTGTGCAAATGCTGTGACAACACAGAGGTAGAGAAAGACACAATACATTTCCTCTGCGAATGCTCAAGCCTCGACAGAACTAGATACTCAACCCCGAACTAGCAAACACATCACCTAAACCTACCCTAAAATTCATTATGAAAACGGGGTGGTTCAGGAGGACCGCTCCCGCCATAGACTAATTATGGAACTAATTGTCTTGTGCACTATTTTCAGGTATCCCACACTGGGGAACGCAATGGATCCGTTGAGGTTCGAGTGAGGCTGCACCTCTGCAGTTGCATGAACCAGGGTTGAATGCGGTTATCACTGCATCAGGTTATGCAAGTGAAATTGGCAGATATGACCGCTGATGATGCTCTTAGGTCATCTAACAAGCATTGGATGGCTAGGGGAAATGATTATTCTTGTCAACATCAAAAAAACATGCATGAGGGTTATAAGGTAGACGATGTTCCACCAGCAAGTCGTTGTCATTGTATACAAACATGTTTGAATAGGTTGGTGTCTTCGAATCTGATGTCGGTGAACGTTTTGTGCTGCGGTACCACTGGCTGGGGTCGATGTGCTGACTGAGGAATTGTTGGACTTCTTCATTCGGGTGGTCGGCGAGGTTTCCCAGAAGTTTTATCGACAATTGGGTTATGAAGAGGTTGATGGCCACTTTCCTCACGCTTTCGTAGAACATCGTTGATCGATATAACATCGAGTTCGGCTTACGCCAAAGTACAGGATCGGAAGACCTTCCTTTCAAAAACTAGGATCTTTACCATTGTAGAGGGCGAATGGTTTTGTTGGGATTGCTGCCTGGGCATAAAAGACGAAAATTGGAGCAGCCGGTAGCGAACCGTCGGCGATTGTGGACGGCTGTAGATGAAGGCCGAAAACGGATAATCTCCGTTTTGCTGCTGTTGTTTTTAGTCCTCATTTGAAGTAGTACTCCCACCGGTATCCTATGTGCGTCTCTACTATTTTGATGGAAGCTGTTTATTGCAATATTTTGAAGGATGACATTTCAAGATAATGTGGGCTTTATGTTCTTAAATATTTTAAGACTTCCAGTATGTAAGGTTACATTTGAATCCATAAATTTGTTTACATGCCCAGCAGCTTCTTGAAATATATTCCAAAAGTGTACCTGTCCCTAATAAATCCTCCAGATATCTTCCCTCTCCGTGCGTGCAAGATAAAAATCGCACCTAAAACACTAAAATACAAGTTTGTGGATAATTTTTGCAATCGATGGCAGTAATTTATTTTGTTTGTCATAAAACCATATCCTAAGGCTACAAACATTTTGTTGTTTTCATATAAATCTGTGCACATAAATCTTGAATTCCCTAGACAGGTTTTATATTACACATGAACTGATTTCGTCCTTCATTACACTATTTCGAAAAAGTCGTATTCAACAAAAGTAGCAATGCGACACAACGCATTGGCCATATAAGGTCAGCATCAGACTATAAATCCCACAACTAGTCACGTAATATGTATCAGTTGCAGGACGCCACTCAGCAGAAATACAAAGACATCAATTTTTATTTGGTCCTGATAAGGGATGAAATGTTCGTCCGTATGCAAAGCTCAATTCCCAGCCGTGAAATGTTCGATTAAACGTGTTAAATTGCTTGCTTATCTAAAAGTCATGGTTCGTTAAATATAATGAGCGTGTTAACGTGCCCAGCTTAAAGATAAACTCCAAGTAGGTAGTTTTTGTTTGAGGTTTTCTGGCAGACATCTTAGGGAAATTTATTTATGTTTCGCATTATTATTTATTTTCTTGCTTTATTTTGCAATAAGCTTTGGCTATAAGTATTAATGGAAAATGTAATAGAAATTCATTGTTGGGAAGAAATTAGCGCTCATTTTCTTTAATTTTAGTTAGGCCTATAAATACATACAATGTGACAGATGGAAGGGACATTTAGAAAAGGAGTTATTGTACATATAGCCCACACATCATACTACCATACCTAAGGTAAATGATCAAATGATCTTTAAAACTACATATGTATGTATGTTTGGGCATCAAGCATGCCCGATGGATGGGTTGATTTTGGTATTGTCCGCTTAACACAACTAGACTTATGAAAGATAGTATCTTGTGTACAAACACCTACCCTGTCTGCTACTTTGTTTCCTAAAGTTGGGAGAAAATTCTGAAATTCTAGCGAGTTCAAAACCCACCGAAGAACTTCATGCGAAACGATTTCAGAGGGTTCAACAATACCTCGAGTTTTTGGGAATCTCAAGACTGCAACTGGAGTGGGGCCATCCCGAAACATAAAGAATCATTACGGTAACAAATCTAAACCAAAAATCATCTCTTTTATGCATTTAATCTCCCAACAAATTTTACAATCTCATTAACCAACTTTAGTTGTCAAAGAAATACTTTCCCAGGTGTTTAAATGAACTCCGAGCTATGTGTTGGTATTCACAGAATAGATGTGTGATGTCCTCAGAAACGTAAAGGTCACTGTAGTATCTGCATATATCCGTATTTGATAATCCTAATTTCATAGCATGCCTCATCAGAAGGCAATGACGAATCTACTCTTAAACGCGACTTTCCCCAGTTTTTTTTTCAATCTAACATAGGCTAAAAGGCCTTAGGCACGCTATGTCCTCCTCGGTTGAACCATTTTAGGTCCGCCATATTGATGATCCTAATCCTCTTAGCCAAACAGATTGGTGGTTTTACTTCTCTAACTTTATCGCTTTGTGAAAGCTCTGATCCTTTTTTGGCCAGTACGGCTGCCCTTTTGTTTCCCTCGCAGTCCAGGTATTCAGCATAATCTGACACGGTTCTGCGTACATAATGCCCTGAGCATTGCGGGGAAATTCCAGACTAATTCAGATTTCATGACGGATTCTAAGGCATTAAACGCAGCCTGACTATCAATGTAGATGGCGAAATTCTTGTTAGCTATCGATCCCATCTCTAGTAATTCCGCAGCTTTGAGGACAGCTGGAAGTCTCAAGACCAGTTGCACGTTTACCACTTTACCGGTAATGGCAATGCAGGCTGTTCTTTGTAAAAGGTGTCTTTTTTAAGCCAGTACTAAGTTTAATTTTGAACAAAACACATGAAATTTGTTTCAAGGTGTGCTTATAGAGCACGTTTGGCTCACAGAACCATAATTTTGGAACGAAATTTCTAAAATTTGGTGACGTTGTTGAAGCGTGTATGTCATTACGATAAAATTGCAAATACTACTGAATAAAAATGACATTGACAGTTTGCAATCTTACAATTGGTATGACAGATGTAACTGATGTAAAGTTAATACTGCGTTAAAAAAAAAACAAACATCTTTTACCTTGGCCAACGTATACCGTGTATTCTTTTTTATCGTGGCCTTCCACCATACAAAAGCTCCATATGTAAGGATGGGTCTGACTATAATAATATATAGTGAGTGCATCATTGCTGGTTTCCGGGCGCACTTTTTCCGCTCTGTTCTCTTGAAAATGCAGGGACCGTTATAAGCCTTGTGGACTCTTTCCCGCGTGTTAAGTTCCCAGTCTAGTTTCTTATCCAGTACAATGCCAAGACATCTTGAGTGATCCGAAAGGGACAATTCCACTCCACGTTACTGAAACCACCTTCTATACCTAAGAAAGCAGCTAGGGCAAATTGCTTGTAATGAACGCTAACTTGAATTTTCCCTACCCACCTCAGATAATGCAGTTTCTACTGACTTACCCTGAATGTTGAGTTTTAGGTGGTATCGTGAAAGAAATTTTTGGTATTTTCTAGGGATTGAATTTCGAACGCTCGCTCCATAGTCCAACGCACTAACCGCTGGAGCCATGGCACCCACAAGACGACCCATGCTCTGATTAACCTTAGGAATAGAATAGGATATCTTTTTTGCTATAGACTAACTAAAAGGTTCTGGCTATTGAACACCGGAAGTAATGGTGACAGAAGAGTTATATATATAGGCGGTGCAGAGAAAAACAAGAGTAGCGCGGGAGGAGTATAGAGCCAAAAGACTGGAGGAAAAGAAAGCCCTTAATAGAAAGAAGAGCGTCTCCAAAGCTCAAAGATTAAAAAAATCTCGTGACAGAAGCCTAATCACTGCAGGTTTCAAACCAGCAACATAGGTTCTTTGAAATAGAATCGTAGATGCATGTAAGTAGCACTTTAAGGAGCTGCTAATTGGGCATTAAACTGAAAAAGTGACTTTGGAATAAGAAATCTCATACCAAGTCGATAAAGTAGTCCTCCCTTCTAGGTTGGAGGTGGATGGCATAGCTATTATAAAGCTAAGGAACAACAGAACCGTTCGAACTTTACAAATTTTTTAATATGGAGCTCTATACGCCCCACTTAAATACAAAAAGGAGGATCCAATGTCTTGCGCCAATGTACTATGTGAAGGTATTAAGAAGTTCTGCATCATCATTATCAGCACGTACCAATGTGCCTTCCGGTCCAGCAATCGTCTGTAAACTAAATCTTCACGTTAATATAAATCCTAGAAAAGATAAATGAATTTCAAATCGAAACAGATCTTAGATTCCTTCGAAAGAAAAATACTTCGTTGAATATTCTTTCCTATATGCGAGGACGACGAATGGAGGAGAAAATTTAACCGTGAATTCTATGAGCTTTACCAAGATGTGGCGGTAACCCGGAAGGCGAAAACTCGTCGACTACATTGGCTCTGTCACATCTAGCGGATGAATGACAACGGTCCGGCCAAGAGGGTTTTCGAGTCCCAGCCGTCAGGTTCGAGACGATAAGGAATACCGATTCTCTGTTATAAAGATCAAGCAATCATGGTTGCCAAGATGGTTGGTCTGACGAACTGACAGCACCGGGCACGCTGCTTTGGACTTAAGGAGATGAAAGACAGTAGTGTCTCAAGCATCTCAAGATACATTTCATGGTTTGGGAGCCCGATAAATAAAGCAAGCGATTTAGCAGCGCAACTCACATTCATGAAGTTCATATCAGTAGAGACATTGCTACGTGATATAGTAATGACAACGAAAAATCGTGCTGATAATCGTTGTCACAACGAGCTTATGGGGCCCGAGACGGAACTCAGTTCATATGTGAATGACCACTTTGACCTGACACCTATCTGACTCCTAACCTTATGCGAATCCTACATCCGGTAACAAGATGGATCCATAGAGATTAGAGTAAGGTTGTACAACGTGTGAAAACTACGAGTCTGTAACTTGCATGTAACTTTATTTCTAACTTTGATTCCATCTGGAAATTTTCCCAATTGTTTCTGGAATGAATGCATAAATTGAATAGTGTCATTAGCTTCTATCGGAGATTCAGACCCAACCACTATGTACATGAGTTACCTACTAGGTTACTTAGGTTGGGTTAGGTGGGTATCCACTTACATACACCTTGACCAAAAAGAAGGTCCATTGTGATACTACTGTGGGAAAAACCAGATTACCAGCACATAGATGGAGACTTCACCAATGAAACTGGTAACCCATGTCAAATGGAAGAAAGGTATATGGAAAAGGTTTTTGTTTAGTGTATTTAAATAATTATAATTTCTTTTACCTACAGTGATCAGTCAGATAGCCAAATTAAGTTATTATTAACTACGCGACTTATTCACAACAAAACTTTTCACAACGTTTTCCATTATTTTTTTTTTGCAACTCAAATGTTCACAAAAGTCAGAGTTGTTGTGTATGGCATCGGCAACAAAGCAGCAGCAGTGTAAAAGCAGTGCATAGTTTGCAGTGTTACGCAACTAATGCGCATATCTTTGTTTTTGAATTTACCCTATGGTTCACCGTTCAGGCATTAAACCAGTTTGACCCGGTGACGAAGCTTTTTATTTTTCTTAAGTTAAGTCGATCTAGATCATTCTGATCTTCGAAGAAGTAGGTACTCTCCTAGGATTTTCCTTCTCCAAACTGATAGGGCAGGACAGGTAGACAGAAAATGTGTCTCTTTCTCGTCTCTACAGTTTCCACAGAAATCGTTGAAAGCTTGTGCTAGCTTATGCCCTGTCAGGGGGCCAACTATCTTTCTTAGATTTGTTCTATTGATGGAAATAAGTCTACTGGTTTTCTTAAGACCCATCTCAGATTTGTTTAGAAGAGAGACATGTGCTGA
This sequence comes from Xylota sylvarum, assembly GCA_905220385.1. NCBI lineage: Eukaryota > Metazoa > Arthropoda > Insecta > Diptera > Syrphidae > Xylota > Xylota sylvarum. The sequence continues at coordinate 150,923,258 of LR999957.1, read as the reverse complement.
TATTGTTCCACCTACTGTTTGCCATTCTAATGGCTGCGGTATCTAATTGGAATTTTATCGATTTAATAGATGCTGATGGTTATCATGTATTGTTAGGAAGGTTGCGGTCTCCACCCTCCTTAGCTAGCTTGTTCGCTTTGTAATTGCTTGGTACTCCCTTATCTATTAGGTTACCTACTACGAATTAGCAGCTCGCCGAGGGCGAAGTTAGTGAAGAAGTCATGGAGTAGGTACAACGCAGAGAGCCGGTGCTCTAATCCATTTTAAATGAAATTCTTGTCTGAAATTGTCTCCAACTCCTGAGCCTTGATAATATTTAACATCAGATATATACATACATTTACCGACTTCAACCATTTGCAGTACAATTTTGAAGCTAATTAAAGTCCTCCATCTTCGTACCACAAGGATATTAAGGGATTCTTCGGGATTCCAAAAAGAACCATTTCATTGCCAAACTACTTTAAAATCCGTCCTCAAACCACTTCATTTAAAACATTTCTCCCCTCACGGGGACATTCCATAGCATTGGGTTCTTGGGTTTTATTTATTTTTGGTTATCCTTGAACAGGAATAATGAAACCCACTTTGTTTCGTTTATTCAATTTGGTGGTTGTCATTTTGGTAAGCTTCGCTGGGGTGGTAATTTTTCCGACTGATGACAGGAGCCGCGAATGGAAATGTCCCCATCAAGTTTAAATGAAGCCGATTACTCTGTCTATGTGTGTTCTATGCGGCAATTGGGAAGATTTAAGGGGATTTAGTGGGTTCTGAGCATGATATACTTTCAAAAAACAAAATCCCAGCCCCAGTCAGACCACAAAACTTACATAAACCTACCATTAGTTACATTTATGCCGAAAATCCGGTTAAAAGCGAAAGTTAAATGCGACCAAATGGAAGCTATACACAGAATATGAAATGCGATGACTTCTGGAGGCTCAATCCTTAGGCACTGCACGTGAACTGGTTGTGGCAAGGTATGACTTCCAATACTCTCCAGGTGGGATTCGATTTGCATACTTTGTCCATAAATCATACTTCTGTGGCTTTCATGGGAGGATGTGGCGTACGGTTTCTTTTGGCGATGGTTGCTGATGCAAATTGGCACAGGACAAAGGGTTGCTGTATGGAACTACATATCTGTGTGAATTGTTCGGTACTTAAAGTGCCGTCGCTGTAGTGCTAAAATAATCTTGTTAGTAGTAATTGGAAAATTTGTATGACTTTTCGAAAGACGTGATAGTTTTGGCTATGAATCCGTTTCCAGAGCGACACGACGCGACGCCCTGAAGGAAATTGGTCCAAATTGTGTATGCGGATGGTGTAGTGATAATTTCTCATTGTACGTGGTGGGGTTCACACGAATTGTGAGTGTAGTAAGTCCTTCATAGATGTCGTATATCTGGTGGTTTTTCTTAGATTAAGGAAATCTTACATTTAAGTGGAATTGGTATCCTCGCGTATGATATGTGGCGATAAGAGTGGGATTACTGTCCCTTTTTGGCTTTATTTGGAAGTTGGAACACATAGTTTAAAGTGTTTAGCTGGGTCTTTTATTTAAGAAGTTATGGAAAGAGAACACATGTTTAAAGATTTGCTTTGCATAGAACTTACTATAAATTTGTAATGTTCCCAGCGCTAAGATCAGATGAATATTAATTCTGGTGAATTTCTATTCACAATTCTTTGGGCTATTGGGGGACAAAGCCTTCTTTTACAAAATCAAAATGACTCCATAAAAGATCCTAATTTTCCCAAATCTCGTCTATAGCGCAGAATCATGGTCGTTTGCGGATGTTTTGACACAAGAATCATTATTCATGATATATGTGCACTTTAGCAGACCCAAACGAAAAAGTCCTATGTCATCAACCTAGCCAAAAGAGTTCAAATACAACGACTAAAATGGTTGGGTCATGCTGAGTGGATGGATAACAATGCTCTGGCCGGGAAAGTCATCCAATTCACCCCAAACGAACGACTCTGTAGATGAAGACCACACTCAAGTGGAAAGGGACTTTAACCAGGTCATATTTGGGACACGTAGAGCATTATCGATGCCGAGACTCTTGTTAAGAGTACACAGTTTTCTCCTATATATTGGTACACCAATGATAAACGATCCTTGGCATTGCAACAGTTGCCTTTGCTGGTAGTGTGGACTGTATGTTGTTCGTCTTGCTTAAAAGTGAGCCTTGCATCTAATGCCAAGTTACTTCAATTACGACGTCGAAACGACGAAATCATAACATCATCGCTGACGTTTACCGTTATAGTCCCCATAACTTTTCTACTACTGTTGAGCATTAGCTTTGTTTTTCCTATGCAAGTTGTAGACCCATACTTATTGGTCAGTGTCGAACTACCCTGATGGCTTGAATTAAGTCATTCATCAACTCCAACAGGTGTTTGGTTGGAATAAACGAAGTCAATCGTCTTAGACGACCTCGGGGTTATCAATCTAAGAAAATCATTTTACTTCAGGTTGCTCCACATTGGTGGATCTAGAACAGCCTATGACATGTACCTAGTTCCAGCATGTCGGTGCTTACAGTAAAACCTAATTTTGGAAGTAGTTCGCCATAATTGATGGTCTTTATCCTTAAGTTAGAAATAAACCTCAAGTACCTGTGACTGTGAGACACCGCCCAATAAATAACTTGCTTCCTTTTTACAGCATTGACAGTGCGTATGGGAAGTGAGCTAATAAGTACCATCAGCGCATTAAGTGTGTCGGAGTATTGAGTATGAGGTTTAAGGTTAGAATTATTATGGAATATCCAAGACATCGTTAACTCCATAGTTAAGATGTATCCTTCGGAAGAATCATTTAACAATAAGTCCCTTGAATTGTGTATATGTTGTGAGAAGCTAGGCATCGAGTCTAAGTATTATTAATATTCATCACCATAATATTCATTTAGGTGTATTTCAAAACGTTTACTGTTTTCAATCAGAAAGTCTATCTGATTAAATAATAATACATTGCACAATCACGTTATTCGCACTATCAAATATAGAACCACCCACAGCATCTTTAAGTGAAGAATTTCGCGCCAAAAACTGACCAAAACAATACCAACGTGCTTGCGATGTTTGTGCGATGTTTCCCCACTCTTGTCTCGTCGATTTATCAAAACAAAAACCATCTGAGTACAGCATAGATAGGTCGAGATGTTTTTATGCTTCAAATACGCATGCTCTTGGCATCCAAATGTTTACATTTTCCAAAAGCTGAATTTTCACTTTCCTCGAATTGTTGGTCAGAGTTTTTCTCCCAGTTAACCACGGTACTTCGTTGGGTTCAAACGTCCACACGCAATCCTGTATGTGCTGTTAAAAGATTTTGAATATCGGGCGGACTTCCTTACGCATCTGAGAACTTGACCATATGTTTCAGAGAGATTCGTTATTATTATTTTTTTCTCCAAAATCTGTGCATTCACCCCTTTTGAAATAAAGAATCGAAATATCGATTTAATTAAAAATAGCTAATTGAATCTTTCAATTTAAAACACAGTGCGGATGTGTACACCAACGTGAAGCGCCGAGTGTCCTTCCTCTAAAGAAACTTCCTTACGAAGGGAGCTGTAATGAATGAAAGTCTGTGGCTCAATTACAATGTAAATACGAAAGTTCCTTCCCCTTCCAAAGTTAGTTTCATTTAAATTTTACTGAATTACTTGGTAATTACTCCGCACCAGCCAGTCAGAGTCCTGAAGTATTAACAACCCTGTTGAATAAGCAGGAGGTTTTCAGCATAACACAGCGAATCTCCCGGAGGACAAATAAAAAGGTGAGTTTTCAGGAAATTCGAGATCGTTCAAGTAGTCGGGTAATTAGGTGATGGGGTTAATTGCCTCAGGTACCCTCAACCCAGCTAAGGACGGTCAGATGCATTCATCTTAGCGTTTGGTATTTGGGGCGAAGGTTCATTTTTAAAGACAAAAAAAAAAAAAAATCCGGCGTGCGATTTCGAAATCTATTTACAAACCATCGATGCGTGTTGTCGGTGCTTCGCGCTTGGTTTGAACATCTCATCGTTTGGCATACGAAAGGGTTCATTCAGCGACGGGGCGAATGCCTAACACAAGTTCAGGGCATTATGATTTTACGGTATTTTAAATTTTCCATGTTTACATTAATAATAAGGTTGAACAAATATTCGAGGGGGAGTACGATAGCAATTACCTGTGATCGATGAGTGTACCTATTTTGATGAGTGTATTGTGTTTGGCAAGAAAATAGGAATTGTTCGAATTGAAGATTTCGAATCGGAGAGAGTGTTCGTTAAAATATAGTAAACAATATAAAAGTGCAACTGATTTAGTGTCAATTTTAGAAACAATTGTATTAGAGGTGATTTGTACGCCAATAAACTGATGTTTCTGAAATTTGTTGTGAGAGTGCCAAGTGGAATTAATTTTATTCATCTACATTCGTACATATGTATATAAAAGTATTTTAGTGGAACACAACAAAAGTTCATGTGTTGTTCAGCAAATATTCACGAAATTGTGTTGATTTGAGAAAATAAACAACTCTCGGCGAGTCTTCGGAAGATAGACTAGTTCGTTCGACGTAGATTGAAGAAAACTTTCCATACATGGGTGAGAAGCAAGGACAGAATGAACAGACTTTGTTGCAATGATTATGCCTAGTTATTTTAAATTTGTTGTATGTTTGCCTGCGACATTGGGTTAGGCTCGTTAACAATATTCCGATTTTATTTTATCGAAGAGTTTATTGATTACTTACTTAATGGAGGTATAAAGAACTGCCCAACCCTTTTACTTGTTGGTTGAGGCCCAGGTTCACCCCAAATTGTAAGTAAGTAACCCTCTTACAGACAAGGCCATGAACTTTTGAACTTGGAAGGTGTAGGACCTCACGTGATTGTTGGACAAAAAAAAAGTTTTTGGCGCAACGGGGAACGGCCTAACTAATTGCAGTCAATCGTGTTGGGGCTGCTTTTTCTCATCAGATTTTTAATTTTCGTAAACGATATTCGTTAAACGTTTACGAGAGTCGGGTGTTTGGCTTTTTAGTGTTTCTCTACCTATTTCTTTTTATAAGAAGTTTGAGGGAAATATTTAGCGTTGAAAAACTGTACTTGAATTAAATGGTAAATTTTCTTTTCGAAACAGCAACACCTTCAACATATGTACATATATTACTTATTAGGTGGCACTTCAGCCCGAGGATCAATCAAAAAATCGCCTCCAATTTCGCATAGGTTCGAGGTTCGAATCCTTCCTTCCATTCGTGTGAATAATATAATCAACGCGTATGGTTGTGAGAAACTGGGTCTTTTGCAAGCTCACTTTCTATTTAAGCGCGCGACCTTTCTTCTCCACTCACCGTCTACGCAGACAGGACCAAAAATCACCCGAAGTAACAGATCCTGAGTATTCTGGACATTGGCATTCATAAGCTTTTCCATATTACCTTAAAAAGTTGAAAGTATGTTGCTAAATAATTTTAAATACGCTTTTCATCATGAAATGGTTTGATAAAGAAAATCGTGGTTAGTGGGGTAAGAGAAAGGGGGACATTTTCAAGGCCCTGCAGCTGCTCAGTATAAGCCGAATGTTCGTTTATGAATGCTAATCTTTAACGACTTAATCTCAATAGTGCTTCGACTTTGGTCGCGTTGCATTCCATTCACTTTGAATGTGCTTTGAAATGACATTTTTGAAATGTCAAATTAAATGACAAATCGTAGTTAAAATAGTTACATACCAAGCAAAAATTAAACGCATCCCAACTTCTGATTTTCGTTGAAATCATGTTACGTATCGTTGTTCGCTACAAATGTCAAACGTAAGGTCGAACGGAAAGCGACATTGTGATAAGATGCATTGAATTTGTATGGTTGGACTTGAAAATGTCAGGCAAATCCGAAACCGTTTGGCGAGATGTGTCTTGGTCCGCATTTTTTGCGAAAAAGGCGTCGAAACATAGGGCTAAGTTTATCAGGAAAGCGTTTTAGAGCCCGTTGTGAAAGATTCTTTTGGCAGCAGTCCAGATTTCAACCCCCTGAATTACAAATGGACTATTTTGGAGGTTTTGAAGAAGATAGTATGCCTCAAACTAACATTGGGTTCCTAAGTGGTGATGCACACTTGCTAGCCCGCAGTGGTGCCATTTGGACATGCGGGTTTTATTACCCACAACACACATATGAAGCGCTAGGTCGCAGCTTCACTGCCCATTTGTGTGTCCAACCCAATATAATTGTGAGTATTGTACTACGCAAACGCGGTGTGGCTGTGAGCTCGCACTTTGAAAAAACTCTAGTGTGCTCTAGCAGAAGCTGTGGCGAATGACCAGTGGCCGAGGCTACTAAGGGTCTGTGTAAAGGCAAAAGACGGCACTTTAAAAACCTGCGGTTTCTTCGTGGTTGTCAGGTGGAACCCACTAATCAGTTGACCCAAAGATCGTTCCGCTTTGGGGTATACCGATTCGTACTTTGGCTGCAACAAGGTAGTTATCCGAGTCGATGTTGGCTGCTCGGAACTTCGAGTATCCAGAATATTGAAGGCGTATCTTCGGTCGATCGCAATATGATCAATTTGGTTGATTGTTCGTTGTTCAGAAGACCGTCATGACCACTAGTGTCTACTGAGGTGAGAGAACCACGTGTTTGCTAAAGTGATGTTTGGCCCCGCCACAGAATCAATAAGCCTAAGTCCGATATCAGTCGTGGTATCGTGTAGGCTTTGTTTGCCAACTGTCCTGGTATCTGATATCCAACGTAATATTAAGGGCATTGCTCATAGGTCTTATCGATGCGCTCGTGGGCCATCTTTAATTAAAAACGCACAACACTTTGCTAGCAATGTTAATAAATTTCTTATTATTATTGTCGTTGCTATTCAGCAATTCGTCTTGTTTTGTTTTGTAACTAAGAATTAAATTTGGCTTCCTTTTGAATTGTTATTTTGACACTGACAGCTCCAAAATTTGACAGAAACTCAGTATGTATCAGTATGTATGTCAACATCTTTTTGTTCGAAACGCTGCCTCAGTCTTGAAAGATTGTTATTGACCTGAGCTCCCAATATATCGAAAAGCTCAAATAAGGCATCTGCTAGTCTGACTATGGACGTCATCGTTGATACCCCTGGCTATCTTACTTCTAAGGACCTCTTGCTAGACATTTGAGACGTAGTAACATGCTAATCAGGTTCACAAGAGATGTCTCGCCTGATTCATGCCTTCTGATTTTAAACCGAATGTGCTTTAACAGATCCCGATCTATGTGTGCAGTCAGAGTCACCAAACGATTATCGTTAGTTCACTATCAGATAGCTATTATCAGCAAAAAGCATTGTTGAGTCAACACATCGCCCTCATGTTCTGCTTCTGAACGTCTAAGTCCAGTAGAAGCAAATTAAGTAACTCCTCAGCCGACAGATTTAACAACAGTCCTTGACTGGCATACTGCAGATATGTTTAGGAAAAAATCGTAGTTCCATTCTGTAAGTCCTTACATTTGTACACGACCACTGCAGCGTATTACAAGGAGACTCTATCGTGGTTGAAATGGAATGTAGTTTGTGCCAAGGATATAGTCAAACTGGTTTAAATATTCGTGGACATTCGATACAAGTCTCCCGGTATATTCAAACCATTATCTGGACTGAATGCATTAATTGTCATGTCAGGACAACTATAGAAGATGCAGGAACGATGAAGAGGAAGAGGTCATTTCTCATTTCCAGAATGAAATGATGTACTTGTCCAATGTTTTACTTAGCAGCTTTTGTATTGAGAATTCGGTTGCGTTGGAGTGGGTAAATGTTAAGACTATCCATCGTTAAGGAAGGAGTAGGGATTTCCGCTTTATTAGACTATAGGCAGTCACTCGAATGTAACCTACTCCTGCCCAATTGTTTGTTATTCTGGTTGGTTGTTATTATATTTAACTAATGTACACATGTATGTATATACATATGTATGTACATATGTACATGCAAACACAAACTAAGTACATATCAAGATTCTATTACTGTTTTCATTGTTCCATTCGTTATTTACATCCAAAACTTCAGAGACTTATGTATGTACTAACTAAAGTTTGAAATTTAACCAAATAAAAAAGTAACCACTTTTCTCGATGGATAACCTCCAAATGTATCAAATTACACTTCGATTCGTTGGAAATAGGATATGAATCAATGTCGCTCTAAAGTTCAATCATCCAAATCCTTTTAGGATACTTCTGTACTGTGGTTACAAGCCAATAAATCATGTGCAAACTGCGTAGCCATGTCATTGTCTACAAAAGACCATGAAGCAACTTTATCCGAATACTTACCATAAAGTTAATTACACAGCAGTGAACCCAAAGGCAGTGAATTTTAATTAATGGACAGTGTGATGGGAACGGCAAAGAAGCAAATTTTTGAAACCACGCATAAAGAGTGAAATCTTATTTCCTTTTTGAAGAAATTCAAGGATGAAAGGTCTGAGTGAAGGTGTATTTTATTTTCATTGGAAGACACACGAATATTATGACGGATTCTGTTTTATCGCCTTCAGGTAATTGGTTTATAAATACATTGTCATTCAAATTGTTACTGTAGAGCATTAGGAAAATGTTATATTTCACAATATGGTGATGAAGTAGCAGCTTTCAACTACTCGTACAGCTTGACATATTATAGTAAATCAATCTAGGTATGTACATACAAACGAAAGACAATTTGTGGAAAACGATGACTTATGGGTACTTGCAGCAAGATTAAGGCTACAAAGGGCACTGGTTTGACATTTCAGTTCGAAATTCGAAGACCAAACTCGTTTCGAAATGAATTCGGAAAACAGTCAATAAAACTCTAATTGACATTTTCTGTGTGAACACCTTAAGGGTCAGTGAAATATGAATGCTATTTTTTACCATTCCTTTCGCAAAGTTAAATTTGATTGATCCATAAATATATGGAAGAGTTTTAAAAGTGGCTATGTTTATAATTTACATATTTCCATTTACATTAAATTATGTTAAACAATATTTCTTTGTCAGTCAATGGAATCCACAAAGCGAAGGAAATTTACAGTACAGAAATCAATCAATCAGTCTGGACAGATTTATTGAAAGATTTTTGGAAGCAAACATATCATGGAATTGGTTGAGTTAAATTCGGTACATCGAAGATATGTAGTATGTATTTGCTGAATATATTTTTGAAGAGGATAAAAAGTTGAGAAGCAATAAATATACACTACTTACTTAACAATTAATTCTAATTTAAGATTTATTTCGCACATCAGACGGAATACAATTGGCTTATATGTAGTTCCAATTAAAATATAAATTTAAGACGAGAGAGTATGAAATGCAAATGATGGAATCGTTTTTATTATTATTTAGGTATACCTAAACGAAGTTTTAATTTGAAATCCAAAGTATAATGAGGAATTGTCAGTCGGCAAAGGGGGCGTTCGTTAATTAGGACTAGTGTAGGACATGGATATTTGTGCAATCGAAATGAAGCAGTTGAGAATGGTACCGACACTTATTCTACCTATGTATGTATATTTTATGTAGCATTGTTGCGATTACATGATTAAAGAAATGATCAACAGAAAATTCGCCAATGCACTGTCAACGGTCAACGTGTCAACGCATGAATTGTTGACGATAATAGACCTTTTCGCCGTTTGACGTTTAAGTTGTCACAGACTTTTGGTGGCCAAACAAAGGGCGAAATCGTATGAAATATCTATTAAAAATGGAAAGAATTGTATAATGTGAGATATTTGTTATATATTTTGAAGTTTCTTGTACGCAGATTTATGCATACAAATGTTATTAATCAGTACAAGCAAAAAAATCCCGGTTGAATTACATTTATAGTAGAATATATAGCAGAATCACCTTTCCACTCGATCTAGTTTTTCTTGTGGTGTATTTAATGAAAGGAAGTTAATAATCAATATTATTTATTGAAGACAACAGTCCCTATCAACACTTCGACTAAATCAGTGATTATTTTAATTCATATTTATGTGAATGTTTCGCAAACCCAACGGAAAGCTAATGTTTCACCCGATACTATGTTACTATAAATACAACTTAACCGGTATTTTATTGCTTAATCTGTTTAACAACATTTGAGTCTATGAATTTGCATACAAAAAACTTAAAAATATATTATAAATATCGCACATTATACAATTCATTTCCCCTTTAAAAGATATTTCATACGATTTCGCCCAATTTCGCCTTTTGTTTGGCCACCAGAAGTCTGTAACAGCTTAAACGTCACAATTTTGACAAGCAGGCGAAAAGGTCTATACGAATGACGTGAGACGGTCAATGTTGTCCCAAATTGCGTTGACGTGTAATCAGTAATCAGTCACCCCGTTGGCACGCGAAACGTTGACGATCACACGACTTGACAACTTCCGAACACGCTGATCGTTGACGGTGCGCTGAGACCGCGTTGACAGGAGCGAAACTGGGTAATTTTTAGTGTTGACGATCACACGATTTTTTCTCTCAACGTTGCTGCGTTGACGGATCTTTTGCGTAACGATCCATTTGATACAAATTCTCACGTCATTTAGACGTCAGAGAGTCAACGCGTTGACGTGAGTGTAGTATGTGTATATGTAATCTGATGATTTGTAATTACAAGTACATATACCTTCTGTGCCGTGTGTATGAAATGACAATTATAAAGTTCAATAAAGGTGTCAAGGTGATGTTAAATTTTACAAAAAGTCTTCCCATAAAACATAACCATAAGTTCACATGTCAATCAACTCCACACGTGAGGCATGACACGTGAGTGGATTTGTAGAGTGTGCCTTGTACTCTTCCTACAATTAAATATTAAAGTATTCGTAAGTCGAAACATGCAAGTAAATTACAGGCCACTAAGAAATAATCAAACTAGCACAATAATTTGAACTAATAGTGCCCCATGGAACGTTTGAAATTGCACTTTAACCTTCAAACTTGTTAAAATTGATATACAATCAATAAATCGAACGGTATTATGGCGAGACCACGGCATTTATTGTATTAGTTTACCTTTGACTAATTGACAAAAGCAATTACTCATGTTTTAATGAATCAAATTATTCGGACAAATCCCAGACTCATCGAAGCGATTTATAGGAGAAATTAATATGTATGTATGCAATGCACAATGCGCTCCTGGCATCATTAACGTACACAATGCAACTTAATTACAAAATAAAATGTATCGCGTATTTTACATATGACGGATGCGTGCGTGACCACCCGATATCCCGATTATAGGTCAGTTTACGTATGCACGGGAGGGGATATCGCAGCGCACATAGTTTAAATCATCTTTTTGCGTTCGGAAATAGGCTCTCTGTTTACGTTGTGTTGACTTTTCTTCGCTGCAGAGCATTCTAGATACAATGCGCGTGCTATCGAAATGAAATATTCATTGGACGTTGCGCTTGAATGCAAAAAGTTGCCTGGCTGAGGGAGAAAAAATATGCATCTTCATGTAAAAGAAGAAAAGGGTGGATGGAGGTGGCGGGACAAATAATTATTTTTATTTATTTAGTTTACAGAATCTGTGAGTGCTGGACATCGACAATCGTTGTTTGTTTTAAATTCAATGGAAATTAATACGAGTCTAGCTGGTTAGTTGTTCGATAAATCATTGTTTACATTTAGAAGCTTATTACACCAGCAGGGGGATGGAATTCTACACAAACATACCTTACATATGTTGCCAGTCGATGAGCTAAATAAAAATAGAAACTCGTAAATTCCAATTGTGATTGTTTCGATTTTGTTTTGACTTGGACATTCGATGAGGGTTTGGTTTTACTACAGGTTTCCAAAAATATGCCAAACCCTTTAGTATCTCTCAAGGGTGGTCCATAAGAAATGGATGACGATTGGGAAGGTGAATGTTCCCAAACTACTAAATCATGACGTCTTATGGTTGTTATTTATAACTTTGAGTTCAAATGAAACATCCGATAGTCACTTGCTTTTAAAATTTGAAATGTAATTTTTTTTTTTCTTGTGTTGGCTATGCGGACTCCCTGAACCACCCCGAGATTGTTATACATTTTAGCATAATTAGTGGTGGCTTTCCTGGTAGATTGTCCGTCAGTATGGTATTCGCCGGATATTCGTATAGGAATATCCGGCGTCAGAAACGACACAGGCTTTGCAGAAGTCATCTGTATTTAATCGGATTCTTTTGAGATAAAGCCACAGATGATCAATGGATTTAAATAAAACAATGTTAACAAATACGATTCAAGGGCATCTCAACAAAAAAGCTACTGGAGTCCATCAATTCCATGTATGTACAACTGGCACGAACGAAAGCTTATTACCATTTGTTTCAGGACGATGATGTAGATAGGACGAGTAATGACGTGGTAGCTTCAGCGTTTCATGCAGAAGTCTAATTAGCACCTAAGCTAAGACACAAAACCATCTGATTTAGTAACTATGCTGTCAAGACCAGCAGACATATCCTCACACATGGCTGTCTGGTCTGGTAGTTTGCTGGCGCAAATGCCATAAACCTAAACACCCTCACAAGGATCCAACGTCATGTATAGATACCGCCAGCGCTATTAGGACACTAAAGAAACAGCGGTAAAAACGCCTTAAGCCTCTTGCAGACCTGAATGTGGAAAACCAAATCGGACACAGCACTATCACCAAGCAGTCAAACGTGAACGCCCCTTCTGAATACCTTACACCCCACATGGACTTCAGCCTCTACCTCCAAATTTGCTTCTAGAGAGAGCATGGTAAATGGTGAAGTTATCAACCCAGCCTCCATATCCATGAACGAAGGCATTGGCTCAGGAATATTCTCAGAAGAGCCATCAATCGCCCGGTTCATAAAAGTTCCCAGCCACACAAGTGTGTTCCAAACGGAAATATATAGAATCATCGAAGCCTGCCGGGACCTATCCAACAGCAACAATTATGTAGAGATGTACATAGACAGTCAATCAGCCATCAAGCTAGCACTTCCATCAAAACTGGTCAAGAAATGTAAAGAGGAACTCAAATCCCGCAGCTCGAGGTACAGCATCACGCATTGCTGTATTCCTGGACACATGGGCTTCCAAGGGAATGAAATTGCCGACGAGATAGCTAGAAAAGGCTCAGTATCAAACGACTTACTAGCAGTATCACAGTATCAAACGACTGAATCCTAACACCCATCAGACTTTTCATGTCCAAAATCAGCTCGCACTTTAACAATATGGCCAACGTAAGGTGAAGTACACTCACCTCATGCCGCGTCTAGAAAACTTTGTGTCCAATGTGGCAAAACGTAAAGTGGAGTACACTCTCCTCAAGCCGAGTCTCTAGAGAACTTTGGGCCCAATACAATAAAAAAAGGACCAGAGAACTTCTATCGCTAAATAGACCACAGCTGGCTCTTCTCATAGGTATAATCACAGGCCACAACTCAATGCCGGCCTCTCTTAGAAGAATGAGAACAAAAGTGGCAACACAGAGGTAATCCTTGAAAATCCTAAAATTCATTATGAAAACGGGCTGGGTAGGATACGGGTACTCCAACACCTTGAATTTAGTGACATTAGCTCCGCCTTTCGGTAAATTCTAGTCAGGACGAGTAAACTTTGAAGTACAAAAAATTTGTAATCTGCAGCAGTTCAAAAACAGAACCAGCAAGCATATCTCGGCACATTTCCTGAGACAAGGCGGTAGAGGTTTCATTTATTTTCTAACACAAACCCTCTGCAATGTTCATCCTCATGGTTTTAACCCTCTGACGCAACCATATCAGTTGAGTTTCAAAACTGTGGTGTGCAACTGCAAACCCTTGACACTCGTTCGAAGGACCCTTCAACCAATAACTTTTATAAAAACATTGTGGCTCAATATGTGAGTGTGTGGCTCAATATGTCACCAACCAGAATAAATAAAAAGAAGGAGACAACAAACATTTGCATAAATTCAATTCTAGTTCAAATGCAAATTGAAAATTGACATAGTCCGGTCTAAAAAAAAAAAAACTGCTAGCATTTCATAAAACTTTGAAAGTCATATGATACCATCCCCGTGACACATGCGGATGTCATTCGTCGTTCTGAGATGCTTTTGAAATCTCATTTCAGAACAGAAACTCTTTAAACACTTTTTTTTTGCCGTGAAATTAACAAAAATATCTTCATTTCATTCTGTAACTAGAAAATACTCACGTGGTAAGGTCAATGTCAATTACAACCGCAGGCTTCTTCTCCGTTTGGCATTTCAAGCAGTCGTGTCGCTGAGTAATTCATGGAATGTGTTCCTTTGTCCTCCCTCGACATTACCCGTTGAAGATGCGGCGCCGTATCAAGGAGTCCCTAAGCTACACGACATAACTGTAAAGCATTTAAAATGAATTAAACGTCATGGACATAGCAACAACTGTAGGCATGTGGGTAGTAAACTGCGGGGCACCCCTTTCGAATAATATAATCATAAGGGCAAGCAACTGACGAAGTGGTACACAGACGTAATGAGTATGACTGTTTCTGTCATCCAATGGTGAAAGATAGTCGATAAGGGAGTAGGTAGGTGGGCAGAAATAACAGTTCTATGACAAACAACGAAATGAACAACAGATAAAGTTTTTTTTTGTCTCCTCTGTTTTGTTCGCGACAGTTCTGGAGAATGCCATGTCCTGAGTCAATCCTGTGGAAAATATTACTTTTTTTGATTATTTCATATTCTACTGTTGTGTGTGCGCACACAGAAGACAAACGTGTGGAAGATCCGGTATTGATTTTATTGTCAAGAGTACTTCAACCAGTTATTATGCCTCGTGAGTTATTGAAAATGAGTAGGATGCTCAGACGTCGATTATGATGTTACGTTACGATGCTCACGTTAGAGCTTCATATGTACATATGTGTAGGGCGCTGTGTAAAGGTGGGTTCGTATGCCCGTTATGGTATATGTAACAAATTGCACCCAGGACTGTGGTTGACAGAGCATTATATTGCTTTGTTCGGGTTTTAACGGCTTTTTAAATTGA
This sequence comes from Xylota sylvarum, assembly GCA_905220385.1. Taxonomy (NCBI): domain Eukaryota; kingdom Metazoa; phylum Arthropoda; class Insecta; order Diptera; family Syrphidae; genus Xylota; species Xylota sylvarum. The sequence goes on along the minus strand of LR999957.1, from coordinate 150,908,229 downwards.
AATTGACTTGAAATAACGATTATGACGGTTTCACATTTCTAATTTACGCATCCTTGAGAAGGCTATTTATTATTTTTTTTTTTTTTTGCAATACGATACCAATGAACTCTCAAAGTGGTGCACTCAGTAACAAACAAAGGCATTAGAGAACTATTGACTGTATTAATTCCAATAAGTCTGCATCTACGTGTAGCGGAGGACAACTTTGATTTGGAATTTTCAAAAATCAAAGAAAAACAATCACACTCCTCGACCCAGGGGATAATATCTGCCGAATTGCATGATCCCTTTGCCACGTGCGTTTCTCAATGGGGGGTAATAACGACTCTACGGGTTAAAAGAAAATCTCACCACAAGAAGAAGGAAACTTAAGCAACTCGTGCAAAGAAACGTAAAGCCTCGGGTAAGATTCACTGAACGCTGAACGTGTTCTATTTTTGATGAATGGTTGAGACTGACGCGTTACTTTCAGGTTGAATGAAAAGAGTGGAGCAAATTAAAGGTATGTACCTAAGGGCTAAGTAGCATTCACATAGCATTTCACATCGAGAAACGAATAATTAGAAGGACATGTTTGGCTGGAAGGTGTTACCTGAGTGGTATAGAAATGATACATGAAAGTTTTTCTTGAAATTTGTATGGATTGGCAATAAATGTGAAGAGAGAAGCTACGATTACACGCTCTCTGACGTTAAAATGACGTGAGACTTTGTCTGAAAGTAACTAGGTTATGTGATCGTCATCGCAAAACATTGTCAAACGTGTTGACAGCTGCGTTACCAGTCGCATTGAAGGGAATTTTTTCGTCAACGCGTTGACTATTTTTGCGGTGTAATCACAATGAAATTTTTCCGTGTCCCAATGGTAACATGTCAGGATTTTCTGCCCCGTCAACATAACCTGCGTTGACTACTTTGACAGAATCTTTCAACGTTGTGTGATCGATTTTCACTTCTGTCAAAGTGGCCACAGGCCATCGTCAACGGTCAAAGTGTTCGGAAGTTATCAAGTCGTGTGATCGTCATAGTTTTGCGTGTCACGACGCAACGCATTTACATGAAAGGAGAAAAATCATTCTGACACAGATTACACATTAAAGCGTGTTTCGCCGTTTCGCGGCATTTGTTTGATCATCAACTTTTCATGCGTTGACACGTTGACCATTGACAGTTCGTGCTTTAACGAATTGTTTTTGGCGACGTCAAAGAGTTAATTGATTATTTTCGTTGACCAGGTTATCGCAGCTTAACTACTTGAACGTCTTCATTACGTTTCATGAACAACGATGAACAGCGTCAGAGATATTTGGCATCATCACCCACTCCGATTGTTTGGGTTTTACGTTGTATTGTCGGTGATTTATTATATTTAATTACTTAGGTGACCGAACCTGGACTTCAATTCCTCTAAAATTTATTTCAACGTTGAGTTGGTTGTAAACGTTTGCGAAGTAGGCGCTTTAAGGCTATGTTGGGGCCCCATATTTAGCGGTAGAGTAAACGTTACAAAGAGCTGCTCATTGCAGGGTAGGAGCATCAGCTCCCCAGTAGTACCCCCCAGTTTATGAAGAACTTTGTTTCTAGACTTTAGTTTTTCAGTGGTATTGGGAAGGTGTTTGTTGAAAGACAGTGTACGGTCCAATGTTACCGCAAGGTGTACTTTGGGTGAGTGCTATGACTAACTGAAATACCATTGCATTACACATTGAGACGACTTCTATTGAGAAGAAAACATCCCTTCAGCTTTTGGTTCTTTATAGTTACGCTCAGTCACAAACTTTATTTAAAGAACATTATAAATTAATAATTTCAATGCCATGTCCATTCACTTAATAAATGGTAAACCCTACAGCAAACCCTTTTCAGTCAGGGATGTAATAGTAGTCGTACCTTTTGGTATATCCTTTACTTTATTTGGACTTGCTACTACTGTAATCCGAGTAACTAAATGAATTAACAAACTTCACACAATGTTAGCGATACATACAGTATAAGCCAATTTAATTTATAAGACAAACAAATGAGGGTCTATACCATTCAGTCAACCATCACATGTAACTATCATATTTTATGAAAGACCTCCCCATCTCATTCCGTTAATGTTTTGTTACACTATACGGCTGTGTGTTAATAAGCCATAGATGTCCTAATGTCTTACATATACCACATCCCATAGGCATAGAGAAATGAAACGATAATTGTGAAAAAGGAAAATTACCTCATATCATAATATTTGTTATATCCTTACGAGCACAAAGATATAATTAAGTAAGGACAAATAATAATTACGAGTATATATGTTCCCATTTACCCTAAGCCAACTTTAGTGACCATAATATTCTCACACACATGTGATACTGGGGGAGGATTATATTGCCACAACATGGAGGATTTATTTATGTGATTGATGGTATAAATAAAAAGCGTGATTGCGAAAATCCTATTCATAACAAATGGCAACAGTTTCCCCATAGAGTATGCAATACATTTGATTTACGAAAATCAAAAACGGAAACACACAAATATTTCATTTCATGGCAAATCAATAAAATCGTCTCGCTTTCGATGATTATCTTGATGATGTGCTCATTTCCGCGGCAAATCTACAAATCGTTGACGGCCTTCACAGTAGCCGAAGTATAAATCAATCCAATGGGGTAATACGTACAATGATATAAATAAGAGATGACGGGCCAAACAGCAACGTGATGCCAACTGACAGTTGAGACAGAGGATTAAGTTTCCAAGTTCAGAAGATACAAAGTAATCTTTGGGTAAAATTCTCCTTTACTTCCATCAACTACTACCTACCTACGTACCTACATAGGGTTCTATAGTGCGAGACGGTTTTATAAATCGAAGTCGATTTGTAGTGTTTTTTTTTTGTATGAGATTTAAAAGTTTTTTGATTTGTATGATACATATATTACAGAAGAGTGCAAGACACTCTTCGGTTAACCAGACGAGAATGTATTTATGAGTTCATATTTTTTGGCGGCTTTGTGTCCATGTATTTGTTTTTATTACTTTTGAAAGATTGTAAAATTTATTTATCGCATGCACTTTGACACTTAGCGTCTAGAAGAACATTTGGGTGCGGTGAACTTTGGAAAAGTTCTAGGTATAGCTATTTCTTGAATACTTACTCAAACAAACCTAATCGTAAGTAATAGGGGGTTAAGGGGTGACAGAATGTTGATCTGAAGCACGTATCTGTATCTGAATCGCGAGTTGTCAAAAGTTAAATACATGTATAGCCGTAAGAGCGAACTCAATGTGTATGTGAATCTGTAGCTTGGAGTTGAGCACCATCCAACTTTGCGATACAGATTCACGATTGACGTTTCTTTGTTTGTTAGCTTTTTTTTTTGGTTTCTTTAAGATTGCAGAGTACAGTATTGACTGGTTGCTTTTCTAGTGGATTGCCCCCAGGGCCTGTTTTTTTTTTTCATTTCTATACTACATTGTTTGGCCCAGTCAATTAGTGTTTTCAAAGATTTTTCTAATATTTGGTTTTCAATAATATTTGGGAAGAATCCAGCTGTTGCTGGTAGTACAACGTTATCAGGGTAAGCAGCGACTTTTATTTCGTTGAGAACTAAATTTCATAGCAGGTGAGAGATTACCCCAATAGGCACATCAGGAGCATTTCGAAGAGAATTCTTTCTCATGCTTACATCAGATCAACCATCTTCTCACAGAAGTCATACAAAGTTCCTGGTGGCGACAGTGTTTTTCCTGCACTCATAGATGTTCCCATCGAATCCCTAGTGCCTATCTTTTGATCCAGGTATGAACTTATATCCCAATGGTTTCAAGGAAAGTTAATGTAGTCTTCATACCTAAAGGTACAGATCTCCCTCACACAAAGGCTTTCAGGCCTATCATTAAAACTACTAATTGTCCTCAAGATGGAGTTCTACCCCCTAATAATATATATCGACGTCACTACTGGGATTTTATTAAGTTAGTTATATAAGCCGTACTTAAACAAATTCAAGGCTATGCAGATGACTTAGTCATAATAGTAAAGGGCAAAAGAGAATCCAGTATTATTGCACAATTGCAAAATGCCCTATACAAAATTAAAGACTGGTTATAATCAGAAGGGCTAAAAGTTAATCCAACTAAACCAGTCATTATCCCATTCACCAAGAGGAGAAACTTAATTGTATACCTCTAAACACTAATTCTAAATGGCGTTTAACTGGATTTCTCTAAAGAAAGAAAATATCTTGGAGTAACTCTAAACTATAAACAGAACCATTGAAAAGGCGACTAAAGATTTCAGGGTCTGCTCTAGACTTGTCAAGAAATTGGGATTAAAACCAAAGATAATTCACTTGACTTACCTTACCTTACCTTACCTTCAAAAGGTGTAAAGACTGGCCTGTGTAGGTATTACGGGTGCAAAGCGTACCTGTCCGACTGCTGTGTTGGAAGTCCTTCTAGATCTTCCACCGCTATATATAAGTATTATGAAGACTGGGGCGACAACCTTAAGTTCACATTCAAAAATGTCAAATGGGGTAGGAGTCGAATTTTTGAGCCCAACTACAAATTGTCTGCGCCGTTAGGACACTCTACTGCTATCTTCCAAGCAGAGGTTTTCGCTATAGAGCTCTGTGCCAGAGAGTGATTCAGAAAAAGATCACATGTAAATATTTTATCGGACAGTCAAGCAGCTCTAAAAGCTCTCATGTCTTTTGACTTTGAGTCGAAGCTGGTAAAATTCTCTCAGAGAAAGACAAAAATGATTAACACAGCAACAGCAACTTCAACGTTAGGCTTAAGTCCTAAATATGAAAAGGATTAGATACTTTGTTACATTATTATATTTCGTACACAACCCAACTTTTCGGGATTTTGGATTTTCGGGATCTTGTCCGACTGCCTATAAAAATATTACCAAATGTGACAATCTTCTTGACAGCAAACGTCAATATAAATCCTAAATCCCGGTGGAGACGTAAATTAAAATATTTTTTTGCTAAATCCCAAATTTAGTTTAGGTGGAGACATAGTATTACGTATACGACCACGTCCAAACCTATCCGGTTTTTATGGTTGAGCCTTAATGATCCTGACGGAGTTCCGATTTGGTCGTTGCTTTCTCAAATATTACCTCAAGAAAAGTGATGTTAGCCAATCGAATGAGGGCCCGAGGTTTCAGTACGTTTTCCCATATCTTTTCAACCTTTCAAAATCTCGTGATTTCAATGAAACCTAGTTGAAATCATTTTGAGTTCATCCATCTGTGAGAGGTGGTCAAACCGAACAAACCTATACCTTGAACTTTGGTTTTATTTGGGGTTCATTTATATTGTCAGTTGTGTCACCATTTTTTGTTTTTATTTTCATTTTAAACCGGGCAAAGAGTTAATATTTTTAAAAGAAATATTATAATTACACAAATAAAGTTTTTCAGCAAACGGAAAAGAAAAATATATAAAAAAAAACCAAAATTGTTGACAATTGCGAATTGTCAGTCATTTCAAAATTGACATTTAAAATGACTTCAGATTGACATGTATTGACATTTGAGCTGATTCTAAGGTGGGAATGGCTTTCGATCTTTCAGTAAAAGTTCATCGAAAATTCGAGGTTTCGGGTTGGTGAGATGGATAGCATAAGCTTCATGAACTTCATTTCAGCTAGTAGGCAAATCCACACAGCATCGTAGTGCTTCCTGATGCTATTCTAAAGCTCATTACCCCAAAATCCTTCTAAATCACAAGTTGTTGTTTATTTCGTTCCTCCCTTAAATTTCTACTGAACTAAACGATAGTGATAATTATATGTGCCTTAATGTAAATTCCTTAGACTGTACTGTATATCCGCTGCCCCGTATCGCATTGTTTAAATCAATATTATATCTGGAAAAAAAAACGTCCGGAAACATACTGTTTGGGCAGTGTTTTGCATTGGCTATACTCCGGGGTATCCGGAAGGTGGTTGATCGGAAATTCATAGAATATAATTTGGTCTGGCACTGAATACGCAATCGGCACAAAAAAGAAAAAAAAGGGACGAAAAAGGGCTTACTAATAATTTTCTTTTATTTATTATTTTGATTTTTCGATATGCTGTCCGAATAAACAACACCCCAGAACCAGAAACTTTCGAAGAAGAAGTGCAACCTTTGGCTCTGGAAGTTTATTCGTTTTTCTTGATACACCAACACCAACCGGTGCCCGTTATTTGTCTAAGAAATAAACTCAAAAATACACACTTCCAAATTACATTAAAAATGAATTTAAAGTTGGCAGTAAATTAATGATGAAAATTAAACAAAATCTCTACACCCACCCCCTGTGGGCTGTGTTTACTCAGCAGGAAATAAATTTTCGCAGGGAAAAATAAAAATTGCTCATAACCTAGAAAATGTATACATGGAATGGCTTGGCGAATTAGATTTTTGGAAACATAATTAAATTGATTGTTATTTGTGAAATACATTTCAAAATTGAATACGTGTGGTTATGGAGGGATACATATATTTCTATACCCAACACCGTCGGAAGGAATGATGTTATGGCTGAAGTTAACTGCGTGGCGTTCAATCAATGAGATTGGAGGTATTTAAAATTGAATAGATCTTCACAGATTAATTCGAGACTATTTATCTTGGTAATGGTTTGATCGTAAAGACCCGATCAAGTTTAACTGACTTGAACAAGTGGTTGAATTAATTTTGTACACAAAACTGCAGACAAGATGTTTATCCCTTATCCTTCGACAGTTTGCTTGTCATCCATCAATCATAGCCACAAGCCGAATCCAATTATAGCATTATATTTCGGGTTTCGTTGTTATTACGGTCACATACCCCTTCTTCCAATTGTCAATGTCTCTCGGGGTTTTCAATGGTTTCTTTTTATAAATTTTTTAGTGTTTGCATTTAAAAAAAAAAAAAAAGAAACCCTATTAACCAGCCTCGTGCATCAGCGATTTGGGTCAACCATCACATTACAGGGAACTCAAGAAAGCTTTACATATTCTTGACATCAGGGCTGATGGATGAAACGCCTCTTTGTCTCCATGTGCCGGATTGCTGGCTTATGCAAAAAAAAACCAACCCTAAACATCCTGTATCCATATTTTTTTAAATTTGCAACTTTCCACACTAAATCAACTGCGGTATACTCTTGGAGCACGTTTCCTCTTTTTTTTTTTTGTCCTCGATAGGCAATGTCACAAGTCATTCGGTTAGGGGGTGCTGTGAAATCGCATATTGCCTTCTTTTATATGTCGATTCTGTTCAATGGACGCTAGGGCTCGCCGTCGGGGCGTTAGTGGTTATGGCAACAAAATGTAACACAATACCCCGGCCTTAAATGGCGGAAAATGATTCAATCGAGAGACATTACGCTGAGCATCTAAATTGATTTATAAATCATCTTGAATTCACAACAACAAATTTGGAATTTCAGATGAAAATGGAAATGGAATACAAACGGAGCTGATTGTTTTGATCGTCCTTTCTTTATTTTTATTCATTTTGACAGTGACACTGATTTGAATAGAAATCAAATCAATCACATCAAGTCACATGAGTCAGGAGATTTCAACCTTTTGTTTCGATTATTACGTGACTTCTGCATAGAAAGGCAGGAATCTGTAAGTTTTGTTTTATATTTTTGATTGCCCAGATTTTATGAGTGTATTCGAAGAATCTTTTTCTGTGTCCGTTTATGTGTCCTTGGGCCTTCAGAATGCCTACGCGTGCGGTTTCTTCTCAGTTGCGTTGCTTCCTTCTCTACTGTTCTGCGCCATGTGTTTCTAGGACCGCCGTGTATCCTGCCATCCAGAGTTAGCGCGTTCCATTCCATCGCGTTGTTAGCTATGTACCTGTCACCTTTTCAGAAAGTGTATCCAATCCACTACCATCTCCGTCGTTGTATGGTTGTGCCTATTGGTTCATGGTCCGTTCTCAGATACGTTCGAGACACGGTTTGGCCAGAAAACTGCGTAAGATACTGCGTAGGGACCTATTAACAAACGTTTGCAGCTTTTCGTGATAGTAACGGTTAGTCTCCAAGTACCACATCCATATCCAGCTTGGTTATGCCAGTGGTTAAGACAATACTACCATTTGAAAGCTATTGAAAGCTCTCTACTCTCTCAGCCGTTTGTCCACCAAAGCATATATGAAGGTTCATTATTCTGTGAGAGAGTAGGCATACATCGTCAGCGTAGTCGAGGTGTTTGAGTTCGAATGTAAGAGTCCATTGAATTTCTCCGTTTCCTGTCGACAGAGCAACATTTACCACATCGCTAATCACCAGTAGAAACAATATTGGTGAAAGGTTACCTTACCTTGCCGAACTTGGCTCTGAACTTCGAACTCTTCAGACAGGCTTCGTCTTTGCACAACGTGACATGTACACCCGTCGTATGTAACCTTGATTATTGCTATTAATTTATCTGGAATATTTCTCCTGCACAAGGCACCCGAAATAAATTGCCACTATCAAATGCCTTTTCAAAATCGATGAATAGCAGATGAAGTGGTGGACAATATTCAAGGGACTGCTCGATGATAATCTGAAGGGTGTGGATGTGGTCGACACAGATGGATCGAAACCAGTTTGTTTAGCATCTAGTGTATCTTCGGGGAGTTCTTTGATTCGCTTAAGAATAATTCTAGCTATTATCTTAGCCACACCATCCATTGCGAATTCCTGTTGTGGATAGCCTAAAAATGAAGACAAAAGTTGGTCTGTAGCTTTAGGATAGCTAGCCTCACTAAAAAAATAAAAAAATACAAATTTTTGGCGCGATAGGTCCATGGGACCCAGGGCCTAGCTTCTCACAACCACTCGTGTTGTGCGTGTTATATTCTTCACACGAATGGAAGGGGCCTACTGTTTAATGCCGGATCCGAACGGCAGTTTTTTGTTTTGAGAAGCTTTTTCATGACAGTTTTACTCTCGGATGTTTGTCAGACGCTCGCGAGAGGTGGGGCCGTGAAATAAATTTTAGGTGTTGTTCGGGGATTGAACTTGGAACCCTTCGCTCTGTAGTCCAACGCACTAACCACTTGAGCCACGGCGCCCCCCACGGAGCCTCACTAAACCAATCCGATATATGTAGCTATAAATTTCAGGATGGTTAATGGCGGGTTTCCTGACAGGTCGCCTAGATCTTCAAAGTGGTATTCACTGAGGGTCATTTTTCTAGTTCTGCCCAGGGCATTCGCAAAGTAAGTGAGATGTGCTCTCTTATGCGTCCGTGTCGCCACAGCTTCGACAGGGGTCAGCAGTGTGTAGTCGCATTCTTTTTCGGTTGTGGCCGGTAATAATCCCCATGAAGAGCGCTAAGTTGGGTCTGTTATGCACAAACATTTTTGACGATCATTCCTTTCTTCCAATCATCCCGGAAACTCTCGACCTCTCAGGCTCTCCTAACAAGGGGGTGCAATAGATTGGCAGATGCACTTGGGGAATGTGGTGCGAATTCGACTTTTCCTAACATAAATGTTAAATGTTTCGGAATGGTCAGAAATGCGCTTCATTTTCGATTTGATCTTTTTAACGCTTATTCTTGGTCTTAACCAATTCACACTTTTATTGTTCGTGATTCATTTCGTTCTCCCACATGCCAACAGGATCAAGGACCGTGAAGAGTTCGGTATGTGTCTCGTGCCGTTGAATGAAATACGGACTTAAAATGTGCTTTCATTTGACAGCAATAATCTCCTATACTTTTCCATGGAAATAATATGTAATTTAAAAATTGTTGTTTACTTTCTGGCATTCGGATTTCCCCAAATCCACAAAACAAAAAAACAATCTGATGATGCTCTGTCAATAGAAATCCTGATAAGCCGGAAGCACTTCTGTGTTTTTTTTTTCACACGCTGTGCGCGTTGGACCTATAACCTCTGCCCTTTTACGAAAATGAAAAAGGTGCCATACGTGTACTCGCATGTACGTGGTCATGCACAACTAAATACTGTCGGCTGAAGTTGTCCTCATTTTCAGCTTTCATTCTACATATAATCCCTGGTGACGAGTGCAACGAGAGATAAAATAAAAAAAAATAATAAAATCAAGTGAAAAACCAAATGTACCTATTCCATTTATTTTAACCTTGTAACACTACACACAGAGTCGGTCGTGCAGTTGGGCAAGGTTATGATATTTAATTTTAAGTATTTAAATATGTGTTAACATGATAGGTTCTTACGTTGAGGTAACCAATGCTTCTTGTCACGAATTCGAAGTCTAGTCATCTATAAATGTCAAAAACAGGGCCAATGAGAGAACTGACTACACCATGTCTAAAGAGTGTCCCGTTAGGACTAAAATAGGCTGTTTTTAGAGTTCTTATGTTTCTATTTTAGTAAAGAGTGTAGACATTGAGGTTATGTATGAAACATAATATCCGATAAATGTCCGCTTTGTGACTGATGGGAGTCATTGTGATAAAATTTTTGATGACATTTCGGCATACTGCCGGTTCAATATCATGAATGGCGCGTATAATCTCGTCTTTCGGTTAAGGGATTATTCTTAGGTTACTGTCATACACCTTTCCTTTCAAAAATCCCCAAAAAAAAGAAATGTGTTGAAACCTCATGTCGTCGAGATCTATTTCAGCGATTTGAGGCCAAAAGAAGTTGTTTATCATCTCATGGTAACGAACGCCGTTGATGGTGACCACATTACTAGGCGCATTCTCGAGGAAGAACGATCCAATCACCTCGCCAGCCCAAAATGCGCACAAAACAGTGGCTCGTGCTAGGTGCATGGAATCACTCATGGATTCTCAACTTCCCAAATATGACAATGTTGTTTGTTGACATAGCCATCAAGTTTGAAATGCGCCGATCGGAGAAGATGGTTTTCTTCGAAAAATCACCATTCACTTGTTGTTGCTATAAGATTCATTCTACGGACGTTCGGCGCTGCGCATGGTCTACTGGCTTCAAAAGCTGTGTCAACTGAATCTTGTAAGCATGCAAATGCAAATCTTTAGTCAAAATTCGTTGTAAACTGCTTCGTGAAAGTCTCAATTGCTGAGAACGATGGTGTATCGAGGTGAAGATTCTTACTATGTGTTGATTAGACCGAGCTGCACGAACATGGACAGGTTTCTTCTGGGTTTGAACTGACCCAATCGAATCAAGTTTCTCAATTAATCGGACCAATGTAGGCGCAGAAGGTGCATTTTTAGAATTTTTTAATTCTCCATGATTAAACCTTAATGTTCACGCATGACAGCTGTCAAACAACAACGCTGTTCGACCGACACAGAAAATAATGGCGCTAAATTCAAAATAGACGTTCTTAATAGGACATCCTTTATTTAATAAGATTTGCATATGCATATTTGAAAGTATAGGCTTTAAAGAGATCGTTGGTTAGAAGAGGACGATTTTTGGCTTTGGATTAAGAAGAGAATTCTGTTTGAACTTGAGATACTAATAAGAAGACCGATACTCTTAAGTATCGACTAAAATGTGTGCAAGACTTCTAAGACTACTCAGCATAATTGGAGTAAGAGTAAGGTTGGTATCTTGAAAGTTTTTCACGAAGGGCCAAATAGATTTACCAAGCATAAGACAACAGATGTATCTTGTCTTTTTGATCACCCAAGAACTTTAGTGTGTCCCATGTCTCATTGGTTAGTGCGTCGAAATGGGAGTTCGAGTTTCATTTGTGATGTGAGTAACAGCCGCGGGCTGCCGGTGATATGATCACAAACTCATTTCTGCTTGCCATGAAATCGTTTTTTTCCCCAGCAGAATAAAATGTATCAAGCCAAAGGAAATGACTTGATATGACTCGAACTACTATCAGGATGACGGAGGTAAGTTTTCGGTTTATAAGGTCAACCCCTCTGAGATCCAGAAATGACTTCCATTCATTGAAGGAGACTATCTTCGACCAAAATTTGATATAAATTGAATAAACCTACTTTGTACCAAAGGTTGTAGAAATTTTTGGTCGTTCGTCAAAAAAATTTTAAATTTTGCCTCTTTCTCCATCTTAACGCTCATTCACAATGACATTACAGCTGTCAGCTCTTTAGACAAGGCCAATCTGCTTGCAGCTTTGTTTGGTGCGAACTCTTGAGCGTTGAATGCTTTATGGATTCGAATACTCTTTCGCATTCGTACAGTAGCAAGAGTATTTAAAGACCTGATAATTCTAAAGAGCTGTTCTTCTAAGCTGGGCGAAACCACAAGTATTTTAATATGTGGCACTACTCCTTGCATCATTCTGGTGAATGTGAGATTAGTTCACTTGATATTTCAAAGCCACCCGACTGATCTGGCATACATCCGCCAGAAGCCCGAGTATAATGATTATGTTTGACCCTGCTAGATAGATATAGATATTCAAAGCGTCCGTTAAGACTAATAGGAGACAGAAGTATTGCGGAGTCAATACACCAGCTCAAACACCGCAGAAATGTTTCTTATTTTCCTTTGTTTTATCCCTTATTCAGTGACTGTGAATTCATTGTCTTCACTGACTGTGAAAGTGGTCCTATGAAGCTGAAGTGAAGCCTACCTTCGAACATACCGTCAAACGTGGAATGCTATATCAAGCACTGTCCCAAACATTTAAAACCAATGTGCAATGCTATCTCATACTTTCACACCCTTATTTTCCTACCGACCGCGGTATGTCTTAACATTGACATTCTTCCTTTGTATCGATAATCGATATCGATATCGATACGATAACTTCGGACGTTTGAGGAGGTTACATGCAAAATATCATTAAAATCGGTGTTGCTTGATCACTCTGTTCTCCAGAATTCGATGAAACTGATTAAAAAGTTTGGAAGACAAAAGAGACATTTCTATTTCATTATTTATAAAACCACATCTATGGTACTCCATAATCCCCTCTATTATGCTATGCCATCGGATTTCATCATCGTGGTTGCATCGCGCACAAGTTATACGCGCCAGCAGTTCACTGTCAAAGAGATGGATGGCTTTAAAACTATTCGCTTAGTTTACTCTGAAAATTAATTCCTTTTTTTGGGATTTCGCTTTGAAGCTGGTTTTTTGTTGAAATTTCCCATTCGCTTTGTAATTTGATTCACAAAAATTCGAGCAGAATAGATACGAGTACAACCGACCGACAGTTGTATGATATTAGGTAGAAAAGTTTTAAAGCTTTTAGTATTAGCATAGTGGGGGTATGTGGAACATCAAGTGGTTGTCTGCCACAAAGCATCAAATTTGTTCGTTGACTTGTAATAAGCACTCTAATCAACATGCAAAGGATTACGTCGGGTAGCGGCAGAACAAGAAATCATAATTAAGGCTCATCAAAAAGTTTCATTACCACATCAAGTGTAGTTTGTAATTAAGTATGTTTAGAGCTCCATTGTATCAGGAATTCATTGCTTAAGGATTGCACGCATAATGACTGGGTAGGAGGTGGTGCTACAATATTAATTTCACTTTACACATTTCCTTTTAATTTTATTTTAAAGAATTTCCTTTCGGAAATTGAAGCTCTGACGAAACACGTGGAGTAATAATTTTATATTCTCGAGGCTGATGAAAAGGAGACCTTGTTGAAAGAACTTTTATTATTTTCAGACGGATTATATTTCCTACTTGTTACTTAATAAAACGACAAGAAAGGATGCATGCATAAAGGTATATTTAAAGTTGGTGTAAGTATTTTTTGTAGGAAAGTAAAACAAACTTTATCTTTGATTCTTTATTTAACACTTTATAAAGCAATCAGGGCTTCCGTTGACTAAATTTAAAAATAAAATGCATTTTTGTCCTTAAACTAATACTGCCAAGACTACGTCACTCTAAGGTGTACCCCTGGTAACATCACTTTTATTTATTACGTTTCCCTAACTTGAAGTCTATTACACGCGAGTTAAGCATCAATCCAATCTTATCGCGGGTGGTAGTGTAGAATTTTTAAAAATGCAGTATACCGAGACTGAAATTCTTTAATGGGGTTACACAGCCTTTTTTGTAAGGAGTGCCTACTTCTTCGAAAAATTTGGACACATAACAGCAATATTGACACACGACAGGTTCTTCTTCAACATCATGTGTGAATGAATTCTACGAAACATTCTGAATGCTAGGCCTAAAATTTTTGTCAAAACTTAGATTCCAGAACGTCAAACTTGATTAACTTTACAGTTGACATTTATGTACATTATGCAATATTATATGTCACAAATTTTCTGTTTCCTACTCGTTAGTAGGAATCATTGAGAAATCTTTTGATATTTCAGTATAGAGTTGTCCTTGATATTAAAGGAGCTTTGAACAATGTCAAAACAGAGCCTATATCTGCTGCATTTCTTGACTTGAAGATTGACAACTTATCTTTGTTATTAGATCGAGCAAATAGGAGTAACCGTCAGAACCTCGATCGATTAAATTCCAATTAGATACCGCAGATAGATTGGAATGACAAACATTACGTGGAACAATATCAAAACATGTCTCTGTTCTAAACAAAACTGCCCAGAATTGAATTGTAGGAAAACCAGTAGACATATTTCCGTCAATAGGACAAATCTAAAAAAAATAGTTGGCACCCTCACAAGGCACAAGCCAGAAGACTTGGCGCTCCCTTCAAAGATTTCTGTAGAAGCTGTAGAGACGAGGAAGAGAGAGAAAACCCTAGGCGAGTACGTCTTTGAAGACCTTAACGATCTAGCTAGACTTCACTTAAGCAATAAATGTGAACCATACTTCTTCGGCATGGATTCATACCGAAACTGATTGCCCTGCCTCCTGTTCCATTTGGGAAGTCTCCATGTAAGTCTCCGGTGCTGGTAATCCGGTTTTATCATAGTGGTATCACAATGGACCTTCTTTTTTGGTCTAAGTGTGTCCCTGCTGAGCGGGAACAACCACCCAACTCAACCCAACCTAAACCAATATATATGTAACTATTGGCATTGACATATTATATATGCCATATGGACTTTTAGTGTTATTTTCATACAACCTCTTTTCAAAAAAGTGTCGCTAACATAACCAGCGCAGCGGTCAGAGTTCGGAGCGAAAAAAATGGGAAGCAAAAATATCCGCCACATTAGGATTCTCCATGCCATCCTAGAGCCACCTATTGGCTTTGAGTTGTTGTACTGAGTAAATCCGTTGAAATATAACCGATGTCACCAAAAAACGTTGAAAAATTTTTTATCGCCAATATAATATGTTTTTATTCTTTAAAGTTGGATAAATTACATTGCAAATTGAAACGAATGGAACAGCATTTGACTCTCCATTTTTTTTACTTTTACTTTCACCCTGAACTGTAGCGCCATCTAAGTAAGTAAGTAAGTAGTCACAGTGATTAAATTTATACTCGTTTAACACATCCAACCTCAAACGAAGTGTGAGGTTCTAAATTTTTCCGTTGGTGCTAATATTGGAACCAATGCGAAGTTGGCTGCTAGTAATTCATATAATAGTAGGAATATCAACGGCTGTAGTTTTGGAAAGACGAAGGAGACTCTATATTCATCCTTGTCTTGCTCTCTAAAGTGCGAAAGGTCGTTGAAAGTGAAAGATGGTCAGTTCAATTTACTTGGAGGTGGAGATAAGAATAAGCTACTTGCACAAGAGCTATACAGCGACATCTACCTGTGTTTGGACGTTTGACGTTCAAGTAGATGCTTTATATGGCATACACACGAAAAACATGACATCAGCCAACTGGAGTTGGACAGGTTTAAATAATAGGACTGCCGTAGCTCCATCTTTGTAAGTAGATAAGCCCTTAATTTCTTTGTCTGATCCCCGACTTTAACAATGAAAAGAACACCACAGAAATATGACAGCACAACTCAGAAAACTCTACACAAATCCCTCATTATCCAAGTGGATTTTTTCTTACAAAAATTGTCTTAGCATCATAAATTACATGGAATCGATGATGGTCCCTTACATTCCTAGAAATTGGTATTCGATGTACATGCCAACACCCCAATTTATTACAACTTTTCTGCCATACGCCAACGTAAGTCCATTCCATTGTGACATAACCTATAATCTACAAAATAAAATAAAAGTGTCAACCAACTTGTTGACAAATTTTTGCATTTCCCCATCTGAAGATGGAAAAAAAAATACTTCAAGGGAAAACAAATAAAAATATGTAAATCACTCCCACATTGGGAGCAGCTGCTTTCTGGTGAAATGGAATACGAAGTTCATCATTGAAGCATTCCCGACCAACATACACTTACTGAATGTGGCAAATGTCCTGATAAATTCCAATGAATTTCCATATAAAGTGAAGGAAATGGTAACATAATTTCATTATGACGTAAACTTTTATAGAGGGAGTAATCCAACAGGAACCGAGTTGGATTAAATGGAACTAGAAGATGTTGATCGATACATAATAATATGTTGAATGCCTGCCATGAGTCTCGTGGTACCTACATACATACATGAATTGACATCTAAAATGTGATATGTTGCCTTCTCTCGCATAGAAGGGATTTAATTGAAGTCCCACGTCCATCCTTGAAGTTGAACGCTATTTTGTAAGCAGTACTTGTCGCCTGTAATTGCTTTTTTTTTCTTTTGCCTGGAGGATCGACTATTATAAAATCCATTCATGAATCCTAACGAGCTTCCATGAAAACTGAGCTGCCTTGGAAACCCTTCAGACAATGCTAATACAAACGAACATTATATAATTTTTTGTGAAGAAATCTCTTCACTTAAGACGTCCTCCTGGAGAGTATGTTTCACAATAGGATGTCCTTAATTAAAGCTTCGACAAAAAAAAAAAAAAAGAATACTCCCTGCCTAACATCAGTCTAGGGAATTATGTTCATATTGTGGTTTTTGTTTACCATTCAATCCAAAAAAAAAATCCTCATACCATAAAAGAGCATTAACTAGGACACAGAACAGAAAAAATAACAAATAACAAAGAACGAAAATGAATACTAATCTCTTCCTTCTTTCTAAGACGAAGACGAGGACGAGGACGACAAACAAAAAAGAAAGTCAAAGGCGCTATAACTCGAGCATTTGCTTTACGCTTTTGGCCATTCTTTTCCCGATAAACCCTTTTATGTGTCTTGCAGCTCATCCATTGTAATTGTAACCGCCATCATCTTAGCCAATTATTATTCTTTTCTTAGGCTGAAAGCATTTCCTTTTCCTTGCAAAACCACAGTCACCACTGGTAGCGGATATAAATCCAATGTTTATCTGCACGCCACCGGGTAATTTTATTTTTTTACCTTCTTTCAGGAATCTTTTATAACGGCACAGGAATTTTAATTGCCTTCTGCCAGGATAATTTCTTAGATTTGTTTGGAAGCAAAAACCGTAATCAGAAAATGAACATTATGAGGGATACTTTGTGAGAACCGTGTAATTAACCGGAACCGCCCAACCGAAAGCATTTGTAATAAAAGTGATAATAAAAAACTTGTACATTCGAAAACGCACGAGTAGATTTGAGTACTCCTCGATTTGAATGTAATTTTAATTGTTTTAGATTAAGATAGCTAATTTATAGCCACTGCGATGTGTCTGAGACCATTAACCATAGTCACTTAACTTCCTTTAAGGCTTCTGGTAATCTAGGAGCCTCCTTAAAACTCGGCTTCTAAATGTTCTTTCATTAAGATTTTAGAAGAACATTCGTTTTTCTAGTAATGCTACAAGGATCCAGAATAAAGCTATTTAGGAACGGTTTACGGGAAGGAAATGTATTAAGCAAGGACACCCACCGTCAGCAAAGGCATCTTCTCCAACGATTTGAGTACAAAAATTTCCTTTCCACCCCCACTGTAGCGTCTACCAGGCGGAGATTATGGCGATAAAGGAAGACTTCTTGTGGGTAAAGTACAATGTGATATCTTTGCCGGATGTCACCATTTTCACTGATAGCCAAGCCGTTATCAAATCTCTGGAAACTGTTAACGCCTGTCTCTCAACGAGGTGGCTAAATTCAACATTCACCTTATTTGGTGACGGGTCACAAAAGAATTCTAGAGAGGTTATCGGACAAGGTTAAGTTCGGTATGCCTCTCTATACCTTCTCGCAAATGGTTTTTATAGAAGCTTCTTGGACGAAGAAGCCTTCCACGCCTTCTTTTTATGTACAAAGGTTTCTCTACTCGTAGCGAATTGCTTTTAAGAGTCTTACTTACTTAACAGGCTTCCGATCCGTGAAGAGTCTCTGCCTGAGAAACGGCAGACTTTCACTCTCTTCGGGCACGGTGCTTCCAGTTGTCTAGATCAGGCGCTCTGGCATCCGCCATAGCTTGAGCTTTCCTTTCATCGCCAAATGCATTTTTCCGAAAAGGTAAAAGTGGACCGGTGCCAAATCAGGCGAATACGGCGAATAGTTAGTGGATAATTAAAATGCGATTTTTACTCGTAATCAGAAAATCCAATCGATGGATGAGTTGTCGGATTATCGGCATTTTGGCAATTGGTTTCTGGAGCGTTTTGAAAACACCACATTTCATCACCAGTCACAATGTTGTAAAGGAGGTTTTTGGCCTTTTGGCGATGTCCTTCGAATGTAGAATTCTGAGCAATTTTTGGTCGATGCCCATTTTTGTAAGGACACAAACACACTGCCACTAGAGACGCAATAAATCCGGTTCCATTTGTCCAAATGTCATGAAATTTTGACAGTACATCAGTGAAGGATCTACCTTTGACATTCGATATGTATAATTGCCAATAGAGGGCCTCACTAGATATACCTATTTTTAAAAAGTCCTGTTTACTTTGGAACGCACATTGTAAATTAAAGAAAGAGACTCGCCTCAACAAATCGGTACGTGGACACCCGATACTTTAAAAGTTTAAGGTAAAGATATCAGACATCCATAAGTTTTAGACGCCATTATTCGTATATGTAATCCTTGGCTGTCAAATCACTTGCACTGCAGTTATGGAAAAAAAGAAACAGATCCTCCTATCTCTACATAATCCTATTGTGCCATAAATAATGTGTTCATTCATTCCTCCACACTCAATAGAAATTTACATTAAGTGCTATTGACTCCACACATCTAAGAGGAGGAGGGCAAAAAGGTCCAATGGACATAAAGAAACTAATGGCACATTGTCGGCTTCATGTTTTGTTTATTACATCGAGGTTACGCCTTCTGTCTACTTTATCAAAGTCATGCCTTTTTTCCCTGCCTGTCAGTTATTGTCTACGAACGAAAGCTATCATCAAAGAAAGTCTGTAATCTTCTCCTGCAAGATAAAACCAAGAAACCTTTCAATTTATTATTACTCCTTTCAATGGAAAGAAAACCAATGAATGGTCCTTCGACATGAATAAAGTTCAAAGCTATAGCTGAAGCTGATTGCCTGCGGCAGCCATTGTATTATTAAAAGAGAAAATAGATTTCTACCCATATTACGAGCAATCAACAATATCGAAAGTACACATAAACCTTTATTCACATTAATTAATTTATTATTCGAAGAGCTACTAAAAAATTTACCAAAACCCAATCATTTGCACATAAAGTGAACTTTATTGCATCTGTGTCGGCAACGCAGTATGATCTCGCCGCCGCCGCGGCCGAGGATATTTTCGCCCGAAAATCATCCAACAGGCCAACGAAAATAAAATATTATCGCGTAAATATTTATGAATGAAAATTCGAGCTGTTGACTGATAGCAATGCATTTAAAAGCAAATAAAATTCAAAAATATGTATGTTTGCGATTTAAATTAAATTTTTATGTTTATTGGCAATGATTCGCGGTATTTAATGGCACAAGGCTGACACTCATGTGCGTCTGCGAGTATATGCTAATGAGTTATGAGTAAAAGTGTTTTTTTTTTTTTTTTTCGGTTAAGGCTTTATTGGAATTGACATGGGACATGAAAGGCGTAAATCATCGTGTGGATCAGAGAGTTTTTGAAATGAGGAACCAAGTCAAAGAGAAAATAAATTTCGCCACAGATGTTGAAATTGGTTTTTCATGTTGTCGCGAGAGTTGAAGGACAGGACAATCCCCTTTTGTGGGATAGTTTATTTCGATGGGCTTAGTATGGAATAAGTTTTATGATCGCTGGTGGTTTTGATAGTCGTAAGTTTTGGCCAACTGGAAAAGTTTAACGCCAGCTGATACATAAATTGCTGGCCATGGAGGTTTTGGTCCCATTGCCACGCTATAAAACTGAAGTTGATAGTCGTAAATATTAGGGTTTTATTGCATATTCGAATACAAGGGCCGTTGGCTCTAATATATTTTTAAATGTGTACCATGTTTGATTGGCAGTTTAACGCCACCACAAAATGCTGCATGCACTGTAAATTGCGAATAATATATGTATGTATGTAGGTATATCCCTGCGTCAGGGTAGTGGTTGGAGTCCCGGATTTCGGTTAAGGCAATTATTATGGGCGTTGGCGTATCTGATTGGTAGCGTGGGGAGGCCTATACTTAGATTGCGTGTGAAAATGTCGAACACAAAATGTAAAAAAAAATACAATCAAATGCAAATGAGAAATTCTTAGAAAACGGGCGAAAATTATTTTAAGAATTTTGAAATTTAGCAGAATCGGGAAATGAAACATCAGTATTAGAATAGTTTTCCTGGAATATCTCGCCATAATGTCCGGTCATCCATCGAACCTTGCATGATGCACTACCGATTTGACGAAAATTCTACGTCAAGGATCCTGGCGACTAAATTTTGAATTTGTCTTTTCGAAAACTTTTGAAAACGTTGACTAATATTTAAAAAAAAAAATACTTGATTCAATATTGAATATTTCTCATCCTCAAAGAAGGAAAGGGTAACTGATTGCTTACAGGCAGAATTATTAACTCACAATTGGTAGGTGTACCGCCCAGAAGACTTGATAGCGGGAGTACACCTCAAGGTGGTGTCTTGTCCCCCTCTCTGGAATCTTTTGATCAATGGGATACTGACGGACTTAGAAAGAAGAGAATACAGCTTTTAGATTATTTATGATAAGCTGAATTTTATGGCTGTCAAATGAAGACGACATTGCTATTGCAACTCCAGGTAACCACCTTGATACTTTTAGGGAAATTCTCCAATATTAAGTCCTCTGTCCTCTGTGCAAGGAGGTAGAAAGTTCCCTTCAATGGGATCAGTCTCAAATGCAAAGTTATTGGGTCTCATTCTGGATACGAAACTGAACTTGAAAGCCAATCTAGTAAAACGCATAAGGAAAGCAAATGTAGCTCTTCATTCGGGGTCAGCTGGAGTCTGCAACCTCATATCACATGCTGGCTTCAGGTGTCTGTTTTTAGGCCCATGCAACTATATTGCGCGATCGGTTTGGTGAGCCGTTCTTGACAAAGCCGGATATCATCAACCCTTAAAAGTACTCCCTCTGCAGCATTGGACATTATGTTTCAGGCAAACAGATGGCGCACGGTGAGTCCATCCGTTTAAAAGCCTCCTTACAGTGCGGTGGTACATATATGTATGTATTATGCTGGTCACTCCTCAATCCTTGTCCTATTAAACTGTGCACATGATAAGATCGATTAACAGCCGAAACTGAGATTTGAAAGTTACTTCCGCACAAGCGTCCAGGCCCACAGTGACTGGGAAAATGATGTCTTCTTGCATAACAGCTGTAAGATGGAAAATGGGAGGTTTTTTGGCATTTTATCCGAAAAGGATCTCATTCTGCCTCACAGATCATTGCAACGTTTTTCAGGCGGAAATCGTGACGATCAAGGAAGCCCAGTCCTGGCTGAAGTCTAGTGCAACATGTGTCAGTGACATCAGCATTTTCACTGACAGCCAAGTAGCAATCAAGTCACTGGATTTATGCTGTTTCACTTCAAAGGCTACTTTTTACTGCCGTTCGTCTCTTTCGGTAAAAACGGAGTGGTACAACATTCATCTCGGCTGGGTGCCATGCCATAGAGGCATTCCGAGAAATTGCAAGGCTAAAAAGGGTACAACTCTAAGGATCTTGTCCTAATGGCAAAACCTAAGCATGTCCATCGCTACATGTAAACTCCTACTTAAGCTAGACGCTTTTAGAAAATCCAACCATATTTAGGTATTAACGTTTGGACCACTTCCTTCGTATTTCTAGACAGATCTTGACGAAACTGGATCAAAATCGTAATGCATTACCGGTTTGGTAATGGTAAAGCGATCACAAAATCAGCCCCGTTAGCGGTAATCTTACGGGACACTGTCAGATAGTCCAACATTCCAAAAGGTTGGGTCTCTTCTCAAATGACTTCTGCAGGAATTGGACGTTACACCTGTTCAACCTTAAGGAGCGAACATTGACTTGAAAATTTGACATTAGAGGGCTACAATCCCAAGATATAGGCAAATTCGTTTGCGATGGAGTATACAATAGCCTGTCAGGTGGATCTTAGCTGAGAACATGAATTACAGAGGAATAGTAGACTAGACTAGCCAAAAGTCATCCAAGATGAACGAATTTTATAGTTAGACAAAAAATACTGTCAATGCAGTGATATGGGAAACGTATATTGTTGCAATGGTTAGAAGGACAAAACCAACTCAATAGCTCTTCGGGAAAAAGAAAAATCCACACGACGAGGTTACTTTTTCTGGATGCAATGTAATCTCTTGAAGCACATGTAGGTTTTTTGCTACCGAATAACACATATTAGCCAAAAAAATTAAGTCAAAAATGAGCTTCATCGCTGAAGAGGATTTTCGATGTAATTCAGGATTTTCTTTAAACTGTTGCAGAGCCCAATCGGAGTAGTTTCGTCACTTCAAATGTTTAAGAGACTTCAGTTCTTGAGTTAATTTGATCTTGTAAGGGTATAGGCCAAGATCTTTACGCAAAATTCGCCACAATGTGGACTGAGAGATTCCTAATTCCTGTGAACGGCGTGGAATCGACTAATTTGATTCATTTTGAACTGAAGCGGTGTCTGACTGGCACACTGGCACAGTATGCACATCCTGTCTGGTGAGACGATTATTACCACCGAAAATTGGAGTAAACGCTCTTAAAGTTGCGACCACCGAATTTGAATCTCGGCAGTCATTTTTAATAACTTCTACTTTTCTCGCTCTTAAACTTCACCATAATAAAAAGGTAAACCTTGATCATGATATTGATATTGACAGATTGACAGTTTGTACTAAAATACAAAATTGTTATGTCCCTATTAAAAACCCGTTTACTTGCATTGACTCTATTTATTTTACTCTATAGTGGATGAACTGTTTCTTGTTAATTGAATTGCCATGTGCACAAAAATTACATTGCATAGCATAGAGCTATAATTTCATAGAATTACTAGGAACTGTTTTGCCTGCAACGACATCCAAACACAAGCCTTTCAATATTATAATTTTGCTTCAAGGCTTTAACATGTATCCATCCATTCCAGAAACTATACTCGTATAGTATATGGTAATGTTCAAACAATGTAGCCAAAGGGCATACAAATACATACATGCCTCTACTCACGAGTGCAGTAATTTATGCAACACTATTAGAACTTTACATCAATTAGAACTATTGATGCTTAAATTAAGCAAACAACGTGCGCATTTATATGAACAGTAAGACGAAAGCGATCCATTTCCAAAATTCGATGAAATAGCAAATCTACAGGATTACGAGTAAATTAATTATTTCTCTTACTCGGACAAGGTATTAGTTTCTTCACTTATGGAAGGTTGCACTTTGTCACACGATATTATGTTTGTACCGAGTCGTATCGATTTAATACACATATTGTTACTTTAAGTGGTGAGAATTGAATTTCGTATGTCCTTTATACGATTTAGTGTATTAGAAAACCTTATTCTCTTATAAAGCCTACAGATTAGGGCATTTCAGACTTTTGACATGTGGATAGGGCTTTTACAAACTATCTGTTCGATTCAATCACAGAAGGATTGCTGCCTTTACTCAACATAGATGTTCTGAACTTCTTAAGAACGATTATTTATTATTTATTATATTATACGATTATACGATTATATATTTATTGTCTGAAAATTCCTTTCATTTCTTTCATGTCAAAAAGCTTATTAGCTTTGTTCTCAGCAAGGAATGCTTATGAAATGAAACCCAATGTCTGCTAAGTATTAATTTATATTCAATTCTATTAATTTCAGGATAGCTAGGGGTTTGCTTTATTGTTTACAAAGATTTCTGATTGAGAAGATTAGATTAGATTGTATTCTTTTGGTAGACTGAATAATGTATCTTTATTCAATGCATTTGGGTTTGTATTCGAATCCATTTTTGAACCGCATTATTCGCCACTTATCACATTATTTGTTTGTCAATCTCTTTGCAAGCAAATACTTGCTTAGGTGGCGCTACAGTTCGAGATGAACCTGGGACTCAACTCAAGCAAATAGAGTTGAGTTATTAATGCTTGGAATAGTGATAGGGGATTATAAATACAAATAATAATCTGATGTGTCCATTGTATTTATGCATATTCACTCCGAGACGAATAAATGGGTAATGAGGATCTTCTTGATTGACTCGTATGACTCCAAGAAAGGGTTTAGTTGTCATAAAATTTATAAATCAAAACTGTTTAATTATTTTACGTTCTTCAACTTGGGTATAAAGTTACTGCAATGTAAACTAATGTCCATTTTTAACAGTTAAATAAATTGTTTTACCAATAAAGGGTGGTAGCTCCATTTGGTGTAAATAAAAATGGATTTCGTTAACTTGAACGAAAACCTTCTCTATTCACATATTTTGACAGTTAAGTGTTCTAAATAAAGATGGAATATTTATTCACATCGAACTAAATGTTCCCTTTTACTCGAACTGTTCCCCCAGTTCGTCTTCTGACATATAATGCGGAGACAGCTGACAGTTGACTTGCTCAAAAACTTGAAAGCTAATAGGCGTTTTTCTTTTTTAGTTCAGAGCAGAGCCTGAGTTGTCAAAAAAAATGTTTGTGTTTCTTTTTTAGTTCAGATCGCTTAGAGCACTCAATTCGTGTTTCTTTTTTCGTTTAGAGCGTGCTCAGAGCTCGCTCCATCAGCTCAGCATGAATTGATTGAGCAGCCTGCGCAAAACCCGAGCACAGTGAATTTGACATTTAACAGGGGGTAAAGCAATGAGAAAGCAAAATCGAAAACAATTGAAATGGAGTTCGAGGCTTTGTTTTTAATTAATTATAATAAGTTAATATTATAATATTTTATATATATAATAATTAAATGAAAACTTTATTTGTGTATAAACGCTATTTCATTGTTTAAGAAGACAAAAAACATGAATCTTCGATCAACTTTGCAGTCATATGACAGGTACTGCTCAATCGTGTTTCTTAAATAAATCAGAGCGTTCAGAGCGTGCGATATGTTCAGGCTCTGTTCAGAGCTCTGTTCTGAACTAAAAAAGAAAAACGCTTAATGATAATATTTTATCGATGGAGTTACAATGTTCGCTTATTTTTAAACAAACAGTCCAAATACTAAAGGGTTTTTCAATAGGAACTGTCAACTTGTCAATGTCAAAACGGCAATCAAGGTTTACATTTTTATTATGGTGAAATGTTATGCCGTGTTATGGTCAATGGAGTTCTCTATCGTGCCACGTCGGAAGACTATTTTTGGCCAGAATTAGATGGACTTGACATCAGTGATAGAGTGATGGTATGCCACAGCAAGCAACTGATTTATTGAAGCGAAAGTACGGTAATCGTGTAATCTTGAGAAATGGTCCGGTCGAATGGCCACCTTGCACATGTGATATAACGCCGTTGATTTCTTTTTATGGGGTTACGTTGGTCGTTGTCATTTGTTTATGTCAACAAGCCAACAACGTTAGAGAAGCTTCCAGCCGATATGAGTGGAAGAGTGTTGGGAAATTGGCTCCAAAAAATCGATCGCTGCAAACGTGCTTGCGGTGTTCATATGAACGAGATCGAATTCCATATTTAAATTTAACAAGTGCACTATATCTGGAATAAATTTCAGCCCGATATCTCGATTATTATGTCCTACTATGTCCTTTTTGTCAAACCCTTCAGTAATGCTCTATCACAAAAAACTAAAGAGATTTAATTTTAGAACTTGATCATCCCAGTAATACCATTGAAGCATGGAATCGTTTTGAGAGAAAAATTCTTCGTAAGCTTGGAATTTAATCTTTATGCTGTCAGCGAAAAGCTATACAAGTTGTACAGCGACATTGACCTAATCAAAAAATAACTTCACATCAGTAGTGTCAGATGATTAGAAGATGTAGAGTGAAAGAACGCCAGTACTTCGAACAGTGGAGTCTAGAGCCAAGTAGACTAGGACCTCAATCGACTTGAGTGCATAACTGGAAGCATTTGAGGCGCAACATTTGGCATTCGTAGAGAATAATATTATGTCACGTAACATGACTTCGAAGAAAAGTAGGGATTAGTTGAGCTTTTTTTTCATTTTGACAGTTGTAGAGTAAAGAAATAAAATTTACCGGCATCGGCATCTGTTATAACACAGGAAGGCATCACCTTATTCATCAGCAGCCAGGTAGGAATAAAAGCGATGTCTGCTATCGAAAAGAAGTGGTATGGTCAAGAGCTTCTGGAACACACCACAAGGTTGCGCTTCTGGACATGAAGATATACCAGGTAATGAAAATGCCGACGAAGTAGCTAGAAGTGGTCCGGAATCCACATAAGAACAAGTCGACAACTCGGTGTTCATCCTGTCCTGCACACTGAGGCTCAAAAGGAACTGAGGCCCTAAGGGAGATAAACATCAGATGGTCGTCTCTAGACACTTGTATAATCACAAGAAGTATACGGCCTTATTTCGATAAGATAAGAGGCCGAAATGATTACGCAAAAGCATCCACTTCCCCTGTCACTGTCCACCTTAGATTTAAATTTCTCGGATGATACCTAGAATAAGTATCCAGCAGGCCACTCCATGACAAGCATTGCGAGCAGATTCATAACCTACAAAATCATGATGATCATTCGAACCGCAATAAAAAATTTTTGTTTATGTTTTATAATTTTATTTAATAATATTTTTAAATGGCATTACATACATTAGTTTCACTGTTTATAAATTTATCTTACATACTTGAACGAATAAATTTAGTTAAATCAAAATTACAAAAAAAAAAATATTAAAATTTAATTAATACACAATTATGATCCCATTTCCGCCGGCTCTGACTCTGCTCCGTTTCACTGGTGCTGTTCTCGGTCTTCTTGGTCTGTTCGTTCTCACTGTACTTCCCCTCTGGAACATCGTATATTGGTTCAGTTTGAGTGTTACCTTTCGTTTCGGTTTTTTCGGTTCGATAGTATTCCAAGGAATTCTCTCACTAAATGCCGGAAAGAAGTCAGGACTGAATTGACCAGCTACAGCTTCTGATAAACCAAGTATACGAATAGGTTTAATCGGTTTGGATGGGAACTCGAATGCCATTTTCCATTGGGCGTATCTCTTAGTATCTGACTTGGAATCACCAGGATATCGGCAACACTTCTTCAAATGGCGATGCTGACAATGGTAACAATTTAAGCAGCGGAACGATGAACATCTCGCCATATTGGATGAATCAATTTTAATTTGAGATTTCTTTTGAATCAATTTGCGGTATGTACGCTTTATCCTTTTGCGTAGAGCACGAACGAGATTTTTAGAAACCGTGTTTGACGAACTACTTTGCACTGCACCCATGTTGAGACACTCTTTCGAACGATAGTCACAGGACGACTGAACTAATGTTCGTTAACTAACTGCGCCTTTATATAATACATAGATCTACCTGCAGCCAGGAACAGACGCAATAAAAGGGAAAATAATTTTTCAATTTCAGGGGAAAAGGAGGGATATCTTGGTCCAGGTAAAAATTTCAGATACGTACATAATGTACTAATTGCAGTACAACCGTCGCAGGTAGAGAATGTGGAAACAAGGACGATATTGTAAAATGTAAAATACGCTTTCAATTTCCCAATAAAGTTTATTGCGACTCCATCGCATCGGGGCAAAGTAATTAGGATCATTAATGTGTTCTAGGAACAGGTAGTACTAATTACATATTTAGATTTGTTTATGCAAAAGTTTTGGTTTAAGGTTGCTGGTGTTATGCCTAATCACAGTAATTAAAGCAAATTCGATAATTGCCTTGTTTGAAAACAAAATAATAAATCTTCTCTGGACATATGTAATTGCATTGAGTAAAACAATCGCAAAAGCTACTTACCAAGAGACCAATAAAATGTATGCAATCTGCTGCTGTGTAAGTGTAATGAGCATCCAATCCAATAAATAGTTTCAGTAAATCGCAAAGGCAAGTGGGTATAACCTCCAACAGAAGAAATGTGCACACAATCCAATTTTCGAATAACCACTGTATTGCAAAGGACGAAACACGAGATACGACACCACAACAATCATGAATGCAAGTTGTGTTCTTGGGGCGAAGTCCTTGGCTGTAGTCGCCGCCAGCAGTCCCCAATCAACCTCCCTTTCCGACATAGCAAAGGAAAATTCTTAGAATTAACCGAATGCAAGCACTGCTGCAATTGAGATGCTTCCTGCAGAATCTTTCTTTTGCAGAAAAAAAAAGGATCAACGCTTGTTATGTGTTTTCTTTTTGTTGTTCCTCTTGTGAGTAACAATAAAATTAATCCATTTGCGGCCTTGATTTAAAGTTGCAAAAACGTGTTATACTAAATTGGTTTTTCATTTAATTAAACTTTTAATCGGCTATTGTTACAGTAACGGTGGAAAGGAAAGTGTTGATGGTGATTTGGTACAAGAGTGTGTTACAAAAAAAAACTGCATTACATGTCCTTTTATGGTAATTACGAGTTGGGAATAATGTTGGTGAATATCTGTGTTAAGGTCGTTGGTTTACTGCAATAATAATGTCATTATTGCCGATGACTGTGCAATCAATGGTCCAGAGGGTCATTTGGAGAGCTTGAAGAGTTTACATGATGATCTCTGGCTGCGGAGTGTTAATTATGTTAATGAAAAATTAAGCAGACTGTGTGCTTGAAATTGCATTCTTTTCGGGGATATTTCGTACAGATGGGTTAATAAAGAACTAGGAAATGTGTAGTAGATGTTTTTTTTTTTGTCGGGTTGACGCTCCATTCGAGCACTCAAACGCAACATACCCACCCACTGTACACCAGGAAACCTAATATTACTCATTTTACTGGAATTTTTTCGACTTTAGAAGAACGTCGATAAAGTACTTCAGTGATACTGAGCTTACAGTGTCAGCACTCACTACCTTACCACCGAAGATCTGCCAACTGACCCGAGCCAAGGCATGACAATCACAAAGGAAATGATCTAAAGTATGTATATTCGCCCTTTCTACAAGCAGACAGTGTTGTCTCTTAAGCCTAACACAGTAAGATGGTTGACAAAAAGAACGTGTCAGCACTCACTGCCTTACCACCGAAGATCTGCCAACTGACCCGAGCCAAGGTATGACAATCACCAAGGAAATGATCTAAAGTATATTCGCCTTTTCTACAAGCGTCACCGACAGTGTTGTCTCTTAAGCCTAACGCAGTAAGATGCTTGACTAAAGGAAAGTGTTTGTTATCTAAACTCTGCTGAGGAACAGCAAGAATGCCGCTGATTTATTACAAACGTTTTGAAGCATATGGTTAGTCGTCCTGGATCCTGGAGA
Source organism: Xylota sylvarum (assembly GCA_905220385.1). NCBI lineage: Eukaryota > Metazoa > Arthropoda > Insecta > Diptera > Syrphidae > Xylota > Xylota sylvarum. The sequence continues at coordinate 150,878,623 of LR999957.1, read as the reverse complement.
GCTACAGATGCTAGAGCATATCTTAAAGCCAACGCCGCCTTATCTGTTGTATAAGCTTAAGTGTCTTAAGTGACCGATCTAGAAGTTTTTTGGGTTGCTTTCCGAATATTTGCAGTTCTAGATTCCACCAGAGAACTGGGGGTCTAGACGAGGTTTTCATAGCCGGGCGTGCTAGTTCAAAGCATCTGGTAAGGAGCCAGGTTTTGACAAACTTGACTAGCTCTTCTCTAAAGCGTATATAGTTAGTTTTTCGCAGATCCCTCCTCTTCTACAATGTAATAGCTTCGCAATTAATTTGGAAGGCGATGCAACTATCATCTGACAGGAGAACTCCCTGCAAAATCTGCAGTTAACAATCGATTTGACGTACTGCTTGTCGTAACAAAGGTTGGCTGCGAATCAAAATGTTTAATGATCGTGTCAGACGATCGTATGATACTTAGGAGATTAATTACTTTAGTTGTAATCAACCAATTATCTCAATCAATATATGAATCATCTCGAAAAGCTGACCTGATTCGTGATAAGTGCCGCAAATTACTTTAGCATCAAATTTTTGCTTTTCAGGTAAAAATCCGTGTAAGTAAGCCGCCGCTTTAGATAGACTAATTGTTGTCTTCCATGCACAACAATCGAACGAGTTTATGTATGCCCTTCGCAGGAAAGGCTCAGCTCGTCGGTTTATAAAGGAGAAATGACTAAGTTACTAGGTCTCCAGCACCGCTCACATTGGCATAGATTAATCGGATAGACGGACCAAATAACTTATCTAACTACTGGGACTAAGTGGGTCTCGTTACTGGTTTCAGTTGTTTAAACAAACATCTCTAAATCATTGGTAAGAGAAGCTCGGGTCTAGGTGAATGATGTCTTGATGTGGGTGTAGCAAGGATACATTTTGTCTGCTAAATAACGCACGCTTTCCGGGAGATCGAGCTGATTGATCTAAACGTCGTCAGTCTGCTTCCCTCTACAAGAGCTATTGGTAAATTTTGACATCAGGGCTTAGAAGTTTATGATCGGACGACTGTTCTGAAGTACAAATGACCATTTTTTTTTTTAAATGTTCTGCATCACTTAGGACTAAAGACTTTTAAAGTTATAAACCCAGTGATGGAGTGAAAGGAAAAGGTATAGGAAAGTTAGAAGTTGGTAGGAAAAGGAAAGATAGTTAGGTGACGATGCGCGTTGACTTTAAATCTTTGTAAATCATAAATTGATGGAAATATTGAGGACGGCAAGTCATTCCACATACGTGTTGAATGGCTAAAGAACGTGCTTCTGAATTTGACTGTGTGACCGAAAATAGGATTCAAAAGATAAGGGTATGCGGAAAAGGCCGCTCGTGTAGTGCGATTAAACTGACGGACAGGCGGGACACAATTATAGATTTCGTCAGGACCGATAAATATCCAACATTCCGACGATGTTCTAGCGAAGGGATTTGGTTGCAAATTGATAGGTCACCGATCAATCTACATGCCTGACGCTGGACACGATCTAATAAACTCAGACATGTTACGGGAGCTCCCGCCCAAACGTGTGAGTTGTATTCGAGTTTTGGACGAATGTACGCTTTATAAATAGTAGCCAAGTCTGAAGGACTGAAAAAACGTTTACACCTCTTGAGGAATCCGAGGCATCTAGAGCCATTTTTCGCAGTTTCGGATATCTGATGATTCCACCGAAGGTCTGGGGTAACGTGCATGCCAAGCATTGACAAGCCGTTAGAATCCTCAATATCAGCTCCATTCATTTTTAGTTTGGCTACATTGATATCCCGCTTCAGAGACAGGAGACAGCACTGGGTTTTTGACGAATTGAACTTGACTCGGTTTTTAGCACCCCAATTGATGATTGCATCAATATCGGAATTGAGCTCGGTTGACATTCGCTGCCGCTGAGACTCTACAGCTTGGGGTCTCAGCCGTGGAGTCGCCAAAGAGTAAGTGAAATCAAGAGTACTGTCATCCGCAAAGGAATGGATTGGATTGCGAGTAAGAGAGAAGGTCATTAATAAATATTAAAAACAGGGTCGGAGAGAGGACTGAGCCCTGGGGTACATCAGCATTGGTTGAGAATGGGGTAGAAGTATATCCGTCCAATACAACTTGTATTGACCGATTACTCAAAAAACTTGCAATCCATGAAGAGAAGACGCTGCCGACACCATAAGCTAGGATTTTGCTTAAGAGGGCACTGTGCCACACTCTATCGAAAGCTTTAGAGATATCAAGGGCAACTACTCGGCATTCGCCGTGATGGTGAATACTTTGGTTACATTTTTCTGTTAGGTACACCATAAGGTCACCTGTAGAACGTTGTTGACGGAAACCGTACTGACGGTCATTGAGAAGACGGTTTCTTTCGAGATATCTCATGAGATGGATGTTAACAATGCTTTCCATGACCTTGGAGAGCACTGATGTTAAGGCAATGGGTCGGTAGTTCGAAGGGGAGGTTTTATCGCCCTTTTTAGGGATCGGCTGGACGTGCGCGAGTTTCCACCTATCCGGAAAGATGCCTGTAGAATATGACAAGTGGAAAAGCTTACGTAGAGGTCAGGGAAGAAGAACACCTCTTCAAAACAAGGGGAGGGATCCCATCTGGACCTGAAGATTTGTTACTTTTAAGATCTTTGAGGACTCGAGCTACTGAGCGGGTTCGGAAAAATATTTGTCCTAGTGAATATTGAACCGGATTCAGTAATTTTGGTGGAAGAGAAGTATCTGGCAAGGTGGAATTTGCAGCGAACATAGCTGCTAGCAGATTGGCTTTCTCTTGGGAGTCAGTGATACTTTGATCATTGTGGACAAGAGCTGGGATAGATGTTGAGGCGGAGCCTTTAATTCTTTTAACGAAAGACCAAAAAGATTTACTGCCTTTAGGACATTGCAGTATTTTTTGCCTCACTTTTTGGTCTCGTAGAAATTTCGCACGCTTTAAAATCCTATCAGGGATATGTACTGTCCTCTTCGGATAACCTCCCGATATACAATTGTTATGATTCTAATGATCTTCCTGATCCAACTCAACATATTTACTGGATGACATTGGAAGTCTTTCCAGAATAAATTTGCTCTCGTCTGGAAAAAGAAAAAGAGTTTTGTTGAGGAGACAATCTTCTTTATCTGTCTTTAGCTGCCACAGGTTACAAGAAACAAGTCGCCACTCGAGTTACTAACCTCGAATGTTAGGGCAGCTCTGAACTAGTAGCTTCTTTACAACGTACTTCCTTGGAAGTATTTCATCCTACTGTACAGTGCTACCTTACAAAAATTGTATAAAATTGGTATACTGATATCAAGACCTTAAATGGGACAAAATGAAAAACCAAAACAGTTAGAAGTCATGCCTCATGGCAATTAATTAGTTGTAGATGGATGTACCCAGCCGTTGTACGTCAAAATCTTACCTATGGCGCCATCGTTTGGTGACCTGCCTTGCCTTGAGCAAGAAGTACAATAACGATAAACTTAAAAAAGTACGTCCCGTCCGACAGAAGCTCTAAGTTTGATCCTGCTTCGGGGGATCAGGTCTCCTCGTACTTCATATAAAAGACTCGGTTACTTGAAGTGCTATCCGGCTCAGGGAATTTGAGTGCTGGATGGCTTAGTCATATAAATACTGTAGGATCTTTAAAATGATTTCAACAGAATTGGTTTCATCTTCAACTCACTGCAGGATACCTACTTTCAATTTTAGTAAATCGTTTTCAGTTAAACTACCTACCAGAGAAGAACAGGAGAAAGGAAGCATTATCAGCGACTATGGTCACTAACACATGACCACTAACTAACCGGGGACCATGCAGCCAAACTTAGTATCCCTCATTATACTTTCTGTATAGTAATGAGAACGAATCTGTACATCACTTCCTTTGCCGAAAAAAACCTTTCTTCGTAGATCGCGGTAAAAGACCTGAAAAAAGGACTGGAAAGGATAACTAATCCAATATTTGAACTCCATGAGCTGGGTCACAGCATTTAGGTTTTGCACGAGCTTTGTGGTAACAAAAAGGCATTTGCAAACGTCTAAGTTTACACATGACAGCTGTCAAACAATAACCCTGTATGACCGACAAAAAAAAATAAAAATGGCGCTAAATTCAAAATAGGCGGTCTTAATGGCACACCCTTTACTTCTTCTTTCCACAAACAATAAATAAACAAATCAGAACATGAGAAGACCTTCCTATTATCGTTTAATTCTATCCAACGAACAGTTAATCCTTCGCACATTAAACCCCAATTTGATCAATCCCAATAAAATTAACTCTAATACTCGTTGTCAGATAATTACACACCATAAAGTATAATTCACTGCAATAAATCGTGCATATCTACCACAAAGAGCCATAAAAACAAGGATATTCCAAATGCCAGTAAAAATATGTACGAGTGTGTCCACAAATTGATTAAAGTTTGTCCGCACTTAACTTGATCCAATGAATTTTGTAACATACAACCGTTTGCACTTAATGGGGACAAAAAAAAATAAAAAAAAAATACGTTAAATTAAATTAAATGGCATGTCGGTGATAACACTTACGAGTTGGCAATCGTACCCTTGTCAAAAGCCAACCCAATGTGTAAAATTAAGCCCAAATGTATACACGTACATACAGTATTATGGAACATATTCCCATTTGCATATCAACACATCATCACATCAGAGCTTGGGGATGGCGACAAGGAGGACGACAATTTCAGCATTTTTAAGGCAAGATAGGAAATTGCGATTACGAGGCTCTTTCTAATTGGACTGCGGGAGGTTATTCGGTCTCAAGTACACCCAAGAGACGGGGAGCTCTATCTGCGTAAAATGAAAATGAATCGATTACCCTGATCAAGTTGCCGGAACCGGAAGCACGTTTACGCTTGTTAATAGCCGTGTGTCTATCTATTAAGACGTCGATGTCGGCACAACACACTCTTTAGGTCGTACCTACATGTACATACAATTTTCCAACAGAGAGAGAGAGAAAGACACATAAAACAAACTTTTTGTGGAAACCAGTTTCAAGGGGACTAATTAAATCTCGCAAAGTGCCCCTAGTAGTGAAACCTCCGCAAGTGAGATCCAGTGCAAAAGTTGCACTCTCAAGGATGCACTTAAGTTGCATTGCACCTTCAGGCAAGGTGCACTCTCAAGTGACAAAATGCTCCTGGGCAGGAAAACTTAAAGATGTCAATTGCTTGAAATTGAGCAGATAGTTCAAGATGATACGCCGGCCGCCTCCATGTCACGTATTCACCTCGAATGGGTGCAGTAGTCAAAGGCAAAGGCGACATGGTTTCCTTGGGCAATCCCATCGGGGGGTTCTTGTATCCTCTCTGTGGTTTTTCTTTCATGGTGTTTGTGTTTTTGTTTACCTTCTCACCACAAATAGATGTTTGATGTTCTCGTGTCGGGATACTGGCATACACATCATCACATTAATCACATATGTACATACATACGAACGCACTTCATGTTAAGAAGGATTAAATCGAGTCCTTAAGTGTCATAGTTCAGCTAATTACACTTGTTTGGGTTTGCTGAGAGAAAAAGGCAAATCAATTTTTTTTTGTATTTGACATACGCTGCGAATGAATGTCAAGGATAGCTGAGTATTGATCTTGCTCCTTTGTATGAGTAGGTATGTGAAATGTGTGTTAATAATATTCGCAATCAAGTCGGCGGATTAAATGGCCTAAAGGCAAAGGGAAATCGATAAAGATTATGTGTATCGATTGTTTTTTAAATGAGTGTTGTCAGAGGGGTTGGTTATGGTAAACAACTTGTTCCCTTTAATAGGAATTGTTGAAAACAGCGATATACGTTGCATAGACAGTGTGGAAGGACTTTTGCATCGGCACGTGGTTGTTATTATAGGTTGTGTACCGTCAACTTATTAAATTAGTTCGAAGGGTAACGAAAGTTTATGAAAGTAAGCCTTCGTGAGAGTCTTTCCAATTTAGATTCCTATGTACCCGTATGTTGGTGCTTGTTAGGGACAACAAAATTCCAATTAAATGTGTTTTCTATACACAAATTGTCAAAGTTGCTAAACAAAGATGATAAGTTTGTAGATGTCATACCGTCATGGCGTAGAACTTATCCTAGAGAATTGCAAAGTTGTAAAGCTCTTCTGATTTTCTGCCTTATTTGCTGGTCTTTTCTGGCTCAACGGCTTCATTAATAAGTGAAATGAAATTTGGGGAAATCAGCAAACCGCAAATCGAAGTCTTTCATAAAATCCAATTAAACTCACAAACATCGCCTGTTTGGTGCGGATTCCATGCTGAAGAGGTCATTGGTTTATACTTCTTCTTCAATAATGATGGCAACATAGTCTCATCCAATCAAGATCGCATGACCCGGTTAACTGACTATTTTTTTGGAATAAATTTGGAAGAGGATGGCTTTGAGTACATGTGGTTTCAACAAGATGGTGCCACATCGAGTTATTGAAGTCGAAGTTCGGTGAGACTGATATTTCTAGAAATAGATCCGTCTATTGGGGTATGATTTGGTGCTTTTGGAATTTTTTCTTTGAGCTTTAATCAAGTGTCAAGTCCATGGATGACATTTGAATGATGTTATGTTTCATAATTTATCGTATCGATGGTACTTTATCCGAAATACATTTTTTTGATACTCAAACGGTTTAGAAAGACTAGTCTTTAATTTTCCAATTTTGGACTTTGATTCAGAACTTTGGACTTTGATTCAGACTCAGGCCTCCATCGATATTTTGCACAAACGGATGAGTTTGGCAGGGATGTCAAAAACTAGATATGACTTTGCTGTCATCCGAGGTCTTGAAATCGATTAAAAGTTGGTAAGTACTGATTTGGACTTCTTGAATTGTGTCCAGGATCTGCCCAAGTGTGAAAATTTGAAACCTTACTAATAGGGGCCAATCAGGAAGAGTTTCAGAGCTCACACAATATACCAGATAAGATCTTGTACGCGATGTTGAGGAGATTGGTACCTCGTTCAATTGAGTGAGTCTCTTTTAGTGTGGGTTCATACAAAACCATTTGGTAAACATTTCTTAGTTTTATGGCTGTTATGCTTGCTTATGTCTACCGCACAGTTGAGTAACGCAATTGAATTAGCTTGAACACCTTTCATCAACTGTAATACCTTTTCAGCTAAAATCTCGAAACAATTAATAGAAATTTGTAAATACCGAGAATTTATAAATAAACTGAAAGCAAACAATATATGTAGATCAAGGGATTAAGTGTCAGGATGATTCACTTGTTGCAATTCCAGTAGACAAGTATAAGATAAATCCCCTAACAACAATGCATTACTCTACAAAATTCGACACACGTACTCCATTCTATTCAATATTAATAAAATAATTTTGCAAATTTACCACAAATCGAAGTATTCTTGAGAAGATTTGCAAGCTCATGACAGCCTGCGGGTAAATAGAGCTCACGAATCCCCTTTGTTCATACCTTAATCCTCTCTCGAGCTACATACATACTATAAGGATTATGATTATCGAAAAAAAAAACGCCCAGAGTTCTACCACATTCCTTCGAACAAGTGTATCCTTTGGATAATAGCTTCCAATGAAAAATGAGAGTGAAACTCCTTTGCATCCAACCACATGTGATGGATTGGATCTAATGAGATTGATGTGATTGATGATTTGTATGCATAAAGCTTGCTGGGAGCATGCTACAATGAGCAATTGGTTTTATCATCGCCTTCGATTAGCATGGCAATCAATCCACTTTGTGTCACTCAAAAATTGTATTACACTTTAATGTTTAACACTTGATATAGGGTATTAAAATAGTGGATTGAAATATCTACGGGTAAGTTGTCATTCCTGTCAAGGATGCAATAAAGGAGGATTGAGTTTCTTTTAATGCGAAAAGGAGATACAATGTAACACACGCTTGCAGCCATAAAAAAACACGAAGAGGGCAAAAGAAATACGAGATTTATCGTTCCCTTATTGTAAGAGATGCTGAGAATTATGTCGCAAAATTTACATAAAACGGAAAAGGAAGTATATTGTCAACACTATTTCCGGAAGTATACAGTCCAAAGATTGTTCTTCGAAATAAGTGCTATCTTTGTAGTAGTTTTCAGGCTGTTGATATCTTTTGTTGAAAATTAACCTGCTTTCGTCAATTGTTTGCATTAAGTGTTTCAAAGAAATCCTCTTTATTATCAAAAAAGTCAAAGTGGTAGCCCTTTACGATGTCGAAGGAGTGCTAGTATTGGACGTTTTATAGAAAATGCAAACAATTCTGCTTATTACCCTTATGCGGTTTCGACTAATATTAGAATAGTAGCAATGCACAAAATGAAAAACATGACTCGAGGAAGGATTCGACCAGTCAAGAATATCGTGATACCATTAACTAGAAAAGGACTTCTATATCATTTTATATAAATGTACAAGAGATGATACTGAGTCAACGAATATCTACCATAATAGGAAAGTGTACTCAACTTAACGTCGACAAGATCTATCTCAAGTAAGACACTTCAGTACAATAGACCAGTTGCATCTGAGTGCTCCAGGTGAGTGTTTCATAACCCGACAAAAAGATACTCCATTGTCGGCAAGACGTTGGGCTCCTATAAAATTACCGGATATGTGATTGCTTGGAGAAACTCAATAATCTGAGAGATATGAACGATGTCAAACATACGTTGTAATGGCATCTAATAGAAGGTAGATACATGAGTGAAAGATACGAGAGTAGAAAGGGTTTTTCGTTAAAAGCACCCCATTTTGTTTCTTAAATAAGACAACTTGTGTTTGAGATATCAAAAATTTTTATTTTTTTAAGTACAATATCTTTGCGTTAAAGGCAAATTAATTAATATTTCTGCGTTGACTAAGCGCTGAGATTTGAACCATCCCGAGATTGTGATCATTTTTAAGATGGTTGAATGACTTTCCTTCCTGACAGATCGCTCAGTTCTTGATATCGCGTAAGTTCGTAACTTGTATTTAAAGTCCATTCACAGCAAAGCGTATAGCGAAGGTGAACGAGTGAATATTCGCCATTTTTGACAACTTTTTTTCTGGTCACAGCAATGTGCGAATTTTACCTGTCATTCGTTAGCATTTTCCAATTCCAAGAAAAAAACAAAAGAATTGTGATTTTAAACTCTCGCGAATGTTTTGGTCGCGGGAATGTGGATTGCGTCCTACATTGTGTGGAATGTGAATAAACTTTGACAGTTCGCGAAAAGTATTCGCTTATTCGCGGAAAAATCAGCGCATTGTTAATTTCTTCACAAAAACTAATTGAAATTCAACTTTTTTTATATCAATCGATAGATAAATTAAGTTCAGTTCTTTTGGAATAATAAAATTGCCAATGGCATGCTTATAAATGTGCTAAAAACGGATTATTCGCAGTTCACGTATTCGCAGGTCGCTGAGCTGTGAATGGACCTTTAAAGTTTCGCGAATGTTTTAGTCACTGCCTCCTACATGTGTGGAATGCGAATAAAATTTGACAGTTTGCGAAAAGCATTCTCGGAAATATAAGTAGTTAGTTGCCTCCTTCTGGTATTTCTTATCTATGGATCTTACACTGACCCCCGTGGTATACCGTCGGTCACTATGAATTTCTTGGACCGCTGTCGGTGTTGTGTGGAAGGGTTCTGGGCCAAAAGTGGTAGACACTTTATAATTTTTATAAAATACATTCGACTTCTTATGTTTCTGAGACCTGTAACGATGGTCTGTCAAAACTTGTGACAAGTTAAAAACCATGGTTGTCATCTCTTTAATTTAATTAATTTTCATGATTATTTGGTAAGCAACTCTTATGCCCAAAACACATGTATTCTGCACAACGCAAAAAAACTAGAACACATGCGGTGGAATGAGCGAAGTTACATGTGAACGCTGCATGCACCGCAGCACTGTAAGATGTCTCTATTTCTAAATTTGCTGCAAAAAAACACAGTTTGAGTCTTGTATCACCATTTTTTGAACTTTCGTTGTTCATTTATACGAGTAGGTATTTTTGTTTAGGAAAAATTGAAGACCAGTTAGTAGAATTTAATATAAGAAACCGGCACTACCAAAAAATTATATACATACATGCAAGACAAAAAGTTACTTTTCAATAAGTTCGGGGCAAAATAAATCATAATTCAATTCGCAAATGACTGTAGCCGATGCGATGCATGTCAAAAACATTCTGCACATGTGTTTCACGTGCAGAGATGCACGCTGCGCTGCGTACAGAAATTCTGCACATGTGTTTTGAGCATTAGCCGCTTTATTGCATAGTCCTAGAAAACACTTCCGTATGCTTTGCACCATAAAGACGTTTGCCAGACTTGGGACTAGTGGTAGACCGTGTATAAAACTTTGTATAGTAGTGAACTTTAGTTGGTAGCCCTTCTTCTACTAGGGCATCGTCTGTCCTCCTTGCTGTGGGCACCGTGGCTCACTGGTTAGTGTGCTGTACCAAGACAACTGCAGAATTCTTTCACGATACCACCTGTTGTGAGTGTTTGACAAACTTCCGAGAGTATAATTGTCATGTTTTCCAAATGATTCTGAAACAATTATTGATACGACATTAAACAGTAAGCCCTCTCCATTCGTGTGAAGAATATAACACCCACAACTCGAGTGTTTGTAAGAACCTAGGTCCTGGGTTCCATACAGACCTGGCGTGACAAATATTTATATTTTTTTATATGACTTGCTCGTATTGAAAATTCGTTTCCGTTTCACTAGCAAAGACACAGCAATAAATTTAGATCCTTTTTTAAAAAAATCTGGCTTCCCATGTACAATCGTAAAATATTTCGTATACTGTACAGATGTGAACAAGCAATCGAGGATATACCCAAAGAATGTCCGGTAACAAGTCATATTTGAGTTATTTCATACGACTGATCGGTCTTTCAGCTTTTTTTCAAGACAATTCAACTGCGGTCTTGATAGTTATAGTAGGCGCGTTGTTTTTGCAAGCCCGTATAGGATTGGACGAAAAAGCGACATCGAGGTTTAGCAACGTTATAACACAGAAACTTTGGCAGTACTGCGTATGAACTGACACTCCAACTTTTTTGTTGTAAAGTGAACAACACAAACCACAATAGCAATAAAGCAGTAGCGTGCATTATTCTGAGTAATAACTGCAATAAATAAAAGGAAAAATTAGTAAAATCTATGATTTTTTGTAAAAAAAAAGATGACATCAACGAACAAACGCCAGTTTTGACATGTTCATACAAATTATCGATAACACATCGATGGCATCACTGTTACTATCGGAGATAAGAGTTTAGCTATGAAATTTATCTGGGCTTAGCTAAGGCCATACGGGATCAGTTCTTGTTGTATTTAATACGCACATTACTTAGCCTCGATATCGTTTTTTTGTACAGTACCTTACGGGATGGCAAAAAAACACGCCTAGCATACATATTTGTCCTAATGGCGTAGTGTAGCAATTGGCTGATGAAATAGATAATTTAAATCACTGCCCGTGTTATCTAGTTTATATTATCCTCTAATGAGCTCTTCTTAAATTTCTGGAATTCATTAGTCCTAAGTGTCCAAGGTCTAATTTGGAAATATTTTTCTAAAGAGGGATTCAATTCTACAAACAATTCTTAATCGAAACCTCAAGGATACAAAACGATTGGCGCACAGAACTCCTTTTTGCCAGATATATTGCAGAGTTGCTAAAATTATTGTTTCAACAAAACTAAGTCTGGTTAAGGATATACAAAAATTGCCTACCTCCTTCGAAGTCTAAAGACTGGTGGTAGAATATTCTGCGTCACCTAAAATAACCATAGTAAACCATAATCCGAACAAACTAAGAAGACAAATATGATTCGAATTGATGTAAAGAAATATTTTATTTTTATGAAATATTTTATAAAAGTTTATAAAAATGTTAAAGTAATATTCTGATAATTTTTAGTTTATATTTTGTTATTTAAGTTTTATGGGAAAAAAAAAAGTTTTATTTAAAAGAAAACAACAACAACCCTCAAACCACTAACCCGCCCAGTTGGTTCCTTTGCCATTTTGGATGCAATCTTCCTCCTGAACTTGCGCCGTTTTTGGTACATGCTGCAATTGTTTTGTTTTGCTGCGGTCTTTCTATATTTTTTTTGAATAACTTCAGGCTCCTCAAAATCTTCGGAGAAACCAAGAATGCCGATAGATTTGATCGGTTGCTGAAAGATCTTCTTAAAGTTGACAATATTTTTGGAGCATGACTTTGAATAAGTTTTCTTTATGTAGCGATGTTGACAGTGAGTACAATTCGTGGACGATGATGAAGTTCCTGAGTTCTTGCCGTTTCTTTGTTGAGAAATACACAACCTCTTTCCGATAATTTTGCGGTACGTTCCTTTTACTTTTTTGCATAGTTCTCCAGTGAAACTAGCTTTTGAAGTTGCAGGTTTTTCTGAAGCACTTTGAATCGAACCCATTTTTAGCGCAAAGGAGATAATTCTTGGTTTTATCAAGACGAAAGACAATCTAACACTGAACGGACACTACTTTCCCTTTTCATAGTTTCTCCTACTTATTATACCTGTAGTGGGAAACATCCCTCAATAAAATTTGGGACATTATTTAAAAATAAAGATTTGACGGGGAAAAGCGGGGTAATTGGGTTCGCGGTACCTGCGGGAGGTAGAATTTTAATTGCGTTTTTTGTTTTCTTTTTTTTTTGTGCGAAATTCCAGGATACGTAACAGTAAATGTTTGCAACAGGTAAAGGATTGCGTTTTATTGTCAATTAGTTGTAATTAGCAAATTGACGGGAATAGATATGTAGATTTGTTTGGAATTTTTGTTTTGCTTTGTTTGTAAATAAAACTTTTATTGTTTTGATTTGTTTTTTTTTTTTTGGGTTGCAGCCTAATTATGGGAAAAGCCTAAAAGCGATTTAGTTTGAAGTTTCGCCAGTGATGTGCTTTATAGGTCGAAATGACCGTTAACGTAATGCCGTTAATTACCGGAGGATGTTCTGTCTACTTCCGGCAGAGGAAATAAACAATCGTGGTTAACATCGTCATAAAAAACAGCTAAAGGTTTGGATGCACTGTTTTTTTAAAAAAAAAAATTAAGTATCAAATAAATCACGAGCAATAATAAAGTTTCAAATTTTACAACAGTAAAGGGTTAATCCATGGAATCGAAAAAGTCCTTAGAAGGTTTTCCTGCATATGTATGCATTTATAATGCTGCCCCTATTCGTGACAGCAGATTTCCGTTTTGTCGGGATTTTTAGGGAATTTACGAATTGCGACAGAAAATTCACTTTCTGTGTCATGTTTACGATTTTTGGTTAAATCTTTATTGCAGACTGGAAACATCGATCATTGGGGTTTTTGAGCAATTAGGCCATGCCAATTTTCGTTTTGGAAAATACCGCAATATGCACAAAATTTATAATAGCGCAGTTTACAATGGTATAAATTTGTGCATTAATCCGATGAAATAATTTTGGGGATTGTTATCAGGTTACTAGGAAACTAGTTCGGTTGACAGGGTTTCAAGTTTCCCCTGTAAACTAAGATTCGACAGTCAAGTATGATGCATTTTCTGGATTGCCACAAGACATTTCAAGGCAGTATCGTGCACTAATTTTCATTTTCGGTTGAAAACCCTATTTGAATAAAATTTGACCTGTCGCGACAAATATTAATATTTTGTTATATGACTTGCTCCTATTCAAAGTTCGTTTTCGTTTTACTAGCAAAGATACAGCAATAAATTTATGTAGATCCTTTTTTAAAAAAATCTGGCCCTAAACCTATTTGAATAAAATTTGTTAGTACTACGATTTGGACAGTGGAACTTCTAAAATCTTGCTTGTTCATTGGGAATATGGCTTTTACGATATTGGTGCCAATTGTATTCAAAATCATTCGTTCGAGGGGAATTAAACCCAATGCGAGTAAAGCGATTGGCCCGTATCCCGATTTTTGGGATATCTGTGGGATTGTTTGGCTTGAGAAGTGCAATAACCTTTGACTTCTGAAATGTGGAAGGAAGCTTTGCGGGTAGCAATATCCTCAAAGAACAACGATAAACCACCTTCGCACCTTAGGGCCTTAGTGCTTCTGAAATTCTGTATAAACTGCATCTGCGTCAGCAGCGGTTTAAGGTTATATGGACGAAAGCGCGTTATTAACTTCGGTTGTGTAGAAGTGATGGCAACACCGGATGCTGGCGTTTTCATGGTTCAGGGAAGGGAAATTTTGGTTTTTCGAACGACCGCTTTGATCGCCGTCCGGTCATATCTTCCTGCATGGTATGTGTAGTTCCTCCAGATTGGTGATAGGACTGTAATCCATGCTGGTCCTTCTCATGATGATCCACAGAGGAGACGGTCTATTGGGGAATAGATGCTCTTCTATTGTCCTCAGCATTATTAATACACTTTTATAATCTAAAATGCGCGAACATTTTTAAAGCGAAATTCTTATTAATTTTTAAACACATTGGATTACATCCGCCCTCAAATACATTAAGCCCAGCAATTGTTAAATATTTCATTCCAAGTACGTTCAAATACTACACATCTTCCGAGTACCACTCGTAAACATCCCTCAGTACCAATCCATCGTTATAAGCAATTTTCCCCTTCATTATAAGCAAATTGCAAAGGAAAAAAAAAAAAAATACAAATCGCAGGAAGTATCCTTACATATTCATAAGTATAATTTCTTTTGCGAGATTCAAATTAAATTTCATATTCAATTTGTTATTGCAGATCTTTGCTTGTCCTTGAGAGACGAAACCGTATGCCCTTTAGGTGTTTATATTTCTTTCGCAGAGTGAAGTTTCTTTTTTTGGATTTACTTTTCGTATAGTCCTCGGGGTACACCACCCAAATCATGAATAGATCTTTACGAACATATCCAGCCAAATGCACAAGTAATTCACTTTCATCCGGCGCAACTGCAAGTTTTAGGTTCTTGCTTTGTTTTTGTTCAACACAAAATGTCGTGTCCTTTTAAATTGTTAAACTTTTTTGCCAGACAGAAAGTTTTCTGCTCAGTAGCTCTGCTTGGTGTGTGGGTGTGCCACTGGAAGGGAAAAGGTAAAAATGTAAACACAACCATTTCGTGTCCTACTGTATTTGATTTTCGCTTAACTTCACTACACCTTGCTACGAAGTTTTGTTTTTTTTTTTTGGACTTTCCCGACGGCAAAAGGATCAACAAGTGTTTCCGACGGGCTATCCTATTTGATGTCCCTTTTACTGTAAATTTTCCTTTGTTCGGCATACTATAGTCGCGACAGGTAGTCGGTCTAATTTTTGCAACCCTTGGGTGCTTTAAGCAGAAATTATGTATCCATTCGTTCTTGGAATTTAATGATTACGACCGTTGTACGTTGTAACTGGTAAATCTGTCTAATCCTAGATTTGGAAAAAAAAAATTAATTTTTATAGCCACCACGTGTTTCTTGGTATGCTAATACCGTCGCAAGATTCAAAGGAAAGCAATTTATTACACTTTTACATTCGTGGACCAAAATGTGAAGTCAGCAGGTATCTATCTGTAAGAGGAGATGAGTTCGAAATAAATAGTCAGAGTTTTTGTTTTTTTTTTTTAAATATTTTAATAAGTTAATTTAAATTAACTAAAACTAATTCTTTGTACAATATTTACACAGCGTCAATATACAGAATCAAAAAAATTTATAAGAAGTCGATGGGCATTTCAATATCTTTGGACGGACGTAGGTGCTCTAGCTGGTCTCCTCTGAATGTTGCCACGTTGACACCGCTTGACATCAGTATATCCTGGAAAGCCTTCTGGTGAAAACTGACCAGCAATAGCTTCGGGAATTCGTGTTACATTGTTAAGCACATACGGTGGAGTGCGTTGCAGATATTGTTTCCATCTGTAGTATGAACGTTTTGGTTGTTCTTCCTGTTGTTCATCTTCCTTCTGTTGTTGTTGCAAATGCCTTGAAGGAAATTTCGGTGGAAGTATGGGCGATGATGTCTTCGGCATTACTCTGCTGATTTTTAACATCATGTACATTTCCATTTTCAGATCACAATCGTTGGCGTTGAAACTTAAATCCGATGTGTTGGCAGTCGATATGGATTCAGAGAAGTATCCGTAGCTTTTATCCTCTTCACAACCCTCTTGGAAGTCATCACAAACTGTTAGAACGTCTGTTGTTCTTGTAGTCGCTGGTAGATTAGTTTTCGATGGACTGGCAGGGCCATTCGTGGGTGGTGCTGGATTCACTTCACGGTTGGACTTGGGGCGACTTATCCATAAACGATTTTCGAAGCACTCTTCTGCATCACAGGAACTGATTGATTTATTTGAACTTGAAGCACAACCCATTTTAAATAAATTACTTTAAAATATATTACACTGTACAAATGTCTTCACTGATTGACGGTCTATTTTCGACTATGAACTGTTCGCGGCACTTCTTCGAGTTTTATACCCGCGACTTAACACGGTTTTCGCAGGTTACATATTTACTGTTTTGCCGCGGCAGGTCAATTATCCTTCGCGGGGACAGGATTTCCATGAATCACTTCGAAAATAACATGTATGAATCGCATCGCAGGTAGATGCGTTATTAGGTCTATTTTCGCAGCCATGCAGATTTTTTTTTTTTGTTTTTCAAAATGTGTCTAGTGTGATAACATTCCGCGATGACTGTATCGATGTGTATGATATTTTGGCTGCATTTTATTAAAGTGATTAATGCAGTCTGTATGATGAATGATCTTATCATTTATTTATTTGCAAAATGTCGACAATGGAGTTACTTTCCTAAATTTTATTGACATTTTTAATCTACATATGTATGTAGTTCTCTCCAAGTTTTATTCCATTGCGATCATTGGAAACGGAAGTGATAATTAGCAATAATTTTATAGCTTACATCCGGTGTGGATCCTAAGAATAGGGATGATGTATATATATGCGGAGACATGTAATGCGCTTCTAATATTACTGTAAACTTCATTAGCCGAATTTCGAAGAAAAGGATCATAAAATCGCAAAAATATGCCGTGAAACTTTCCTCCTATGTGTGTATGTCTAGTAACGCACGGATTATCCGTCTAAATAAATCTGTATGTTGCATTTGAATTATCTTGTCTACCACAAAAATAAAAATAAAAGTATTTATTTCGGAGGTGTTATGCGTGCAATTCTCGGACTTACCCATTCGGAAGCGCCTTCATGCGATTGTAATTACCTGGAGTATATGAGAAAATACAATATTTGCATTAATTGGCAAACGCCAGACGCCGAAAATTAACACATGCACCGGCGAAGTGATTTCGTATTTTATTGCAATGAGACAATGATATGATGTTTACCAGACGTCTGGTGTGATAGGTGTCCTTATTCTCCTTGAATTAAATTATCTTATGTTAGTTGCGACAGTCGGACTGGGGACATGGCGACGTCGTCGGTCGTTAAATGCAGAAAAGCAGAAAATAACATCAAAACTTTAGTGTTGTGATGAACAATGGGATTTATGTATCTTACAGACGTGTAGTTTGTAGACTGTGGCTGGGTGGCTGTAGATGCAAATTTCAAATGCAATTAAATAATTGTCCTTTGTCTTCTGAGTATCTTTGATAGGCGGTAGTCGGAATGCAAGGGCTGAAATAAATCATTAAGGACTTTAGGAGTTACTTTGTGATGGTTGCTGCTGATTAAATATGAAACAAGTTTCCTGGGACTATAAGATTAAGAGTACATATAATGCTATATACAATGGGTACTAGATTTTCCCTACCTAAGTCAATACTTTTCAAGCATTATCATAGTCAATACTTTTCAAGCATTATCATTTATCACCCAAAAGACTCGTTACATCTCCCATAAACTGGAACACTTTAATATAAAATGCAACAAGTCTGCTTTATACCTGTATCCTCACAGGATGAAAAATCGAATGAATATTGAAACCGATCGATTCAATACATAAGTTGCTTGTAACTAAGTTGAAGAAGCTCTTCCTAGAACTTGTATATTATTGTGTTTGCGCCCAAGTGTATATCCTTCCATCAGCCGAACATTGCATTTCCCAATTTTCTGAAGAACTGTTGCTATTTTCAAATTGAGTGTCGTGTCTAGAAGAAATTAAGTGGACAGTGCCTTCTCCAAGTGTAAAGGATTATCCAAGAGGATCAACATACGAAATAATCTTGCTTAGTTCCACATATGTTAGGTTTTTCAGTATAACTCTCATAAATATTTTCATTACAAAGTTCATTAACGATGTAGATACATAGGTAGGTAGACCCCTAGTACGAGGGGCCGGTTCTGAACCGATATCAGTCACCCGTTTCAGCGATGTAAGCGCTACTTTTGGCTCAATAAGAGCTCGTGCGCCACCATCTCTTTTCCAAAAACCTGACTTATTCTTGGAAATCTTTATCGACCTGAACTCCTAGTACAAATGTCGAAGTAGCCCAGATAAATTGTGCTTATGCTTCTTTGAGCCACCGTTGACTCCATCAAGAGAGTTTGTGTTCTGTCATATTTATAGTGCTGCTTTTTTCTTTTGTTCAATACTTGCGCTTATAAGTTCAACAAGTAGGGTCCGCATGGACACCAGCCAGTACCTGATTACTCCTACTACCACTAGGAGATAAAATTGATGCGTAGTAACAACATTGGACATTGTCAGGTTGACGCCAGTCATAGTCTATGCTATTCCTACAGCATTCTTACTTACTTAACGGGCTCCCGACCCGTAAAGAGATTCTGCCTGAGACACGGCAGCCTTCCACACTCTTCGATCCCGCTGCTTCCAGTTGTCTAGACCAAGCGCTCTGGCATCGGCGATAGCTTGGTCCTTAAAACGAAGGTTCGGTCTTGATTGTCGTCTCGAACCTGGGGGCTGTGATTCGAAGATCCTCTTTGCTGGAGCATTATTGTCCATTCGCTCGATGTGGCCGATCCAGTGTAGTCGACGTGTTTTGACTCTTTGGACTACATCCACATCTTGGTACAGCTCATAGAGTTCGCGGTTGTATCTTCTCCTCCATTCGCCCTCCTCGCATATGGGACCGAATATCCGACGAAGAATTTTTCTGTCGAAAGTGTTCAGTATTTGCTCTGTTTTCCTGCTTATCGTCCAGCACTCGGCTCCATACAGCAGAACTGGCAGGATCAAAGTTTTGTAGAGCATTCATTTCGTCTTCTGAGTTAGGAGTTTTGACCCTATTTGTTTCGCCAAACCGAAGTAGCAACGGTTTCCTAGGGTAAGTCTTCGTCGAATCTCCACTAAGGTGTCATTCGTGGAGTTGATGTTTACTCCGAGGTAGGTAAACTCCTTAACCACTTCGAAGTTACTGTTGCCAACAGTGACGTTCTGTCCTAGGCGGTGGACAGATGCTTCTTTGTTTTTTGACAACATGTACTCTGTTCTAGCACAAGATTGAAGAAGTCACATGATAGCGCATCTCCTTGACGAAATCCGGTGCATGTTTGGAATAGTTCGATAGAACTGTTTCCGAATTGCAAGTTGCACCGCGTGTTTAGCCGGGATCCCGAATTCGGCCATCGCCTTGTAGAGCTCAAGACTATGAATGCTATCATATGCGGCTTTAAAGTCGATGAAGAGATGGTGAGTCTCGACTTGAAATTCGTTGGTCTTTTCCAGAATTTGCCTTAGTGTGAAAATTTGGTCGATCGTCGATCTGCCGGGCCGGAAGCCACACTGGTACGTGCCGATTAGTGTGCTGCAGAAGGGCTTCAGACGTTCACACAGTACGTTGGATAGGATCTTATATGCGACATTAAGCAGGGATATGCCTCGGTAGTTCTTACAAGACATAGGATGGCCTTTCTTGAAGATGGGGCATATAGAGCTGATAGTCCAGTCATCGGGCATGACTTCATCCACCCATACTTGGTTGATGATTTGGTGCATGCACCCTACCAAAACATCACCACCATGTTTGAAAAGCTCTGTTGGTAGACCATCAGAACCGGCGGCCTTGTTGTTCTTCAGCTTTTTGATAGCTGAGCCGACCTCTTCAAAACTGGGAGGGGGGATGGATTCTCCATTGATTGGATGCGGGTTCTCTTCTTGCCCTATCACTCTCTCCACCTGATGCCCAATAAGTAGCTGCTGGGAATGCTGCTTGAAAACATATACTATTCCCTGTGCTTCGGTGACTAGGTTTCCTTCACTGTTTCGAAGAGCCTGCGTTCCGGGCTTGAAGCCAGCTGCCAGTTGCTTTTCTTTCCTAAGAAACATCCGGATGTTGTTCCTATCGCGGGACTCTTCGATATCCTTGAGCTGGGAGGCTGCGTGGGCCCTTTTCTTCTTACGCAGGATGTTCTTCTCCTCCCTTCTTCTGGTTCGATACTCTTCTCTCGCTGCCCTTGTTTTGCGTTGCAGCGCTTGCAAGTGTGCATTTTCTGTCACCTTTTTTCCGGCGTACGCATTCATCATCATACCAAGTGCTCTTTTTGGGTGGTGGCTGGTAGCCTATGGTGCTCTCTGCTACCTCTTTGATGATGTCGCGATACTGGTTCCACAGATTGTTGACGTTTGTGGATGGTGAATGCACAGCGGAGAGTCTCTCGCTCAGGCGCTCTCTGTAGACTCTGGCTACTTCAGTCGTGCTAAGGCTTCCAACGTTGAATTTCTTTTTCTGGGCGGCTTGCAGCTTCTTCTCGTTGGATAGTCGAGCTCTGAATTTAGCTGCAACAAGAAAATGGTCAGAGTCGACATTTGCCCCTCTGAAAGTTTGCACATTCAGAATGTTGGTGCCTCGCATCTATTAGCACTTGGTCGATTTGGTTGGCGGTTCGACCATCTGGAGGGGGCAAGTTTGCTGTGTGGATTCGTAGTCTTGGAAACCTAGTACTTATCACCGTATTACGAGCTGCTGCAAAATCGATTAGCCGGAAGCCGTTGTCTGTTGTCGTTTCGTGGAGGCTGTGCTTTCCAACTAATCCGCCGAAGATGTTTTCCTTACCGATTTTGGCATTGAAGTCCCCGAGTATGACTTTGACATCATACTCCGGACAGGCTCCGTAGGCTCCGTCCCGGAGGTCATAAAACTCCTTCTTGATAGAGTCTTCAGCTTCGTCGGTAGGGGCGTGTGCACATATTATGCTGATATTTTGAAATGTTGCCTTGATGCGGATCACAGCCAGGCGATCACTGATCGGCTTAAAGTCAATTATCATTGAGCGAAGCCGATTTCCCACGACGAATCCGCATCCTAACATGTGTAGTCTTTTGTGACAGCTGCAATAAATGTCGTAATCTTTTCGTTTTTGCATACCTGATCCTACAGCATTCAGCCACTAATAATATCACATCAATCTAGTTAAATATGGCGTATTTCAGTAAAGTGGATAAGAACCTACCAACCAACCAAATACACACATGATTTCCATTTACCCTCCTCCCTGCAAAATAACTTTTTTATTGCTTAGACAACGTATTTGATATGCGTTCTTCTAAATCAACACCGGTAATAGCTTTTGCAATCTTCATTC
Organism: Xylota sylvarum; assembly: GCA_905220385.1. Lineage (NCBI taxonomy): Eukaryota > Metazoa > Arthropoda > Insecta > Diptera > Syrphidae > Xylota > Xylota sylvarum. The sequence goes on along the minus strand of LR999957.1, from coordinate 150,857,131 downwards.
TAATATCTCCTCCAATTTCTTATACAAGATGCGTTGCGAATCCATTATTAAAACGTCTCTTGACAAAACCACTTAAGAAATACAAAGTGCGCCCTAATTCCAAACGGCATGGCATAATCCATTTCATTTTGGCCAACTCATCTTCGTCTTCCCTAAGCACATAAGGGGTATCTTCGAGAAATAATTACATCGCATAGCATAATCATTATCATCGTAATGATTACGATTCATTTTGTGGTGATTACTCGGGTAAAATCCGTACAGATTCAGCTGATTACCACAAGATATATGTATTCATGGTGTACAGGGATCGCATAAAACTTTAGTGAAACATAAATAACCCCAAGGTGACATTGCCAAAAATTTCACTTCATTTCGGATTAATGAGCTGCAGTCGTTCTACATAGTCGCCTAATTAATATAGCGCACAGCACACAAACCAATGCCTGGCATATCCTTAAATACTAGGGAGCTTACAATAGATTTATTCACGTTCATTGTTTTTGTCATCATAATTAGAATCTCTCGAGAAAATCATGTTAAAGCGCGGAGGTGATGGCGAACCACAAATTTCATCACCCTTTCTGGGCGTGAGCTTCATGTTGTACGTACCGATACACAGGCAAACTTCTTCGATGGAGAAGGATATAAGTACATACATACTTTCTCAAGGATTCACCTTTGTTAAGTACGGTATGTGAGTATGAGATGTGGGAGAATGTTGTGGAACTATTTGCGGTAAGGATTAGGATTTCTCTCATAAAATGTGCAAACTTACTGCCGTTCTGTCTGAGAGACACTTACGGATATAGAAGCGAGCATAATGGGGTTACGTCGGGCTCATTAGACTAATTTAATTGAAACAACGAATTGTTTGGTTTATGCAAATAAACTGGTTTTGCTTTATTTCAATTGCTGACTTGTTTGAAGATACCTATACATATACGCGTATGTATCTCACGAAGCCTTCAACTTTAGGGTAGTTTCGCAAATAAATTTCTATTTCGTTTTTTCAAACGTAAGACGAAGACAAACATGAACTTTTATTTTTGAAATAATTTAATAGTCTAGTGCGGAAAAAGTTAGTCTACTGTAGGCAAAGTTTGACAATAAGCTGACGAGTGTTTTTTGAAAGTCCCTAACTCTTTTACTGAGAGATGGGGTACGTATGTCCTTATATTTCGGTAAAACAAAAAGAAAAACAAAACCACATCTAACTTGTATTTTATGTGGCTTATCTGGTATCGCTTTGATGAGTCGACTTTGACAAGGATACTATAAATTAATCAATACTGCCGTATAGAGGAATATTTACAACAAGTGAGTGATAATTACGCCATAAAGTAGGTACTACGTAATAATATAAAGTAATTTGTAACCAAGCAAACTATGGTAATTGAATTGAGATCGGTTTGGTTTCATTGGTTTTAGATAGTAGGGCTACTGTTAATCAAGTGCTCCCTTTAGTGGCTAAATATAATTATAGACTTTCCTACTCGCACAGCATAAGATAAGAGAAGAATGCATTAAAATATATTAAGAGGAGAAAATATATTATTAGGTGGACGCTGTGGCTCGAGTGGTTAGTGCGTTGAACTACGAAGCAAAGGGTTCGAAGTTCGATTCCGAGACAACACCTAAAATTTCTTTCACGACCTTACCTCTCGCGAGCGCCTGACAAACTTTCGAGTAAAACTGTCATGAAAAAGTTTCTCAAAACAAAAAATGCCCTTGGAATACGGCATTAAATACTAAGCCTCTTCGTTTCGTGTAAGGAATGTAACACGAATGGGTCCCATGGACATGTCGCGCCAACAATTTGTATTTGTATTTGTAAGAGGTGGAAAAAACATTCTAGTTACGTGGACGATGTTTCCATGTTAGTGTTTTTGGACAAAGTTCATTCATGCTCCACGAGATGTGGTCCTGGAGTAACTCCACACAAAACTGAAATTATGTATTTTAACACAAGACTTCACTGAATGGTCAGTCACTTTCAGTATTTATGTTCCAGTACAAAGTAACTAGGCACGGTTCTGGACCCCTAACTCTTTTTTGTGTCCGGTTAGGAAACACTCACCTGGAGCACTCAGATGCAACTGGTCCATTGTGTTACCAAGAAGCAAAATCTAGTATTACCCATTTTAATGCAATTTCTTCGACTTTCGGAGAAAGTCGTGAATGGACTTCAGCAATGAGGAGCTTGCAGTATCAGCACTCACCAGATCAGGGCCGAAGAAATGCCACCGGGCAAAGGCAGGACAATAACAAAGGAAATGATCGTCCTCTCCACAGGCGTAGCAGATAGTGGTGTCTCTTAAGTCTAGTGCACTAAGATGCTTGGCAAAAAGGAAGTGTCCCGTAGGAACGCCAATAATTTGTCTACAGTCTTTCTGCTGAGAAACAGTAACAATGCCGCTGATTTCTTACAGATGTTCGGTAGCATACGTTTAATCTGCCTGCATCCTGTACATAATTGTGTTCGTAGAAAATCCAAGCGTCAGTGTAGGTCCTGACAGAGGACGCGGGAAGATCCAACACAGGTTTACGTCCTGAGAAATAAGTCCGAATGCAAAGAGTTCTTGCATTCTCGAACTATTAGATTTTGAAGCTCTGTCTCACAGGATTGCATCTCAGATAGAGGATGCATCCTCAGTGCACACCTGTCCGTGAATCTCAAATCTCTACTAGTCTCTCAATGCTTATCAGCAAGAAGTAAAACAGATTTATAGGTGTGAAACTCTTAACTCTTTTTTGGTATAAAAGCCAAGGTATAGGAATATATGCCAGTGCCATACACGAAATGAAGATTCTGTTCAGAGTTGGGAACAACTGGTTTATACTCTGTAGCAGCAAGGCTGGGTACACTTCATCTGTACTAGGTGATTTGAAGCTATCAAAAGATGCTACAGTATATTTGATAACTTCATCTACGCCGAGTTTTGCGACTTAGATCAGGCTCAACCTGCATAAGCGGGCTAAGCTGTGACTCAATCGTTATCTGGTTATCCGGAAAGTTGAAACTGGAGTTACTTAGAAAACCTGACGGTACCTACTCTGAGACGAAAGCGGAGTTTTTTAGTCTTCTGCTGGTTATCCAGTGAACTACCAGCATAAGCATACGGTATTGACAAAATAAAAGTCAAAAGCCATATAACAAGTAGACACAACATCGACGAAAAGGACAGAACGTAACGTCACAGTTGACAGCTATAAGCGCTTTAAGGTAGTAGGGGACTTTGTCTACCTTGGCTCTTCTAAATCAAATTTGACAATAACACTACAAAAGAAATCAAACGAGGAATAACGCTTGCCAATCGCTGCGAGTATATAATGACATCGACCCAATGAAAAAAAAAACACATCAGTCGTCTGAGATGGCTAGGACGTGTAGAGTGAATGTTAGTGCGTTCTGGCCCGCAGAGTTGGGTTGGGTGGTGAGATAAGACTCAAAACAACTTTGAGCTGTGGCGTCATCTAGTGACGTACACTAGCCGTTACACAAACCATTCCTATGTGTTCATATGTTATATACCGAGTCCGAGTCCGAAAGCGTACCGTCCTAGGTCGTTGTTTTTACAATATATTGTACTCGAAAAGTTGTACGAGAAAAATTGTACCAAGACCGGAATTTCGCAAACTGTATAAAAAAGGCTGCATCATCCAAGGCGGTACGATTTCGGATTCCGTACCCAACATATGTGTATATCCTTCGAAGATAAATGCATTTTAAACGTAGTAAGTTCATGAAGAGGCTTTTGCCATCATGTCCCGAATTACGCTAAGTACACATGTACATAGTTTGTCATACAAGTCATAAAAATCAAACCAGAAAACTTAAAACATTTTAATTTTAAAATTCTCGGTCCTCATGTTTAAATTATGCACTTTCATTGCCAACTGTTGTAATTGTTTTATTTTATTAAGCATCATTAAAATTTTGGCTTGAGTTTGTCTTTGGTACGAGTGTGCATGAGAAAGACAATAGTTCAAGGGCATGAAGGAGGTTTCATTCAACTTTCAATCGAGCATTTTCTTCATACGGAAGTTCCACGAGTAAATCTAAAATTAGATTAGATGTCTATACTGTACACTGACCTATCAGACTGTATCGTTGCCTTTATTATTCGTCATCGCACATTCTTGGGACTTGTTTCTGTCTATTCATATATGTAAATCGTTGGCCATGATCCAAGTGCACAATATTGTTTCCTAAAGATTTCCTAAAAGAATCATCATCTTGTCTTTCAGATACAAACTGGATCGTCAATTACCACAAGTGGATTCAACACCAGGAGTTTCTGAAGGTATACATCAACGAGATTCCCCATGAAATTAACTACTGAGGGTTTGTAATTTTCCTTTTTCAGAATGGGGCTCCGGGTGGAATGGACCAGACTTTATTGTCGAAGTACAAGAGACTACACTGAATACAGGCCAACGCCAAGGAGATGGCACATTGAATTCAACAAATCTTACAGAAGAAGGTACGCAATCAGAATTTATGTTTCCAGTGAAATATAGGTCAGCAAAATTTGAAATGACGCCCACTTTATCTTTATGAACGCGAACATTCCTTAAATGACTGAGAAAGTACTCGTAAAAAGTACGAATACTACTATGTAGTACTACCAACGGTAATGGTGTAATTAAGCTGCAACTCAACACTTAAAAACATATCCAGCCACCGTTAGGGCTATTACCACTTCTGTAGCTCGTAAAGCGAAAGTGCTGTGTTCTTCATAAAGCTCCACGGAGCGACCTAAGGGCAATAAAACCGACATGACTATGAAATAGCCCTCCAATTGGATGGCCGTAAACAGGCATAAGGTCATTTGTCGATAGAAGGTGTCAAAGGAATGCATTCGCTTTGCCGGAGCCGTAAACAAACTGGAAGCCTTGGCGATTTGCATAATTTCTCCGTCTGTTTCATTTCCTCTTTTTCATTTCAGGGCCAAAGATCATCGTCCGCACGGAAGAGGTTCTAATAGTTGGCCTCGTATTAATGCTGTGGGTAGGAGCCATCGTTTTATTCTTTAATCGTTGGGGAAAAATCCGCATGCTAGAGCCATATCAGCCAAAGTTCCAGCAGCAGCATAGGTCTTCCTGCCCGCTCGTCGACTTGGATTCACTACAATCACATCCGGTGAGTTTTTTTTTTTTTTTGATTTGTAAATGTTTTCCATTTGTAAAATTTAGATTTCATTTCACGTAAGAGGAGAATGGGTTTTGAATTTCTATTGAGGTTAGAATTACATTCATCAAACGTCATGCAAAGGCGTTCCGTGGTGCGTAGGGTTTTGTTGTATTCGACACAAAGGAAGGAAGTTATTCCCTTGTTTGTGTCGTATGCTCGGTATGCGGATAAGGGGTGTACTCAACATTCCCGCTTTGAATTTTAAAGATCTCCCATTCCAGGCTGACACGTAATTAAATATGAGTTTCGACAAAGTCGAGAGGAGGCAAGTGGAGGTGGGAATGTAAACTTTATCATCTGGTATGCCGTGAAAAAAAAAAATAAAAAAAAAAGTTTATAACTGTTGAAGTGAGAAGAAGTACTCATTTTTTATAAGAGGATAAAGAAATAAGTTAGGGACATGTGTCTTCAGCTTGTGACATGAGTCCAATATTGAAAGTTTCAAAGAAAAATATAATTTTCGCCTTCATGACTGCTTTTGAGAGGGCATACGCCGGCAAAGTTTGATTTCAGTTGTTGACGGTAAGGATCTGACGTGAACAAAGACCTACATATGTACATATGCATATTTTTTCCAACTTTACATCCATTCCTATTAGGTTATATCATGTTCAAGAAGATGATGTCACTATGAAGTAGATGATAGAAAATGCGCAGACAATGTCACCGTTAAAAGGTTTGTTTTTGTGAACTCTGTCCTTAAATCTTAACGAAAGTTACCGAGCATTACCGAGCATTTTAAGTATTAATTTAATTTTCAAACTATCTATTTACTTTGGAAGTCTATGGGTCTATGTCAAAACTGTTCGAAATCCTACTTCTCAAACGCTTAAAACCAATCATTGAACGTACAAAATCAAGTCACCAGTTTGGCTCTACAGAAAGGCATTCTACTATAGATCAAATTTATAAAATGAGTGATGTCGCTGGAAGAGAAATTTTTTATGGACTTGGCTTAGCTCAAGCGTTCGACAAAGTCTAGCATGGACTAGTGAGAAAACTAAAAAACATACTACCAATACAGTGTACTGAAACTTACTTGAATCATACTTCTGGCCTCCCTTTTTATGAATAAAATAAGAAGATACGTATGGGAGCTCCTCAGGGCAGTAGCCTGGGTCCAACACTCTACTTTTTGTTCACCTACCCTATCAAACACTATAATAACTACATTCGTTCATGATACAAGGGTTCTGGCAGTCGACAGAACAGCAAAAGAACCAGCGAGAAAGTTACAAACAGCGATGAATACAAAATGCCGCATAAAAATGAACGATTCAAAGTCTGTATATGGTGCCTTTACAAATAAAGGAATAAGAAAATCCTGATATTCTCTCGATATTCTCTCGCAAAACGACTAAACTCAAGTAAGTTAGAATACTCCAACTCAAGCAAGCCTCCAACGTACGAAACCGCATGAACTGGTAGTGCAATAGACAAACTAGTGAATACGGTGGGCGTCAACTAGTTCAATAACTTATCTAAAGGGTGTTTTTTTGCCAGTACTAACTTTAATTTTGAACAAAACATATGAAATTTTATTAAATAAATCATTTATTTGTGTACAATCGAGAGAATACATTCTGCAATTAATTTTTAAACACAACTTTGAATGTAATCCGAGAGACAGAGTTTTCGACCACTTTTTCAAGCATTTATGGTCGTATGTCCTCAATAACACGAATAATGTTGGCTTCCAATGCGTCAATTATTGTTGGTCTGTCAGCGTAGACTAGCGACTTTACCTTTACCTATCTCCAAAGAAAATAATCAAGAGGTGTCAAACCATAAAGATCTTGGAGGCCAATTCAGACCAAGCTGTTGTAAACGACGTCGAATCGATAAATTTGGATCTTCTTCAACACTCTCCTGAACGGATGCAAATTTCTCTTCAGTACGAACTCTTCTGATGTGTCAGTGGTGCCACTGCATCTTGCAAAGGAAATGTTTTGCGAAAATGTTCAACAATACCGCGAATAGTTTCAGGTGGTCAATTATGTCGGATGAAATGCATCATATGGTGGGTGGTGCATAAATGGGCAGCGAGAGGATAGTATCGATATGCCAGAAGAAGGAAGGAGAAGAAGATCCGGCGTAAAACTGCATACGCAGTCTCCCATCTCAGGATATCGCAGAATCCCGCGATAGGAACAACATCTGGATGTTTTTTTTAAGGAAAGCCAAGCAACTGACAGCTGGCTTCAAGCCCGGAACGCAGGCTCTTCGAAAGAGTGAAGGAAACCTAGTCACCAAAGCACAGGGAATAGTAGATATATTTAAGCAGAATTTCCAGATGCTACCTTATGGGCATCAGAGTTATATGGCAAGAAAAGAACCCGCACATAGTCACTGAAGAAACCATCCCCATCTCACAGTTTTGAAGTGTTTCGCTCAGGTATCAAAAAGTTGAGGAACAAGAAGTCTACCAGCTGTAATGGTCTACCAGCGGGGTTTTTCAAATATGGTTTCAATGCTTTGGTAGGGTCCATGCACCAAATCATCAACCAAGTATGGGTGAATGAAGCCATGTCCGATGACTAGACTATCAACTATATATGCCCCATCTTCAAGAAAGGCGATCCTATCTTTTCTGGAAACTGTAGAGGCAGATCCTTGCTTAATATCGCATATAAAATCCTATAAAACGTACTGGGTGAACGTCTGCAACACACTAGTCGACACGTACATGGTGGATTTCGGCCCATCAGATTGACTATCGACCAAATTTTCACACTAAAGCAAATCCTAGAGAAGACCAACGAAATTCAAGTCGAGACTTACCATCTCTTCATCGTCTCTACAAGGCGATGGTCGAATTCGGGATTGCGGATTAACTGATCTAGAAAACAGTTCCTCCGAACTATTCCAACATGTACCGGATTTCGGCAAGTTGATACGCTATCATGTGACTTCTTTAATCTCGTGCTGGAACAGATAGAGCACAGGGCAGGTGTTGACATGGAACGTACTATCTTCAACAATTCTATCCAGTTGCTGGTATACACAGACGACATCGACATCATCGGTCGCTCCCAGCGTGCCGTTTTAGTGAATTTTATGTGAATTGAAGAACAGGCGAAACGAGTTGGCCTTAAAGTGAATGTGGACAAACCCAAGTACATGTTGTCAACAAACAAAGAAGCATCTATCCACCGCCTACGACAAACCATCACTGTTGGTAACAGTAACTTCAAAGTGGTTAAGAAGTTTATATACCTCGGAGTAAATATCAATTCCACGAATGACACCGTAGTGGAGATTCGGCGAAAACTTACCCTAGGAAACCGCTGCTACTTCGGTTTGACGAAACAAATGGGTTTAAAAATCCTAACTCGGAAGGCGAAATGTATGCTCTACAATTCTGCTTTATGGAGCCGAGTGCTGGACGATAAGCAGAAAACAGAGCAGATATTGAACACTTTCGAGAGTATACAATGAGGGCGAATGGAGGAGAAGATAAAACCGCGAATCCCATGAGCCGTGAAAAAAGCCAAATCCCGTCGACTACACTGGCTCGGCCACATCGAGCGAATGGACAATAATGCTTCAGTAAAGAGGTTCTTCGAATCACAGCATCCAGGTTCGAAACGCCAAGGACGACCGAATCTCCGTTTTAAGGATCAAGCTATCGTGGATGCCAGAGCGCTTGTTCTAGATAACTGGAAGCAGCGTGCCCGGGATCGAAGAGTGTGAAAAGCTGCCGTGTCTCAGTCAGAGATTCTTCATGCGTCGGGAGCCTGTAACCTCAAACCACATGCACATGTATGCATGTATTCAAATCGGTTACGCCTATAGTAGTGGGGCTTAATGGATTTCTTAAGTAAGGAGTCATACACCTCTAAACTTTGATAGTTGGTTTCATCGACATCTGACTATTTTCGCTGTAAGGAGCCATCCATGACTTTACGAAAGTCTTAATTCATCATCCGGTCCCCGTTCATGTTGAAAGTAACGAAAGTATAGGCTATATAGCTATATTTCAATTCTTTGCACTTATTATTATGTACTTTAGAGATTTATCTATTTATATACATACATATAATTATCATTATAATTCTGAATCTATTTTATCTTTTTCACTATTCTATCTAGCGAGCGTCCGTATCTAGAATGTCAATGGGTATGACGGGTCAATTAAATATACCGGCGTGTAAATTTGCGACATATAATCCTACTATTTATACAAAAGGTGAGTTGACTCTGATTAATGTTTGTCTATTTATATCTTTCATACCTACCTATCCTTCATGGATGTTGGTCATATTCATAATGCGTATGGGCCAACCCCAAAAAATTAATTTCAATTTAGGCGTACATTTTTATTTTCTTGTGCTCCATATGGGGGTATAGTGTGGAGTTTGTTTTTTATATTACTTTACTAAAGGACCCCAACCAAATACGAGTACATATGCTGTTAAGTTTGCATCTATTTCTGTAGATAGTAAGAAATTGTAAATCACCGCATCCCACGACAGCTTAAAGTCGAAGAAAAATCACCTCTTAGGGTCACCGTTTCCATGCAACGAATTCTCTTTAGGTACGAGAGTGGAAACAGTGCATCATCTTCCTGTGAAAGGAAATTGTTTGACTGTGAAAAATCTTTGGTAGTATGAATGTGCACGAATTGCGACGTTGAAATACATTCTTTTCCTTAAACCACACCACACAACACAATAAATACCATTATCCTTGCGGGATGTTGCTCGTTATTTCACGTCAGACAATTTTTCCGGAAAGAAATACCATTGCAAGAATGGGTGCAAGGACCATCCGCAGTGGAATTACATCTGAGATACATATAATGTATGTAGTAACTTTGATTTAATAGAGCGATTGAGTTTACAATTTAAAGGATAGACGCCTTCTTACCTACATACATCTTCCTTTAATGGTTTGGTTGCATTTTATGAAACGTCCTTTTTTAGCCACAAAACACTATCACCGTCTGCGAAGGATATGTGGATTACATTTTGCAGACATGGGGTAAATATTATGCGCAATAATTTATCCTCCCCTCTGGCGCGTACTTGGCATTCATTTCAAGCTTATTGGGAAGTATTATTAAACTGAATAATTTATTTCAAGTTCCATGGGACCTGCCTACACTTTTCATTGCATGACAACGGTGTAGAACGCCCTCAACAGAAACCAATCGAATTAAGAATCAATCACGAACGTTGTTTTGATTCAATTGACTTTGTTGCCCTATATTGCTTTTTGCTGGAAATATGAGATATAAAGTAGCAAAGTGTATCCATTAGTGGGGCAGACAATGCATCGTGCAAGGTTCCATTAAAAAAATATATATATATACCTATATCTATCTACAAGTTGGCTGCCAGTGCCTGTACGCTCTCATGTGTATCTAGTATGAAACGCAAAAAGCATAATGGATTGCTTAGTGACCTGTAACAAGGAAACTTCAGATACTTTGTGTGACTTCAAAGTACGTTCTATAAACTTGTAAATATAATTTAAACAAGGGAAACAAACTGATAAGATAGTGTCTGTCCATTTACTAATTAAAATTCAAACAAAACTTTTCTTTGGACTACGACGAATGGGGATGCTAATTCTATTCAAATTAATTCAATTGAAAAAGATGAACCTGTCGCTTGGGAAGACCTCGTTGGGGTTGTGATTTCAATATTCCTCGATTTTAATTTCCAGTAATAATGGTAAATATTTTATCAGATGTTCTTCATGGCTGTGATTTTAAGGTACTAACTGACAGTATTATCTCGCTAAATGGAAATGCAAAAAAGGGACGATCTGATGGGAGTGTAATTTCAAGTAAACGTATGCGCTTTAATGGCCTTATGAGCCAAACTGGATGTAGATTTCATCAGGTATAGCGATGCTTTCAATTTGTATATGTATATGCAGTTTTGCAAGCTAAGATAACTTCCACCCTCAAGCGCCATTTAAATTCATCCAATAAGAGGTTTTATTTTAAATTTTGCGGCATTGTTGAACTGCAACTATCACTGCGATGACTTTTGATAAGTAAAAATCAGAAGGTTATTAAAAATGGATCGATATACAATCGCAAAACGTGTTGAAATAGTTAAAATTCACTATACAAACGGTGAAAATATCGCGGAAACCTATTTGTAAAGTTCGTACTGCTTTTGGGCATCATCAAACGCCTTCTCGCACAGCTATAGTGAATTGAATCGATAAATTTTAACGCCCCTGGAGCTGAAAGTGTGGCTGAAAAACCCAGGTGTGTCCATTTCGGAGCGACTGTGTGAATGGATTGCGTTACTGAACGATATTGCCTGAAATTGATCCTATGAATGTAAACGACGTTTATTTTCAGCAGGATAGCTCGGCGGCATAATGCCACCTACTTAGTTGGTGAAACAATGACTCCATTCCGTGACAAATTTAATCGACGCGTGATTTCTCGAAACTCTAAATGGAGATTACAATTGGTCACCGAGATCATTCGACTTAATACTATTAGATGTTCTTCCTTTGAGGCTATGTTAAAGATAAAGTCTATGCCAATGCTCGACCAACGCCTCTCTAGTTAGCCCGGTCCTTAGCTAACTGACTCCAGTTGCGCACTCCAAGTAGGTTCGGTCCGTTTCTATTTGTGCGTAATCCTCAAAGTTATAGCTGTCGATTGTAATGGGCTGTCCAATTCGTCGGCGTCATGTGTCCTTCCACGTTGGCAGGATATATATATGTACGAGGTTTTGCTCTCGTTTACCGCTAAACCCATTTTGGCAGCTTCCGTTTGAATACTAGCGAACGCATCGGTGATAGTCCGCTGAGTACTGCCAATTATGTCAACATCGTCGGCTACGCTAATAATTGCACAGACTCTTGAAAGGATGTGAGGCTCCTTGTTAGTTTCGCACAATTCTTTCAAGTATGATGTTAAAGAAGTCACATAACAGTGCGTCATATTGTCTAAATCCTTTTTGACATCAAAGGTGTCGGTGAGATCGTTCCGACTTTGATGGAGAAGCGAGCGTTCTCTATCGTCATCCTGCACATGCAAACGAGTTTGGCAGGGATGACAAAACTAGATTGCTATCCCCACTTCGTTGTCAGGTGGACAGAAATCTTGGCCATCTTCGTCTACATTGAATGGTCCATGCTGCCTGACAGGTGATGTTGGTCTTCGTCTCCGTTATACAGTCTGCAGTAGAAGTTTTTCATATTCGCAGTAGCGACTGTGACTCTACTACGAAGTTTTCTTTCTTCATCTCTACAGGCTTCTAGTACGGGTCTTGTTGCCTTGATACGTTACTTTTACCTCCTGGAGTATAGTCTCTTAAAATCGTCAATCGCACGCTTCGCTCTTTTTTCTTCTTTCGGTGAAACCGGTGTTCTTCCCGTCTCTTCTGCTCGTAGAGCTCACGAGCTGCACTCGTCCTTCTTTGCAGCTCCGCTTTGTATGCCTCTTGTTTAGCTGCATTTGCTTGCTGGCATTCTTCTTCAAACCATCAGTTTTTTGGCGAAGGTCGGGCGGAGCCCACCACATCAGTTGCGGCGTTTCTGATGGCATATTGGCAGCGTTGTCATTGGTCCTCGGAATTTGATGCTGGCGTCATAGGAGTCGTTGAGAGATTTCGGGATACGAGTTCGGCGAAGATTCTGATTTTCTCTTGCAATTGCAGTTTTTCGATGTTGTATCTTCTCACAATATTTTTTTGTTGTGGCGTTTGGGATATCCGCATTCGTACCTTGGCTACAACAAGGTAATGATCGGAGTCGATGTTGACTTCTTAGCATAGTTTACCTCGATCGCAATATGATCATTTTGGTTGACCCTTTCATGATCAGGAGAACCAGTCTCTTTGTGGATATTGATATGAGCAAACTCTATGCTTACTATAGTGTCGTTTCGTCCCGCAGCGAAGTCAATAACCCTAAGTTCATTTCCAGGCCTGGTGTCGTGTACACTGTGCTTACCAATCGTCCTACAAAAGATGTCCTCCTCTCCTATCTTGAGGCTAAAATCACCTGGCTCGTAGAAACATTACTTGATGGGGTCGTCCTTGTCTTCGGTGGTGCATGATCGCTTCTAAGGTTTATGTTGGCGAATTTAGTCTTGATGTGTATTGTCATAAGAAGCTCTTTCACGCGTCGAAAGCTTAAGACTTCTTGCGTAAGTCTGTCGCGTATCTCTCTATAGCAATGTCTCAGTTTTTTAAATCCTTTTTTGACCGGCCTATCGCACCTCCTTGATGGCGGTGATGTTAGCCTCTGCTAATTGTTCGGGTACACGCAATCTGTTAAGGGTTCAAACATTCCACATGCAAATCACAAAGTCGTTGTTCGTGTTTAGGCTAGGTTCGTCAACAGTGAAGTCATCCTTTTCTTAGGCTTTAGTGGTTTTCGGAACTTTTACATGGTCGAGAAGTTATCCTTAGGCACAACCCCCAACCAGTTCCCTTTAATACCGCTAGTATGAGGGGCCAGATTTTCCGGAGTCAGTAACCCGTTTCAGGGATATGAGCGTTGCTGCTGACCCATTAAGGGTCATCCGCCACCATCGGACCATTCATTTCACCATTCTGGCGCAGTAATAGAGATCCATATAGACCTGGCAATCCGGTCTCCAAATGTAGCATGATCGGGCTATAAAGTGGTAGATGAAAGGTTCTTTTTATGAAAAGTCTGTGTAATTTGTCTACTTCTTCATATTGCTTAGTACGTAAGACTTGTGCGACGTAGAAGACAATTGACTCTCGAAAAGTTTGTATTTTACTGAATTTTTTGCAGTTTGTCCTCGAGAGGTATAACAGGGTTAAAGCACCATTCCAGGTGATGAACTACACCTAATTCTTCATCATTCAAATCTCAGGAAGCCTATTCTTAGCTTTACAGAATCCCCCCTTGAATCACAGTGTATTTATGTATTTTTTCTGTGGTACGATATATTTCTCAATAAGGGTATCCAGTCAATATTCTAATTATACATTTTCAAACACAGCTTCTAGTACTCATTTCTAAAATGACTTAACTAAAAAATAAACTCAATTTTTCTTTCAGGCTACACAACCTACACTAGACCTCGCCAAAATTCAGTCTTTGTCGGTCCACAAGTAATCCTGCCAAAACCGCCACGGAAAACAAGATCAGCCATGGACATTCATTCGATGGTACTGGACGAGTCAGCGGAGCATGTATAGAAGGAGAGCACTGCTTTGCCTTTAATTATAACCACAACAAAAGTCTAAATTCAAAAAGGAGCCGTCTCAAGACATCTGCTAACTGTCATAACAAACAACCAAAAAAAAATTCGAAACTCGAGTGGACCTAAAAATTAAAACAAAATTGAAAGCTTTAAACTAAACCTTCAATTGATGGATGAAACAATTTTTTATCTCCCGCAGAACCTTTTTACAACCCCCTCCCCCACACACACATACTTACATACAAAGGAGTATTTTACAAGTCAACCCACTAAGTCAACGGCAGGAGCAAAAGCAAAAAATTATTAGTATAAGTATTCCGAGGATTTCCTTTTTGAAATCCTTTTATTGTAAGCGAATAGCACGCTCAGTGCTACCCGAGGAGCAAGGAATTTGTAATTCTCATTTCATCCGTTATTGAAATTAGGTATCTAACAAAAAAAAAGAAAAAAGAAAAAGGAACACAAAGGGAAACAACAACAACAATGCAAATGACTTTGACTGAAACTCCCCGTACCTACTTTCTTTTTGATTTTTCGAATTCCTGAAATAGGTACATTTTTTTTTTTATTCTTTTGAGACTCATAAAGCTTTTAAGGATATGCAGACCGTTGTGCTGGTGCTCTGAGGGCTCATGGCATTCTTTTCATTTTTCCTGTCGTCCTGACTGTCTGTAGTCACCTAGTTAGTTCATGAGTTATGGTCAGGAGTGCTTATGAAATATTTACAATGGCAATTGAAAAAAAAAAGGATTCAAAACGAGGTGAGAAAAGTAAGTCTTTTATTCTTTTTATTGTGTAATCCTTTGGGTAAGTAAATTAATTCTTTTTGTATTAAAAATTCAAATGAACTTCAGACTAGGAGTCTGCACGTAGGCCAATACAATGGTTAACGATTTCAGACCTAAAACTCGAAAATTCTAATTAAAATCTCGGTCGCCCATAACAATTGAGTAAGTAAGAATGGAAGAGGAATCCTTAAACGAATTCCGTTGTATTTTATGCGGTATGAGATGAGGTTTCCGCCTTTCGAAGAAGGCATTTAAAGTCCTTAATGCCCACTAATTGGTTTTCTGGTTGTGACACTCTCGCTTTCTGGATTTATGGCTTGGACTGGTGGACAAGATACGCCTTAGAATAAATAACAAAAAAAAAAAAAAATATCCGAGACAAGAAAAATCGTTCGGAGATTACAGGACACTGAGTTTGAATTTTTTTTTTCTGTTTTTATTTTCTTGGGGAATAAAAAGAAAACAAAGTTCGTCCCTATTTGCTCCAGACTAGTGCCGTCCTAATAATTGTGGGAAAAATGTGCTTAATAACAGTTGGGATATGCTCTACTCATGTGATCGTTTCTTTCTTCTTTGAAATTGATTGTCAACAGAAAGGATAACAAAATGAAATGTGTCGTTCGTTGATTATGTAGTTCTTGAGTAGTCTGAGCGTATGACAGATGTGGGGATAGAATTTGCAAAGCACGTCCCTTTCTAATTCTGTAGCATTAATAATAAAGTGACACTCCCATGCTCTGGTACGTGAACAGTGAACATATGAACGAATAGAATAGATAAATTGATAGAACTTCAAACGAACATGAGTTGGGTTGGTAGTATGCAAGAAAGGACGCCATTTAATTTATGGATGCACTAAGAAAAACTTACGTTTTGCTGATGAAACTTTTCAGCATTTGCATGTGGGGATTGTCCATTTACTTGGAGTTATGATGCTATAAAACTTTTTTATGAAATGTATAAGTGTAGTGGACTAAAGAATAGACATTACGAGCTCTATTTCACAGGAAAGTGTCAAACTTTGATACATAAACTGTTCCATGGAATTGTAGTTTAAGTAACTGGAATGGGAATGTATTTTATCCCGACAAACTGGTAGATATCTATGTCCACATGAATGCGATTGCCATTAACTAAACGTTCCTAAGCTTCCCACTAAAAGCTGTGCAGCTAAGATATGTTTCCGGAAACATGGATGTGGGAATGTTGGTGTTTTCTCATCCTATTAGTGATTCAAAAGAAATTTGACTCTAAGTAAAAATATAAAAATTCTTGACGGTTTCAACTTGACGAACGTCTGACAAACATGCGAGAGTATAATTATCATAAAATACGTTTCAATTCAGCTCACCGGTTGTGCATTTATGAAACAAATGACCTGGGAAAGATAGGCCTTACTGTTTGTTCCAAATATTTATTTCTAATCTTCATCAGTCTAAAGTGATTTCAAACGATCCAGCAAAGGATATGAACCTTAGAATGTTTTTCAGTTCCATATTGCCTTTATGCAAACCTTATTGGGTCATAAGATAATTCGCCTTGGCAGCACTTCTCTCCGTGTAGACTTGATAGCTTACATACTAATCATGTAATATATTTTTTGTCTAAAGAAGGTTAGGTTATCTGTACGAGAATATAGACAAACTCTCACTACTACCACTACTGTTAAGCTACCCAAGGACTGATTGAAGTAACTGAAGCTTTTATAGCTGACGATTCTAAAAGATAAGAGTGTTCCCTGATTCCAGCTAGCGCCGGACAATTACACACAAAGCGGAGCAAAGTTTCCTTCTTATTTAAATTCCTACATCGGCGTCAGTGAGTGCTGGATGGAATAGCTAGTTATATTTGGCGCAACAGATCTGTGGTAGCCAGGCGCTACCTTCTCACAACCATTCATGTTATGCGTGTTATATTCTTTACACGAATAGAATGGACCTACTGTTTAATGCCGTTTCCAAAGGATAATTTGCGAAGCTTTTTCATGACAATTATACTCCCGGATGTTTGTCAGAGTATGGCCAATACATCGGCTTTTCATTTCCCTCTTTGTAGCTATGGACAGGAAATCAAAGGAGAGTAGTATTGAACCTGTTTCCTGCCCATATGATTTCTTCCTTACAATACTGAACTAGTTCAGATGATGCGGTATGTGAGAGGAATGGTTTGATAGCTGACTGGTTATCAGAGAATATTGCTATACTATTTATGATGTAGAGTCTGACATTAAGTAGGTATCCTACATGCCTCTTTGATTGTCAGTATTTAGGTTTGAAAGACATTCCACTAGTCCGCAAGAAGATATGATTTTGCAACATTCAATTTAGTCTAGACTGTCTTAAACTTGGATGGTTCATCCGTGTAGAACACTACTTGCACTTGGGACTTCGAGGTAAATGTGTTATTTTTTGAATCTGTTTTCGACTAGAAGAGTTTACTTGAAGAGTTTTATTGAAGTCGAGTCTGGGTAGTATGTAATCAGTAACGACCGGAGCTATGGGCAAAAGATCAAGAGCCTTACTATTGCCGTAGGGCTTAGGCAACCAATACACAGATTCTCTGAATCTACTGCACTACATACATACGTGACACGCTGTAATGTGCAGATAAATAGGCAGAATGTGGAGGAGGACATTTAGTGTTTGTGTCGAGCATGACCTCATGCCAGGGTACCTGCAGTGCCTTTTCCAGTTGATGACAGTTCTTTGACCACAATTGTACGCTTCACTGAGGGGGAGCCACCGAACTAGTAACCCGTAGGTCAGAAGGAGATAAACTACGGGTGTATACATCCATAGGTACATCTAAGGTTTCAGTCCCCATCTTTTGCTACAGGCATAGAAAGCTTTTCGTACTCGATGTTCTAAGTTTAGTTAACAATTAAATTAAGGATCTAGTATAACGCGTAGATACTTTACATTCTTTGGGGATAGGGGATAGGGTTCAAAGGTGATTCTTAAGTCGTAAAAGGTATATATTTTAGTCTTGTTAGTAAAAAAAAACATCACATAGTCCATAGCTTGTGATTCAGGGCTTTAATTTCTTCAAAGGCTCACTAATAACTGAAGGCGTGTTGTTGAATGATTTTGGGATTCTTGAATAGATTCATCGTGGACGTGGTTAAAAGCACCTTCTATGGCTAGGAATGTGGTCAACATGTAGTAAATAAATGTTTTAATCATCTGCCAGACATCGTGAATTGCAGTTGCTTCGTGCTAATCTTCGACTGAGTAGTCCTTTTAGCTTCTAAGACTACATCCTCATCTGGTTGAATATGTACTTAAGATTCGCGGTTGTATTCTCTGCTCCTCCTCGTAAAATGAACTAAAAATGTGATAAAGTACTTTTTTTTTCAAAGGCAAGGATCTTCTTCGGTAGTTCTTACAAAACACAGCAAACTTGTTGGCCACATAGAGATAATATTTCAGTTGATGAATTGATGGATTCTCACATTTCACAGATTTTCTTAATAGCTCATCCCCTACGTGAAATATACATTTGTACAACAGCAAGTTCAATTATATTGTAGGGTAACTCTCGGTCAAACGGACTGCAAACAGACTAACCGGAGCCATAAGCTCCTTTTCGTCAGGCGACATTCTATTTTAGTCTGAGTGAGTTCGAGATTCAACGAACAAGATAAGTGTGCTCCTATGGAAATATTTACTTACCGTTCCCATCTGTCTGATGGTTGGCCATTCCGACAGAAGTATAAAACGCACTCACCCCAATCGCAACTTTGACAAAGAATAAATCAATCACATTCACCTATGTATATCGAATTTCAAATGGCCACAAATTGACCCCCTTTCATATTCGACGGTCCGATAAACTTTCTATTGTGATCCCATAATCAATCGTTATTTCTGTATCATAGGGTAGGTCAATGTCAGTGGTGGAAACTTTTCCCATTGTCTGGACAGTGGATTGATGTGGAATTATTTATCATCCCCCGTACTCGTAGTCGTACTCGTAATACAGTCATTGATATGATTAGTGTGTGTTTGACTTGAATACTCATAGAGTACATACACCCAAGGACATTGTCTTGAAGGTTTTGTTTTGTAAATTGAGCCTTTAAGCGATTGACGACATTTTATTACAAAATCCACTTGTGATGGTTTTAAGGCATAAGCCAGGGCTCCCTTCGTCTACGCACGCACATACAAACCACATACATACATGCAGCCATAAGTTAAGACACAATGCAAATGCCATTTGCGAGGACAAGCATGTCGTAAAATAAAATAAACTTTGTCCCTTTTCAAAGCAAACATCCGAGGAATATAACTTTTCATTGCTTTGCTGATAAACAGTCACACACCACGGAACTTTAGCCATATGTAAGACGATTGGGGAGGGGATCGCCGTTGAAAATCGCATAAATTCAACAAAATGTTCCTTTTACGAGGTCCTTACTCCTAGGGTTCTCCACCAATTCCATCGGTAGTGGCAGATTCGATAGTTCACAAGCAGTTGCAGTCGCTCGTCGCGGTTTATGTCGAACGGTGGTGCTGTTGCCATAAAATCTTTGATTCACTGGCGCTATTTACATTTTAATCACGTCCCACTTTTCAATCGCATAAACAGTTCTATTGAATGGATTGTAGTATATCCTGGCGTAATGATATCACGTGGGTATCCTCATAAATTGACGTATCATGGTGTATATTAAATTCTAGCTGTCAGCATCTGAAAGCTTGTTATGCACTTGGATACGTAACAAAGTGGCACAAGCATTGGTGGCGGTGGTGGTCCTGGTTGTGACGTTAATTTGATTTGTGGTATGACTTTATTGGACAAAACTCACAAGATGTCCTGTTGGTTATCCTTGTGTGCTGGCGGATGGCTTATATAGAAACCGAGGTCACCCAGTAGGGGTGTAGAATGAATTAACTGTTAAACGAGGGACACTCTCTGCGCGTCGTGAACTTGAACTTGTTTTCGCCACCTGTGTCGTGGTGGTTAGTGGTTTGAAATTTACTGTCACGTGTCGGCTTTAAGGATCTTCTCAAAGAGGAAAAAAAAAACACTTCAATAGGATGGCGGGGTGTTGTAGCTTCTTAAGGTTGCGGCAATTACGCTTAATAAATTCAGAGTTAAGTGTGACACCCGCCTTTGTGTTTGGCAGCAGGAGGTGTTTCTGAGATTCATTTGAATTTTTTGCGTGGTTTCTAATTGCTGTGTGGCAAGGAACGCTTATGGCCATTGAATTTAAATTAGGCTGAAATTATTCGCTTATTAAGCTTGTTTTCTAGTTCAATTGACTGGTGGCGGAGGGAGGGGACAAAGAAATGTTCAAAATATGGTAAAGGTGTATGCTTTTAATGGGCCTGCCTGATAACGAGTCATGGCAGCAGATACTGAAGAGGGACGTTTCGTTAAATTTACTTTCTGGGTGAGTGACAGGTATTTATAAGCTTGTATCACCTTTTTATCCTTCGTTATGAGGCATTGTATGGGAGCGACAGCATGTGACTTCTTTTGTCGCTGACAGGAGAGATGAATTTTCGGAATATTGACAAAGGAATTGACAAGGATTTATTATAACTCAGTCAAATTTAATTTTCCATTAAACGGAGGTACGTACATATGTATATATGTATGTGCACCTTTTTTGTTAAAAATTTTATATTCAACCTATGTGTAGCGATAGATATAAGGGAACATGACGTATTTGCTCGTACATATAAGGATATAAAAAATACTTGTTATCATATATTCACGTGTACATTGTACAGTATGTACAAATGCATGTGTACCTGGGAAGCTTGATTGGTAGATAATCTGGACAATCATACATATATGTATGTAGGATTAATACTATTGGATCTATCTATCACTATTACAAGATGGTCCTTACAGATGAACTTGTAGTTTTGATCTAGTCAATCCAAGACAATACTTCTAGAGTTGGAAGTATTGTATCCAGCTGATTCATCAAAGTGTGTCTTTAGTGGAGGTGGTAGGTTAACCATCTATCTATAAAAGTAGTAGTATCGGCCGAAACCGTGGCAATTTCGCATTCGATATTGTTCCTGAACTCGTCTAACGTTGTTCGCTTATTGCCATAAACCAACGACATAACGCAACCCCATAACAAGAAATACAGCGGCGTGAAGACGCATGAGCGCCACCTCGCTTCGACCGAACCATTTCTCGAGATTACACGATTAACAAACTTTCCCTTCAATAGATCAATTGTTTGACCAGCTGTGTGGCATGTGCCACCATCTTGTTGGAACCATATTTCACTAATATATCCAATTGTGGACAAAAACAGTCTTACATACATGGCACGATAGCGAACGCCATTGACCTTAAAATGGCAATAATTTTCATTGACGAAATACGGTCCAATCACAGCTCCTGCGTGAAAGCCACACCACACGGTTTGATGAAATTCAGAATTTTCTTCAATCTTTTGCAGAGCCTCATTTGGAGAAATTTCGTCGCTTCAAATGATCAAGAGGCTTTAGTCCTTGAGTTAATTTTTAAAGGTGTAGGCCAAAAGCTACCTTCAACAAGTAAACCTTCCGATTAATTATAGAATATTATTTCATTCACATGATTGCTTCGGCTCGCTTGGCAGTAGATCATCCTGACAACCCAATTTTTCAATACATTTTCGATAGTTTCGGCCCCTATTTCACTAATAGCTTATTAGCGCTCTTCATTGAGTGTTTCTTCCATTGTCGTCTTGCAAGAAAAATAGGCCAATAATGTCACTATTCCAAAAACGGCACACATATTCGGCAACAGTTAAAATATTCTCCGTTGAGCACACAGGACAAACACGGGAATATGTTCAGTTATCAATTAGCAAACCAGTCTCACGAACTTTCATCACAAACTTGCGTTCATCAGCTGCAGTTGGTGCATTTCAATCGAAATTTATTTCCAAAATTCGTACTGTTTCGTCAACACAGCATCTACTTTGGAAGTAACTTTGCAATATTTCTCAACTCAAAGCGTAAATCGATCCAATTCGTACCGCAAAAATATAATACTTCTGTCAATTTTTTTGAGGGCATAAAGCTCTTATGCCAGTGTCAAAATGACATGTGATTCAAAAAGAAACCAACAGATGGCCCACCCTTTATTGTCCCGATGTTGCTATACAGCCATCTTGCATGTTGGCACAATATAGCCATTTTCAGAAACATCTAAAAAAGTCATTTGCATACGCAATAAATGGTTATTGCGTTGGACTACGAAGCGAAGGGTTCCAGGTTCAATCCCCAAACAACACTTAAAATTTCTTTCACGGCCCCACATCTCGCGAGCGTCTGACAAACATCCGAGAGTAAAACTGAGAGCAAAAGCTTCTCAAAAACGCACAGCGCGAGTGGTTGTGAGAGGCTAGGCCTTGGGTCCCATGGACCTGTCGCGCCAAAAATTTGTATTTTTGTTATCTGTTCTACTGCACGACAAATGACATTAAAATGACGTTTATGAGCCTCTGACAAAAAGAGAATTGCGTTACCGAACACTGTGCTAGTGCGGTTCTAGTATAATAATGGGAATAATTTCGAAGATTTGACCTTAGGAAATTACGATTTCGAAAATATTGCAAAAGCAATTTGATGCAAAATAACCGATTAGCTGCTTTTGACATTTTGCAAACTGACTTAAAATGTAGGGAGAATTTTCTTGCATACAAATCTAGTCCACTGCCTGAAATAAAATAACCTACTTTTCTGTCAAATATAGATATTTCGACCAATTAGAAACGTTTGGCTACTTAGTACATAGAATATGGAATACGCTCATTTTGTATGTCAAGGTTTGAAGAATATTACCACATAAAACAAATGTCAATTTGAAGCTGGCACCACCACCTGTCAAGAAGATTCAAGCAAATGAGAGTGTCAGTAAACTGTCTACTACTCTCCCTATTTATACAATAAGAGTAAATTAATTATTAGTATAGCTAACCAAACTCTATAATTTATCATAAAACTTAGAAAGTTGTGTTTATGTATTATATTTTATTTAATTATATTTGCAACTCCAAATTTATCGGACGTAAAATGGTTTCCCGGTCAAATGTCAATCAGGCATTATAGTCCAAAAAATATTTTTACTTAATCGTTGTTTCCCTTCGTAAAAAAAAAATGCTCAAAATACAATACATATACATACATACTTACTAGAAAAAAAATACACATATATGTATTTACTGTACTTAAGACGACTTATTTACAACGAATTGTTGTACGCCAAGATGTTAACTCTAACAGTAGGGGAGATATGAATGAATAAAAAATCATATAAAATCTGAAATCTAAAGGATCAAAAAAATGTTAACGCTATCTAACTAACTAAACTTTATTCTTCATAAGTAGTATATACTTATTATCTATTGTAGTTATTAGTTTTTTTTTTCTAAACTAAATGTTTAACTACATTTTTATATCTATCAATTTATTTAAACTATATTTCCTTACTCTTAAAACTTCTCTTTACTTATAAAAAACATATATTTTAATCTCTTTCTTAACTAAAAAAAAAAAATAAATAATATGAGAAAATATTTACATTTCTATAAGATGATATGTCAAAAAAGAAAGAGCCTGTTGAAAATTTCGAAAAAATAATTTGTATATACATTATAAATTAGTCTTTGACAAACTGAACAAAAAGAATGTGGATCAATATTTAAATAAATAAATATTTTGTGAAATCAAAGAGATTGCAACTATTTTTTACTGATACTGATACAAAATGTTGTTATTAATGTTAAAAATGTTAAAAAAAAAAAAGTAGTTAATAGAATGTAAGATATTTTATGCAAAAAAAAAAAAAAACTATATCAGTAGACATTTTAATTTTTTATAAGTACATACATACATACATTTATGTATATATAATATATATTTAACAAGAAAAATGCGTTCATTGTATAAATAAATAAAATTATCAATTATACTTTGGCACTAATGATTTTTTAAATTTATTTTACAAAAATTTTTGTCGGGTTCAAAGGACCAGAAGTTGAAAAGATTGTGGGCCACAAACATTACCACAAACAGACGTTGATTATTATTTATTACATTGAATCGTGACCCGAAAAGTTTCTTACAAATTATATCAAATTAACTGAACCTTAAGCAAATCAAAACTCAATTGTATTTGTAATGACCGACGATGTACTGAATTCCTAAGTGATTGCCACCGGGTGGGTGGCAGCCATCCGTTTAGACTGTCCTTTTACCTTCGCCCTTTGTGCGGATTTCAATTTCGCAAAACAAATCAGGATTCCTGACTGATATGATGCGGAATGGTGTGCAATTTCACTTCCAGGGTCACGAAAGAGGGCGAACTTCAAATTGAATTCATTGTCGTGCGGGAAAATACAAAAACAAGATACAAATACTCGTATGTGGGGGCTAGGAATTCCTGGGAATCTACACGTGTTTCCTGGCAATATCATTCTAGACAAAAAGCACACACCAATGACACCGAGAAACATCCTCACAGAGGGTGTGGTTGGAGCAGGTGTCAGCACACACAAATAGGAACAGGTCGGCTGCCAATAGGGGCCACACACAGACCGAAGGTTGGGATTTTGAATTTCATAAATTTACCGACGATTTAGCTATAACATTTAATGAAAGGGAAATTGCGAAAAACCCAAAAGTTCCCTGATAATCTTATTGGGAGCGAAACCCATACACGAAGAACGTCACACAGCTAAAGAGAAAGATTCGACAGAGAGAGCGAGAGAGTCCTTACAAATTACAAAGAAGCGCATAAAAGTAATCTGTGGAGGGATTTGAATTTGAATGTTCGGCGGAAGCAGCCATATAAATAAATCAACGGCATTTTATTGTTATAAGGGGCTGCCGTGTAGAGGCAGACTGTATGCTTGAGGGACTTTGGAAATAAATCCTTCGTTTGGAAATTTAGACGAAACGGGAGCAGGGTAGCGGAGTGGAAAGGATGCGTATGCAAATTTACTGAACGTTTGCCTTGCTCTTAGGTGGATAATATTTGACACTCGTAGAGACAACAAGTAATTTACGCAGATGGATGCTTATGCTGGGCCGATATGAAACGGATTGTTTACACTTGAATTATGACTAACATATCCTGTGGGTTGTATATGTAACTTATGTTATGAAAGGAACATGGGATGTTAAGATTTATAAGGAGGTAGGTTCCATTTAAATAAGAGGATTATGGTTTAACTCCAGAATATATGTATATGTATAGGCATTATATGGTGTGGAATGAGCTTGTCTTTACTTTTATTTCATTTGTTTAGTTAGGACTGAGTTTGAGTTGATAAGGGTCTAGCTTCGTTTTATTTCATTGTTTGGGTAAATAACTTTCTTGGAGTTTGTTGCTTTATACAAGAGGGTAGATAATTTCTGTTAATTTCTGAGTGTGGCTCAAGTTAACAACATCACTGGTTTTAAGAAAGTCTCCTGTCTAGATAAATAGACGATCAAGTAGAGAAATCTTATATACGGGACCAATACAACTGAATTCATTGACAAACAATTTAAATACCGTGGAAATCAACAAAATAAATTTAAGTGGAACCCAAGTGGAACCAAGCAAAGTAGTCCAATTTATACCTACATAGTCCCCTGTTGCTACGTATGATTGTAGTTCCAGCCGAAGTTCCAATTCCAGGTATGATGAACCAAAAAAAAAAAATTATTTTCCTTAATTGAGAAAAGTCCTTAAGCACTTCACTTACTATCTGGATTGATCCTTTTGAGTTTTGCTTCAAAACCATTCGAAATCTTGCAAATACGTACATATTGCCTTGCAAAAGTGGCATGTTATAGAGAAATGTAAATTCGAAGCTGTGTGCCTAAGGGCTGTATACTCTCGCTACTATTTTTTTCATGATACATGATACTATTTTTTTTTACATACAGTGCTGCAAGTACGGCGTTTGCACTGAAAGGTCTAAATAATCGATTGTTGAACGTTTTATGTGGCCCCATCTTGCTGGAACCATAGCTGACTTAAGTGCAAATCGTCAATGTTTGGCCTTAATGAATCGGTTATCATACCTCTGTAGCGGTCTCCAGTGACTGTAACGTTTCTTCCATCGTCGTCTTGGAAGAAAATTGGGCCATTAATGCCACCAAGAACTGCAACGGCAACAGGTGTCCGTCGAGCGGACAGGACAAATACGGGAATACGTTCGGTTATCAATCAGCAAACTACTCTCACGAACTTTCATCAAGAACATCGTACACCAGCTGCAATTGGTGCATTATTTTAAACGAAATTCAGAAAGGGACACGGAAATCTCTTGATCAGTCAACCGTTAACCAAATTGATCACGTTGCGATCGACGCAAAGCATTCTTCCAGTATTATGGATGTCCGAACGTTCCGAGTGCCAACACCTTGTTGCAGCCAAGGTACGGATGCGGACATCCAGAACATCACAAAGACAAAGAAATACTGTTAGGAAGGTTTGATGTCGGAAAACTACAATCGCAAGAGATTGCCAGAGCCTTTTCCGATCGAGTGCTCCTTAATCTCTCAAGGGGTGCTATGCCACCAGCATCTAGTACTAAAGACCAGTGGGTACTCCATCAGTAATGCCGCATCTGATGTGCTGGGTTTCTTTCGACCACCACAACAAAGCCTCTGGTTCGACGAAGAATGTCGGCAAGCAAATGCAGAAAAACAGATGGCGTACAAAGCGACGCTGCATAAAAGGACCAGAGCTGCTCGCGAGCTCTGTGAGCAGAAGAGAAGGAATGAACACCGGCTTCTCAGAAGGAAAAAGAAGGAGCATGAGAAGCGCGCAATTGAATAAATACAGAGATGCTAATGCAGGAATGATGTTCGGAAGTTTTACCAGAAGGTAAAAAAGAACATGTCAAGGCTACAGTACCAGAACCGAAGCCTGCAGGAACGAACAAGAAAACCTAATATGTAGTAGAATAGCAGTCGATGTTGAGAATATGGCAAAATCATTTCTGCAGACTGTACAACGACGATGATGACCAAAATTCCGCTGTCAGGCAGAATGAACCATTCAATCTGGACGATGATAACCAACATTTTCGTCCACCCGACCTGGATGAAGTAAAGATAGCGGCCTGAAGCTGATGGTCTTACTGCCGAGCTATTCAAAGCAGCGGGGATGACTTGGTACATGCATATGGTCGGACGAAAGTATGTCCTATGAATCGAGCCTCAGCATTGTTTGCCCGATCCTCAAGAAAGGAGACCTTCCAAATTGCTCTAAGTATAGAGAAATAAGTCTCCTCCACGCTTAAAATCTTTTGTCAGCAATCTGATTGGTCCATTTCAGTGTGGTTTTAGGCCCTAAAAGTCCACCATCGACCAAATTTTTACACTACGGCAGATTTCGGAAAAAAACCCAGGAATTCGATTTTAATACCGCCTATGACGGCATCTATAGAGATATGTCTAGTTTTGGCATAGACGGAGAGGGGGGACGAATATATAACCATGGGTGTACGAGCTTCATAGCAACATTGACCTAGTCATTGACATTGACAACAATGCTCCAGCCCGGAGAGTCTTCGAATCCACCCCAAAGGCACGGGGCAGTAGAGGAAAACCTCACCTAAGATGGCGCGCTTAGACCTGGCTGAATAGACTTGCTGGTTGAGACCCACTTACGTAAGTAAGTAAGTAAGTAAGTAAGTATTCGTGAGTAATTGAATTCCAATAATTTAAGTTCTTATATTTTAAATCTAAAACTAAAAATCTAAAATAAATCTTACTACACCTGCCAAAGACAGGTTTTGGTATAACCCTGCTAGGTTTAGGACAAATCCAAATGAGCTATGACACTGCCATCTGACGTCTGAAAGGATAAAGATACAATCACAATGTTGAATAGCATGAATTTCGGTTTAAAAAGTGTGCTACTTATGGCCTTTTGGATATGGCTTTTAAGAATACAGCACTGATGCTGCCACTCCAGTTTGTTTAACCAACAAAAAACCTTTAACCAACTACAAGCCATATCTCACTCTTCTACCGCCTTATTGATGGCACCATCCCTGTATAACACAATAACCTTCACTTTTTGTGGCTTTGAATTTCACTCAACCAGAGTTTCTCAAAGATAAAAGATAAATTACTATCTGAGTCGTAATTTGCAGACTAAACATCATGGTCACTTTCATCACACACTCTAGCCCGGCGCACAATAGATGATAGAACGGTTTTGCCTACGCAATTTTCCACTGACTGCGTGTGTGCTTCTTTGAAATCCAATACACCACATTAGTCCATTTTATCTTTTCAAAACTGCGTATAAGTAAATGGCTTTGCAACTCATCAGATAAATTGATTCCTCCATCGTACAATGTCCTTTCTTGACACATAATACATCACCACATGGGACAGCTATAAGTTATTCCAGCCGTAATGATCATTACCGACCGACGCAGGAAACTATCCATCAACTATTCTCTATACAATAATTGGCATGTAAAAACCGTTTCAAAACTATGCCACAACCGTACCAAACCACTTGCGGAGAAATCTTGTGGCCGAAACTGATGGCCCCGCAGTCGTCGACTTGTCCTTGGCCCCGTTTCCCGATCACACATATTCAATCACATTGCCACCTACTAGCTTGGCTGATTAATGTATTTCGCCGAGTCGCACACCCTTAGCGATGAAAGTGAGAACATCCTTGTTGTCGTAACAAAAAAATACCAGCAGAACACAGATAAACGTAAATTTTATATCCTTTTCCACCTCTTAAGGGGTTACTCCTGGTTTATGGCGGCCCTTAAACCCGCCCAGTCATCATCTTCCTCCAGTCAACGTTCGCTTTTATTGCTCATCCGTAGAAAATTAGATTCGAACCAAATGGAGGAAGTAAAATGTTTTTTTTTTCATTCTGACCCAAATAAATGACAGTCAATGGTATTGGCCATTTGATACATTACGGCTGGTTGTTTCGGAAGCATCTAACTTTCGAACAGATACAAATCGGTTTGGATTGTCTCCTACGGGATAGATATACAATGGAAACGACTTCGGGACGCAGTTGTAATGAAGTTCATTGCGGTTCACTAAATGGAGCAAAGTCCTCGCATTAATTTCACATTTATTTAGAAAATGCGCAAGGGTAAGGATTTAATTTTATTGGTGCCAGGACAATTGTGGTCTGAATGGTAGTAGATTAAGCAGTTCAAGTTCAAGTCGCTTTGTTTCAATTTTGAAAATTCCACAAATGTGCAAATGAGTTTGCTTTGCTGAGATTGTTTGCATAATGAGTTGGCTTAGATCTGAAGGGTTTGTGGATCCCCTCAGACTTGAAAATCACTTTCTTGGTAATTCTCGTTTATGGACATACTCCTAACTAATTCACTTCTCCTGAAACTCACGCCAACGCACGGCGAGAATCAATAATACGATTGAAGGTACGAATGCTTCAAGGATAATTTCCCTGGTGACATCAATCAAACTGTCGCATGATTTCTTCAATTTCATCAGGGAACTTACTTAACGACTGTCACGTCGTCAGTGAAATTGCCAATTCGGATAAGAAAGACCCATTTACATTAATTAAACGAATCTCATTGAAACTTGGCGACAAAGGGAACGGAGTAGATGAATGGATTTCAATCGACAACTGATAGATTCCTTTGCTCTCATATTCCCCCTGATTAAAAATTCAAAACACAAATCCTGATTGAGAAAGCGATGTTTATCTGCATAGGAATGTCCTTGCCGCACCCTTAACACATACCAAGTTTCGACGAAATGATTGTGTGGGCGGAGATCCTTAATCGGCACTGGGTTCTTCATTAGATGCAGTAATTTGTCTATAATGCGACTTTGTCTGGCCAGTCCATTAGCTTGTATATCCCTGAATAGTGTACTCAATGTCGGATTATATTTGTGTTTTGGTGAGTGTGGATGGGCGAATGATATGTGTATATCAAGTGATAAAGGTAAATAACGAGGAAACAAAGTTCCTGTGCACTAATTAATCAGAAATGGAGAAGGTAATCGGATAAACCGATTCCTCCTTTGGTCATGTACGTGAATGCAGTAATAGCATGCTTTTAGTATAATGCGGTTGACCTTTAGTACGTACATCCTTTTGAGTTGATTTTAATTGTGGATGAGAAGGACGCTGCTCGCCTTAATATGGAATGCCTTAATTGGAAATGAAGCAAGACGAACAGGGAACTAATGTCTCTTCTGATTCTTTATTATTTTTTTTTTGGAAGGAATGACATGTGCTACTCAAGAGCTTTTACGAGAAGAAAAATCTCACAGGAAACACTTCCAAGAAGTACTTGTAGTAGGATCGTCTTACAGTGAATGATGTGCATTTGCAGAACAGTCGTAACAGTGATGCTATGAAATGTGAAACGATATTAAAATTGTTGTAAACTAGGAAAGAACATTCATATTATCGTGTTGTAACTGCCCACTACATAAAACGAAGGATGAGAGTTTGATTTTGAGAATTTATATCACTCGTGTAGTAAAATGTTTATTTTTGTTAGGAGCTATGTACTACCCTTCGGTGCATTTTGTTCTCTAAAAGGTAGTCCTGGCAAGCACACACACTTCTGCGAGGTTTTTAACAAACGATAGCAAACGTAGAGAGGAAACATGACATATCTGTCGCTACCGAAGGTGATACAAATATATTAAATTAGAAGTATTACCAGGCCAGTATCTTCTATAAAGGCGTGTCCTTCTTAAGAGTAAGAAACATGCATGTTGGACTCTGCATAACTTACAGGAGCATATGGCTAAATAAATCACCACAGGATCCCTCATCGTATAAGCCTCTATGCTTGTTGGGTACCATGGCAAAATAGTGGACAGTTTGGACATTGGAATCGATGGGGCAATATGCCTCGCAGATCGCCGGTATGGATTCCATAAGACACAGTCTACAATCAATGCCATCGATAAAGTCATGAAATCGACGAAAAAAATCGCGGAAGGAAGACGATGGAAGGGCGGTCCAGAACGCCTTCAACATAGCTAACTGTTGTTCCAGTCGGCAAAAGAGCACCAGGCTACCTGCAGAAGATAATGACGGACTATTTTAGAAATACAATATTGCACTACAACACCGACCGCGTCGATAACGTCACAAATGGTGTTCACCAAAGCTCCGTACTAAGTCCGCTACTGTGGAACCTGTTGTATGAAGACGTCCTCAGACTTAGATCCCCGTGATCTTCGAAAACAATGCCGATGATATAGCAATCGTTATAGTAACCAAACTCTTTGAGGAGTTTCATTGACTACAATGAATCTATCAGGTGGTTTAGGACTGAGTAGTACGCATAGGCCTACAACTTCCAGAAGAAAAGACAGAAGTAGTGCTCATCAGCAGTAGGCAATTCGTGTAGATCATAAGACCATGGGCGATCATCATACCTTGTCATTACTTTAGATGCAAGGCTAAATTTAAACCAACATCTGCTAGTTTCATCAAAGGCAACGGCTTCTCAGACGCCTTGCGCCTGAAGGCCTTGCTCAAACTCTTAACCCGTTATAAAATAGTTCGAAAATGTAAAAAATCTTTCAAACCGGTCGCAAGATTAAACTTTTTGGTTTTATCTAGGTCCAGGTCACACTGGGATTGCGGGAATTGAGATCTCCGATGAGATTGTCAAGCAAGACTCAAAGGATGATTTCGCAGGACCTGAACCAGCATTGCATCTTCCCTCCATTGATTAACGATTGAGTTTTTTACGAATACAATTGTGTGTGGCACAGCTTTCCAGGATGCAGCCAGACTAAATGAATACTCCCAAACGTTAGTAAGAAATCAGTGGCATTCTTTCTGTTCCTGTGCAAAACAGATTGTAGATAACTTATTGGCGACCGTAAGGTACGCTTTCCTTTTGCAAGCTTCTTACTGTGCTAGGCTTAAGAGATACTACTGCCTACGACGCTTGTGAAGAGACTAACGATACTTCAGATCAAATCATTTGTGATTGTGCTGGCTTTGCTCGAAGTGATGATGCAATGAGTAATGATACTGTCAGTTCCACATTATTTAAATACCCTCTCGACCTTCCAGAGCTTCGACAACTTAGAGTAAAAACTAGGAAACTTTTCAATAGGGCCAAAACGAGTAATAGCGAAGATTGGAACTTATACAGATCCTGTTTTAACGAATATAAATATGGTATTAGAGCAGCTAAACTAAGATCATGGCAAAAATTCTGTGAATCCATAGAGGACGAAAACGAGGCCGCGAGGCTCCGAAAGATACTATCCAAAGACCCCTGCGTCCCCGGATATATCCAGAGGTCTGACGGTACATGGGCAGAATCCAGCCAGGAATCTTTGGAACTGCTAATAGATACTCACTTTCCCGGCTGTAAAGAAATTGAAACTGCCACCCCTTGCAGAACTGCAGTTCCTCTAGAATACGGAGAAGAGGAAGTGATATCCAACATTATAAATGAAGACAAAGTGGCATGGGCTATACATTCGTTCAAACCCTTCAAATCTGCAGGACCTGACGAAATTATACCAGCTATGCTGCAACAGTCTCTGAGCAAGGTAGTACCCCAGCTCGTTTACATCTTCTCAAGCTGTATGCGCACGGGATACATACCTAGAGTTTCTATTCTTCCCTTAGACTTGTTCATCAAAAGCTCTGCCACGAAAGGAGCTCTCAGACTGAAAGAATCCAACCTGTGGAAAGAGACCACCTATGGACATGCGGTAATACTAAACGCTACAAAGACCTGCCCATTGTCTTTGTAGCGTTTAGACAATGGGCAGGTCTCCCACAACTCCGAATGCTTCACAGCCACATCGGATTATATAGTCCCCTACAACGACTTCAATTTTGATATCCCAGTCCTATTCCCAAGCCAAGCAGAGTACGAGTCCAATAGTATAGACAACGATCTAGGGATCACAGTCTACACAGATGGCTCAAAAATGGCGATAGGTACGGGTGCAGGATTTTACTCGGAAGCATTGCAAAAACAGGAATCATTCAGACTACCAAGCTGAAATCCTGGCAATAGAAAAAGCTGCTAAATGCATAGAAGACAGTCACCTCCCCCCGTCGGATATAACCATCTACGTTGACAGTCAAGCAGCTCTAAAATCGATTAAATCTAATATAATTAAATCAAAGGCAGTTAGGAACTGTCGCGATGCACTGATCACATAGACACCATTCGGTCAAACTCTTCTGGGTTCCCGGACATAGCAATATTGAAGGTAACGAGAAGGCAGACGCTTTGGCAAGAATGGGGTCGGAAATGAACATCAGTGAAGCGGACACATCCATATTGCCACCGATTGGAAAATTGTATAGTATAATTGACGGCATAATAGAGAAAGAGGCCAACTCGTCTTGGGTATCTAGGGAGGACTGTGCCACCTCTCGCACGTTATGGCCGAAATTAGATAAAAAGAAAACAAAGAGCCTTCTGGCACTTAATCGATCCTCTATCCGCATCCTTACTGGTATAATCACAGGACACTGCGCAATCGGAGTCATGCTCCGTAAATGGGGAGTGGAGTCCAACGACCTATGTAGAAGCTGCGGAGATGAGGAAGAGCTGGAGTCTATCCAACATCTGCTTTGCTACTGCCCCGCTCTGCAAAAACGACGCCTTCGCACTTTAGGTTCTAGGTTCTTCGCAAGCACCGCAGAGGTAGCAGGCTTCCAGATATCGGATCTTCTCCATTTTATCAAAAGTACCAACTGGTTCCCATCCCAACCAATGGCGCGATAGGTCTATGTATTTTGCTGTTCCCACTCCATCGATATAAAATAGGGGATTCACAATGGACCTTTAGGTCTCCGAGTGGACGTGATGAGTTTTTAACCGTCACACACCCCTTCTTAACCTAACCTAACCTTCCCGAAAATATGATATGATATTGGGTCTTGCTTCTAGGTAGTACAGTGATTTCAAATCTGTACTAGCTCAACTGGGCTTCAAAACTCTAAAAATTCATTAAGATTCCTTAGAGACTTCTATGACACATTCGATT
This sequence comes from Xylota sylvarum, assembly GCA_905220385.1. NCBI lineage: Eukaryota > Metazoa > Arthropoda > Insecta > Diptera > Syrphidae > Xylota > Xylota sylvarum. Next base: position 150,823,012 of record LR999957.1, on the reverse strand, counting down.
TCTCTTTAAGTCATTAGAAACTTAACTAGCGCAATGAATGAAATACAAACAGACATAATGGTCATAATCGGGTTAAACTATGTATCCATGGAACTGAAACAATTACGAACGATAATCGAATATGTAAGAATTCGCTGTCACTCTTCTCTCGGTTCCAATCTTCTTCCTTGCCCTCAGCTGCACCGAAAGCCAGAGAGAAACAAAAAAAAAATCATAATTCCAAAGCAAATGGACTGTAATGAGAACAAAACCCACGTCCTCCTCCTTCTACAGACCAAAGGCGAAACTTACTTACACGTACTGTACACAAAGCAAAGAATCTTCTTTCTTTAATCCTCCATCCTTTGCCGGACAATGACTTCAAGATTTACACTCGTCCTCCTGCTCCAACATTGATCCTTACTAGAAAGGCTGTTTGGCTAGTTGGTGGAATACAGAAGCAAAAAAAAAAAAAACAACTTGATGTGAGTCTTTAAGGCTGGGTGTGTGTAGGAGTATCGTGACTTCCCTCTAGCTGATATATGAATGAAAACATATCAACCAATGATGCCTTCGGCGGCGTTTGCCAAGAAATCTTCCTCTCCATCCTCAGTAACATCCGTCTTCCTTCCGAGGCAGCCATCCATTGCCATCCATAAAAATTGACACGCAACAAAAATAAACACACCAGGGTAGGTATACACATAGTGAGTGTTCATTTTACAGACTCCTCCGGGGAAGGTTATGCTTGCCCTTTTTATTTCGAATAATAATTTTCACTCACAGGATACGTGGATGAAGAAGAAGAGTGCTGTCTTCACAGCGTTTCGTTTTTCAGGTCAATGTCAAAACATTTGCAATCGATTTATAAGAAGCTATCGGTATGTGGGTCCTTTGACTTTGTTGTCTTAACTAAAACGGTTATCTTTGGAGGCTTCCATCTCCACTCTGCTATATGATTGTTGTAGGAGTTTTTATGGTAATTGAGTGGGGAAGGTAGAGGGTATTTGTTAACTTGAATCATCTCAAAATGCAAATATTTTCCATGTTTTTCTAAATTGAAAACAACTGTGAAAAATGTTCGTTATTACGAGCATATGGTTCAACTTGCATAGCTTGGGGCATTCTATACGACTTCCATGTTATAGACGCAGGATAGGTCCTAATCTGAATGCTAGTGGGCGTTTAAGGGCGTTTTTGAAAAGGCTGCCCTTTGAAACTACGTGTAAGCTAAGTTGGATGTTGATTTTTGGCATTCACGTTCTTTTACGCTTTACATAGTTGAAGCTCACTTTCTAGGAAGTAGAACACAAGGGGATTCAATGACAAATGGATACCCAGATAATATTAGCATGTCAATACAAGAGAAGCTAGTGAATCTTATCGCATGGAAGAGTATGCGTTGGTTATTCCCTCCCTTGAATACGCTGGGCCCTGACGGCCGGTATTTTGCCAACTATTCTTCAAAAAGCTACAGTCAAGTTTAGAAACATGCTAACTTACTTACTTAGGTGGCGCTACAGTTCGGGGTGAACCTGGGCCTCAACTAATAAGCCTCTCCAGTTAGCTCAGTCTTTAGATAACTGCCTCCAGTTGCGCTCTCCTAGCTTGTTCAGGTCCCCTTCAACTTGTGCGCGCCACCTAAGGCGAGGTCTTCCTCTGCTGCGTTGTCCCTCCGGGTGTGATTCGAAGACTCTTCGGGCCGGAGCACTGGTGTTCATTCGATCTACATGTCCTAGCCATCTCAAACGACTAATGCACAGTTTTTTGACTAGGTCGATGTCGCTGTACAGCTCGTATAGTTCGTCATTGAATCTTCTCCTCCAAAGCCCGTCAACGCAAACGGGACCGAATATTTTACGAAGAATCTTTCTCTCAAAACGACCAAGGATATCTTCATACGCTTTTGATAAAGTCCAAGCTTCTGCGCCATAAAGCAGGACTGGGATGATCAAGGTCTTATATAGAGTCTCCTTAGTTGTTCGGGATAGGGCCTTACTACTCAATTGCCTTCTCAGCCCAAAGAAACAGCGATTGGCAAGAGTTATTCTTCGTTTTATTTCTGCCGAGGTGTTGTTGTCAGAATTGATAGCAGAGCCGAGGTAGACAAAGTCCCTTACTACCTCAAAGTTATAGCTGTCGATTGTGACGTTCTGTCAAATTCATCGATGTTGCGTGTCCCTTCTGGTTGACAGCATATACTTGGTTTTGCCCTCGTTTACCGGTAAACCCATTTTGGCAGCTTCTGTTTCAATACTAGCAAACGCACCGGTGACAGCCCGCTGTGTTCTTCCAATAATGTCGATATCGTCGACATACGCTAGTAGTTGCACAGACTTTCGAAAGATTGTGCCTCCGGTGTTGGCTTGTGAGTTTCGCACAATTCTTTCAAGAACGATGTTAAAAAAATCACATGACAGCGCGTCACCTTGTCTAAATCCTTTTTTGACATCAAAGGTCTCGGTGAGATCGTTACCGACCTTGATGGAGCAGCGAGAATTCTCCATCGTCATTCTGCACAGGCGAACGAGTTTGGCAGGGATGCCAAAACTAGACATGGCTCTGTATAGCTCGTCTCTATAAATGCTGTCATATGCGGCCTTGAAATCGATAAAAAGATGGTGGGTATCGATTTGGACTTGGGTTTTTTTCCAGGATCTGCCGAAGTGTGAAGATTTGATCGATTGTGGACTTTCCTGGTCTGAAACCACACTGATAGGGCCCAATCAGGTTGTTGACGAAGGGTTTCAGACGTTCACACAATATGGCAGATAGGATCTTGTACGCGATGTTGAGGAGACTGATACCTCTATAATTGGCGCAATTGAGGGGATCTCCTTTCTTGTGGATCGGGCAAACGGTGCTGAGATTCCATTCATCAGGCATACACTCATCTGACCAAATTTTAGAAATGAGTTGGTGTATGCTCTCTACCAGGTCATTTCCAGCTGCTTTGAACAGCTCGGCTGGTAAGCCGTCTGGTCCAGTAGCCGTGTTGGACTTAAGTTTGGATATTGCTATCCTTACTTCGTTTTGGTCAGGTGGACGGAAGTTTTGGCTATCATCGTCTATGTTGAATGGTTCATTCTGCCTGACAGCGGGATGTTGGTCTTCGTCGCCGTTATACAGTCTGCAAAAGAAATTTTTCCATATTCTCAGCACCTACTGTGACTCTACTACGAGGTTTCCTTCTTCATCTCTACAGGCTTCTGTACGGGTCTTGTTGGCCTGACACGTTCTTTTTACCTGTTGGTAAAACTTCCGTACATTATTCCTTCTCGTGCTCTTTTTTCTTCTTTCGGAGAAGCCGATGTTCTTCCCGTCTCTTCTGCTCGTAGAGCTCACGAGCAGCTCTCGTGCTTTTTTGCAGCGCCACTTTGTATGCTTGCTGTTTAGCTGCATGTGCTTGCCGGCACTCATCGTCAAACCAGGGGTTTCTTGGTGGTGGTCGGGTGAAACCCAGCACATCAGTTGCGGCACTTCTGATGGCTTGTTGGCAGCGTTGCCACTGGTCTTCGGCGCTTGATGCTGGCGGCATAGGAGTCGTTGAGAGATTTCGGGATACGCGTTCGGTGAAGGTTCTGGCGATCTCTTGCGATTGCAGCTTTTCGACGTCAAATCTTCTCACAGTAGTTCTTCTTAGTTGTGGCGTTTGGGATATCCGCATTCGTACCTTGGCTGCAACCTAGGACGATTTTAACGTCATACTTAGGACATTGCTCATATGTTTTGTCGAGGAGCTCGTAGAAACTTTCTTTGGTGGTGTCGTCCTTGTCCTCTGTGGGGGCATGAGCGCATATTAGGCTTATTTTTCGCGAATTTAGCCTTGATGCGGATTGTCATAAGACGCTCGCTCACGTGTCGAAAGCTCAAGACTTCTTGCCTAAGTCTGCCGCGTATGACGAACCCACATCCAAATAAGCGCTGTTTCTGTTCCCTATAGCAATCACCGTAGTATACGTCACAGTTTTTCATCCTCTTTTTGCCCGGGCCATCCCATCGCACTTTCTGGATGGCGGTGATATCTGCATTGTAGCAGTCTAGGGCCTCTGCTAGTTGTTCGGCTGCACGCGGCCTGTTAAGGGTCCGAACATTCCACGTGCAGATCCGAAGATCGTTGTCCTTATTTCGTTTGCTGGGGTCGTCAACAGTGGAATCATTCTTATCCGAGGCTTGTTGTAGTATCGTAACTACTGGTTTTTTACGTGGTAGGGAAGTTACCCCGACGCACAACCCCCAACCTGGAGGACCAGTTCCTTTTTTTTACTCCTAGGACAAGGGGCCGTTTATTCCGGGGTCAGTACCCCGCTTCGGGGATGTGAGCGCTGCCATTGGCCCATTAAGGGTTCATCCGCCACCAACTCTATTCCAACACCCTGACTCAGTATTGAAAATCCCTATAGAACTGGAATTCGAATATGTCGAAGCAGCTCATATAGGGCTAACACTAATAGTTCGGCCTAACTGGAACTGGTTGACGCCACCGTTGATTCCATCTAGAGAATTCGTCCGCCGCCGCCTGAAGCACGAGAAGGTGCCTTAGTGAGAAGACACTCCTAGAAATATTTAGAAACATGCGTAGGGATATTTTCAAACATTGTCTAAGGCTAGGCTACATTCATAATTATGAGGCAGGTAAACGAGGCCACACTTCAGGGAAAGACTACAGAGCCATATGTCTCTCGTCGATTCTTCAAAACGCTTAAAAGACTTTGCGATATCCACGCCAAGAGTAAATGCAATGAAACTTTGTGCAACATCAGTCAAAACAGTTCTACATGACATACACAGATGAGCACATCTCCATTAGTGATCCGAGTGCTGGCATGGCATGTACAGCCACTTTTTCCTTCTAGTGAAATATAACCGGAAGAGGTTTGAAGCACTCATCAACATGAGCAAAATAACCTACTTAAGGAGCACCTAAGGAAACTAGGTATAACTGAAAAGGGTCTCTGCAGATTCTATAATAAAAAAAAAAAGGAAATATTTAGCGCGATAGGTCTATTGGACCCAGGGCTTAGTTTCTTACAACCATTCATGTTGTGCGTGTTATATTCATTTAAACGAATAGAAGGGACCTCACAGGTGAGGCCGTGAAAGAAATTCTAGGTGTTGTCTGGGGATCGAACCTCGAACTTCTTGCTCCGTAGTCAAACGCACTAACCATTTGAGCCACGGCACCCACTACGGCCTACATGGAATTAAAATTATTAACTAACATATCTATACATAAATATTAATGCCCCAGGACATAACGTACTTACTTCCATTTAAACAGACGAATTGGATTAAGACAGTCTCTTTTTAATTTCATAATTATTACGATCTGATTCAAAATTAAGTGAAAACCCCGCTGTTTCAAGCCAACATTCTCATTTAAATTAAAATGAAAAACCGTCTTCCAACCGAATTGCTCTGCTAATTGCGTGGAATACACGAATAACTCTGAGGGATGAAAAGAAAAAAAGCATCGGCCAGACAATACCGCTGATTCCATTCAAACATGAATATAAAAACCCCCAATTTTAAATCTAAACGCTTCTGCCATTATCATTAGGATGACATAGAATGGGGAGAATCAGCGAGGACACTATTGCGGCCAAATTTATAGCACGCGAAATTTCTATAGCCCCCAGCAACGAGTTCTGTTTTGCTTTTTATTGTTGGTATTTATCTTTTTTTTTCTCGCCGTCATTTAGTAACAATGTTCTTTTTTTTTTGGCAGACCAAAGGAGACGTTTCATTTGCGCCAGTTGGCGGTGTCCTTCGGCATTTGATAAAAAAAAAATATGGTCACTCATTAAAGCAGACTTAGGGGGTTTTCCTATAAAACCCTAATACTCGATCCACCATTGTCTTGCGTGAATAAATATCTCGCCTTGGTTTAATCAACGAGTCAAACAAAGAAATTAGATTACGTGGCGAGAAATAATTTAAAATCATTCTGGTGGACGACGAAGATTACAACTTAGCCTGCAGGAGAAAGAGTGTCAATGGCATGGCTTATTACGCTTTGGCATTGGATAAGTGTAATCAGGGGTTTTGTGTATTAAATTGAACTTAGGAAATACCATTTGAAATCGAAAAACTGGACCAGTTTTCATGTGGCAGTAAGTGCGATTGCAGATGTATCAAAATACGCAGAAGTCCAATTGGGTCTGAACTGAAAATAAATAAACATTTTGGAGCTATGCTCCAAACCGTACGCTTTTACGGTTTTATACCGAACCCGCAAGGCTGACTTCAGAAGCATTTGGAAGACAGATAAATAGAGTTTGACAGGAGCTCGCGATACGTTTTTGACAGGACTGCAAACAAGACTTTTGATCTTGTTTAAGTGGATTCTGGTCAAATCACTACTAAATTCAAACAAGTATTTGAATCAAGGTGAACAGAAGGTGGATTTTAGTTTCTTGCTCTCCTATTTAGCCCACGAAAGCTTCCGGTCATAATTCCAAGCAACCACACTATCCACTCACCATATTCAAATACTTGACAGAAGTCACCGGTCTGTCACCAGAACCGTGTAGAGCCTCTGCCTGAAACAGGACAGCCATCCACCCTCGTTGGTCCCGACATGTTGTATCCAATATTTTAGACTAAGCGCCCTGGCATCCGCAATCGCTTAGGTCTTTCTTATTCTCTTGAGCCTGGGGGCTAGGACCCAAAGGTGGAGCATTATTATCCATTCGCTCGATGAGGCTGAGGTAGTCCACTTACTTTGACCTTTTGGACTGGATCTTCATCTTGATACAGCTCTTAGAGTTCGCAGTCGATCTTCGTCTCCATTCGCCCTTCTCCCAAACACGGCAAAATACTTGTTTCATGCTAAAGACGCTTCTAGGCCAATTGGTTCAAGTTGGGAGCCAATCCGTCATTGCGACGGGAAGGGCGCCCAAGAGGTTAAGGACAACCTCGTTGAAGGGAGGATCTCTTAATAGAAATAGACGCTCATTGAAGGCAGAGTGATCAACTTTTGTTTGACGACACCCATCCAATCTCTCCACCCACCTGTAAAGGCCCTGGCTGGCACAAGCCCCTATGTATAGCTAATAGCCTACGACGACCAAAATTCGCCCGATTGTCATTACCACTGCCATCAGCAGTATTGATGAAATCTGACCTGCTTAAGGCCAAATCGCCCACAGATTATGGGCAAGAATCTGGGTTCCAACTGAACCCCGTGAACCAACCAAAATCCAAGGTCTCCTAATAAACTGGAAGGTTATCGAAGAGACACTGAGTTCTAAGAAGCCCGAAGAGGCGAAGAAAACCGGCCCTTTGCTGGTTGTCTCGTTGACCATCGATAATAAACCATCATCCCTCGAGGACCTAGACGCTACCATTGTGGAGAGGTCTGTACCAGATTGCAATGATGCTCAATTGCATTCTTGCTAAATCCACACTAAACCTAACCTTTCTTCCTCATTACAACAAGAATGACTTAACAGTAACACTGCTTAAATCAGCGAAACACATCGAACTCCTCAAATATAAGAGAGGAAGACATGCTCAAAGATTAAGCATTCCCTACAATAAAGCTGTAGAAGTTGTTGGGACGAAGAGGAAGAGGAGGCCATTAGTCACCTCCTATGCACATGCCCTGCACTCGCCAACATCAGAAAGGATACATTAGATGAATACCTTTTGAATGATGTAAACAATCTTAGCAACGCCTGCACGGCTAGGATTAACTGCTTCATACGAAGGAGTAACTGGTTTCAGAGTAAGAGGGTGATCCACCCACCTTACACATCGGCAGCGGAATGGACCTTCTCCTGGTCTAAGTACGTCCTCATCGAGAGCCAGTTTCCACCACCCAACTAACCATAGTCCATCACTTGGCTCCCACTGACTACGGCAAATTTGGCAGAAGTCCGGCAAAGCAAACATTTCGTCTTCCGAGGTTTTGACCTCATATGTTTTACCAAACCAAAGTAACAACAGTTTCTACTTCTAGGACTTCAACAGTCTTCGTCAAATCTCCACTAGGGTGTCATGGCTAAATGAATCCCTTAACTAGGTATCCTAAAGTTGTAGCTATCAACAGTTACATTTCTAGCGTTAAACACAGCTGAATAAGTTTCTACTGGTCTTTAATATCTGATGCAAGCAGGAACCTTTTGTGTATTTAGGTCCATTCACGCAACATCCGTAGGAAAAATTTTCTCCGATGTGCTCACTTTCAGTCAACTCCATATGCCTAAAATATTATACCTATCTGTCAAAAAATGTTTTTTTTTCGGTTGGCAATAATAAAAGAGTTTACCCACATTTATTACAAGTTGTAAATATTTGTTATTAAATATTTTCACCAACTGAACATACTCATTGAGAAAGTTCATCACAACTTTCTCTTACACGCTTTTGGCGCCATCTTTTGTATGTATTCAATTGAGGTACATGTCCATGAAAAATCAGCATCATGCTAAGGCTTTGCTTTAATCTGGTTTATTTTCATTTTCAAAAAATGTCTCTAAATTTGCAAAAAGTAACTTTCTGAAAACAAATTTGACAAATAATTGCTTCATGACCACCAAATCTAGCCAAAAGTGAATAGCATTCAAACGAGGTAAAATCAAAGAAACATCCGTAGCCGTCGTTGCCACCGCCGCCGGTTCGGTTGACATTTCGATAACATCCTCAGTTGACATGTGCGATGCGCATTTATCGAAAGCAGCTTAATTTTGACTTTTACCACTGCAAGGTGTCGTTTGTCGTTGTCTCGTCGCAAAAATTCCCAAATACTTTGCCGATTTGCTTGCATCCGAAGCCAGCCATCTGTCGCAGACACTTTAAATCGAATTTACACGCAAAATGCCGAACGAAACTATAAAGAAAGTAAGTACAAGCCCACTACGCAACCCAGCCTACTTGGTTATGTTTCCCGCACAAAATTATCCCGCACACAGCAATTTGTGTGTGCGGAGATATCTTGCTAATTTGCACTGAGTCACCCCGCCATTCTACTGTACGCTTCCTTTTCCAGGTGCAAGACTATAAAGATAGCCTCGTCAAGAAGGCTGAGCAGTTGATCTTCCAAGGCTTCCCTGAGAAAATCGTCGAGCTGAATGAGATGCTGGACACGGCCATGTTCAAAGAGCGCAACTTCGACGAGGTCCATCAAGACTTGAACATTCCAGTTCCTGATCCGATTGTCGTCAATCACGTCGAGGACTCCGAGGAGCCACCGACAGCGAAGAGACCACGAAATGATTTCTGCGTGCCTGGGACAAAGGTAATGGCTCTGCCTACGGGTACGGTGCCTTGCAATTCTCCGTTATGCGACATGATAAAGATCGTCAAGCCAATCATCAGGAAACTTGTCGAAGATTGTAAGTTGAACAGACGCCTGCTGCTATATGCATTCGATTATAAATTTGTGTACTTTCAGCAAATCTTCTAAAGATGTGGATCTCTTTTCTGATACCGAAGATCGAGGATGGTAACAACTTCGGCGTCTCCATCCAGGAGGATACTTTAGCCGAAATTCAGGCGGTCGAGTCAGAGGCAGCCGCATTCTTCGATCAGATTTCCAGATATTTCCTGTCACGCGCGAAAGTCGTCTCCAAAGTTGCCAAGTACCCGCACATTGAGGACTACCGGCGAGCCGTTATCGAACTGGACGAGAAGGAGTACCTAAGTTTATGGCTGGTGGTGTGCGAGGTAAGGAATCGCTACTCCTCGCTGCACGATATCGTCATTAAGAACTTAGAGAAGCTCAAGAAACCTCGCTCCTCTAACACAGAGAGCTTATACTAATAGGCAGACCCGGTGGAACGACGCATACTCTACAACAACCACCACCACCAATCTGATAAGAATGCAAATCCAATAACGATCGAATCATGACACGTAACGTGAACGAAAGTAGCCAGCATTATGGGGACGACAAGACGAGCAGTTCTTTGTTCATCTCTTTGAACATTTCAATTAAAAATTTGTTATCCTTTCTAATTACACACACATATGAATAATTTGAACATAACACGTAACGTGAACGAAAGTAGACAGGATTATGGGGACAACAAGTTCGCTAATCTGTGTTTTCTCTTTAAGTTAACATTTAAATTAAAAAAAAATTGTTTTCCATTCTAATTACACACGTATGAATAATTTTACTCTGAATGAGAGCTATAGTATACAAATAAATAAAATGAAAGACCTACTATGCGGTGTTGTCTTTGGGACAAAGCGAACAATCGTCTCGGTGTGTATTCTTGAATCTCTGTATGGTCGCTTCTATATTCTCTAAGAACAGTTGAGTTGTTGTCGAGAACATGTCAACATAAAACTCTTCCTAGACTATAAATTGATTTAAATATGGAAAAAGAGTTCTAAGACTCTTGATATCAGCTTTCAATTGCAATGAGTTGCAAGAATTCAACGTTAGATACGTCAGCCGGCAGAATTCCAATTAGAGAATATAAAAACATTTTTCGAGTCATGCACGACACGATGAGGTCTGCCGAAAGCTCTGAACCAAGTGACACGAGTGCACATGTGTTGCTGTCTCCGACTTAAATTTCATTTCCACTTCTCGGATGAAAAAGCTTTTCTGCGGTTGGGATATTTGCTTGTAAGCAGAACCTAGTATAGGGTACGCTCATGCAGTTTGGCAAATCATTCATTTGTCATCGAATGTGTCAAAGAAGTCTTCGCTTCGCTGTATGAACAGGAGAAAGGAGAATTCTGATCTCATTTCTAACATTTTATGACAGGGACAACAGTTCAAAATGTTGCGGACTGGAGGAAATGAGAGGTAGTTTGACATTAGTTAGAGTTGCAGGGAATCGAGTGAGTGGCGTGTTTGTTAGTTCGCTGAAGTCGTTAAAAGATACTTTTACCAGGATTGAGTATCTGGTTCTATTGAGCCTTGGGCATTCGCAGGGGAAATGTGTTGTATCTTCCTCTACCTCTGTGTCGCCACAGTCTCTACGTAGATCTGTTGTGCTGATTCTTTTTCTTCTAATATGAGCCGCCATTGAGTGAATACTGTGCCTGTGAGAATACCTATGAGTAGAATTAGCTGTGGTCTATTTAGCGATAGAAGTTCTCTAGGCCTTTTTTTGTCGTATTGGACCCAAAGTTTTTTAGAGACGTGGTATAAGGAGTGTGTAGTCAACCCTACGTTAGTCATGTTGTCGGAGGTGATTTTGGACATGAGAAGATTGATGGGTGTTAGGACTGAGTGATCTGCTACTATGTCGTTTGATTCTAATGCCATGGAAGCCCATGTGTTCGAGGGATTTGAGTTCCTCTTTACATCTCATGACCAGTTTTGAATTAATTGCAATGGAAGGGATGGCTTTGATGGCTGCTTGCCTGTATACGTAGATGTCTATAGAATTGTTGCTGCTTATAGTGGATAGGTCCCGACAGGACTTGGTTATTCCATATATTTCCGCTTGGAACACACTTTCGTGGTTGGGAAGTTTTATTGACCGGGCAATTGATGGTACCTCTGAGAATATTCCCGAGCTCATACCTTCGTCGATTTTGATCTATTCGTGAAGATGGTTATTGCTCAGCTCTCACTAGATGGCAATTTGGAGTCGAGGTTAAGCCTGAAGTCCATGTGGAGGGTTAATCAGAAAGCGTGTTGAGGTTTGACAGCTTGGTGATGGTGCTGTGTCCGATTTGGTTGCTTTTCTATATCCAGGTTTGTTGGAGGAGTAGGACGCTTTTTGCCGCTACTTCTTTGGTGAAGAGGTCCAATGGGCAAAGTCCTAGCATGGCTTCAAGGGCGGTGGTTGGTGTTGTTGTGAGGATAGGTTTAATGATGGCGGTGTACACCCAGTGAATGATAGCCGGTTTTGGCCCCCATTTTATACCGAAGATTCTGCTACAATGCGTAAACAGCAATCTAGGTCTTCTTTGTACGTTGAAGTATATAGTCTTTCCAGTTCAATCTTCGATCTAGGTGTCTTAGATATCTTGCTGCATTCAATCTAGGCGGCATGAACTGACGAGTATCAACATCCCGCTGTAAGGCAGAACGAACCATCTAATCTAAACGATGATAACCAAAACTTCCGTCCACCTTATCAAAACGAAGTGAGGATAGCAATAGCCTGACGTCCTACCAGCCGAGCTATTCAAAGCAGCTGGAAATGACCTAGTGGAGAGCATACATCAACTCATTTCTAAAATTTGGTCATATGAGTGGATGCCTGATGATTGCAATCTCAGCAACTTTTGCCCAATCCACAAGAAAGGAGACCACCTCAATTGCACCAATAACAGAGGTCTACAGTCTCCTCAACATCGCGCACAAGATGCTAATTTGCCATATTGTGTGTACGTCTGAAACCCTTCGTCAGCAACCTGATTGGCCCCTATTTTATAGGGACGTGCTATACAGAGCTATATCTAATTTTGGCATCCCTGCCAAACTCAGATTGTGCAGAATGACGATGGAGAATTATTGGTGCTCTATCAAGGTCGGTAACGATCTCTCCGAGACCTTTGTTGTCAAAAAAAGGATTTGGTCAAGGTGACGCGCTGTCATGTGACTTCTTTAACATCATACTTGAAAGAATTGTGCGAAACTCACAAGCCAATACCGGAGGCACAATCTTTCAAAAGTCTGTTCAGTACGCCGACGACATAATTAGTAGAACTCAGCGGGCTTTCACTGGTGCGTTTGTTAGTATTGAAACGGAAGCTTCCAAAATGGGTTTAGCTGAAAACCAAGTATATGCTGTCAACAAGAACGGACACACAACATCGACGAATTGAACAGAACGTCACAATATACAACTATAACTTTGAGGCAGTAAGGGATTTTGTCTACGGATTGGATCTGCTATAAACTCTAATAACACCGCAGGAAAAAATTAAACGAAAAATATCTCTTGCCAATCGTTGTTTCTTTGGGCTGAGATGGCAATTGAGTAGTAGAGCCCTAACCCGACAATCTAAGGAGACTCTATATAAGACCTTGATCATTCCAGTCCTCCTTTATGGCGCTGTAGCATGGACTTTATCGGAAGCGAATGAAGATATTTTCGGTTTTTTCGAGAGAAAAATTCTTCGTAAAATTTTCAGTCCCGTTTGCGTTGACAGGCTTTGGAGGAGGAGATTCAAAGACGAACTCTGCGAGCAACACCGACCTAGCCAAAAAACTGCGCATCAATCGTTTGAGATGGTTAGGACATGTAGAGCGAATGAACACCAGTGTTCCGGCCGTAGAGTTTTCGTATCAAACCCGCAGGGACAACACAGTAGAGGAAGACCATCTTTTAGGTGGCGCGCACACGTAAAAAGGAACATTTGCATGATTTGGAAACTAATTTCCTGCACGATGTTTTCATGAAACTCGGCAATCAGCCATGTTTTCCTTGCAGCAAAACTCAAATTGACAGTCAATGTCAAATTTATTTTAGGGTTTATGTTCACAGAAATGGTAAGAAACGTAAGAAATAATAAAAATAGAACATGGATCTCTTGCCATAAATTATGTCAAGAAATGTGCGGTCATTTCAATTTCATGACATATGTACATATGTATTTCTTGAAATGAATTATTGCAGGTGGAGTCCAGGAGTAAAGACATCTTTTTGTAAGCAATGTCTTTCATTTCATTTCATTTTAATTTATAAAAAAATGAAAAGGGTCAAATAGAACCATTTTTTTAAAAGTCGGTTCTTAGTCTTTGGCATGAAAAAAAGAGTTACAAGTGAAAACATATAGCGGCAACCCAGCCAACATCATACAAGATGCAACCAACAACCGATTTAAAATGAATTCCGTAGAGCCGACATATCCCTCGAACATGGTTCATCTTTTAGTTGCGGAACATTCGTTGAGTGGTGTGGTTGTCGTCGGTTTGCGCTCTGAATTTCGACTTTCTACATTTTAGAATTTGGTCAATTTGTTTTAAATTGTAATGTAAGCTCTGCAGTAGCTGTGTGACCTATTTTAATTGGTTAATTGTACTTCGCTGCACACTGTATCTCCGGTAATACAGCTGATTGACGGTGTTTTTGTTTTTACAAAGTGCCCACGTCAACGTTCGAGTTACTACTTTAGTAGTTGAAATATCTATACATCTACAACTTAGTGTGCGATCAGGGGAATATGTATGCTAAATAGCTAGGTCGTTGTGTTTTATTATGTGTTAAGGTGGGCCCTACGCCAACAAATGTGTGAAATCATCCCTAAATTCTATGATAATAACGATAGCCCGAGGAGGTGTTTGGTTCTTCGTCCTAGTTTTGGTTTGAAATATTTCGCGCTATCTATACCGATACATTTCATTCTGAATGTTTGAAGAAGATGTTATGTATGTACCTATGTATGTGCATATATTAGCCGCACTATGAAATGATGTAATTGATGATAACGTGGAACGAAACTCTGTTTTGTATCTGTTTTTGGGCGGGAATAGAATATTGATTTTTGTTAAACAAAAAAAAATAAATAAAAAAACCACATAAGTATCTGCTAGATTCTACCTGTTCGATGCATCATAGATACACAGGTGAAGTTTAATTATTCAAAAAGGTGAATGTGTACATAATAAACAAATGCTCATGTGAAGAAGTACACAATGCATTTGGAATGTTAAGGCTATTTAGTGAAGTCTCGTGTTTGTCTTCAGAATTTAAACGAAATTCAGTTATACACTGAAATCTAACACAAGTGCCATGCCTTCTTCTAGGGATCATTTAGTGATAACTGTTGTAGTGTTAATTGTGCTTTTGGATTATTGGGTACATGGATTTAACCTGGAGAACCGACTTCCGATCGTGAAGTACGGAGAGAGTTCAACCTACTTTGGATATTCAATAGCAACACATACCATTGGGGAGCACAACCTTGCGAATAATACAAAATGGTAAGTTTTTTTTTTTCTTTAATTGCTTCTTTATGTAAGAAGGAGAGAGTTTAATCAGAAGGTGAATGGTGAATGTCAGATTGAGTTACGTGGAATGAATTAACTGGATAATAGTCCTACTTAAAGACTCCTCTTATGAGAGTTTATGGTTTGTACGATATTCTATAGTGGTTTGAAAACAGTGTTGCTACACTGACTGATATACAGTGGACTCTCGTTAACTTGAACACCAGGGCCGTTCAAGTTATTGTAAGCCTGTAAGGATCCTTCTTCGTTACAGTTAAGGTTTTCCCTCCAGCTTTACCTGAGATTGGACAATGGGACAGATTCATTGTTGACATCATTCAAATTGGATTCAAGCATATTTTAAGAATCTGAGCAGATTTTGAAATTAAAATGATGACAGACAGCGCAGATTGAAATTTTTTTAGGGAGGAAATGATGTCCTCATTTTTCTTGGCATTAATACACGAAACCATGCTTGATTTATAATGCAGCTTTGTAATTCTTATGGCGTTTTGATTCATCGGTTGTATCAAAGCAATAATGTTTGGTGGTAAGAACAACGTACATATACATATCTCCGTCTAGAGCCTTCAAATCTTCTTCTGCGGGATGACTTGGAGCATTGTCAGTCAATTAGCAAAATTTCTTTTGATGGATGATTTTCTGCTTCACAATTTTTTTTTACTTGAGAAGCAGAATTGTTAAAAAAGCACTCCTTGAAGATATATTTTGTCATCCAGGCATTTGCAGAACTTTTGTATTCCAATGCCATTTTGAAATTGAAAATGATTAGGGAAACAAGTTTGTGTGTACCTGTGGCATTAGATCCTAGCAGTAAGGTTACCTTTTGTTTTGGAATTTTTAAACCGGGACCACTTTTTTCATTAAAGAGACGTAAGTTTTCTTGGGCAACGTCGACATTATAAATTTGTTGCATTGTAAACCAGGCAATTTTTTTGAAGCCTCTTTTTGAATGGCTCCATAGGATCTGGTTTCGCCGCTAGTTTTTCTGCACGTACACCGAATCTGTTTTTCTCTTTTTGAAACCACTCATAGCCAGTGGTCAAGGAGCCCCCTTGTTGATTCTCATATTTAACAGACCATTGCTTAGCCTTTTTTCTTATACGGTTTCCGTTTAATTTGACATTTCTTTTACGTTGATTCAGGAACCACTTGTAAAGCGCGGCGGTTTCCAATGAAACCGGAAAGAAAAACGAATAAAAGAGCGAGACAAAAGTAATGGCCATGCAGCCTAAGGCTATCATCATACTCATTGACAATAAATAAAATTATTAAACAAGTCCGTCTGAACTTCTGCAGTGATAGAGCAAGCCTGCCAACTGCCCTCTTTATCTTGATTGAATCCTTTGAAACTCGAATGTGAGCAGTTCTTACGACTCCATATGAACCACTATAAACTTTCGCGACAAATCCTTGCTGCCAAGATGAACGAACTTCATCGGGATCCAAAAAGGATGACAATGTCATCATCCTCAGCCGCCTTTGTTTTCTTTTGGTGCATCTGCTAATCACTGAGAGATAATCCTGGTACCAAAGCGTTGAGAATTGTGCCATTAAATGTTGAGATCGTCGACTATAAAGTTTGCTGCAAAAAAAATACAAATACAAATTTTTGGCGCGACAGGAAGGGTCCTACTGTTTAATGCCGTATCCGAAGGGCAATATTTGTTTTGATAAGCTTTTTCATGACAGTTTTACTCTAGGATGTTTACTGCACAAGTCACAGGTTTAACGTAGGAGCAATTTTTCGTTGACGATGACAAACCAACGAGAATTTTCGGCTTGGCATCCACTAAGTCTGTTAACGGCAGACCACGCTCATGTGAATACGACCTTTTCAACTCATCAGTATTAAATGATCTCTTGGAAGCTCCAAATGTTTAACGGTGTACATAGATATCCTTCAGAAGATGACGTTTGCGGTTATCAACTGCTGATGCAGTCAATGTAGTATGCATGGAATCTTCATGGCGTGCAGCTTCCTTTGTCTACGTAAGTCCTTCTGGATTACCGAGCTCATCGAACATATCCTCTTTCACCGTAGATAAGAACGAACTATCGTTCAGGAACGCATACGTGTCAACAAACTTATCATTCCCATAGATACATATGTATGTATGTATCGGCGGAATTTTAAATAAGACAGATACGTTAAATTTGAAGAGAGAACATGCGCTTGAGGCACAAAAGCAATTGCAGCATTGTTGAGCCTCGGTGAGTTCGTATACGGCCATGGATAAAGCAATACGTGATAATGTCCTGTGCAACCATCAGTCTCACATGTTTTTACTCGGCGGCAAGATCTCCAGTTGTGTTTCGATGGATACAATCAAGAAAAACATGCGACCTTATCCTTGGCAATCGAAAATCTTTGTTCTATTCCCTACTCTGGACACTGACGCAAACGATGGTGATCACCACATTTTACGCAAGTGGGGTTTGGTACAACTAGCTGATGAACCATCGCATGGCCGGAAGACATCGAAGATCTAGACGACTTCTTTGACTGAACTGCTTCCACCTGTTGCGACAACTCTGGAGGTAAATTGACTACCTTCGCAGTAAAAAATTCTGCAAAATTGTTAAATTTGCGCTAATTAGCAACTTTCCTTTTAGTCCACTTTTGGTAGTGACTTGCTTGCCAACTTGCCAAGAAGACAACTGAGAACAAAATCGTTGTTAAGATTTTCCTCACTTTTCATTAATTTTAAATTCGCAACGAATCCATTTAGCTTCACTGCCCACAAGCGGATATTCGGATTACACCTCGAGGTAAGAGTAGGAAGTTTAAACAAATCCTTCGTCAGGTCATGCACGAGTATATCTTGACGGCAAAAAACAGCACACAGCGAATCCATAATTCCATCAGCGTTCGATGAGTATTTTAACTAACTGATAGGCTTCACCTTTTAACGATGTTTGTAATCGGGACACAGTTTCCTTTCCAGTGTATATTTCTTCGGAGTAGTCAACCTGAATACCTCCTCAAAATATAGTCACCCTGCCAGAAAAAGGAGGTAGATTTTGGACGTTGTTTCAGGATTCAGGATTGTTTGCAATCTTTCCGTGTCCGTATACTCCTGAAAACTCGCACGCCTCCATCTAACCGTTATTTGCAATAGATTGACTTTTCCAAAGTTCGTCAATGTACAAACATACATATTGTTGATTTTTGATTATAGCAAACTAATTAATAATGGTGTTCAACCATGTTCTCTAAAGGAGTTGTTGTCCCAGTCGTTTATCAAATTCAAATGATTGATTACTTAGCCTGCTCCTGATATACCTAAAGCTGAGTTGCGTAACAAAGAGACTAGGCAACATCATGCGTGATGGAAATAAATTACATTTTCCTTGCATCATTATTTATGTCCTATTTTTAAATCTGAATCTACATAGTAGGTTAACAATTAATTAGAAAAGTTGATGGAATCTTTTTAGTTAGCTATTTGATTTCTCAGAAATCGCAGAACATCTACGTTTAACTAGTCTGAATATCCTAGGAAATTCTTGCTTGCATTATATACATATGTATGTACATATGTCGAAAAAAAGCTGGGTGATAGCTAGCTTCTTATATTTAGATACAAAGCATTCGATTTTTAAAGAAATTGTCTGTCATATGTAATCCTTATAGCGTTTTTCAAGACCGCAAGACTTACTAAATTAAATCACGATGTATTAGTCAATTTGGTAAACCACTTACGAGTATATTCTTCAGTTTAATATTATAATCTAATTCATTTATTACCTAGAAAAACACGCACACAAAATCCATGAAACACTACAAAAAGTATGGGCCTTCAAAATCGCAATAAACACGATCTACGTTTTATACAATTTTGCAAACGTGCATAATTTGACGCGAAAACATAAATCTCCTTTCTTACATTTGCAATAAAGTCACGTTCTCCCTAGTGAGGTAATAAATACATATGTATATGTATGTATGCATGTATTATTCCTCGAATGTTACACTAGACCAGAACTTGCCCATGATTTTTGAATTTTTCAGAATTTCTTGTTGATGTTTATGATGCCTACCTGTCGAAGGACTCAGAGAAGGTAAATCCAATCTTCAGAATAAGCAGAAACACGTGCAATTAGCAAGATTCTTAGATAAAAGAATAAAGAAAAGAATTGGTAAAGGACGACCTTGGTCAGGCATTTGTTGTCTTACCACGAAAAAGGGAATAACGTTTAGACGAAGGAGGTAAAATCTTTGTCTGCTTTTATAATGAATTGGATAATTGGAAATTTTTTAACAAAAAATAAATGTCTCATATGTTATCTTTGAACTTTTACGAACACCCATAGCGCTATCTATGGTTTCGGCTGAACTTATCTTATCTTAATTGAATGGAATATGCACTTTTTTTTTTTTACAAAAAATACATACATACATGCTAAGTATATCATATCTACAGCAAATATTTTAAAATTAAATAACTAAATATATCGACTACTTATCGTTATACTTGATAGTATGATGAGATACTTACTTACTTAACGGGCTCCCGACCCGTGAAGAGTCTCTGCCTGAGACACAGCAGCCTTCCACTCTCTTCGATCCCGGGCACGCTGCTTCCAGTTATCTAGACCAAGCGCTCTGGCATCCGCGATAGCTTGATCCTTAAAACGGAGGTTCGGTCTTCCTTGTCTTCTCGAACCTGGGGGCTGTGATTCGAAGATCCTCTTTGCTGGAGCATTATTGTCCATTCGCTCGATGTGGCCGAGCCAGTGTAGTCGACGTGTTTTGGCTTTTTGGACTACATCCACATCCTGGTACAGCTCATAGAGTTCGCGGTTATATCTTCTCCTCCATTCGCCCTCCTCGCATACGGGACCGAATATCCGACGAAGAATTTTTCTTTCGAAAGTGTTCAGTATTTGCTCTGCTTTCCTGCTTATCGTCCAGCACTCGGCTCCATACAGCAGAACTGGCAGGATCAAAGTTTTGTAGAGCATACATTTCGTCTTTCGAGTTAGGAGTTTTGACCCCATTTGTTTCGCCAAACCGAAGTAGCAGCGGTTTCCTAGGGTAAGTCTTCGTCGAATCTCCACTAAGTTGTCATTCGTGGAGTTGATATTTACTCCGAGGTAGGTAAACTCCTTAACCACTTCGAAGTTACTGTTGCCAACAGTGACGTTTTGTCCTAGGCGGTGGACAGATGCTTCTTTGTTTGTTGACAACATGTATTTGGTTTTGTCCTCATTCACTTCAAGGCCAACACGTTTCGCCTCTTCTTCAATTGCCGTAAAAGCCTCTAACACGGCGCGCTGGGAGCGACCGATGATGTCGATGTCGTCTGCGTATCCCAGCAACTGGACAGATTTGAGACAGCATCCAACTCATCAGTATGATGAGATAATGTTCTCATAAAGCCATGAATAAAACGATACATATCAAGGTTCCGTCCCTCTTTTCCTTTTAAACCCATTTCTTCCATTGTTTTTGTTTCAATTCACATCTTGTCTGTGAAATCATGTAAGCATTAGGTATGTTCGCATACTTTCTGGACCAAAATTCGTAGATTGTGATTTCAAGTAGTAAACGAATGCAGAATCAACGAAATGTTCTTACTTTTTAAACGTCAAATGACAAACGCAATGGCGTAGCTATATGAGAAAGGGCCAGGGGGCATCCTTCCAGACTTTAATTTTCTTGATGCCCTCTTAATGCCAAAGAATTTGTTGTAAGAGTAATTATAATATCAAGTAACCTTTGAAGAACCATTCAACTTTGTCCAGGTTATGTAACTTTTGTTAAATTGCTCATCTTTGTTACACCAGGGTACTGCCCTTGTTTGTCTCAAGGTAGTTATGCCATTGGTCAAATGTATGCAAATACACAAGACAACGTAAAGCGATTTGACAGATTTGGCAGATTTCATAAAACAGTGCAAAAAAAATTCTTTCACTAATCTTCGTAGCATGGGGAAATTTTTTATCATCTCATGAGCGCTCTCTTTTACAAAAAACTACGAAACTTTTGCATACTCGAACAGGATTTCATGGATTTGCGAAAAAATTCGTTGTTTTGGAAAGGTACGCGAACAGAGCTATTGCCAAAAGCCATTTGTTTGCATTTGAATAAACTACAATCAAACGTTCAAATTTCTAGATTTCTGAACGCAAAATTGAGTAAGAAGTTAGGTTACAGTTAAATAAGTTAATTTGTCCCCTGGAATTCTGGAAACTATCACAATCCACAAAATATCCAAAGTGGAAACAGAAAGTGGAGTTTCGAAAATTCCATTTGTGACATATGGAACTGTCACCTAACATGTCAGTCAATTTTGCATTCACAAATCTACGTTAGTGCCTAGAATTCTGAACATCCCCATTGTCAATCGTTGGCAATAATAATTTGCCAGTGGCGGATCAAGTACGTCAACGAATGTGTTCTAATAAAACTGAAGAATTCTTTTCCTTAATATTCCATTACATTTGGTTTACAATTGTCTAAAGGGCCTTGTAAACGAATTACATGACAGACGGAATTTTAATTTTCTTATCCGTTAACCAAAAATACAAATACATATAAATTTTTGTAATATCTAATAAACACTCTCAAAGCACGTTCCAGCTCCTTCAATGCTCTCTTCATAGACTCTTATCACCTGTCAAATTCACGCGTGGTTGTTTAATTCAGGGGTGAATTGACTGATTAGCCGCCATTGTGGGGTGAATTGAAAAAATTTCTAGCAATTCTGTGTGAAAATGTAACATTATGCGTGAAATTGCTTGTAGGCACCTGGAAAGAGCAGGGATTCAATGATTTCTGCAGGACAAATACTGAAACATATTAATTTCGTAAAAAAATGTTTATCTTATATTTTAACCCACTGGTTTTTCTCTAAGCTGCGTGACTCCGAGTTCTAACTTTTCGGCAGGGACCTCTTAGTGTTCGCAGAAGGCCGGCATGTATGTACATATTATAAGTTCTAAACTCTATACCTCTCTTTTTTTTTGCAGTTTTATTTGAGTTAAATACTTTTTTTCATAAAAAAATATACCATATCTACTAAAGTAAACACTTTAAATTAAAAAAAAAAAAAAACTATTTCCGATCAATAACCCATCGTCATACTTTCATAGTGTGATAAGATAACGTTATCAATAGTTTTCATTATTATTACGTTACCAACTAAGTCTGTATCTAAAACAAATAAATAAATAAATACCCTTGGGTTTCGGTTTACCGCCCAGTCGGAACGAATCTACAAAGAATAGGTTGTTAGGTCTGAAGCACAGTTTTTTTTTTAGAAAAACCCGTAACGAGCATAATGTCGAATTCTTTCAAAATATTAAATGGCATATTTTTGGATGAAACTTTGTTAAACATGTTTAGTTTTGAGTGGTATGGAATGTACCTTGTTGACTGTTTTCTTTAAGGTTTTTTTTTTTTTTCCAAAAGTATTTGTTCTTTGTGAAATCCTCCATATAGCATTTAAATTAAATGCTAATGTCATTAAAAATGTAGAAAAAGATGTCCCGCATGGCCCCTTTTACATGCGTTTTGACACTTGAGTCATAGCGCCACTAATAATTACTCGCATTGAAACATTTTTACTCGATTTTCAATCCTGAGTTATTTGTAAACTACAAATGCCAAGTACGTACGAACAAGCCGTGAGCTTTATAATCATAGTATAGTACTCTAAATTTTTTTCGATTTATTCCTGAAATATTCGATAGATCCGAAATATGAAACTCATATTGTTTAGGCCCGTCATCTTTCCTTTTGATGGTCCTTCTACAGTGGATTCATTAAAACCTCTTGATTGGAAATTTCCACGAAAGTAATATTTGCCCGAAAAAGTCAATATTTACAGAAAATTAACCCACCTTATAGCTGGAATAAGCAAATATGTACGACTATACACACTCGCTATACTGATAGAGATACGATCGTCGACCGCACTAAAACCGTCTTAATCTGGATTTTTTTTTTCACCACATTCAGGAGTGTTAGTCTGTATCTGCATACATTTTGATTATGGAAATTGTATACATACATCCGATACCGGTTTCAAAGACTCAGCTTTTTTTTTTATTGCTTGTGTTTACTTTTTAATGCTTCTTTTTTAATCCTAAGCATTCTTTGGATTTAATTTCAATAAAATTTGCACAAACTTAAAATATATACATATGTGTGTGTTTGTTGGGAATTCTAAGGAACTTGAACTCAGGAAAGAGATATCTACTTCATTTGTTTAAAATAAGTGAATCACCTTGGACTCGCTATCTGAATCGAAGAAACGAATCATCTTTCTTGGAAACGCATTTGTCTATAGACTGTAGTAATCATCTCTCGAATGGTAAACATTAATCACAGAAGCAAGCAAATTGTAGTCAGACAATTATAAACAGGTGAATTATTCATCTGCGAGTCTTTAAAATATGCCCACATGCACGTATACTCCTCCAAATGTATCTACGTGCTTGAAATATTAAAGAATACAATTCAATTTCCAATTGTCTTCTGTTTTCAGTAGAGTGGGTTACGCAACAATTTAATCCGAATCCATGTTGACATGATATTTGGTAGTTGAATAGTTTTCATTTGTTTCACTCCAATGGGCAGGTCAAACATAGGGTAGTTCGACGATAATATATATTTAAACAGTTGCCAGATGTGTACTAATTGAGAAATAGGGCTACTGTGACAAAAGACCATCCATTAAATGTTTATGCATACATAAATGTATAATCAATTGAAGGCCGATGTAATCCAATTTAATCGGCCTGAACTACCAATGTACCAATGTATCGTTGACAGGCTAATCCCATGAAATATACAAAGCCACACATATGCCTTGTGTATAACAGATACATACAGCTTGGATAAATCCAGCTATTTGCAAGGAGGCTGCTTTTGATGCGGTTTTATGGGTACAGTTTGAGTCCCAGTATGCGATTTAATTCCAGATTAAGGACACCATACGTGAGTTATCCGTATATGAAAAACTTTCAAAAAATAAGTGGAAAGGATTAATAGAAAATTGTGACAAGCTAAAAGTGAATGAGTGTAATGTGAATGACTATAAGTAGTTTCCTTACATTGTATGTAAACATACATATATGTATGTACATACCTGCGTAACGAACGTAAGTTTGGCCTGTTCTACATACATCGCGACTCAACAATGTATGACTTTTCGCAATATGCACTTCTCGGCCAGGTAAAGTAGATGTACTTCGAACCCGCCTTTCCTTTCTCCGCATGGTGTGACCCCTTTCATTCATGTCCAATAAATTATTCCGAAGATTGCTTTCTAGTTAGGTGATCGTATTAGAACTTAGCTTTAACTTTATTGCGTTTGGTCAGAACAAGTACGCATAAAATCGTAAACCGTCCTGAAACATTTTGCATGAACTTAGTTAGATCTTTACCAGATACAACTGCTATATTTAGGATGAGATGTAATCTCATTTACTACTAGATTCCAAGCAAGAGTAGATATGGAAGATTGGATGCATACGTCGTAGTATGTAAAGCCAGAATCTTGCTTAGATTCGTTAAATTTTGGTTCACTTTTGCTCACTTAAGAAAAGAGCGAACCCATTGGTGAATTTGGAATTAATAGAATCTGCAAGAATAATTGTTTTAAAATTTCATTTACCTACGTCTACGTTCACAAATGACACAAATGACAGGCAAAACGACTTGACTCTGACAAAGACCTCTGACAATCTCCTACGTTCACGCCTAGTATGGGCAACTTGAGCAAGTGACAACACTGAAGAAAACTTAACGTAGAGTTTTGACAATATGAATATGGTTGAGCGAATAGTCAGATAGTAGTTATTAAAGCTTGTCTCCCCTTGCCGAGTTTATTCTTTCTGATGATTAACCAATGCTATTAACTTCCGCTGATCTCAGTGTATATACCAAACATCATTCGTCATGGATTTAAAATGTCAGTTCCACTTAAAGCCGGAAATTGTTCGCACAGTCATTGGCTCGCAATGCCTTTCTCGGTGTTCTGACTTTTAAATCGAACATTACGCATTCATCTCATTGGATTGTTATTGCTTTAACCCTATAAATGTTAAGGCCAGCCTTAGAATACTAATTCTTATCGCAAATTTAAGTTCCAAGCAAACAAGCTCATTAACATACATTCACTCTCAAAACAAAACAGACCTTTCACGCCTAACTTGTTCGATAGTGTTTACATAATCGGGCGGGCGTGCTTCCCAGTAGTCCTTACGTTCGGCGCGCTCTATTTCAAATGTACATACGTCATGTCCACGTACGATATTACACAGCCAACATATGTGTCAGTTATAAAAATACCAACACTCAGCACGTCGAACATCTGTGCGAACAGAGCAGAGTCATTAAAAAATGTGTTTCAGTCAAATGAAATTTTTTTTATAGAAAATAGCCCAGCATCAGATCGAAAATCAATTATAAAAACTTCTGTTTATGGTTCCCCATCAATCGTACTAACGCGACCAAAAACGACGAAAATAACTCCTCGACGAAACGCATGATGTCAGCAAGTGCTGACACTTCCGATCTGCCACGAGGAAAGAGTAGAGTACGAGTGCCGAACCGAGTGCTGACCCTGATCCAAATCTAAATCCAAATCCAATTTGCTTCGAAAAGCGTTTCGCTTTTTCCTTTTCTTTTTCGTAATTATTTACTTAGAGTGCGGTCTTGTATTGCTTAGCCACCATGTTGTGCACATTTGGAGTCGTCGGCAATCTGTCAAATTGATGGCCCTAGATCGACCCTTGTGTGTTTTGAAATTTTCTTCTCGTCGAGCTCGAGATGCTTTGAAAGTGAAATCTCAGAGATAAACCAGTGGAGTCGTGCGTTATGTGAGGGAAATTTTCGAAATTCGGTTCGAGGTCGCCATAGCCCTCCCAGCAGCAAACCCACTTTCGACATCGACATCGAGTTTGCATGTGCGTACTGAAATCTGATTGATAACACCGCGCCAGCGATTGACTGAACCCATCCCAGATTCTACCAAAGTCGTGGCTTTGGGCTATCATCGGTTCGGTTGAGAATTAGTTCCGCATTTCGTGCCAAGAATTCAAATCACAGGGAGACATCGTATGCGTATGTGTGTGTGTATGTCAGGGGAGCTGAATGGGTAAATGGGTGCTGATGGCCGCGTTACGCCTGCCTTTTTGTGCCTACTGCACGCGCAATCTGGCCAAATACACATATCCATGTGTGCATATGGGAGTGCTATTGGAATTTATCGCCCACGGACAGGGCAGGCTGTCGCTGGCCAGTGGACATGACATGATGTAGTGGAAAATTGCGCGCAGGGGGGGGGTGCCTACATATCTTCATTGACCATAACTTAGGCTGTCTTGTTCCGCCACAAACGTACATACAGTACGCGCGCGTTTCCTCCTTCTGCATTATGCTGTGTGCTGAGTGTGCTATGATTTTGAATTTATGGTTTACAAGACGTGCATAGATGGTTCCCTGCAACACCTTGACGGTTGCTGCTGCTGCTGCTGCTCGCTGAATGATTGACACATGTTCAACTGGTTGCCTGCACATATGAGCGATTCCCTTGTTGTCTGGCTTTGCTGGTAATGGTGTTTGCCAACTTTGAGACCCTTATGGACTGCAGTCTGAACATCTGCTGACAGACTACGGTAGCAATGCTTGTGCAACGCGAAATTTGTTGCACGAATCCTGATTAGAAACAATACTTATGTGGGAGTGGGAGTGAGTTGTGTGCATTCGGCTGACACCTGGTGGTGCTAGAGAGGACATTTTATACACGGCAAGTGCGGACGAATTTATATGGGGATAATGAGACACTCTGGAATCGGATTTGGGTCTCCTCCAATCAATCACGTGGGAGATTTCATTTGTTCCCTGATAAACACCCGCACTGACATTTTAATTGATTTTTTTTCTCGTATTTTCCCCCGCCCACGTGTGATTGTTATTTCACTTTGATCCGACGATGAACGTGAGTTTTCAATCACAGAGCACGATAAACAACGATGGCGTCGCGGCCGATGTTTTTGAGTCCCGTGGGACAGTGCCTGGAGTGAGAACGAGGTGGTACAATGCAAGTCGTGTGCAGTACTAGTTAAGACAATAAGCCGACTAATGAGAATGTACATACGTTTATTCGAGCGAGAATTTGTTTGTTTTCTTTGCAAAAGGAGTTTGAATCTTTTACCATGTGGCTCCGCATTGGGTAGGCAGATGTTTTGTTTTGACTCTGATGGCAAACAACATGTGGTCGTAGAATGAGGTTTGAAAGAAGTCTTTGTTTGTTCCCTTAATTAGGATTTTTATTTTATTTTTTGTTTATTTTGTTTTTCCTTAATCGACAGATGGAGGATTGTTGTGGTATCAAAAAAGGAAGAGGAAGTTAAATTAAGTATGTATACCTGACACTTGAAAGGAAATTAGTGCCTTTGTGAGTTGTTTGAAAATATTTTTTAAAGAATTTTGGTTTTAAACTTTTGGATATCAATTGAATTTTTCGTATTTCTTTGAATGGACGACTTTTGGTTACCACTGGAGTAATAATTGATGAAAATTTCATGAAAGTTAGGGAACGCCTCGAGCAACAAAACCATCCCACATCTGAAATGTCATGTATGAGGAAGAACAAAACACGAGAAAGATGATGAAATTTTCAGAAATATTAAAAAATATATAGTATGTACATATGTACATATGTAGTATGTATATTTCCTAATCCAATAAAAATGAAACCCTGAATAAATTTAATTTGTAGGAGTAAAAGAAATATTTGAGCAATTAAATGTATAGTATCAACTTTTGACAGATCGTAAACCTCCACCAGGTAAAAATTCGTAACTTTTGTCACTGAGAGAAAATATTTTACTCTCTCATGGGCTCTCTCTTTTACGATTTTTTTTGTGTTAGGGAACGGAGCTAGACTAGAATTCGTAACAATTCGTTACGAATTTTCAGGTAAGCGAAGAGACCTACTATGTATGTATGCAGCGTTAGCTTCCAGTTCATTTGTCGTTTTCGTTTTTTTTTTTTTGAGAATTCTGGCATTAGTCGTGAGAACAAGTTTTTGAAGTGCAGATTCCTATGCTTACATGGGGCGGAAGTTAAAAACTTATTGGCAAAACCGAAAGCTTGGCAAAAACCGAAAGCTTACCAAATACAATAATATTCACACTGTTCAAATTACGAATGTTCGAGTTCCACATACATACATAAATCGCCGGATATTGCTGTCATGATCCTTTAAGAGAGTTCTTTTCTTACCACGATGTTTATTCATCTTAGGTTCCTAGAATGGAAAACAGCAACTGATGGTTAACACGATTGATGTCTTTCAGTAGTATATCTTTTGGATGCGGCAGATAATAATTAATTTCCTTATTTACTAACGAGTTAAACTCTAAATGACACTCAAATGCGAACGACAATTGTTTTGTACCAGCATCTTGTAGCTGTCATCGATCTACCCCCATAAACATAAAACATATAATTAAAGGCGATAAAAATTGACATAAACATTTTCATCCATAAAGTCGAAAGGAATCAACATAAATTCCACCACCAACACAATGCAGAATTCACTCCATTAGAAGATGACATCTATAGTTTTCGATGGCGCCGCCATCATACAGGAGTTATTGTCCTTCCGGGTCAATAATACGAAAATTTCTTGGTCTGGAATTGTTTTTGCTTTGGTGGATGACAAACAAACGACCGAAACTATCTCTTGAATCATGGTTTGGTTCTTTATTTTTGAATGTACAGAAGAAAATGTTATTTTCCGCTGAGTCAACCAACGAAATGTCTCGACATGGAGATGAAAGTTCAGAGAGTTTTCATTGAAATTCCCCACACTTATGATGTCTGGCGTTGAATCATTTTGGCAAGTTTCCGAATTTGTTTGGTTTTGTTTTTGTTCATATGAATTTCTTAAGCTATTTAATATTCTTAAAGGGATGAAGTAAGCTTGGGATATTAATTTTGTACAAAATAATACTGCAAATAGTTGTTTTTTTTTAAATGATTTTTGTAAGATGTGCATGTATGAATCTTCCATCTACAATATTTCTACTAATGCGGGCAAGTCCCAAATGCAGGAATAGATCCACAGAGATAGGGTTGATAGCTGTTCTGTTATCAGATATTATAAATAAAAAACATTTCCTGGAAAGCACACCCAAAGTAGGGGTGTTATACTCCCTTGCGAAGTATTCTATTCGATGCATTTATCTATGTATGTACATATGTACACATTTAGTATTATTCCTGATTCATTTTTGCTACATAATACAATAAGGCAAAAAACATATTTTTTTTTATTTAGCTATATGTTTGAAAGCAGCGCAAGAAGTCAAATCGGGTGCCAAATGAGGATGGAAAGTCGAATAAGTATCTATTAAATTTGATCTATGATCCTGCCCTAGTCATTTAGGATAGCATTTGGGTATTATTTAGAGTAGGTTTACATTTTTATTTAAATTTGTTTAATTTGACCAAGCTCCTCTTGTCAATTCTTGGCTTGTTGGACGTACCCCGTAATGTACAATGACTACTAATGTTGGAAAAAACTCATCGATAATTGCCAGCGACTCGCATGACAGGTATCATACATTTGAGATAACGAAATCGTGCTGGGGTCATGAGTTAATAGTCACCTGATTATTAATGTACAGAGTTAAGTCTTTTTAACGATGAGAGTGCCTTTGTTATTTATTTCAAAAGAAGAACGAACAGGGGCTTCCCTGAAAGCTTTACCTATTGCCGATTTCGCCATGCCTGAACAAGCGCTTAAAGGCTGCATAGTTTATCGTTTCCTGCGAAGAGATGAAGAGAATTTAATCACTTCCTCCTCTTTTAAAAATCACACGCCAGGTAGATTTAGTAACCCATATAATATTTTTCAAATGCCGATCTTCTATCTGTCCCTTGATTTAGCTCCCCTTCAAATACATATGTATGTAGTTACATTTACATATGTATGTACCTATATATGTACATATGTACTTTCTCGTCCTTACAAAATCATCGTCGTGAACCGAAAACGAGTTACGTGTCTACAATGTTTGAAATAAACTGTATCGGATACAATGCAGCCTTTATAAAGTCATTAAAACCCCATCCTAGGATTAAGGCATGCATGTGTCATTTCACTGAACTAAGAAAGGCAGCTAGCCGACCGTAATCTTCTTCAAACTTAAACTTACTTCACTTGGTAAGTAGAAAACCTGTTTTCCATCTAAACATGCTCCGAAATAAAAATATTCCGCATCTCTAATGCTAACAATATCTCTAGAATTTATTTTCGGTGTTACACACAGCCATAGAACTGATAAGAGATGAGTACATAAATAGCTTAAGTCCTAAGAATAAAAAAAAAAGAGAACAGAAAACCAGAACAAAACAAACAAAAACATAAAAACAAATCAGAAGTTGAGTTGAAAGACAAGGCAATTTTATTGCTGTTATTAAAGTTCCTTGTCTCTTCTTTTATTACTTCTTAGTGCACTATAAGCGAACACCAATACATGCAAGAGTGAAAGAGTATGCTATATATGCAGTCATACCTATACACGCAGTTATGAAGTGAGATTAAGTCCACAAGCCAGGGCTAACCTGTACCTGTCTGCGACTGCGAGTAGCTGCAGTACACACTGCAAATGGACTCGTTCAAAGGTGCAATGTTTGTTCAGGTTGTTTGTGACGTTTCGGTATGCTTTCAACTGGCTTTTTCTTCGTTTTGTTGCGAGCACCCATCTGTATAGCGAGTGCACCATCATCCTCGCCGTGATGTCTTCTTATGCACAGGTGCAGGTGATTGACGTGTCCAGAGAAAAACTGAAATTCGGAACGTCTCCGTCTGTCAAAATGAAAACCGAGGAATTTTGACACGTGACATGTTTTTAGGATGACTGGCGTTTCTGCTGTAGGTAGTTCAATCGGAATGCGGCTAATGCATATTCATTTGCTCTCCCGTCCTTGAATGGAGAGACGGACATCTTAACCAAACACTTGACATTTCCCAATGGACCACCATGATGCGGGATATTTATTTATTAACTCTGCACAGTTTCCCAACCCCGTCCACTTGTACATTAACACAATTGCCATTCCGCAATGTCTTACATGGACCGATGTATTCATATTTCTCTGGTCCATTCAAATGTCAGTGGAGAATGGAGAATTTTAATTTAAATATCAACAAAAGCTGATGGTGACATTAATTGGCAGCCGCACATGCAGATAGGCTTGATAGTGCCTCTTGACTTGTTTGGCCAAGATAATGAGTGTCTTTCAAGTGATCAGTACCGCTGATCCTCACACTATTCAGATATCGATAGCGGCGGATTCCTAATTAACTCCTTTTTGGAGGCGGAGGAGTCAGAGCTACTGGCATCACTAGACAGACGTTGCACATTTCAATATCCAAATGTGTGTTTGTACGCAGATTGCAATGGAAAGATACTTCCATCCACGGAACCGACTGAAGTGTACAACTAACTCTTTCAAGTATCTTGCGCCACAATCACGATTGTTCTTTGGTGAGAGGTTGGTTGTGCGCTGCTGGCCTTCTTTGCCATTGAGTCGGTCAATATAATAAGCGATTTCTGCAGTTCAATAGACCTTATATCGGGAAAGGCCATCAGAGAGAGGCAGACTGGGAAGCAATAGTTTCGCGCCCAAGTTTGATTGTTTCTTACGTTGCAGAGGTACTTATTCTTATGATTTAATCTCCTTCTCCTCATCGACTCTAATAGAGTGACAGTTCCCAACCTGGTGTGACATTTAGTGGGTCATCGGTTTTATCTTTGCCGTGGCTATAAGAACGATCGTGATTCTCTGGCAGAATAAACAAGATCGTTATTTCCTGGAAGCGTTAGGGCCAATAAAGAGTTCAACTCTGAGTAATTCGTGTAATCAAGCGAAATGTTTGTACAACTGTGGGGGATTATGACTCCATGAATTACCGAGGATTGGCGTCTTCAAAGAAATTCATTCAGACGTGTTTTTTTCTTCATTTTTCAATCGTTTATACACATACTCTGACTACAATGTCCGGTCTTGTCCCAGTTTACATTGATTCTTAGAACGTACGCGCAGACACGTCTGATGCGGCGAGGGGGGCTTTGAAGATTTGAATGATGTGCGGTGTCGCTTCGAATACTAAAATATTCTAAATTTAGCGCAAACGTAAATGATTTTATACATATATTCGGAAGAGGGGCAATCTGTGAATATTTGTGCAAACATCTTTAAATAAATTCGCATTTCGTCGATTTGACACTGGACACTCTGTGTGTGCGTGCATTCTAAACAAAATCAGATTAGTCATACCTTCTCAAATTGCTGACCATCTGGCGTAGATACATTGTTGGTTTTGTTGACACTGCACATTGATGCGGAGAAGTTTTAAGGGTCCAAGTGTGCATTGTCCTGAGACAGATGGTGTGGTAATTTTTAAGAGCACACAGAACACAAAGGATGTTTATAAGTGCCTACTTTCAAGTGATCTAATTGAGACTACTGTAAATGGTCAGACAATAGATTCTAAGAGGTTTATTGTTGCCGAAATGGTCTGTCGATGGAAATTGCGTGCAATCAGCCATGGAAAGCGGGTGCGCCAAACAATGCGAAAAAATTAACTTGAAATGGGTTTTTGGAAAATGAAAATAGAAATTTGAAGGAGTGTCTACGTAATTTGGATGAAAAGCAGAAAATTTAGAACCAAATTAGAGGTTCTTTCAGTTGGGTATCACTAAAAACAGAACCTAATGCGCATCATTTCATATCGTATAAGGCACATAATGATCACTAGATATCCACCAGATCTTTCAAGTTATTAATAAAAAGAAAGGTAGTCTCATAGATCGGAGCAGAAGAACTTCTAGGTACTGACCTGTATTCTGACGTGATTAAGACTCTTCTTCTAATTGTCCCAATCCGAGGGCTCGTTGATCATTTTTGTCCGATTAAAGTGCTTCCTACTTGCTCTTTCTTTGCATATTCAGTTCAGAGCTCTACCATGGAGGAACATTAACGTTTTTTCATCTACTAATGGCACACGATTTACAAAAAGATTTGTTCCGCAATTGATTCTAGTGCACTGGTAGTACTGTTGCCAACATTTTTATTGTACCTAT
Organism: Xylota sylvarum; assembly: GCA_905220385.1. Classification (NCBI taxonomy): domain Eukaryota; kingdom Metazoa; phylum Arthropoda; class Insecta; order Diptera; family Syrphidae; genus Xylota; species Xylota sylvarum. The sequence continues at coordinate 150,790,041 of LR999957.1, read as the reverse complement.
CCCGATATCTTTATTGAAATTTCCTCTGTTGCGGAACGGTTAAATTTTATAGTAATGTTCAGCAATTTAAGAACAAAATCAATCTTACCCAGACCTGATAGTAATAGCTAGAATCTATGAACAGTTCATGTTAAAATGAATCGAGGCATATAGGTAGTGTATACTATTGAATACAGTTTTTTTTTCAAAACATTTTCGTCAAGTGTAGCCGCAGTCGTATGCACAACCTAACCTTACCTATGCCACCATGAGCACATCTATCTTACTCAGAATAGAACTCCCATCAAACAATCCTCCTATGAAAGGCAGCTCTCGGATAAATCGCCCACGGTCAGTTGAACTCCTCATTGTCTTTTATTATTTTCTCTTTTAGGTTAATAGGGTTCACTTCCGTCATTGTATCCTCGCGCAAAATGATGTATGACTTGATTGCTTAGCGATTTCTTAAACACCTACACGCGTGCCTCATCGCCCAACATTCACTGTTGTCTTCACAAATGCAGTTTTCAAATTAATGCACATCAAACTCGTACATAGAGTTGGCCTAGAGAGCGATGATGATGATGCGAGGAGAAGTTTGCCTGGCTGTCTATACCAATGCCGAGTGCTGTCATTTGTTGGACATTTACAAATGATGATGACGTTGCGCTGAGTTTTCATTGCGTCCGAACATCATGGGCATAAAAAAACATGAAGGATGGGATGAAGTCACCAAGTTGATGACGAATGACAAAGTCCTCCACTCGATGATGCAGTTTGACTGGTTCGAATGTCTTAATTCGATCTCTGTAGCCAACGTAAGAGGCTCTTGAACTCGTTGACCACAAGAATTTAACCTTTTTTAGGTCAAGCTCTTAAGTTTTGTTTATCTAAAGCCTGGTGGAACTTCTGTTTGAATTGAGGTCGGCTGGATTTTCCCAATCGGTAAATATTTGTCGTAGTCCCCTCGTTCCGTTTATGTTTAATTTGGAAATCTTCTCTGTTTGTTTTCGACTTCCTGCAATTTGGGTAGGGTTCGTATTCGTACGGTAATTATCGGGACGTGAGAAAACTTGGAATTTATTGATCTTTTGTCTGCCTACCCCTATTACTTTCCCGTTTTCACACTCTTGAATCAACAGATGTATAATGGCTAAGAGATGATGAAGAAGAAACACTCTTTGTGTGCTACCGCGCTGGCGAATGCCTATCAACGGCAATTAATTTAATTTCCATGTGTTATATCTCTCTGTGATATCGTGGAATCTAAATTTTAGTTTTACTGTTTGCCCGAAGACCGTCCTTTGTACCTTCATCGTGGTCACCAAATTTTTTTTTACCTGTATGTCGCTTCTTGTGTGGCATGCCTCCACGTATACCTTCTTCCTTTCGTATGCACACACATTTTGATTGTTATGAAGGGAACCATAAACGACAAAAAAAAAAAAGAAAATAAAACTCGTAATAAAAGGACAACTCTTTGTTATGGTAAACCACCGGGTAGCGGTGGTGGTAGGGTCTCTCACTCCCGCTTCTTGGGAAAGTAGGGGATTGCCGTTCACGAATTTAATTATGATCCACAGAGGGAGGACTGGATTATACCTCTGTACAAAGGACTCCCCTCTCTGGCGTACACACTCTAAGGTGTGTCTACACAATGTCTGTCATGGTAAAATGATCATTTGACTGAGTGGGTGGTAGGTAGGTAGAAAGGTAGGACATAAGTGGATACGCATCATTTAATTTTAATTTTCACATCCACCATGGGCCGTGTTCCGTTGGCACTTATGCAATAGCTTTTGAGCTTATTTTCCATGTCTACCTACACGCGTTTCGGTCGAAAAGCAGAAACAATTACTCTAAATTAAAGTTGTTCCACTTTTTTTTTTCTTTTTTCGTATCTCCTCTACTGTATTCCATTGATAAACATCGGGATTTAATTGAGTGCACCACACTATGTACTAGTACTAGTTGCACGAGGTTTATTGTTCTACAATGTAAAGGAAAATACCGACGTATAGTACAGACAGTCTGATTGAGTGTAATCAACCGAATGCAGCTGCAAATATTACGACTGGTTGAAGTAATTAGCATTTCGAAAGAAAAATCGCACCAAATGGACAGAAAAACTACCTTTGAGGTGTCAAAACTCACGCTAAGCTCCATTAGATACGATATTTATGCGGAAATATCGTAGATATTCGCATGCTTGGAATGCCGAAGTCGAACCCCCTATCTCTCACCTATTGAACCAATCCGTATGGAGGAGGGTTAAACTATCGCTGGCGATAAGATAATTACCATCGCACGCTAATAGAAAAATTTATGACAGCATTGACCTAAAAACGCGTTTTGACTGCTTCCCTCCACTGCAGATGTCACATTTTGTTTTCCGGCAGACGGGCGGGTGGATAGGAAAGGAGCGAAGACTTTGAAGTAATTGACTTCAGTGATGCGGGCGGTATGTATACCGTGCGCCTTAATCTTCCTCGTCATCATCATCATCAATGTTGGCGTGTGTTGCACCCATTAAAAGTGTTGAATGTTTAGTCTGGGGGTCTAGACTTCTTTTTATTTTCTTCAATTTTTTTTTCTCGAATATATTGCATTTTAAGATTTCTGTCGATCATTATTGGTTCCCCGATAATTTATAAAAGTCATGGTGGAGGTAAATGCATTAGTTCAGTGCTTTTTTTTTTCATTTCGTTCTTTCTTAGATTATTTTCTTGGCTGTATTTCAATAGTTCAGGGTGTAGTTTCGCGAAAAGTACTGTAGAAACTAACACCCACACCCATTTTGAAACTAGTTTAAGTGAGGAGTTCATTCAACTTTGAAGTTCCTCGATTTGCGGCACTTTTAAGTCAGAATTAGATGAATACATTATTGAACATTGTCGGCTTTAACAGAATGCAGTAAGAGTAGTTGACAATGTTCGATATTTGTAATATATTTTTAAGTTTATTAATCAGTCTTAGCAATAAAATGCCGGTTAAGTTGTATTTATAGTATGTACTATAGTCTCACATGAAACATTCGCTTCTTGCAAAATTTGTTTGAATGCACAGCAAGCCTAGTTGGGTGCTTTCCTATTAGACACTGTCCAATAATGACACCTATTATAGTGCTGATATGCAATAGCTTTACCTGGTAAAATAGGTACAGTCGGTCCATGTCTGGCACGTTCATCGGCCCTACAATTCCCTGGAATATCTCTATCCCTTTGTTGGGTGCCGACCCAATTGTTTTAAGACTAACAGTTGCACTAGCAGCAATTTGCCTACCAAAAATGTCAAAAGGGTGTCAAGTGAAACACAATGGTCCAGTGCTGCAGAGGGTGTCGTACGAGCTGCTCCACTTATGCACAAGCAAGCTGATCGTAGGACTTTGCTTAGATAATTTCGGTTCATTGCATTATATAAGGAAGTCCACTAGACAAACACCCCGTACGTAAGTATCGGTCTTATGACCGAGATATATAAACAGTGAGTTATACGAGTTTGCGAGCCCCTTTGTTACCAATAGACTTTTTGCAAAAGAACAGTGTAGCCTTTTTGACTCTTTGATGAATGTTTCTTTTCCAGTTTAACTTCCTATCCAGGATAAGACCCAAATATTTTGCCTCGTTAGAGAAATTTAAGTCTATGCCATGTAGAGAGGGGGAATCAATTAACAGAATTTTATATTTCCTAGCGAAGAGTGGTTCAATTTTGTGGGGTTTACATCCAAACCGCACCGCCTGGTTAGATTATTATTTAAAGCATTTTGCAGGAGTTCTTTGAGTGTTTAGATGCTTACCCGCGACTGCTGTAGTCTCAGTAGATTATTAACCACAAAAGAAGAGGAGATAGGACGTCTCCTTGTATGGTTTCTCTACTGACAGATCTTTTAGAAGATAACTCATCTAGCTTTGAGTTTATAATCAGACTATTAAGCAGTAGATTAATCAAATCGCAAAGTGAGCCATCTACCTTCAAACCTGACTGTGCATCTGTGATCGCCAATGTATTGACATTGTTAAAAGCACCCTCAATATCTATGAAAGCTACACTTGTGTACTTCTTGTGATGCATGGTATATTCGATCTTTCGTATAAACGTACCTTTGTGCCTTTTCCAATTATTTACCTTTGCAGTATGCATGTAGAAAGAAGTTGTATCTATACATAAGTGGATATAAATCAGCCCTTCTAGTGAAAAGAAAAGACAAACTTTCGTGGACATTCGTAGGTCCGAAATTTTAAGAGCAAAACATTTAGTATCGTAGTCAAGTAACCGGGTGTCCAACCACTTCGAGTCATTGACTTTACATGGCTACTAAGCCTAGTGCTGCTTTTGAGCCACCAAATCCCTTCGAAAGTGCGGAAGAGAATCTATCCAGAATGGCGAAAACACAAATTCCATCTTCCTTCTGAAAACAAACGGAAACAAATCAAGATCAGAAGATCATTCTCTTTATTCATCACCTTCCATGAAGTTACGGAAAGACAGAAAGCGGTAATAGACGTTTCGATTGAGCTGAGTACCTGGATGAGTGGCTTCATTTTACTACTTTTCTGGCAATGCTAAAAACAAATACAGATTGGTTGAGTTTCCGGTTTGATATCCGGTTCTGTTGAGCTGTGGGTTCAAGGTGCTAAATGTGGTCTGTAGTCTGGTTGAGGAGCGCATATGGTAACTTATACCATATGTAAATAAAAAAACTTCCGACTACATACCAAGCGGAGGCTGGGGAAAGATAAATTCGATTGATAATTTGGGAAACACATGGGACGATACTTTTGTCAACAAATACTTTTCTTTTTTTCCACCTATCTACAGCTGAAAGCAAATAGTAGCAGATATATATAAAAGAAGAATCCCTTTGTTTCATCGCAGCAAAAGATACAGATAAATAATTTTACGTGTTCTTGAATTCTCCTCAGGTACCTACTTACTTAACATAAAAATCCCACCCAAAAGAAGCTCATCGTGCAGGAATTTTATTCTTTTGTTTCCTTTTATGAGGTGTCTACGTAAGATTTTGTCATTAAACATACAGACAAACTGCATACATTTCGTTTAAGTTGATTGATTAATAGCTTTATCCTAAAGCTACGGTTACAAAATTTACATCTACCCGCAGCAATATAAATAAGATAGCAAGGCTTTTAGCTCAAGATCAGTCATGCACATTCCTTTATCGTGTTATCTACTAAACTGATGTACGCTCGACTGAGGCACTCAAAGTCATCTCATAGTGATATATCACACAAAATAAATGACAAAGAAAAACGTCTTTCATTCTTCGCCAGACAAATAAGTGAAAGTTGTAAACATTTACCGAAAGCGTCAAACAAAAATCAAGACCACAAATCTAGATAATAATCATGATAATGTGAAAAGCGAAATTAAAATGGATTTGAATGGGATTTTTAGTATCTGTAAGAGGCTACCAAACGAATGAGAAACTTGACCTTTTGGTAAACTATGCTAAATACGTAGGCACTTATGTATTTAATTGATTAACAGATGTGGCTAATAATGGGGACACATCTTTTTTTTCCGAATGAGAGCGACTACTGGAATTTTATTTTCTTGTGTGCAGTGAAGATGGTTTATGGCAGTCTAGTTAGTAGATGTAGATAAGACTCGATGATTGCGGTAGAACTCAACTGAATTCGTTTAATGGGTATGTCTCTTCGTTTTGATAATCATTTTGTTAAAATCAGATAAAGAATTCATTTTGCAAATTGAGAATCGGAAGCAATTAACTTTGAAACAGATTGTCTTTGATCGACATTGGAGCTTTGGCTTGGTGGTGCCTCCAAAATTCCATATTTTCACGTGGTTTTGTCCTTGAAAATGTAATTTTACTGCACACAAAAATTGCAGATAAAAAGTCCACAACTGGAACAAATTCCACGAATTCAAATGAACACTGAAATTAGAAGTATAACTATTTTATTGGGTTTACTTAACATGTCTTATACACTAATTAAAAAACAAAACTTTGGCATCATAACCACCCTAAGGCCCTGCCTTCTTGCTTTGTACCTCGGATGTTGTACCAGGTTTACGCTTTAAATTGGATTCATCTTCAACTGCGGCATGGCTTTCTCGGGATGCAGCTAGGACCTCCCAATACTGAGAAACAAAACTTATTTCTAGTTCGATTAGGTCGGTATCTTTAATTAGTTGATCGGTGAGAATTCTGCCATTATGAAGTAAATAGAAGTCATTTGGTTTCAATGACTGTAAGAATTGAGGAAACACAATCTGTTAGAAGAAAACTTCGGTGGCCGCACTAATAACTTACTGTTACATCGCAAACTTTTTGCACGATCATTTGAAGATTTACAGCTTCACCTTCACAGGAAAGTAACTCCTTTCCGAAAAAATTAACACGAACCATTATTATCGAAAACTTCTTTACTTTTGAAGATTTTCGCGGTAAAAATCACTTCACTTGCGAACCGATACTTAGTTCAGTTCAACCAAAAAGTCGTAATATTTCCTAGGGTGTGTTAAACAAATAAATTTTGAAAGTGATGCCGTGGTACCGCACTAATTGACAAGGACTATTTGTTTATCCTGAACTCAACTGGGCTAAAGGTGCTAAAAAGTCCTCTGAATCCTGTGTAACACTCATTAGAGATTTCCTTTTCCTGTGTACCGTTGTATCCTAAAGACCTAACAAAATTCAACGAGTTTAATTTTCTGACTTAATTCAATCTAGATTCAGTTTAATCAGAAACGCGAAACAATGACCAACAATCATGCAAAAGATACGAGATAGTTCTAAGTAGGTACATTCATCTTATATTGAGTACATCGAACATACTTTTAGACGAAACGCTTTTAGTGTACCCTAAAAATTTGACCCTGTACTATCCACGTCATACAGAAAAGAGGTCTCATAAATGTTCTGATATTATCGAAGAGGTAATCCGATAACCGACGTTCATGCTAAAGAAAATAAAATTTAGCAGAGACTTTTTTAATCCGTTTACTAAACATGTCTTATTTTGTGATTTAAAATAAAAAGTCGTTTATTAACGCTCCGGTACATCATAACAAATACCAACACAAGGAGCAGCCCTTTTATTCTGCACCTCGAACAACGTTCTAGCTTTACGCTTCAAATCGGGTTTGTCGACCTCTTCCATGGCATCGTCGAGCTTTTTTTTCTGTGCAGCTTTGTTTGCTCTGTGTTGTGCTAAGAGCGCCGTAAACATTCGACAAGGTGGTCCATGACCACCAAGCACACGCATTTCTACATAAACAGCATTGGCATCTTGAACTGGCCGATCGGTGAGGATTCTGCCATTTTGAAGTAAATAGAACTCATTTGGTTCTAACGACTGTAAGAATTAAGAAAACGGAATCTGTTAGAAGAAAACTGCTGTGGGAGCAAGAATAACTTACAGTTGCAAAGCAAACTTTTTGCACGATCCTTTGGTGATTTACAGCTTCACAGGAAAGTATTTCCTTTCCGAGAAAATTAACACGAACCATTTTCAACAGATGATTGACGATTTTGGCGGTAAATACCGTATTACATGGCAATTAGTCAATTCAAACGAAACAAAGCTGCAATAATAATTGGGGTGCGTTAAGAAAATGAAATACGAAAGTGATGCCGTGGTGCTGTATTCGTTAGCGGTCGCTCAAAGTTTATTGCTCCAGTTTACTCAATTTGTTTCTGATATTCCAATTAGGGAGGTTGTAAATCGCGTACCACTGGTATACGTAGGAACATAATATATAAAACTTAAACAGTCATTAAATGCAACATTTATTTTAATTTTACACTTATAATCCAAACAGGAATAGACAAAACAATTGAACGTGAAAATTGGTACAACGGTTGGGCCGATATCGGTACAATCCGCAGTTGTACAACGGTTGATTGGTGTACTCCGTGCTTAACACCATCACCCCGATCTTGTTATTTACCAAAGCCGTCCGTAAGTCTGTAGTTACATTTATTACAGCTAATTCACAACGATTTGTGTGCGAAAGCCTGACTCCTTTTGGAATTACTGCCAATGACCTTCGAAAATTCTAAAATTTGACTTGCAATGAGTTTTTCCAACATTTTAGCCAAAAAAGACCTCAAATATAAGGGTCTTAATGGATTCAGTGTTTTTGAAACCGGTAAGACCTCAAATATAAGGGTCATAATGGATTCAGTGTTTTTGAAACCGGTATTACCTTTGCATGTTTTCATTGTTTAGGAAACTGACAAGTATATGTACTATGTCTACATACAGATAAATCGAGTCATATGTATCCGATTGTTCAGTTTCAGCTTGAAACGGTATACTTTAAATTTCTCTTTGGCAACGAATGTGAGTCGAGTTTGAGCCTGAGTCTTTTTTAACAGCAATTTTTCGCAGCATTAAGTCTTTAGTTACAGACTTTCAGCGGTATATACTTAAACTATTGACTTTAAGAAAATTGCTCCATTAAATGTAAAGTAATGGTTGGGGCTCAATTACAGTGACTATTAAATTGCACTTAATACCTTATGTATATTTAAAATCAAGATTTTTTAACTGTGATATTGAGACCAGTAATTTTTTAATTACTTCGTCTATTTCACGTTACTTACGTAGGCAGTTACAGACATACATATGTACATACATATGTTTATATGTATTTATTTCAATGCATTGTTTGAAACGTAAAGAGATGCTGGATCTAGTTTATCTATTTCGTTCGAAATAGGGTAATAAAGAATTACTCTGATATTCCCTAACAGGTGGACAATGGTGAAGGAGGGAAGTCAACTGCCGTTTTAGCCCCTAAAACCAGCGGGTTTTCTATGACTTTAGATGCAGGATTATAGCGGGGTTTGTTGTAGCAAGTATTTGTTTCCTTTTTTGTATGAGATACAAGATAAAAGTTCATAATAGGTGTTAGTTCACGCCAAACCAGCTTTGTTAATAGTAGGAATAGTAGCGATTTTAAGTACTAGTACTTTATGAATTCATTAGAACGAAAATAGAATTCATATTATATGTATATGTATGTATGTATGTAATTATGTTGACTTTTCCTTTATTTATTGTTGGTATTAAGTCAACTTATAACTAATGCTTACGGTGATTCAATAAATATTGTTTTATTTGATAGATATAGAAATGGTGACAAACTTATTGCTTCTAAAAAAAAGTATTACCAATCGTTTTTCTGATAGCATTTGATAAAAAATGAGGAAATGTATAAAAGTTGTAACAACACTTAAAGCCTTGTCAGATGATATCTTTATATTTAATGACCTACAGGTGGTGGAATTTTATTTTATTAGGACTGATTCGAATACAATTTTATTTGCCTATAGGGCAAGTATTGGTTTCTGGAGAAAATTTGAGATTACCATGATGGAAAAGTCAAAAAAAGTGAGTCCGGCAATGCTGTCTCTGGGTGTGTTAGCACTCTCTACGGCAGGCCAAACGACTGGACGGAAATTGTTTCAGACTTCATATCCGGAGTATGTAGGCTCAGAATTCGAGAGGAAATCGAAATTTTCATTCTAACCCCAGAATTATACTATACTTAAGATCAATTTTATTAAAAATGGATTTCCTCGAAAACGGCTGGAGTGAGTTTAATAAAATTGAGTATATGAATTAGTTTAGGTATTTTTCATCAGATGGCGTATCACGTTTTTCAATAAAAATACATACATAAGATGAAACTTAGATGGAAAATTTTAACATCTGTTCAATGTCATCGTTATAATTCATCAAAATGCATAATACAACGCGTCCTTTATTAACCCCCATGTAGGTAAGTATAATCAGATAAGTTTATAAACTTATAGCATAAACATGCAAGTGTGTATGACCCAGTCGTGGACTTTAATTTTTAATGCAATAATCAAGTTCCATGATTAATTCCACGCTTTCAGGTTTCAATTTAGGGTTCCACTTGCATTCTTGCTGCTACCCAGCTGAATTCCAAGAAAATTCAAAGCTGTTTCACGTTTAAATAATGTAATGTTCGGAAGCGAAGTTCAATGTGGCACTAATTATAAAGTCATGGCTAAAAATACTCATAATTGGCGTCATCATCAATCGTGAGAGTTGGAAATAATAAATTCTAACCACATCTCATTATGGGGCGGCACTTATCGCCTTGGTTACCTTCGATTACCTTGGTGGACAATTCAACAATTTATTTACTGTATTTAGTTTCTCGATGGTCATTTGATGTAATGACTTCCTTGAACATCGCCTTATTATTTTCTTAATTGCAATATGTACTTATGAGTTTAAACACCTAAGATGATAGTAAGGTACTATAAAAACCAATTGTCACCCTCTGAAGTGCTATAGTAGCACCATGTCGATAGTGAGTATACTTACACTCCTTATTGTGTTTGAAGGCGCCTGTGCTTCTTATTTCGCACTGCGAGTGGTCAATGGAACGCGAGCCGATTCGGCAGAGTTTCCCTTTTTGGTTTCAATAAGACGCGCTAATAGTGGTTCACATGCATGTGGTGGAACGATTTTGAACCCCATGTGGGTTCTAACCGCTGCACATTGTGTGGCAGGATCAAGGCCTGAATCTCTAAACATCCAGTACGGTGTAACGAGAATTAGCCGAAACAGCCCAAATATTGTGAATATATCTGAAATCGTTGTGTACGAAGGATATTTTGTTCCGATTGTGTTACATGACATTGCCATGCTGAGAGTGCAGGAGCCTTTAATGCTAAGCCGGTCTGTACAGGTAGTGAATCTGCCGAGAATGTATCAATTGACACCAGAGAATACGCCAGCAATATTAATTGGTTGGGGCTACGAAAAGGTATGAAAGTTGAAGGATTCACCAATTTATTTTAATTTCTATTTTCGGTTTTCTAGTCTGGAGGAAGAGTTCAGAAGGATTTACAAAAAGTCGAGTTGAAAGTATATTCCAGAGAAGAATGCAATCAACGTCATATACTAAGGATACATCCAACTAATATCTGTGCCGGCGTCGAAGGTGGAGGTAAAGGTCAATGCAGTGGGGATTCTGGTGGGCCATTACTTGTGAATGGCAGACAAGTTGGAATATCCTCATGGAGCATGAAACCATGCACTATTGCACCATATCCTGGCGTTTACACTGAAGTTTCAAATTACATCGATTGGATGGATTGGGTAATGGAAGTCTATGGAGATGAATAAACTGTTTGGTTCACAGGTTTAGTTGTACTCATAGAAAGCTAAACAACCAGTTTGTATCCAGAGTGTCTTTTCTTATGAAATTAAACTCATCCCACTCCAATCTGCTAGGAATTCTAATATTAAATCTCCGATTGTTTTGAAGGAGGATTTTAAGCCAGTACTAACTTTAATTTTGAACAAAACGAATGAATTTTTTTATGTTCAATCGGGAGAATACATTCTGCAATTAATTTTTGAATACAACTTCGCGCATATGCCCACCACGGCTGGATCTGAAGAATGTCATCCGAGAGACAAAGATTTCGACCACTTTTTCAAGCATGTGTGGCCCCATGTCCTCAATAACACGAATAATGTTGCCTTTCAATGCATCCAAAGAAAATAATCAAGAGGCGTTAAAACACAAGATATTGGAGGTTAATTTACAGGTCCATTACGCAAAATTATGCGTTCATCGAATGTTTCCTTCAATAAGTTGATTGTTTCGTTTGCTGTATGGCACGTAGCACCATCCTGCTGGAACCACATCACTCTCTCCTGAATGGATGCAATATTCTTTTCAGTTCGCACTCTTTTATGCGTCTCGGTGCCACTGCATCTTTCAAGGAAAATGTGCAAAAATGTATCGTGATTTTGTCGGATGTAATATGGTGCAAGTGCTCTTTAAGTTTGGCGCACAGAACAGAAGAATTTCTAAAATTTGGTAAAATTGCAAAGACCACTGAATAAAAATGACACTAACAGTTTCCAATCTGACAATTGGTTTGACAGATATAACTGTCGGAAATTAGTACTGGGTAAAAAAAAAAAAAAAACACAATTTAAAAGCCATATTATTGGAAACTGGTGGGTGTACCAGGTAACTCCCATTCACATCTCCTAGAGTGGAATTAATTACCCAAATCAAAACCTCAACCAATTGTAAATCCATAAGTTAGAAACGTGATTGTATAACTGAATAGAAATTAATGTAGGTTCTTATAAATAGGCTAACAACCAAAGCCTTTTGCAATAGCTAGCCGGAAACATAGCAATTACTTCCACGCCACTTTCATAGGTCATTTATAATTTCAATTAACTCCAACAGCACGCGGTTCCAAGCCCCTAGGGATTATGTTATACCAAACATTTTATCTGCCGGTGTGGCTGTCACACTCTATAACTTTACTATCCTAAATTTATTCCGTAACCCCGTCAGTAAATAACAAACCAAATCGGATTAGACGATAGCAAACAGACGCCCACCGACCGACGCCACATACATTGGCTGAACAAATAAAATGTGTCCCCAGAGTCATAGAGATAAGCTCTCTATGCTTTGGTCAGTATACATACGTGGTCACTTAAAAATTCCGAGAAAATGAATCCGCCATTTGGAGTCCCAAAAAGAACAAAGACTAAGAACAAACTCAGGATAGGTATCGACATCGACCCAATAACGCCCCCCTTTAGTTTTGTGTTTTTTTTATTTTTTTTTAACAGGATACCACATTGTGATCCGTCATAAATTCTCATATTTTCCAGTATCGGCGGCAGATTCACAGCGTGTTTTCGGTTTCGAGATACTTTCACGGCTTTTACCACTCGCACTCGCACTGAATCGAAATCGAAGTGTATACGGTGTACGGGTATACAAATGACTGTCAAGATGAGCTCCATGCTCCAGTCTATTGTCAATGGGTTTGCTGCTCTCTTCACGGTGGATTGTTATAGGACAAGGTTATGAAGTTGTGTGGCAAGCGATCTCAAGTGAGACCCAACGATCATGATGATCATGATGATGAGAGGGAGCTGAAATTTTAATTAATAATAAATAATTCAAAGCGGTTGGCATTGTTCCATCAGCTTCAGAAGAGATCACTTTACGCGTCGGTTTCGAATGACAACAAGCGCGGCGCAACGCTTGAGCACAATGTAACATGGCTTAGTGTGTACAGTACAAGCAATGTGGCGCGCAACATTAATTACTAATTCCATTTTTGTTATAGTTTCTGGTGTGTTTTTCACTTTCGAAACGCTAAGCCAGCGTTGACAGAATAACCACGGGAAGGGGTATCTACTATTAGCCTACATATGTAGGTATAGCGTGCTGTTGATCTTGTTAATTATAATTAATGCTGGAGCATTAATTATTATATTGTCTCCCAAAGGCATAGCCATTGTTCGCTATAAATGGTAACCGAAGACTTCTTTCCGGCCGGCTCGCCGCGCGGTGATGATGCGCGACAATCTGAATTATGTGAAGAGGCACAGTTCGTTCGATTTTTTTACTTTTTTTTTTCTTATTTGCGGTCGAATTAAACGCATGATTAGTCATAACAACTTTTATTGCCGCGGTTTTTTATGACGCGGGATGGAGTTGTTTCATTTCGAGGGGCGTTTGTTGAAAAGAAAATTCCAGCTTCTATGAGAACATATCTACTTTTAGAATACAAATGAGAGATGTAGTATACATATAAGGAAAAAATGTTACAACTTTAAATTATTCAAATATTCAAAGAATTTCGAGTTATATGACGTGTTGAAGGCCCTCCGAACATCGAACACGATTAGACAATGGCTACTAATAGGCTATCGCTTTCGGCGTGTTGTATCATCGTGGACTGTATTAAAAGATGTAAACAAATTTGGTATTCATCGAAATTAAGATTCAGAAGACGTAATTTACTGTGGCCCGAATTTTATTAGACTTTGTGGAATAAAGACAAAGAACTGAAGTCATAGGCGCCGATTAAAGGGGTCTTATACTCCTCTAGGGGGAACTTTAACTGTTAAAGCTTCAGAGGTAAGTAATAAAATCCACTTTGGTTGGTTATGGTTTAACGAGACATGATTTTTTGTCACAATTTCTCCTAATTTCTGAAGGAGCAGTATTCGTATAAAAGGTATTGTTCAATATTTTTCCACGATTTTTGCTTGAGCAGTATAAATATTATTTCATTCAAATGACTGCCTCGCCAATGGAAACTCCACGCCTGGCAACACCACCAAAACTACTGACTACACTATTATTGAACGTAATGTGAAATAAATCAGTTGTTGGACTTAGCCCATCTTGCTGGAACCATAGCTCGCCCAAGTCCAAATCCTCAATTTCCATAAAAAATCGGATATCATGCCTCGATATCGCTCTTCATTTACTACAACGTTTCTTCCATTGTTGTCTTAGAACAAAAACTGGGCCAATAATGCCGCCAGCAACTCACCATACGGCAGTGATGGCCTTGCCTTGCAGGGGCAGTCAGAACTTATACAGTCGGATACCGTATACCGCGCGCCGTAATTTATTTGGACAACTAAGCGCATTCATAACTTACTTCTTGTAAGAGGCATACCATATAAACTCCTAGTGGAGACCATTTCGATGTCCATGATGCAATTGGAATCAGCTTCTGAAACAAGGGAACTATTACGCTTACGTAATTACATTACGCGGCATTTTTTCCTCTTCATGCCGGGAAAACAGTCTTCTTCAGTTGCGATAAAGCCTAGACTAAGTTCAAGTTCAAATTGGTGACTAAGAGAAGTTCCAACTTTAAGTCCCAATGAAAGTCCGAGTCCAATGTTTGTAGAATGTGAATCATGGCATCGTTATTGAATCATTGCGTCGTTATTTTCATAAAAATAATATCTAATGCTTAATTTGTAATCACATTCTCACGCAACTAACCACAATAGATGCAACAGCAAGATACAGATGAATGTGGGGTTTAGTATGAGTTCATGATCAGTTTTAGTATTTTATCTTTCGGTTGGGTTGAACTAACCCGTCAAATAAAATTCTGGAAATCGTAATCAAGCTTAGATCATTCCTATTTAATGTAAAATTCGGATACACCAAGCAGTTTTGTTGAAGATTTTTGCTCAGCGGAGCTACATACTTAGACAGAGCCGAGATTATTTTATTGTGTCCGTATCTTTTGATCGTCTATTTGAAGTTGTAAAAAGGAATGAAAGAACTGGGTCATAGTACCACCGATAAGAAAAATATTATAGACGAGATTTTAGAAAAGGAGATAAACGCTTCGATTTGCTGTCCTGATGGACTACATTATTATATGAACAGAATAAAGAGTTTGTTGCTTCTAGAGAAATTCTTCGTGCTGGGTCAAAGGACCTCTGAAAGAGTTTCAAATCAATTTTCGACTACTGACATCTATTGTTTGCAGTTTAGCCAAGTGCAAATGGTTTGTGTCAATGCTCCCACAGATACATTCATGGATACGAAGTGAACTACAACAAAAAAAAACATACAGAAAAGCTACAATCCGTCTGGAACGGATCGTATGATACCCTATCCTCCTCTCTATAAAGTGCGCGTGGCCAAATTGCATTTTGTACTCAAATATGGCTATAACCTCGAACGTTTGAGGATGTTACATGTAAAATTTTATCAAAATCGGTTTTTTGATGAAAACGCCCCCAAAAAGTGGGCGTGACCAAAACTGTTCTATGGGTGAATTGTAGAGAATCTGTATACCTAAATATTTGGACTTAACAAAATTTTTCGGTTTCATATAATTTAGTGAAGTTATAAAAAAGTAGGCGTGGCAGTGGGCGGATGTAAAAAAATTTTACACTTGTATTGTATCTTTTTCTTGGAAGCCCAGATATGAAATTTCAGCGTCCTAGTTAATAATTGAAGGCCCAAAACTCGGTTTTGTGAAGAAAACGCCCCCAAAAAGTGGGCGTGGCCAAAACTTTTGTATGGGTGGATTGTAGGGAATCTGAATGCCTAAATATTTGGTCTTTACAAAATTTTTCGGTTTCATATAATTTAGTGAAGTTATGAAAAAGTGGGCGTGGCAGTGGGCGGATTTCAAAAATTTTTACACTTGTACTGTATCTTTTTCTCAGAAGCCCAGATATGAAATTTCATCGTCCTAGCTCAAAATTTAAGGCCCAAAAAGCGGTGACATACGGACGGACGGACGGACGGACGGACGGA
Organism: Xylota sylvarum; assembly: GCA_905220385.1. Lineage (NCBI taxonomy): Eukaryota > Metazoa > Arthropoda > Insecta > Diptera > Syrphidae > Xylota > Xylota sylvarum. Next base: position 150,773,955 of record LR999957.1, on the reverse strand, counting down.
CGGACGGACGGACGGTCATCGCTCAATCGATTTCGCTATTGATGCTGATCACGAATATATATACTTTATAGGGTCTATCTCGATTATTTCTCTATGTTACAAACTATGTGTCAAACTTAATATACCCTTAGGATAGGGTATAAACAAACAAATGATTGTTTAAATTCTCTTACTCACTGATTTCTGATTAAATTTCTGACTCTAAAATCTCCTTACCGCATAGTTAGCTTCTTTAAATCCTTTACTTTGAAACTCTTTTCCAACTGCCAGCATGGAGTGTGTAATAACGTGAATTATTTTGATATGTTCACCCTCCAAACGTCACTGGTAGTTAACATCAACCAACTAGGATTACAACCTTTCCTGGCGTAATTTTCTGATACGCCATCACTGCTCATTTAAATCTCTGTCACCAATATTCCTTCCTACTACTTGAGAGAACTTGCCCGCCTCTGTATCCAGTTCCACTTCCTTGAAAGGCTGTTGCAGGCGCACTCCATTAATAACGAGTACCCACCATTGTATTCCTTCGATTGTCAGTCGGGTGGAAAATCCACCTTCTTCATGTCTAAATTACTATCTGATTGTGTACTTTCCTGTTCGCCAAGCCAGAGTGTGTCAAGACAGGAACTCACATCTTGCCTTAATTTTTGTTTTGTATCGTGTCGTCGCGTTCGGATAAGGAACAAAATTACAAAACACACAAAAAAAAAACCCGAAGTCGCATTTTGTTCACTTTTCATGAAGACAGAGAAAGAGGAAAGGACTTGGAACAAGCCTGTGCGTTTTATGTTGAAACGAGATGTCGTGTTACCGCCACTCAGTTGTTCTCCTGTGCAAGGTTATCCGCTCTGGATCTATAAACATTTTGAAACCCGAACCTGATGCCGAACAAGAATAAAGCGTCAGAGATATGAATCTATAGTCCGATTGTTGTTTTCTTGTCTCTTCCACCAAAGCCAGCTGGATACACATACTCGTACAGTTTAGGTACCTGTTGTGGTGCACCTTTTCCATCATCTTCCCGGGGATGTTAAAATAGGTGGAACATTTTCTTCGAAAAACATTATCCCAAGAGGCAAATGTCACACCTTTCTACCTGAACCAAGGATGCTTGTTGAAGGGAATCGGTATTTCATCGTAGTTCCTCCGTGATTTATGCCTATGGCGGGAGATATTAATTAAACCACAAACAGTAAATCGATCTTGTATTGTTTTTCGTCGGCTCTGGAATTACCAGTCATTGAGATGGGATGCTCGAGGACATTCACATTCATTTTCTTTTTATGGGCCTACACGAAACAAAAGGAATTTCTATAATTTTACTCGAGTATGTATTGGAATGTATTCCAAATAATTTCCAGATTTTCAATTAAGAAGAGCGATGGAGGTATTTCAAGAATTCCAAACAAGGATCGAATGGAATTTCATATGTGTTGTGTTTTCATTAATTAGGACGTTACTCCTAATTAGAGTTTTCAGTTCGTAAATTCTTGGTTTTTATGTTACCATTAGTGGCTCAGATATTGCATCTGAACGTAAATGGTATTCGGACGGAGGACATGAAATTGAAATCATAAGGAAACACTTAAATGGAGTATTGTAGAAATGTGATGATTTTTAAAGTAACGACTTTGAGAGTTTTTTTTTTTTTTTTGTGCCGGATTTTGGAAGTATACATAAGTGGTTCAGTCAAACAAATAGTCTGGTTTCGTTCACCAAAGTGTCGAAAATAATATCTGGAGTAGAAGCTGTAGTCTTTGAACTCAACACTAAAGTCTTAGTGCCAATAAGAATGTGTCCTAGAGTACTTCGGGCTATTAAGATCTGTTCCACGAAAATGGCGCTACTTTCAGGTTTCTCCTAAATCATATGCTGCTTCGTTGCTTTATAATCTCTTGTCAGACACAATATGAATATTATTAGTTAGGCGTCTTATCAGCAAAGAAATACACAGGCAATTAGCATATGAAATGGGCAGGACTACATTAGCATTTACTACATTTCTAAGGGTCCTTCTATAACATGAAAAAATTAGCTATTATAGCGTGATTGACAATTGAAAACACCAGTGTCACCTAGCCTATTCGGAAAATGTTCCGAGGCTCCCTACCTAAACCAACCAAGCTTTATTCTTACAAGTATGTAATCGTTAGCTTAAAGAAGATCAATCGAAAGTCATTATTCAATAAGATACAATTTTAACAAGCTAATCCTGTGTGGAAAAAGAGAAGGATTCAAAAAACTCTTTACCTTTATAAAAAAGGAGTTAAAGCAACAAGGATTATCACACCCTTGATCCTATGTATATATTTTCCCGGAAACATAAAAGGATTGTTTCCTTATTCAGTTTTTTAATTGCATTCAAGACCGTTATTATGGATAGGATTATTTGACAATTCAGGAAAGTATCTACTGGGGCTGTCTAAAGATGTGGTTTCGAATGAATAAATAATAGGTCAAACTTTATGAATATTTATGGCCGTATGATTGATACGATACATACATGCTCTTAGAATCATGTATTAGATTCGATTCTGGGTTTGTCAGAATACCATTTCATTGTGCTGAATAAAGAAGAGTAAGAATGTAGTCACTGCCCAATTAGAGATCTCAATTGTAGTTCCATTTAAAATAACCGTCGAACTGTTGCAACTAAATTAATTTTCTTTGAGAGCACTCCACTTTGTTTTTTAAATAAAACAAATTGTGTTGGAGATATCAACAAAAGTTTATTTTTGGTTAAAGTACCATCAATGTCATTAATTATGGAGTAAAACACTATTAAAATGGCCTTCACCGAAATGCCTAAACAAGTGAAAGGGCTAAACTATGAGTTTTTCGCATAAATCGGGTGATGTGCCAGCAATTTGGCGTTTAATGATGGTTCTGAGGTATCTATTCGAAAGTATCTGGATTATCGGCACCAAACAGTCCATGTTTGTAGGTGTAGGTGTTCCGGAGGCTGATTTGCGCAAATGCGACAATTGTGCTGACTAACAAAACCGTTGAGCTAGAAATGGACGACAACGCTAAGAATAATTCTGCTATCAGAATTGGGATGGTTTAGGGCCCGAAGACTGAAGTTCCATCGCAGCTGATGATCATTTGTCTTCAGTTCTTGGGTTAAAGTAATCTGATAGGAATGCAGACCCAAATTCTTGTACCAAATTCGGCCCAAACCAAATCAAATCGACGCGGAATCCACAAATTTAAGGCCTCCTTTTTCAAATTCCTTTTTCTAAATTCGGTACTCCTTGCGTTTCTTTGTCTTCTTGGCACCACTGCATAATGATTTGAAACGAACTATTTAGACGAGTTGGAAAGTCAAACAAACCGCAACTAACTTCACGTATAACCGAGAAACCATATTGGAAAATGGGGTGTTTCAATAGAAAACCCTTTACAACATAGTACATATTTACTGAAAATGATATTACTATAACTCCCACATTTATGGAAATCAGATGTCTGTATGTATCGACCGCTATTCATGATATGGATGAAGAAATTATTTAGAAAATGTATGGAACGTCAGGAGTACCTACATATACATACTTATGCATAAACAAGCTCATGAAGGCTATCTCTTTAGCTATCTAGTCATTCACACGTAACTAAGCGGCTTTCAGTTCAAACTTATTAATGCCGCAGGATAAGTATCTGACGGAGCACAACTTTGCCCATAATTCACGTTGCATTGAATCTAAATTCTTTACCTCCCACACTTCTTTTCATCGTTCTCCACATTCCTCGCGTAAATCATGACTTTATGATTTATTCCACTTAAGAATTCAAATCACCCATTCACATCGATCTACCCGATCGTATAATCTTCTCCAATCCTTTAAACAAACCTCACTGTACCCTATACCATAAGACGACCACCATATGACGCCCAGGGGGAATCACGAAACATCACCACAAAGCGAAAACGGGAAAAATTGAAATTGAAAATCTAAATAGCCTGTTAGTGTACCAAGGATAACCAAAAGCAGACAAATTCTTATAAAAATCATCAAAGATAATGATCCGCACTCCAAAATATCACCATTGTGGCCCCAAAGAGCTGCATGCAGCATCATCGCATCGGTATTGTCATTGTGCTCTTCCTTGCCACAAAGAAGACCCCCACTCCGGGAATACAAAGCATTTTCGGATACCCCGTGATATGCCACTAACGAGCTCCTCTGCCCAGAACAGTCGATCAATGGCTGGCGATTTTCATAAAAGGCAACAGAGTGTGGAATCCACATTAAGGATGCTGTTGCACTGGTGTGGCTCAACTATAGCGGAAAAAAGGATTTCGTTTCGAAATTCGTTTCATAGCTGCGCGCACCTCGTTAGTGCCCTTGTCGCTCTGTGCAAAAACAAAAAAAAAAAATAAATAAACCAACCGCAGAACGCATTCATTTCAGCAGAAGAGTATCACATTGGAATGCGAGTGGCTGGCAGTTTTCTGTTAATTGGAATCGAATTGTAAATCTAACTCTTAATGATTGTTCCTTAGCCCTGTGCTGTGTACGAGTATGTTCGTGGTGCGCTTTTGCTCCCACTCAGGGTAAAAAAAAAACAAATCAAAATGCACTTCTAGGCAAGTTGACGTCAACGTCATAGAGAACTTGTTCTTGGAATTCTAGAGACAGTAGCTGCCTGTGGCAGTACGTACGAGTATGTTCTCCTTTACCAAGAGTGCTAGTGGTTATGCCTTGGTTTTTGCTTCGCCTCTTACCAGTTTCTTTTTGTGCTTCTTTACACTTCTGTCCGCGTTGTTTAGAGTACAAAGTGCTTGAATGCAAAGACAATCAAAAGTCTGTCTCTGCGGCTAAGTGCATAAGAATAGGGACAGTCCGGGGTAGGGGAGATACTGTCGTTCTTTAGACTGCAAACGACGCGATATCATCCATCCACTTGAACCGTTGCACTATATAAACAATCAATTTGATGGCCATGGAATGTACAGAAGGAAGAGAAACACACTTGTTTTGGTGTGGAGTGGTGCCGGTACCCATTACCCATTACCCAATGCCCGATGCTGTTGCCGGTACTGCTTGACGGAGGTGTATATGCTGGATGGGCTTGATTCAGATCTTATCGGATCTCTTCATTGCGAGAAAGGATTATGTGAGTGGATGTCACCCAGCTGTGTGGTGGGTCTTTGTATTATATTGGGTGTCTCCTATCATTTTGGAGTTAAATTGAAACAAATTGTAGGCTAATTCATGGGAAAAGTGCTGCGTAGTGAATGGCACACGGACAAGTTGGATGTGATACTTTGAAAGTTATACTATACGATATAACAGGGACTTTAGATTCTCAAGTTTACGACAAAACTAACTATCTTTAGACATGGTGATGCCAATGTTGTGAACCATTTCCCATGCATAAAGTGGTTCTATACTTATTCTCAAGACGCCTAACGTTAGACCCTGAAAGCTTTCAAAGAAACATAAAATCACTCATGAAGCCCGATATTCATCATGTAAAGCGTGATACTCATGAGAATGTGGGAAGTATGTATCCTTGATTTATTCCAGGCGTTTGAAGTAGGTTGCGAGGGTCTATTGATTCAACAGCTTCTAAGTGGCACAATACTGTGAAGCAGAAAAATACTAAAAAAAATCCAACAGGGGCTAGTACACAGCTTTGTCTTTTAGCAATTCACAATTCAGTTCAGACTTTATTTACTCTACGAATATTAAGGCTCAGCAATAATAGTCGAAAGCAAACTGAAGTTAATGTCAAAATTGTACATCGAATTTCAATTGTACAGTGTTGTTTATGAAGTAAGTCCTTTTGCCTGTCATTTTTGTGTTGTTTTCGAAATCATTTTCAATTCAATCGTAATGAAAAAATTAATGAACTCCTCTATCTTTTCCTACTTACATATGTATGTACAACATACGTACATCTTCTTTCGCCATTTCTCTAATCCTCCAAATTAAAATTACCCAGCTAACTGTCACATTCTCGTACGAAATGAGTAAAAGGGAACGAAAAGTTGAGAAATCTGACAAAAGAAGCCATTTTGGTCTTTCAATACAAGTTGCCTGTGTTCGAACTGTTACGTATAACGACGAACGCACCCATACTTCACTTCAAAAATAGTTCTGCCTTTAGTTTAATAAAAAATTTACTGCATTGCCATCCACTAGTTAATCAACAAATTAATGAATAAAGCCAAGTCTTCCGTCAACCGGAAACCGGAGCCCGATGGTACGAGCTTTTTTATTTTCTTATTGCTAGGTATGAATGTACACAATTCGAGACGATTTGCTCCAAAACAACTTTTCCGGCCTTCCACTAGATAAACAATCACGAATTCAAAGCCTTTTCGATGCTCATAAGTAGTGATACGGAAACTTAAGTTTTATTCTTACTTACTTACTTAGGTGGTGCTAAATGTTTTATTCCACGCATTCCTAAATGGTAACCAAGCTGCTTATGTGGTCAATGTAGGAGCATTTCGATGTTGAAACAAAACATGGTAAAACACTGGTAGAAGTAGTAATCAAATTAATTCACGAATCGAAGGTTTCCCGAAACAAGTTCGTCTTTTGTTGAAGAGACCTTTTGTACCTCTAGATGCATATCAAATACATATTGCACCAGCGATCTTCGCCAGAAAACAATTTAATTACCTGCAGGCTTTAATAGATTCCCAACACATTCCCCAACATCACCGAGTGGGTAGATCTAAAAAGTGAGTGCCAACGAATCGCATTGCTGCAGTGCCATTACTCTTTACGCGCTCGCACTCAATAGTCGTTGGCCTAACTCAGTTACCTAGATACAACTGGTATTTTTACCGCCATATCTCACCCAGTCTACTAATTTAAAAGAAACACACTGAGGCGGCTGTCTGGTTATGCTTTTATGGGACTGTCCGGCGATCATTTACCATGAAAACAGGCATAATACGCAACCGGACTGGTGGTGTCTATGAACTGTCATTGCACGAGTTCACCACCACGAATGGGTTTAAACGAAGAACCCGTCACCTGTTCCACATTAAATCCTCAGACAATTATCTGGTGGTCATTGCTAGTTGGCATAATATGCTAATTACTCGAACACCCAGGAGGGCAGAAAGAGACGCACTAATTCAAGGGCAACGAGACGCGTAGCCTAGGGGGCCAACAGAAGTTTCTCTTGTGAATCTCGTCTCGTCCCCGTGTAATTGTAATTTACGATTTCAGTTGGCATTATCTTTGGCTAGCAAGTAAATTATGCAGTAATCAGTTTTGCGAGCGCACATTGCTTGCGGCCGCTTGAGTTCGATTTGCATGATCGTCAGTCGGGCCCTTGTAGTCCTGTGCATCTGTGTATCTGCATCTTTTTGCGTGGATTCGTGTTTTCAGCGTGGAACATGCAAATGGAACGTGTATTCCTGGGAAGAACGTGCAGCCTTGGGACATCAACCGAGAGAGAGCCAAAGTCATTGGCTGCGCGTCTCATCTTTAACCAATTTCGAGATGCTCCCTTAGGGTGTATTTTTGTAATTTGTATTTCTAAGCTAGGCGGCGGCGGCGCTTTACTAACCATTATGGCCCATACCTGTGTGTGGGCACAATTCCATTCCATCCCATTCAATTATATAACTTATCATTGTGCGTTGACGGATTGCGCATGCCATCTATGGACTGGTGGGGTTCCTCAGACAGTCCAATCACGTATCCGTTATGACTGAAACAACTTCATCATTCACTGGGCGAAATTACATTTGTTTACTTGATGCTAAAAAAAAGAATAAAAACCAAAAGAATTCACTAATTTGCATTTATTTCCACTCTTTCTCGTTTCAGGTGAGTAACACGAGTTTTAACGCGCATCGGAGGAGTGTTTACGGTGCTTGAACCGGGGGTACGGTGCATCTTTGCGCTTTTCTGTCACCAGAAAGGCTAATTTGCATCTTGTTAGTTGCGACACTGACGAGACACGTTGTCATTGGACTGTACACTCTAGAGTTGGGTGTCGTTCTCGAGACAACATTCTTGGCTGGTGAGTATGGGTATACGCGGATGATACTCTCTGCAAGCATATGTAATTATTTCAACGAATTCTCATTTCAATGCTAATTTTTCACTTCATGGATAAATACGAACGGGCGGGGACTCCGCTTTGGAACTCCCACTTTTGATGATGGAATGGAGTGTTGAGAGTTGTTCTGATGTTACAAAGAGGGCGATGATGCTAAATTATTCTGCACACGAATACTTAACAAAGATATCCATCGATGCTACTTAACAAGCTAAGAACTCATTACATTACGAGTACTTACAGAAAAATGGAGGATACTTTCTCAAGATTCGCTTTATATTCCATTCCAAACCCAGTGGGATTCGAAGATTTCCATAATTATAACGCTCTGATTCGAAACGCTTTTCTTGTAATTAAAATTCATAACCCAAAGAAGGAGATTTTGGAATGTGAGTCAGTCAGTTCGATTGCAGAATTGTCACGTGACTTTGTGGTAACTCGCTGGCCCTATTTGAAAAGCTTTATCATGACAGTTTTACTCTCGGATGCTTGTCAGACGCTCGCGTTAGATGAGGCCGTGAAAGAAATTTTAGGTGTTGTCTGGGGATTGATTCTAATCCGTTGTCCAAGAAAACTACGGGTTTGAGTAGTGCACAATTTATTTATAATTTGCGGTTAAAATTTTTATGGTATAGTTCAGTTAAGATTACTAAATTTATTTAAGATCAAACAATACTACACTTAAAGTAGGTACAACTCACTCCAAGATACGATTCACAATGGAAATGGATCGATTAACGAACGATTAACAAATAATAATGGAAATGGAACGATTTTAATAGAAATGTTATAAAAACGTAAAAGAATTACATGGAAAATTATAACAAATTTGTAATAGATTTATTTAGAATGATGTAGATCTGAAACCAGTGACAGTTACAGTGTTCGTCTTTAGTATTTCTCGCTAGTTTAAATTCTTACTTAATTTCAAAGCTATTTCAAAAAAGAGGACGTCACTTTAACACATTTGAGGTGTAGCCTTAGAATCGGCACTTGAAAACCTGCTATTTCTGAGTTTTGTTCGGATCCTCTTCTTAACTAAATATTGTTATCTTTGCAATAAAGCTCTAACGTTAGAGCAAGGTACGGAGATTGGGACGCATTTGCGTTGACAACATACATAGCAGTATATAGTAGTCAATAGTCAGCTACCCAGCTTCTGGGATGTTGATGTGTAAATAAATTCTAGACAGAAATTAGCGTCTAAATTTAAGAAACGTACTCAAATTGCTATAGCCCTATCACTGCTGTCAGCCCTTTAACTGCTGACATGTCCAAATGGCATGATCAATAGAAAATACCTGACGGGGAATTCAAAAACACCACAACCTTACTTCGCCTACCTTACTTCGCATATCTTACTTCAAAGTATGGTGTTCAGGGTTACAGTTCAAGGCGAAATCAATTTTTTTTAAATATTTATTTTCCATAATTCTAGTTATAGTTAGTTATAGCTAAGGGTAAATACCTAACGATCCTTAGCGATCAATTGGAAGGTACGCTGAAGACACTAATAGAGACTAGCAGCCAACCCATAGAAAACAGAGCTGGTATTATTTACCAACTAAAGGACACTACCAGAGTTTGTATTCCCTTTTATAGGGGCACTCTTCTTAGAATGTCGGCTAGTTTCTTATCAAGCACGGGTCTCGTGCTACCATCTACCCTATTCCCACGTCTTTCAGGCGTTTTTATAAAAAAAAACTTCAAAGTTATCGTTATAATTTCATTAAAAACACAGTATGCCACGCCCAGTTTATTAAGCCTATTGCATAAGAAGAGCAGGACTTGAATTTCAATCCTGAATAGTTTGTAAAGGTTTACCATAAAGATGCAATTACTTATGTCCTGGTCGAGAACATTGGGACAACGGAATGAAATACTTGCAGACATCTGTTGATTCTGCTTTTGGTGAGCTGGTGATTGAATGCATCTGCAAATAATCATTGAAAGAGGTCGGGCTATTTTGTTAGATTTCATTATATTCTTTTGATGAAACGAGAAATCAAAACTTCAAAAAATGATGGCTACGCATCGCACTTATTTCTAAATACAAAACATTTGTAGTTCGTACGTATGTATGTCTCGCGTTTATTGCGTCTCGTTAAAACCAAATTTCCCCGAAATCTCGTTAAATTTTCCGATAATATCGGCTCTTAAAATTAAACTGTTAAAGCTTATTTTGAAAACCATCATCAGCTACAATGTAACATACCCAAAGTAGTAGCTACGAATGCCTATGAAACCGAAAGTTCTCTGGCCCACAAACGCGCAGAGGAGCAATTAAATATCCATTGTCCGCAATTCGGGGTTCAATGGAATACACGTAATGAATACTTAACTGGCAGACTGTGGTAATTGGATTTGGAGGGAAGTGCGGATTGGTCTATCCCACAAACAGAGAGCGAAAAAAAAAAAAAAATTAAAAATTAATTAACAACGTCCACACGAACTTGGATGCCATTGAACTTGGTCTTGGTGGTTACTCCGTATTCATTGACATTGATGTATCTTGACGATCTGTGTGATCGTAGATTGTCGTTTTCTCGTAGGCCGGCCGTTAATTGGACTTCGATGATGACTGTCGTTGCTGTGTTGTGGACAAGGCTTTGTTTGGACCGTCGTCAATTAACCGGATTGTGAGAGGATAAGAGTATTACAAGTACGTCTACTCTAAGCAAGTATTTCTGTGTATCCAGCCGTGCCTACCGCCACAGACAGCCTAATGCACTTCCCCGGTTTTATCAGATGCATGCATAATTAAATCCAAACGCATGTTTGTTCCTCTTCTGTTATCGCTCTCCGCACACACACTGGCTCTTAATTGCGCAAGAGCCACTTGTGTTGCATTATCAGTGAAACGTGCGCGCTCTCTAAGCGCACCACATGCGTTCCAGATTCTTCTCCTTGTTCTTGTTATTCAAGGCCCGAACACCGGATGCAATTATATTAGGGTTCCCGGTCCAGTCGGTATACTGGGAACGCGCGACGCTCTTCATTGAAGCGCACTATGTCAAGTGGAACTCCAATTGAGCGGAGAACGCTGATCAGACTGTAAAATGAGTTTGCGTCCGCAATCGAATCAAAGCTAATTACTGTCCATCCAGTGGTGCAGTCAAAACGCAGTCCTCCTTCGACTGTCACGCGACCAAATTCAAGAAATTTTTTGTTTGTTGTACTATCGACGACGTTGCCTCCAACTTCGATAGTACCTCGGGTGGTTTTCTTAAATTTTTTTTTTTATGGCAATTGTCGTGCTTGTTGTGGGTAATCTCTAATCGCTTGCAGTCTACGAATTCCCTCCACTTTGCATTTGTTTGTTGGATACGTATGTACTGCAGTTTTGCTTGTTCGTCGCGTGTAACTGATGTGACTAAGTCCCGGCTAGGTAGACATCTCGGTGCCCGGACCATATATGGGTTTGGTCACATTCTTTGTTCAACACTGATTCATCTGGCGGCGAATTGATTTCAACTAATGTGTTTCCACCGCACAGTGTCATGGTCAAGGGGAGTGCTCAGGAGGAATGACTAAGCTGAAGGAGATTGTTTTTGCTGTTTTATGGTCTTTCGATTGGATAATAGATATGAATGTCATGTGAAGGAGTGATTTCTATAACGATATTTTGTTGGGCGAGAGATATTTGGAATTTGCATGGTATGGGAGGTGGGTGATAGCGAGGCCAGTTCATTGAATCTCGGAGTGCTAACACCATTTTTAGGACTGAATACATTTTTCTTAGAAGAGATTTGTTTCTATGAAGAGGGTTATGTTCACACATAGCAGTGCTCATAATGCAGATAGTTAAAACAGTCGCATTTTTACTACCTTATGGTTTTTTCAGTTTATGCGGAGTTTAGCATATTACAAACAATTTTTCTCCTTTTCGATTTTACAACGAGTCTTACGAAATAATTTATGCTGTTTCTTTGACAACTTGTCCGAGAGGGTACTTTGAACAGTGCCGCCAACTCTAAACGAGTCGTCTGATACCGATACTGAGTACGTCTTGTAGCTGTGCAGCTCGTATAGTTTGTCGTTCAATCTCGTCCTCCAAAGCCCGTTAAAGCAAGCGGTATCGAATATCTTACGAATCGACCGAGGGTATTTTCAACTGTTTTTGATAGAGTTCGAACTATTGACTGTGACATTTCATTGAAAGCATATACTTGGCTCTGCGCGCGTTAATCATTTTGACAGCTTCCATTTCTATAGCGACAGCCGTACAAACTTTTGAAAGATTGTGCCTTCGGTGTTGGCTTGTGAGTTTCGTACAATTTTTCCAGGTATGATGTTAAAGAAGTCAAATGACAGCGCGTAAACTTATCTAAATCCTTTTTTGACATCAAAGGGGTTGGTGAGGTCTTTACCGAACTTTATGGAGCAGCGAGCATTCTTCATCGTCCATTTCATATCTTCATATCCATTTTTTTACAATTTACCGAATGTTTGATGGCCTACAGCACGACAAATGGCACGTAAATGACGTTTATTAACATCTGACTCAAAGGGAACTGCATTATCGAAAACTGTGTTAATGCAGTTCTACTCTGATGATGATTTCGATTTTTCGAACACATGACTTTGGCTGCGAAAGCAATTTGATGCAGATGACGTTTCCGAAAAGGCCCAAAGTAGACTTCTTTCTTATACTCGTTAGTGTAGTATATTTTGGAAGGAACTAACCAAAAACAAAGCAACATGTTCTGCATTTCAACACGCTAAAGTGTTTACCGAGAGTGTGTTACCAATATCCTTATTGAATCTTGTTACCATCCCTCCATTATTCCGTATTTTACAGCTGACAACAGGTTTCAGAAATCGTTAATAATTTCAAGACACAAACCTACACACCAAATGTAGTTCAACGGCATCAGCAATCAGCATTTAACCCAATGAGCGTCATTCTCTTTAGTGCCTCCATAAATATTATAATTATTAAGAACACAGTTCTAAGTGGCAGAGTATACATTAAAAAGCAAAAAAGGAAAAGTAAAGTGAACAAATTATTAAACGTTTTGATTGCTTCGTGACTTTTGCGTCACCCTATAATGGTGTCGTGATTGCCCCACAGCCATTTTGAAACTTCTCCAATGTGTCACTTTAATCGTGGTGGCCAGAGTGCATATCTCTTCGTATTTTTCAACGTCTGCTCACTACTGCTAAATTCATTATCCACTTTCCTTCGAATCTGCTCTACTTTGTATGAAAAGCCTACGGCAGATCTGATCGCAGTGTCACTTAACTTTATGCAGCGCGTGAATATTTACATAAAAATCAAATAAAAATTTAGGATCTACACGAGACACGAAACAAATTAGTGCGCCATAGTCGTGCCTTAATGGCTCCGGAGGCCCTTCGGAAGAAGTGCAAATAAAAAAAAAAAAAAGATTGCAAAAATCGTGAACCATTAAAACGTGTTGCCTCTCCTGCACTCTATCCTCGCAAAAGGTTCTATTCTTTGTACACAGCGTTAGATGTAAGGACTACGTGTTGCAACAACGGTCGTGCCGAAGATTAGCAATGCAAACGCACACCCTCCGCTCGGTCGAGTAGTTGAAGGCGGAACATCATTCCGTCGATGACAAGAAATCGATACGTTCTTCGGCGGGGATGTAGAAGAGACAATGGTCTCGTCAATAGAACACATCGGGTGTGAGAATTGCCTCGTTAAATCTCGCAGTGTGCAGACATTTTTCCACCCTCACCGCCGCGGATGCGTCCTTTTATGGCAACTCTTGTGTTTGTTGTTCTATGGCCGAGGCAATTTACGCTGATTGCTTGACCTCTCACCCTCGTCTTTGCGGAACCATGATTGACTATTAAGGGAAACTGCAATTTGACGAGGGCCAGATAGGACATCAATTCAATTATGGGGGCAGCAGGGACCATCAGATGCGGGGAAACCAATCGTTTCACCACGCAAAATTTTTATTACTTTCGTAAACAGATTTATGTGATAGCTAGGCATTCTAGAAGTGCAGCCCGAAACGGAACAATCAAAGCTATTGATCCCACAAATGGCCGAAGCAATAAACTTTGATGAGATGTACTCAGCTACTGCACACGGAGCTGGGAGTGGAATCGACGATATGTGGGTACACTGCCCAACCCATGTTCTTCCAGGAAAGAATGCTTCAACAGCACTTATCCAACGGCGGGTATTCGTACGCGTCCAATGAAGTTTGTTCTTTTAATTAGCATGTACATACATAGGAACCATTTTTGGGTTACACAAACCCGACACTCGGAGGAGTACGTTCCCTCGCTAAGTCTCACGAGATGTTTCTCCGCCGAATATAGGATCGATTAAGCGCATGATTTGGTGTTGTAATAGGACCAGGCTCAGCAATGTTGTTGTTAATTATAAAGGCGCTAAGTCGTATATAACTATTTTAATTAGTCACGAACCGATGCCCAAGTAAGGCAGGCACGGAGCGTTGGGGTCGGTTCGTGTACGACACGTTCGACATGCACACACAGAGGGACCGAGCGCAGTTCGTAAATTTAATTAAACGCAAACAAATCTTCTATAAATGGCAGATAACAAGACCGATGACAGAGAGCGCATAACGTCCAGCAAACAAAAAGTGAGTTTACTTTCTGTGCGCACCGTGATAGTGGTACGGACCGTGTGTAATGAGCCTGCGTAACTTCCTCGATAGAGGTGCGTAGCTGTGGGGTATTTTTAGAGCTAATGGTTGTGCTTTAGCGCCGCCGCCGCCGGCCACCGGCCGATCGATCCAGTGAGCCGTGGAGAGGAATCTACTGTCCTATTAGTGCGCAGCCTTTTCAGATTTCTTTTTTTTCTCACTTGTGTCATCCTAGTGCGCTCTAGGAGGTGATATGTCTATGTTGGGAGTGCTTCAGGAGGCGGCGGGTATGAAATGTCAAATATAATTGGCTACTGCGCGAGGAGTCGTGTCGGTGGCTTGTTTTACTAAACAACCGTGCGCAGCAGTGATGAGAGCTTTGCCGATTAAACATTTTTAGTGTCGCCTGGACGCAATCTACTGATTTGGCGTCTGTTTAAGTGCAGACTTTAATCATGGACTCACTGTTAGTGTGCGGACGGATGGACGTGTCTACACTGGGTTAATGCACCACGTAATAGTGTTGAGGCAATCATGGTTGTGCGAAAGATCATTAATTCAGTGTGTCCTGTACTGCACTGCACTGCACTGCACTGCACTGAGACGTAACCGATATGGAATAGACCATGGTTGTAATGTATCTTGAGAAACGCCAAGAGTGGAGTGCAATCATTTTTAATTGTACGTACCTATCAAGAAAAGGTCTCTTTGTCAGAAGTTTTATGGGTGGGTTTTGTAAGAATTTTAAGGTGACTAGGTAATGTGATCTTTAGATTGGTTCTAAGTTTCAAATTCTATCACACACTGTTTGGACTGGTTTTAGACATGTTGTGGTATTACTGTTGAACAGTAGTAAATCTTATCTGTGAAAACATTTCCATTGGGGTTCATTTATCTTTGACTGCACCTAAAATACATATATTTGGACAATCATTCGTGTTGTGCGTGTTATATTCTTCACATGAATGGAAGGGGCTACTGTTTGATGCAGTTTCAGAAGGGCAGTTTTTTATTTGAGAAGCTTTTCCGTGACAGTTATACTCTCGGATGTTTGTCAGACGCTCGCGAGAGTTGGGACGTGAAAGAAATGTTTATCTGTTGTCTGGGGATTGAACCTCGATCCTCCTGCTCCGTAGTCCAACGCACTAACCACTTGAGGGGTAGTGCTGCGACCACCTATCAGTAGTATCTTTAAACGGTTCTTCTGCCGGAACTTATTGCTGTTTCTTCTCCTCAGAAAAAGATCAGTTCTTACCTACGATGTTGCATTTTGCCTGTTGCGAGTCTCATGATTCTTATTAAGGTCGATGGCCAAAGCGAAGGGCCATCTGGTGCTGCACTATCCAAAGTGACAGCAGGTAAACGTCATCAGTGTAGTCAAGATGTTTGAGGTATGAGATGGACTATGACATCTCAGCCCCATGCTATCTCTAGACCCGGATCCCATCAATGATTGCTACAAAGAATAACAGTGGCGAAAGATTGCAACCTTGTCGAGTTTCTGTAATAAACCTCTCTCCTGCGCAAGGCTCGCCATATAGCATTTCTATTCAAGCTTTTGAAACCCTTTTCGAAATCGATAAACAGGAAATGAAGCGGATATCCGTACTCGATGCATTATTTAATGATGGTCTTTGAGTCAAGTCATTCAAACAACTTGAACTTTTCTAGCAATGTTTACCTTACAAATGTTGAATCGTAGAAATATCTTGCACTGTCATTGCAAAGAGTTCATTTTTTAAAAATACTTTGATGTCTTGTTTTTTTTCAACACATCACCATTGCTCTCCAAAATAAGCAACTGCTTCCGACACACATTCCAGCCAGGAAGCAAAGCTACTCTTAAAATACTACTCTTCTCGATGAAATTATTAATCCTTTCAAAAATTATAACAAGTTTAGAAACAACTCCCTCCCACGTGGTGCCAAACTGTATGGCAATTAAAAATCATGCCATGCTGCATTCTAAACAACACGAAACCACTTGGCTCCGTCTCTACCGCACACCACTGCCAAGCAAGATTTTTGATCGATGAATGTGTCTAACAAAATCAAATCAAATTCAGGTCATTAAACTGCATGCGTGAAATAAAACCAGACGTAAACAACCTCCATAGAAGTCTCCTCCATCTGCATCCCATACACAAGCGTTCGCACTTTTTTCCAATCTCGAACGTAAACACGACCAGTACACCCCGGACCACCTATGCCAGGCGCGAGTGTAGTAAACAATTTTAACGAACAATCGCAGCAATTTCTATTTCCTCGTCGATTGATAGGGCTTTCTTCCGCCAAATGTTTCGTCTCGGCCGACCAGTGGGTGGCATCTGGCGTGTGCTTAGCAATCAACCCGTAATTACGATTGTTTGCATATCGAGGAACGCCGGACATCATTCCAGTATTTGAACGAACGAAGTCTAGTGGTACGATCACACATATGAGGGGAGGAATCAATATCTGTGATCAATGCAAGAGGTGTCTAGAAACAACATACCAAATGATAGTGGAGCCACTCTAAGGACATTGTGTGATTGCGCGATAAATCATCTCTCGACTCTCTCCGGCATCCGCCTCGCAGATGCAATGACAAATTGCCTGCGGTGCAGGAATTATCTTCCACGAAGACGACGAGGAGGACGAAACCAACTCTCTGCAGAGGTGAGATTTATAGATCGAGAGGAGCCGCCAACCCGCCAATATGCAGGAGGCGTTAGACAGCCGTTCTGTTTTTCTTTCCCAACCGCAGAGGAGACATTCGATCCAACGCAGAATCGAAGATCTTCACAGATACGGCCCGAAACCAAAGCGGGACAGCGTGCAAAACCAATCCGCCACAATTATCGCGTAGGCAGACGGGATGGATTTTACTCGGTTTTGTCTCTCTGATATACGAGCAACTCATTATGTTTGATTGGATTTGGTTTCGTTCGACTGCCCAAGGGAGAGCAATCTGGCAAAGATCGCTGAATGCACTTCTTTCTCACTCCGTGCGCCGGATTTGCATTTCGACAGCGCAGAGCGCTCGGGTCGGGCGCTTAAACTGCTGACTAACGTTTCGAATGCGAACGGCAAATAAAATGTTTACTTTACCTCACCGCTATTGGTGCTGGCTGACTGCTGCCGTTTGGCTCCAAGTTCTGGACGCAGCACACGACCGCAATAACAGCCAAACAGGAATATCGACTCTCAATAGTGGTGCTGCAGCGGCTGATCGTGATTTTTTGTCATTAAATTTTATGTCATGCTTCTTCTGGCTCTTCGCCGGTCCCATCGTCATTGCGCACGCCGCCCGGCCAACGCGAAGGTGAGATGTCAGTGAACGGTTCTGACGCCCACAACATGCCGCATAATTTATGACAGACGCAAATTACACGTTGCACTACCGCCAACCGAAAGTTGCTTTCTTTCAATTCTGAACAGATAGGTAGGTGACAAGATTGAGCGGCAGATACGAATACTGCAACAGAGAAACTGACGCTCAGCGATAAGCGTGGCGCAGCATGAGTGACGATTGACTTTTATGGCTGTATTGCAAATGACTTAGAACGGCGTGGAACGAAGCACAATGATGAGATGTTTCATGGTTTAAATTGTTGTCAATGGCCGTAAATATTAGTTGTCGTAGATTGGGATTTTTAATTGAACGTTTCGCAAGTCTTTTCAAATAAAATTTGTGGTTTGAGTAAGTGAAGCTTAACCGCGTGTAAGCCCACTCTTTGTAGTTTTTCCAAAGGCGGTTTGATAGACTTATGTACATAATTGTTTTGGAAGCGAACTAAATCGAGTCATGAAAACCTGATTTTCTCGGCCTAATTGCAGAGGCCTCACTCCGTATTGCTACTCTAATATCAAATATTTGCAAAAGTGATTTTTGATTCTAATCACAACACAGGTAACTCTGTAAGAAAATAGAATCGAATGCTTCTGTTGCCAATTAGGGCTATGAAATTTGCGAATCTTGTTTCGGGTATCGAAAGCTGAAATGTCATTTTGAAATGACAAGCAGCTTTCGTGTCAGTGAAATCAATGCTACGTTGAGTTCCAGCAAATTTATAATTTTGGGACGAAGTTCGTACTCTTAACGCAGTTTTTTTTTTATTGCCAGGATTTCAGCTTGGAATACACTCCACGCTTCTGATGTACTTTGTCCTTGCAAGCGTACTTTAATTTGTCCTCGTTTACTGTTAAACATTTTTTTTAAAAGCTTCTGACTCAATACTCACGATAACTCTAGAGTTCTGTCAATATCGTTAGCATTCGCTAGTACTTACACTGACTTGAAAGATTATGGCATCTGGTACAGGTATTAGCTTATGATTTTTGTTTCGCGAACGACTTTGCTTAAATCATTTTTCGACATTAGAGTTCTCAGTTAGGTCGTTAGCGACCTTAATGTAGCAAACGAACATTCTCCATCGTCAATGAACGGACGCTTCGGTATGGGTTGCCTAAAAATCGATAAGGCTGTTTTTTTTCTTCATTTGGAAGAGTTGTCTTCCGTTTGGACAACCAGAAAACTGGAATGTCTTGATCACAGTGTGATTCATTTCATTGACCGTTTCACGATCAGAAGACCTCTTTGTTATTTTGCAGACTTAGTGTCTTGAAGATCTTGCTTACCAACACCCCTTTCATATTTTGACGTAATAATTGCCAATCATGAGAACTAGGACATGTGTTGGCGAATGGCTTTTGCTGAATTGCAGTTATTATGTATATCTTCAATCTAGGTCCTCTGCTGATTGTTGGTTGGACGTTGCCTGGTTATTCCACGGGCAGTTTAGAAGGCCATCTTTCTTATTTAATTTGCATAATTTAAAGAACTAGATTTTGGGTTAGTAAACCTAATACAAGCAGTCGGATAAGTTAGGCTAGGTTGCTGGGTCGATGAGGGGAGAAAGACTTCACCTCATCTCACTCAGGTCCTTGTGGAGTCATTGTGATACTCAATAAGGGGTTGGTACCAGTTGCTGCACTGGATTTCTTCCGTACTGCTGCCTTACTATTTGTGGGTGACCATTGTGATGTCCTCAAAAACCTGGAAAGATTGTATAATTTCTTATAAGTCCTGAAAGTAATGTGTTCCGAATGTCCTGTTCCTCAAGTGACATAGACTTGGGCAATGATAGAAGTAGTGAGGTGTATTCTCGTGAACTTCTTCATCGCCGCAGTGGATTTTAATTTCATTGTGGGGTTGCTTAGAAGATTAACATTGACAGCGATTTCCTATTATCTTGTAAGAGTTTGTTGGTTCTTGGTTTGTCCAATCGTAACTAGAGCTTTCAGGTCATAAGAAAGTTCCACATGTAATTAGCTGTCATTGGGATCTCACGTTCCATTCGCTTCCTGAGGTACCAGAGTGGAGTCTTAATCTACTGAAGTGCTTGATTTCGGTCCATTGCACACCCTTTTCTTGCACGTTCGTCAGCTATTTCATATCTGGTAATATGCGTCTGACCAAGGACACAGCAAAGAGTAATATTATACTGTGAGCCAAGAATATTAAGTTCCAAGACTAGAACTACCTACCTTGGATTTGATTTCAGTACCAAAAATTGTTTTAATGGCCGCATTACTGTCAATAAATATGGTGGCATCATCTGGTAGTGTCAGAGTGGCAGATGCAGCCACTTCCAGAACATTTGCTTAGAAAACACGGCTGTAGTCAGGAACTCTGAATAAGCGGTGTATGTTAAGTTCTTCGGAGAACATGCCGGCCTGTGTTCCTGTATCCAACTTTGACCCATCATTGTAGATAGATATGTACTTGTCTTTTGTTGGCTCCTTGGTTTCCCTTTCTTCTGTATTGGGAAAAGTGCAGGAAAATGGTTTTCCAAAGTCGGGGTATAGTGACTTGTAGTCGCTATTTATGTGTTCACCTATGAGTTTCTTCAGAATCGATGGTTAGCTATGGTTAATCGAGGATTATTTAAGTCGTTTGATTGATCCTTGAGGTACTCTTGGCGGCAGAGTTCTGTATGTAAAACAGGTCTAGAGGCTCGGTTGTTCTCATTGCGGTGGTTGTGCCTACATATGTTCGCCGCTAGACTACTTTCACATACGTAAGCATTGGTCTCACAATTAGCGTATACATCCACAGAATTATCTTAGGATTTGGTATCCACCTTCTGCCGAAGATTCAGTTGGAAGTGTAGAAAGCATTTAATGCCTTTTTACTCTTTCATTAACTGCCAATTGTCCAGTATGACTCCTAGGTACCTCGCACTGTCAGATATCCTTAGGAGTATTACCTTTGAATTGTGATATGCTCGGTCTTATGGGGATTGATCCCAAGTTTGCAATGCTTTCTCTACGTATTAGCGTATTTATTGAATTTTTTAATAGTTGTCTGTAAATAGGTAGTAATTTTCTTCTTGCCAATAGCAATACGTCGTCTGTCTAGGCAACTATCTTAACCCCTCCGTTTTCCAGTTTCAAAAGTATTTTGTTGACGACTAGAACCCACAGCAAGGGGAATACGACTCCTCATTGTGGCGTGCCTCGAAGGCATTGACCTTTAAGTGGGTGTCACCCAGTTTCGAATTAATATTTCTTTTGTTGAGCAGACTCACGATCACATTGGTGAGTGTTTTATTAGCTTATTAAGGGTTCCTCCGCCATAATCTCTACTTCGAAAACATAGGTAGACTCTTTAAGACCCCTATAGGACTGAGCTTTAAATGCGTCGAAGTAGCTCGTATGATCAATTGATTAAGTTGAATTTAAAATAGCTGAAACTATAGACGCCATCGTCTGGATGTAAAATAAGTTCCAGCACCTGCAGCATAACATTCTTGACTAATAACAGTAGTACCACTACTCAATAACAATCAACCATGACCTTAAGTAACCAGCTCCAGCAGTCTTTTTCTTGTCTCACAATTAGCCTCTATGACATCATACGAGTGGTAATTATAATTTGTATTCTATTCAACTTATATCTATTTCATAATGTTCATGATAAATCGTTAAAGTCTTCAGTGTGTAATTAAATTTGCCTTCATGCGTTCTAAATCATCTTTTTTTAGTGAATAAAGATAGTTTTATTAAATCCAAACAATAAAATAGACTTAACGATCAATAAAAAAAAAACTTTATTAATGCAAAAATATACATAGGTATACGTGCGATAGGGGGAGTTGTTTCTTGACGCCAACCGCTCTGTGGAAATACCACGAAAGATTGCTATCACTGCACGTTTGAAGAAATCCCGACATGCGGCACGCATTGTGTGTGTTTACTCCTTAAAAACATTAAAAATTTAATTTTTTTATTATTCAGATATGTACGTACATAACCAGCTGAAATGGAGGCCCTCTTGTACATCTAGTAGGGAATGCTGTAAAAAAAAAACATAATCTTTTCCGTCTTGGCCATACATCACTGACAAGTGGACCCCTTCAAGTGGTATCCATACACTTCAATCCATTGAGACTTAAAACTCTTAGAAATAATAATAAATAAACGCCTGACTGGACATATGGTGCGCTCTCCCGATTAAAAGAATCAGAAATCCGAAACGTTCGTCTGAAATTCGATATTTCCAATTTTTTTGATTTCGATTTTAAGTCTTGAAACAGCAGTGGCGGCGTAGCGCGTCGTCCTCTTGCGGTTTTGTGGGAATCAAATCTCCCCAAATAGATCGATCGCGCTCGAGTAATTAGTCACACTCCAAACAGTAGCTGAACGTAACCAACTAATCGGTTACACGAGTCGTGACACCAAATTGGACTTATTGCCTCCGTAAATAAGATCAGATATCGTCTTACCTACGAGGTGTCACAATTGATTTCAGGTTGGTGCGCTTGCGCATACAGGTGTATACGGAGGAAGATAATTACTTAACTGTTTTCTCGAAATCTAGATACATTTACTGATAATATTGGCATTAACATGTTGTTTTTCTTGTTGTGTCTATTTCTAGTTTATTGGTTGGTGCACCGCTGGGGAAGAATCTACAGCCTAAAGCGAATCGTACGGGTGCATTGTACAGATGTCCCATTACGCAGAGTTGGAATGATTGTGAACAGATTATCACAGATGGACGTCGATGTAAGTTTTAATTTTAATAGATAAAAAACAAAAAAATATATTTTTTTTCGGTTATGTGATGAACACTCTCATTTTTGATATTTTTTTGAACTGGTGAAGGGATTTCCAGAACTATCGCTAGTGTTTGTCTACAGTCCATGTAAATTTGTCTATGAAGACTTAGGCTTTTTGCATAGATTTAAGATTGAAACGAGAGATTACGATTTTCTTTTGCATAAAACCTTGTAAATAATATCTACTAGTATGAAACAGTAATTTTTTTTAGTAAATGTAAATTGGAAAATATTTATCTGTATATAAGTAAAAATGTTTTATAAAGTTTAGATACAATTTTTATTTCTTATCAATAGGTTCAAGGTATATGCTTTATAGAATATTGTTTTGTTGAGAAGCTTGGTAATGTTTGGATTTTTAATTTGAGATCTTCCTTAAGAATAAATACATACGTACATCCATATATAGTGAATGTATTGGATTTAGTTGCAATATAATTTAAATTAAATTATTGATATGTAAGAAATGTCTGTCAGTACAGGATATTTGAGGCTCATCTATATAAGATTGTAAGCTAACATTGAAGAAACATTTTGCTAAACGTGTTGGAAAGTATGCATTTCTTGCAACATGACATGGCCCAAGTACATGCACTGGCTTCTAGATGTACAATGCAAGGATGGAGTCCTATCGTGTCTACTACTGGATACTGGTCGCGATTGAAATTTGAAAGAAACAGTGGGGTCCAAGTTACTGCATATGTGGACGATGTTGTCACAATGGCGGCAAGCATTTTCCTATCCACCATCACCGAAGTACTACAATTCCTCCTCAATACCCTACACAAATGGGCGGAAAAATGGTAATCAAACGTTAACATCCTAAAAACGGAGGTGGTCCGCTTTACTACCAAGTTAACAAAACCACCAATCGGGCCCTTGAGATTCAATGGTACACAACTCCAAATCTCAGATAAAGGGAGATACTTGGGCTACCTAATTGACAGAGAGCTGTCCTGGAAAAATAACATGTCAGAAGGGATAACAATGTCATCTATTGCCTTCCATACATATGTTATATACAAGCCTACCATCATTCACAGGATGTACACAAACATCGTCAGACCCATTGTATCCTACAGATGTCAAGTCTAGTGGCCGCAGCATCTAAGATCACGTGCCTGAAGATACAGACCATGATCCAAAGAAAGGGACTACGTCTGAAACCAAACACACACTGATTCTATTAGACTTGGCACAACCTCCTGGCAGCCCACCGAAGAAAAATGCGACTAAATACAGACGAACTCTGCAGAAGGTGTTGTTGATCCTATGCAGAACAGGGAAAGCGGCCTTCCACAAATACGACTTCGGAGACCGAGGCGATCAGGGAAGCCACGATGAACTATCCTAATATTTATACAAATTTTGGGTTGGTTCATGGAGGCCGCATAGTTAACTCAAATAATTTTGTATTCTTTTTAATTCCTCCATGATAGGTGTACACAAGGAATCCATTGGTGATCCGAGGGCTAGCTGCATATATAGCTACCTTTCCTACCCACATACAAACATATCTTGGGTCGGTAGATACTCGTGTACTCAGAGGTTTTTTAAGAAATTACCCATACAGATCCTTAAGAAAAGTGGAAGAAGTGTTGCTTCCTTTCCCATATCAAAAAACCTAGTGGATTAATTTTTCATCAATCTTAACAAACTAAACGTAACTTCATCAAATGTACGATTGCAGGAATAGATAGTGTTAGAAGACGTGTCCCATAGTACAAGGGATCACTATGGACCTATGCTTGTTTAAGTACGTCTTATGGAGATTGGTACAACTTTCCTTTCTTAGAAGAATCAGTTAGATTTGTCCAACAAATACTATAGAATTACAGAGTTTATGGCTCGAGTCCTGTTTTACCGATTTCTGAGAAATTTTTTGTATAACTGTCATAAGTTGGATCACTTCGAGATCCAACACGGGCACATTTCTGCCAGTTTATAAGACTTTAGGGAGGTTTATGGCTAAAACATAATAGTTTTGACTTTGGACACATATTGACAGCTGTAATTGCTTTCCGAAAATATTTATATTTTTTGTTCTTTTTAATGAACGGAACAAAAAAGATTGGAAAATTAGCATTTATTGGCAAAATAGCCTATTTCCAGCACCAAATACTACATTCTACACAGCTCTTAAGTCTTAACTGCCAAGATGGAGTAAAAGTTCAACTCATCCCTACTTTTGCTTCCAGTTGAAATCACGTTACGTTGCATTACATACGGATGCAGTTCTCTACGAATGCCAAACGTCAGGTCGGAACAAATCGAAAAAGTTCAGAGCAGAGTTCTAAACATAGCCTAAACATATCGAGCGCGATCTGATCACCGAACCGAAAACAAAGCTCTGTTATGTTTTGATCTCAGTCCTCTTGATTGTCTGTTGAATGCTGATACTCGAAAATTCTCTTAGTTGGAGGA
Organism: Xylota sylvarum; assembly: GCA_905220385.1. NCBI lineage: Eukaryota > Metazoa > Arthropoda > Insecta > Diptera > Syrphidae > Xylota > Xylota sylvarum. Next base: position 150,748,793 of record LR999957.1, on the reverse strand, counting down.
GAGTTGTGCAATTATTTCGTTAGCATCTCCAACTACAACCACATCTCGATACAGCTAATTCAGTTCGCCATTTTCTGATCTTTTTCATTTTTCTACAACTGATTGTTTAGAAATGTCTGTCATTTGTGTTTGAAGCTTAAACTCCTTGCGAGACCTTTAAACTAACTTCCTAGATTTTGAGGGTAGATTACAACTTCTTTTCATTTGACAGTCTTGCTCCAATTCCAAGATACATAGGTGTCTCGCATTGCTAAAGTCATGTTCGAAATAATTTCTGGCTTAAACAGTTATTTAGGTGAGCGAATCCCTTACTAGAGTTATCCAGTGCTACCAAATTTTTGTAATACGTGCTGTCACAAAATTGTACGCAATTGTCTGATGACAGGTAACTTAAACTAGATACTATCAGAAAAAATTGTGAAAAATATGAACGACTCAATCTATATTATCTAGTATTTCTAAAAAATCCAAACATTACTGAGAATGTAAATAAAAACGCTAAAACCAAACAATTATTTAAACAAATATACATAAAGTAAGATAGTATGATATTAAAATTATTCTTTTTCTTTCTTTTTTTATTATCCTTTCCCTGTTCGTTTCCGGTATTCTAATGGATTTCTGAAACTACCCACACAAATTCAAAATATAAAAATTAAATATAATTTATTAAATAAATAAACAAAAAAAAAAAAAATATTGTAGCGCCTGGCGGAGCTTATGAACCTTGTAAGTGGTATGGGTGCTTTATTTGTTGTTAACTTATTCGTTTGATTTTTTTTTTTTTTTCGTTAACCTTTATTTTTATTTTTTTAATTATTGGCTAACATTCATTAACATTGCATTTCTTTTCCATTTGTGATAAAAATTTTAATTTGACGAATTGAAATTCAAAATTTGTTCATTTTCTTTATTTCTGTACCTAATTTACAAATCGTTTCATGCAGCCATATCAAGTAGAGCATTATTGCTTTAGATTTATTTTATTCAAAATTAATAGACTAGTCAGACAGAGGTAATTTACTGTCACAATGGAATATTGTACTCATTTTTGAACATAAAACCAAATTGTCAGCGCATTTTCTACATACCTCGAGAACATTAATTAAATGTCGACAAATGGTTTGCACTGTGTTGAGCATATGTATCCCGGAAGTGGTTCTCCTGTAGTATTTCTTAGAAATCCACTGAAATAAACAAACACTGACATTCTACTCGTGCAACGTCAGAGCGCACACGCGTCTCTAGCAGCAGCCGTTCACTGTATCCAGCATCAGCTGTTGGCCATTAATTGTGCATTGATCCCATTTCCCCGTGCTCCATGGGGCACCCAAGTGTCCGCTCCAATCCACATCGCTCTGTCATCGATCCAGTACGTTGCTACTATTGTAGAATTTATTACCAATGCCACTTGGTGATAGGGAAAAATTTGCTTATCGCTACTGTGAACAACGACGACCACAAATGGCAGAGTAATAAATCCGCTCCAGTCGGCAGCAAGATCCGATTCACTTCTCCAATTGATTGCATCGGCAGTTGAAGGTTCCAGTTTGAAGTGAAAGGCCTGCATCCATATAACAGTTGTTGTGTTCAAGGTTCATTAAATTCTCAACTTGGCTCGGTCCGTTTTAATTGGATTTCAATAGACCCTATCAGGAAACGCATACGCAAAAAGTTGGTCATTACTCAACCAACTGTCACTTGCATCTCAGCGGTTTGTTGTGTGTCTCCATGGAGCATATCGCACATGCCATGGCCGCTGGGGATTTGCATCTCGCGCACAGAGGTTGACATGTATTTTGTAGGACGCCCACGCACAGCTTTTACAGAGCACGAGTAGACCTTTCAGCAGTTCAGTTACCATGAGAGAGGCGGATCTCTTGCAAAATTATTGTTGACGGTGTGAATATCCGCGCGTTGAATCTTCTGCCGATGTGACGGTCCAGCATAAGACATAGAAATAATCTCTTCATGCGTGGGCAGTTCGCGAGATGTTTATGATCCACCAAGGAGGGATAAGCAAATTTGAATTCACTTCTCGGCTCATTTAGAGAATTTGAAGTTTAAGATTCGCAACACAGCTAATGCATGCTAATGACTCACACTGTAGTGTTCTGAAATGTTGTGTGTTCCCATGGTGTCCCACTTTTTTTTGTCTTTGCTAAGTCGAGACGGGATGTTGGTGAAGACGTACCCAACCCATCCCATCTATAAATAACACATGACATAAATATACACTGGGGATAGGGTGAGCAAAGAAGAGTCTCCGCTTTCTGTGCCGAGGAGCCGAGGGGTGCCTCGGGGGGGATTCATAAATTACTTGAAAGCGAATTCCTCTTCTGCCTTGCTGGTCGCCAAAAGTATGCGGATGAGCATGATGTAGTGAGAACAAATAGAAACGCGTCGTCATCGTTATTCGCAACCCAAGCAAAAGGATTTTGCAGAATTTCGTTAATCGCCTGCAAGTGTCGATCGGGTATGTTTGTGCGCGGCGACTGGAGGAGAGCTGGGCGGCGGCGGCGCCTCTTGGAGTGAAGTTCATCTCCTTGTACTGGGTATTTAGTGTTCTGTTGTGTTTGGGAATTTCTTGCCGCTTGGGTGAACATGTGGCGTGCTCCATCACTTCGTTTGACGCTTGGTCGAAGAATAGCTAGTGAAATATGGGCTACTAAAGGATGATGCGAAAATGGGAATTTTCCAAGCAATTTTTAAGACGTTTTTAAAGGCAGTTGTTAAATCAGTGCACAGTGTTTGGGGAGATTAAGAAAGATATTAATTAGGGAATACAAAGTTGATAGTAATACCTTCGGGCATAAGTACACGTTACATAATTGTACGTACATATGTACATATATGCAGAAGATAGGTTTGAATTGCGGTTTCTGATGGTGGTACATGAGTTTTTAAAAATTTCAATAGTTTTTTTTAATCAGTTTCGATAGATTGCTGATAATTTTTTCGGGTTAAAAAATAGTTCTCACTACATAATATATTTTTTTGTATGGTGTGCACTATATTGTTGTTATATGCTCTTTGGTTCAATCATCCAGTACTCCATCTACATATCATATTAGATTTGTATTGTAGGGCCAGAACAACTTTAAGAGATGCAGGGTTAGACCGGTAGTAAGTCTTACGAAATACCAGCTCTGAATTCTACTTTCAGATCTATTATTATGTATATCAACTGTTGGCAACACATGAATTCGTCACTCCTGATTTACGACAAATATCAGTTATAAACATAAACTACATCCATATTTGTTTTAACCGTAATTTGATTTGTACTGTCATTCGTTAAACATCAGGCTTCTGACATTTTCATGAAACGTCAAGAATCGAGTTTGACAGCGATGGACCGACTATTTCTTCAAAAAATCTTTCTTTAGGATAAACTAAAGAGCACTTCGTAGTATTTGGCGATGACCATAATTAACGATGGGTCAGAGTATAGGGGAGTTCGTAAATGTCAGTCTGTTAGTCGAAATCGGACGTTTACGAACTCGCAGTACTTTACGTTGGACACTTTTGCAATTTTAGACTGGATTTTTTAGAGCTTGTTTGAGCTATAATCTAGTATATGCAAAACTGTCAAAACATAACAAATGCATAATTATGCACAGCTATGCACTGTTGATGTACATAAGTATATACAACCCGGAAAAGCATATGCAAACTGACAATATTTTAATCCGTCAAAAGGGTTTTAAAGGTATTGGTGACTCTTTAAGTAATGCTACTACGGATAAAATTTGTTTGCAGCATGTATGAATTTTCAAACAATAAAGCATCTTTTATCTTTTTCATAATTTTATCCACAAGCTTGACGAAACAGATACAATTTAACTAGGAATATGTCTAATGCGGTTTCATAAAGTGAAACTAGTGTTTTTGTATTTTATAGTACGTTTGCATATGCAAGTTTGTGCACATTGTGGTTGTGCCTTAAACTATAATATCATTATGCTCAGTTTCGTCAAGTTCATGTTTCGTGGTGGGCTTACGGAAAGCCCCAAAGCGATTGCAATAGACATTGATCCAGAATACGATTTTGCTTATTTTCCATTTTTATTCCTGCACTGAAACCGAATGTAAACAATTTCACAGATTAGGAAGTTTAATTAAGTTCATTATGGGTAACTAGAGAGTTTGATAGATTTGATTGATTGACCGGCCTTTTTGTTCAGGTTAGTCCAACTGAAGTCCATTATGGGTCTTATGTCTTAATTTTAAATCTGTAGAAATTATAGCTTTCAAATTCATTCACATATACAGGATGAATCTATTTGTAAATTGATTTGGAAAATTTTTCTCTTTTTTTCTGCCTTGAACTTCCACTCAATATTCGAATTGGCAAGTATTTGTTTCATACAAAAAGTTCAAACTCGAGATTTTCATCAAATTTAACTTTAATACGAATTTTTTTTGTAATGTTTATGGAAACTATGTAGAAGTTAGAAGTTGTAAGGAAAAGGAGAGAGAGAGCTAGGTGACGAAATGCGTTGATCTTTAAATCTTCGCAAATTATTATTTGTTGGAAGTATTGAGGAGGGCAAGCATGTGGAATACATACTCGCTAAAGAAAGAGCTTCTAAATTTCACTGCGAAAAAAGGTTTTAAAAAAATTATTCTTAAAGATAAGGGTTTGTGGAAGAGGCCACTAGTTCTGTAGATTAAGCTGATGGAAAAGTGAGACACAACTATATACCAGATTTCAGAACCGATAAGTATTCAACATTCCGACAACGAAGAGGTCTTAAAAGTGGGTCCCCCAGTTCTGTCTGTACACTCAACTGCAGCCTAAACAGCGGATGGATTTGCTTCAAACCTAATTTCTGGAGTCTGTAGAGTTACAATTCGGTTATTTTGGACTTATGCTGCCAGATGACATACCTAACCGTAATTTAAAAATTAAGGTTTTTCTAAACTGTTTCCTCCGCGGTGGGGTTTAAAATTAATATATGAGGAATGTATGACACATGCAAGGACATGGCGTACCAAATTTTCAAATAGTCACACACACTTTTCAAAACTTTCAAATATTTCAACTGAAATGACTAAAAATCGAAAAAAAAAAATTTGTGAGCGGTAATATTCATTATAATTCACCTGTATCAGGACTCATGTATAAGAAGGACATTGAATTTAATTTCAGTCCACGAAAAGTTTGTAAACCTATTGTAAGTACGATGCAGTCGTGCACTTCCGCCATCGTTCTTTCAAGAACATACATAAGTGGCTCATCGCTTATATCCTTGATTGAAAATAAGGCTACCCTAATGTGTTTTTGTGCAGATTCTTCTACCAACACTTATTCTTACACCGCCCCTCCATGGTTAATTATATTTTTGATAAATTCTCTCTGTTGCGGCTTAGTTCAAAGTGGCTTAATCGCCGATTCTTTCCAATTTCTATCCTTAAGTTACGTCTGCATATACATAGATATATACATATGCATTGACGCAGTGCCTACAGTGTGGTGGTATAAAACCCAGATGAAAATTTAAGTCGTTTGTGTTGCAAAAAAAAATTTCTTTCTAATTGCGAATCAGTAAACACATCAAAGTTTAGTGAATCATATTTGCTAAATTTTTTTTCTATTTCCAGTTTGTTATCTCATTCCTTGATACAGGAGGGAAGGAAAGGAAAGGAAATTCAAATTGCTTGCTTCCTCAAATTTGCTTTAAAAAAAAAAAATACAAAACCTTCATCCAATCCACTTGCTTTTGATGTTGTCCTTTTCGGTTTCCACTCATGTGTGCTATCATCACACTCATCACATTCATCATATCGTAATGTTTCCTCCGCCTCTGTCATCAGAGATAAATGCGGGACGGGTCCGCTTCGTGTACAAGTACCATTCTTCATTTCCCATAATGGACCGGCATATGATGACTGGGAAAGTACTGATCCTTTTTGGGATATGTGAATGAGTTATGGTTCAGTAGAAGTAACACATCTTATTTTATTTTTTATTTTTAAATTTTTATTTTTTGCATTTTTGTAATAAGCCTGTAAATATGTACAATATATGAATTTCTCTTACTAATTTAGCGCTTTTACTTGTACTAACCTTGCGCAGTCGTTGTGCCTTCTTTAGACCCATTTTTCTTGTGTAAATAAAATTGCATTAACCGCTTAGTTATACTTCTCTTCAATCATCTTCGATTTTCGTTTATCGTTGTTCCTCTTTTTTTTTTCTTGGATTTTAATTATTAATTAACATTTCTTTACGCATAACAATACAATCGCTAATGTCTCGTTTGCAATAGCCTATGATAGTGATGACATTGAGGAGCTCTCGCCTCCATCAGAAGACGAGATCAAGGAGGGACAATGGCTTGGGGTGACAGTTCGATCACAGGGTCTGGGAGGAAAGGTATGTACCTAGAAACGATCGGATTTCTTTGAGTTTTTTTTTGTATGAGATTGACAGACCTTTGGGCAGTCATGGTTTTTATTGCAGTTTGATCATCAGATTACACAATGCATTCGATAATAATCGATTGTTTCTCTGTTTGCTTGTTGTTTAGGTTCTGGTTTGTGCCCATCGATACATTACGAAGATACGAGATAATCAATACGGGCAAGGGTTGTGTTATGTGCTGACGAACGATTTGAAGTACGACGAGGTCTATGAGCCGTGTAAAGGCCGAACCGTTCAGAGGTTTGTATCAAATTTCTTTTTATTGTTTATCATTTGGATTTTATATGACGTCTGCATATTGTTGGCCGTGACGATTGAAACGAATGATTAATTTAATTCTGACACTTTAATCGGGCCGGGAAAATACTGAGGGACTCTCATTTTGAAAGTTTGATGAACCTCCTGATTGTTGGGGAAAAAAAAAGAAAATTAATTAAATAAGTTGATTGTATGCAATTGACATTAATGTTGAGTTAATTGTTTATAATCCGTTTGACGCTGATGATTGGAAGGTTGTTTTGGAGTTACCTCTTCTGAGTTCTTTTAAAAGGGAGAGGGGAAGCGATATATGTATTTGTGCGACATTGATCATATACAGGTGGGAATCACAGCGGTCCGCTGAGTCAGACACTCTCACTTTACAACAAAAAAGATCTTATACATTATCTGTTGATTACCTGTGTACTTTTGTATTAAAACATTCATAAAGTTCGTTGGAAATCCATAGGATTGACTGAAAATTGTGAATTAATCATCGAAAACCTAAAAATTGGTCAACGGCAGTAGCCACATGACAGTTTATTTATTTCTTTACACATCATTACAAACTTTTGAGACGACAATATTAAACGTAATATTTAGAATCTATAATAATTTTATACATTTACATTTATTATGAATTCATAAGTAAAGTTGTAAACTACGAATATGTATGTACATGGTCAACGATTTGACTCTTTAACGTCAAAATAGCGTCAAAATTTGTCTCAAAATCTCTCACGTCATGTGTTCGTCACTGTACGACTGAAACGATGTCAATGCGTTGACGGCTGCGTTGACAGCCGCTTTGAGTAAATTTTTGGGTCAACGCGTTGACTGGCCTACTGCATACTATTCTATACATTAATGTCATTAATGCAATACAACTTTTCGTGTTGTACGTATTATATTCTGTACACGACTGGTAGAGGCTTACTGTTTAATCGAGTGACCTAAAGACTTTTTGTTTTTTCAACTGAGAGACTTTTTTCATGACAATAATTATACTCTTAGAAGTTTGACAGACAATCGCGAGATGTCTTTTAGGTGTTATCTGAGATTCGAAGCTCGAAACCTTCGCTCCGTAGTCCAACGCATTAATCACTTGAGCTCTTTGAAACAATACCGATTTTTATTATGTAAGAATTAAAAAACCTTTAGAGACAGATTCAAGACTTCAAAGGTCTGTAATTCTCACACGCGCTAGCTTATACGTCCCTACTCCTCATTTGCATGATTCTTTATACCGGATGGGCTGCGTTTTTCATATCTAATACATAACACCCAACACGTGTTACTACTCTTACTCAACAAACAAACAAAGGAACCATGACCTCGACAAATCAAGAACAATCGCTTCCACCGCAAACTTTAATTGCTACCAAAGGAGTGGTTCACAACAAAGGATGACATTTGCCCATTACTACACCGTAAGGTGACCATCATTATACTAACAATTTTACATGTCCTGTGCACAGACCTATTCGGGATAACGATGACAAAATTCTTATAATTATCGCGCGGTGTTCACTTTAATTCTTGCTAAACACAATGGTGGGGAGTGCTACGTTGAACTTTCATGCAAATTAAAGGGAAATTAATGTGCGAACAGGAAACGGGTGGGGCTTGTCCAATGTCCTTCTCACACACATACATACCGATACCGCAGAGGACAATACAATAAATAATGAAAAAATGAATTGTGTTTATTTGCAGAGCTCACGAGGACTATGGCTTTTGTCAAGTGGGCACATCTGGAGCATTATTGGATGACAATACCATGGTGCTGGGCACACCGGGTCCCTTTACGTGGCGCGGAACGATATTTGTCACCGAAATTGGAGGAGAATATCTAGAACGGGATAAGAATATGTACTACGGCGACCACTCGGAGAGTTCGTCACCGGTTGACAAATACAGTTACTTGGGTATGGCAGTCACCGGAGGAAAGTATTTCAGTGATAGAATGGCTTATGCTGCCGGAGCGCCAAGGAGTAATGGACACGGTCAAGTTGTGATATTCAATAAGGCGAATTCCAATCCGATTCCGAAGCAAATGGTCCTCGAGGGGGAACAGTTCGCCTCAAGTTTTGGATATGAGTTGGCGACCGCCGATATAAATGGTGATGGAGAGCCGGATTTGTTGGTGTCAGCTCCGTTTTATTTTACAAAAAACGAAGGCGGAGCTGTGTATATTTATCAGAATGATAAGCATCTATTGCCTTCGAAGGCCACGCTTAAGCTGACAGGAACTCCAGAGAGCCGTTTCGGTTCAGCGTTGGCGAATATCGGCGATATCAATAAGGACTTCTGCGACGATATCGCCATCGGAGCACCATACGAGGAAAATGGAGTGGTGTACATTTATCTTGGATCGCGCATGGGTCTCTTGGAGAAACCCTCACAGATAATTCATGCCTCTGACCTAGGCAACATTCCTGTGCCCATAAATACCTTCGGAAGCTCTATAACCGGTGGAACCGATTTGGATGACAACTCGTACCCGGACATTGTGATTGGAGCTTACAACTCGTCGGCAGTTATTGCACTTTTATCACGGCCTATTATTAGCATTCAAACGAAAGTCAGAGGTTCAGAGTTAAGAAACATTGATCCAACGAAACAGGGTTGCCCGACAGATGTATCGACAAACCTTACATGGTAAGAATAGTCTAGTAATAATCATTCCAGTGTTAGCATTATTTTCCCCTCCACAGCTTTTCGTTTGAGGCATGCTGTTCCATCGATCCTTATGAGCAAACGACAAGGCAGACTGATCTGAAACTCTTGCTAACAGTCGAAGCCGAAACATTCTCGAACACGAAAAAGTTCTCCAGAGTTTTCTTTGATCGGGACAATAAACGCACGAATGTCGTTAAGCGAGAAGTAACTGTGAGAACCAACGGAAAGCTGGATTGTCACCTAGTCACTGGTTACATAAAGGAGAATGCCAGAGATATCCAAAGCCCATTGAAGTTAAGACTTAACTACACTATTGTGGAGTCAGAGTTACCTGACTCGGGTCTTAAAGCTCTCAACCCCATACTGGATAAGACTCAAGCCGATATTGAGTTTGAGGGGACATTCCAGAAAGACTGCGGAGAAGACGACGTCTGCGAATCGAATCTTAAGTTAACGGCTGAGATCGACCTGGACAAGGAGAGTAAGTTTAATATTGTTATTTGTCAAGTGCCAGGTCTTGATGGATTCTACTTTTAGATGAGAACTACGCTCTGATTCTTGGCGAACGAGATGAATTGAAAGTAAGTGTGAACGTGAGTAATTCCGCGGACTCTGCATACGAGTCCCAATTGTTCATTGTTCACCAAAAGAGTGTGACATATATTGCAGCCTTGAAAACGGTAAGTCTCACTGATGAATTGATAAAATGGGTAGTTGGACTAACTCTTCTTGCAGAATACAGCGATTTGTAATCGATTCAACGAAACAGTGGTGGCATGTAGTCTAGGCAATCCCATGCAAAGAGGATCAGCTATACAACTGTCTATTCGTTTTGATCCAAGTGGTTTGGAAGATTCAGAATCAAAGCTTACCTTCGACATATTCGCGAATACAACTTCCAGATTGCTTGATGGCATACCATCTACTAAACAGATTGTGAGGGTTGTTAAACGAGCCGATCTGAGCTTAAGAGGATGGGCTCGACCCGAACAGTCATTCTATGGTGGAGTGGTCAAGGGCGAAAGTGCCATGGAATACTTAGAGGATATAGGGACACTAGTCACTCACTCCTACCAGGTAAGGACTTGTACAGCTATAAGTATGTAATGTATTTACATACCTTCTCCCTTAAGATATACAACAACGGACCGTGGAAGGCGCCCAAAGTAAGACTCACCATCTCCTGGCCTCATCAAGTTGCCAACGACAAAGATCAAGGCAAATGGCTGTTTTACCTAGAGGAACTTCCAATCATTGAAGGTAACGACACGACATCTTAAGTTTAAAATTTATTTTTTCTAAGCAAAAATTATTAAACAAGATTCTGGAAAAATATTTTCTGAAAGTCTTCTGCATTGTCAAGGCATTTTAACGGCTCATTTGGAAACCTCTTGTGACATTCAATCAAATGCGCCCTTGCTTGAAGAAGGTCATCAGGGCACTCAACTTTCCATCTTCGTTCAAGCATTTGATTCACTTGGCTTGCTGTCGCGTTGAATTGAGTTTCCATGAGTTCATTAGATTTATGATACAAACGTTCAGCTTCCTCAATTTTCTGTTGACAATAGTCCTTCGATGGTACTGCTATAGAGTCACCACCCTGCCCAGCGAAATCATTAATTCGTTGACCGACGGTCGATGAGATAGTGATAACGTTTGTTTGTGGTTGAGGGTTTTCTATACAAATAGCTCTTGATTCTGAAGCACCCATTTTTTTTTTTACTTTTTCTGCAATCGGACAGAATACAAATTTTAAATCCGATATATGAATGTAGGTATGTATGTCAGACAAATTTCGAAAATGCCAGTTATTTTTCTGATTTAAAAGTCAGGGCTTAAGTGATAAAAACAAAATTTCAATGCACTGTGAAATAGCTCGTTCCGGGTCCCCATTAGAAGTAACTAATGGAGTAGTCTTGAAAGCATTACGATTTTGGAAACAGATACTACGAACTAATGCTATAAAAAATCTTGCTGAACCTGAGTTGAAAAATGCTTAATTTATTTGATTTGTATCTTGACTGTAGAGTTTGTTTGTATAACTTATGTTTAACAACATTCATTATAAATCCCTTCAGAGGTTTGTTGACGGTATTATCCTTTGGTAAACTTTGTACTGCAGATACTACTTTGTCTTAAGTGGCAGAGGTATATCTTTGTTGATATCTCTACACTGACGTGTCTCCAATTATTGTACTGCTTCGTACTCTCTGCCACATAGATTTGTGGGATCAGAATACATATAAAAAAACTCTCGCAGACCTATACCACCTATCTATAACATAATCTAATTTTTTTCGCTTTTGTCCAGGAGTAAATCAAGGCGAGTGTACTATTTCACAAGGCACAGTGAATCCTCTCAAATTAACTCGCAAAAATAAGCAATCTATGATAGCAGATGACGTCCGAAGTATACCACAACCCTTTATGTTAAGGCCAACGAATAAATCGCATTACTACAATCGTCAGTCCTATTCCGAGAAAACTGACCAATTCGAAAAATTACCAAGCGAAGTCCAACTTAATAGAGTGCGCCGTGACACTGCCAAGATCATCCGTGCACAGCGTCTTACGGACATTGATGGTAAAAAACACGATGTGGTTGAGATGGATTGCGCCAAGAAAACAGCCTTTTGCATAAAAATCAACTGTGATATCTACAATATGCCTCAAAAGACAGAGGCCTATGTTTATGTCAGGGCTAGGCTATGGAACTCAACATTTGTAGCCGACTATCCAAGAGTTGATTTGGTGAAAATAGTTTCTCGAGGTCATGTTCGAATACCTAGTGAGTACTTAGTGGAACAAATCAATTCGAATGATAGAGCTATGGTAAGTACAACTAAATAAGATTTATCTTAATTTTAAACTAAATAAATATATTTTTAGGTCGAAACACGAGCCTATCCTGAACTGCTTGATCAAGCACGTGATAGATCCACACCTTTGTGGGTAATAATATTGGCCATTATTGGTGGCCTATTACTTTTAACAATAGTCACAGGAGTGATGTACAAATGTGGATTCTTTAAGCGACGAAGACCTGATCCAACACTTAGCGGGAACATCGAAAAAATGTCCGAAGAGAAACCTTTTTTGGCAGCAAATAACAAAAAACGAATTTTCTAACGATCACGCTATGAAAGTATGCCACTAGCAGATTACTTTTAGGAATACAACAAACGTGAAAAACGACGAAAACAACGCTTATGACCTCTTGTGCACGGCACCACCGTCATGTTAGAGTTCTTCTTCTACTATTCCCAATCAAATAACCGATCGACTTTTATACTTAAATTTAAAATGTTGTACATATTTATACGTATAATAATCGTGTTCACATAGCAAAGACTTATACTAAAATGTTTTAAACATTGTCGAAACCCGTGAAGGTAGAATAAGGTAAATGCTTTTAATCCTCTCAATGTAAAGACGGCTTAGAAAATATCACAATACGAATCACGCACCTTACGCTTAGCACTACTTTTTATTTAATTAATACTTAAAACCAAATTCAGTAAGCTATCTCCCTTAACTAACGAGTTTATAAGTTTCGATCGAATGAATGTGGTAAGATCTACTTTGAAATTCTTTGAGTCAGATACAAAGGTATCCACAGATTTAAAGTGATGGACTTATTGACAAAGTCGTTATGGCTAATCATGTGTTCTGTCTTTTTGGAAGTTTACGACAAGCTTCTATTCGAATCAATACGCATTCCAGATTTGGTGGAATTGAGATCCATCACAAGAGACAGAAGAGCTTTGTATATGTACATAGCTCATCGATGAAATGGTTCCTAAATGCGGATGCCGTGCATCGGGCTGCTAAGTGAGGTTTGATTCCCAGACAACACCAAAAAGTGCTTTCTGAGAGTCATCATGAAAGCAACAGTCATGAAAAAGGCTCCCAAAATAAAATAAATTACCTTTGGAGTCGCCATTAATAGTAGGCCCCCTCTAGTCGTGTAAAGAATGTAACACGCACAACACAAATGGTTGTGAGCAGTTAGGCCCTTGGTCCCGTACGGACCTGACGGGCCAAATATTGTTCTTTTTAAGGTCTTTGAAAAATAAAAAAAATAAAAAATAAGATTAATGCCAATATCTCTTTAGATTGGTCGTGCTTCCGATGGATAGGTATCAATCAAGACATCTGTTAAGGAAAGCCAAGAACATGGTTTCAAAAATAGTTGAAGTCAGTGTCAACAGATCTATTCCGCTTCTTGAAAAACCTTTCATTCTATTACCTCGAATTTACGAGCATAATACCTGTTAAATAAAATTTTACGAATAATACACAAGTGATACCCAGTTAATGTCAATAGTAGAAGAGTAATTCTCCTTCTGAAGGGACTTCCCTGTTTAAAGTTGGTCTTAAATTAAATAGAAATGCTTACAAAAGTAGTATCTGAGCTTAAGCACTACCAAGATTCCACAATCAAGAAACAGTGAAACCTATTAAGCCGTCTTTATCGCTGAGGGAAGATGCCATGTCGAGAAATCCGAACACATAACTTTCAAGGTAGCTACATACTGCTAAACTATGCCTTTCTATTTGTACTTTTATTCATCACAGATGCCTTAAACTTTGCGTTGTAAATAAGCATTTGTAATTTTATTTGTTTAATTTAACTTGTATATTGTACTCGAAAGTATTACTATTATTTTACATACATACGTTTTAATCACGTAATTCTATATACGCCTGTAATAAGTACGAGATTTGAAAACTACACGAAATTTTAAAATTCAGATAGCTATGGATTGAGTTCCATATTAAAACTGAAACTTAAAAACAAAACATTGCAATTCCACTCTCTTATCTTTATCTTCTCACGAAGATGAAGATAGAAAGAATTCGCGGGAGTGACATTACTCTACACACTTGCTAATTGATATATTAATTATCAAGTGTGGAGAGGAATGTGCTCATAGTGCAATGAATGATGAAACAAATTAATATAATATTAATATTCCAAAAAAAAAAAAAAAACAATGAGACATATTTAAGCATGTAACTGTTAACTCATTTATAGGCATGAAGCAACTTTCTGAAACAAACTCGTGCCAGCAGCACTTATAAATCGACTTTTGACAATTTATTTTCTAAATAAGTACAAATTTTTCCTACGATCCTTCGATACCACGTCCACTTTCTAGACGTACACCAACAGATTCTTCTCTGAACACTTTTCGTTCTACAAACTCGCATTTTTTTTTTCAAATTACATACTTAACAAAAACTTTTTGTGAATTTTCAAATATCGTATTTTGTTTAGGTTTATTGTATATATAGCATGTTTTCTTATTTTAAATAATAATAATTGTACAAAGTTTAACGAAATGCTTTTAAATTTATTTTATCTTATTTGATTTATGAACTTTAAAATTTTGTATGCATTGCTAGTTATTTTAGATTTAAGTACATAAATACAACCTTCACAGTAAGTAGTTTTCTATGAAGACAAGATAAATATACTGTGCTTATGCTTAAAAAAAAATTGTTTTAATTTTACACTGGTGTTATTTGTTACTTATAAATATATTTTTTTTTTTTTGTAATAGTCTAGTTATTTTATAAGTTAAAATTCATTTTAATATGTACTAAGATTGTTATCTAGAAAAAAAAATGTTTATATCATAATGCGCGAAAAGAAAAAGAATAAAATTAAATACATAAATATCGTAAGTTATAATTTTCAACAAGGAAACGTTTTTGTTATTTAAATGATTTAGTCTTTAGAGCGATGGAGAAAAATGCAATAAGTTACAGCACAGCACATTAGTTAACACCAGAATAATGTGTACCATACGTACATATGTACCTCCCGGACTATAGCCTACATCTTTTTATTGCAGATCGTGAGAGATCAACTCAGCTTCCTTAAGGAACTTTTGGATATAACAAATATAGGGCCACAGATCTCCAACCGTATAAGTTGTACATTTAGTATACCGATGACTTTAATATTAACTGCGGGTAGGTCTTAACGACTTTAGACTCCAACGTAAAATCTGAAAAACTTCAGGAATGTATGAAAGCATTTATGGTCGAACTCCTTGGTATTAAGGATTATAACCTGATCGCTGGTATTAAGTTCAAAAACATACTAAATACTTTTTCTGATAGCCAAGTGGTAGGTACTTAGAATGCTGAATTCCTGAATTTAAGTGCTTTTAGAATACTTTACTAACACTACCCTTACATAGTAAAATGAAACTCTGGTAGGTACTAAGGCATAAGGTATTGAATGTAATGGAAATACCGATGAATCAACCAGAAATATGAAAGTACTGATTTAATAATCATTCTGCGATTTCCTAGAAACTGCCTTTGGAATAAAGCTACCATTATTACTTACTTTAGGTGGCGCTACAGTTTGGGGTGAGCCTGGGCTTCAAGCAACAAGTCGCTCCAGTTAGCACGGTCCTTAGCTAATTGCTTCCAGTTACTCCGTTGAGATCGCCTCCTACCTGCGCGCGCCATCTAAGGCGGGGTCTTCCTCTACTGCCGGGTTAGATTCGAATACTCTACGGATCGGAGCATATGGCTACATATCCTTGCCATCTTGGATGACTGATGCGCAATTTTTTGACTAGATCGATGTCGCTGTCGCAACACAGCTCTGCGTTGAATCTCTTTCTCCAGAAATCGTCAACGCGAACGGGAACGAAAAATGTACGATAAATCTTTCTCTCAAGTGACCATCCGCTTTAGATAGAGTTCAAGCTTCAGCGTGATAAAGGAGGACTGTGATGATCAAGGTTTTGTATAGAGTCTTTTTAGTTGTTCGTGATAGGGCCTTACTACTCAATTGCCTTCTCAGCCCAAAGAAAGGGCGATTGGCAAGAGTTATTCTTCGTTTAATTTCTGCTGAGATGTTATCAGAATTTCCCTTGTGCCTCCGGTGTTGGCTTGTGAGTTTCGCACAAATCTTTCAAATATGTTGTTAAAGAAGTCACAAAGAAGACACCGCGTCACCTTGTCTAAATACTTGTTTGACATCGAAGGTCTCGGTGAGATCGTTACCGACCTTGATGGAGCAGCTTGATATAGCTCCATCGTCAATCTGCACAATCTGACGAGTTTGGTAGGGATGCCAAAACTAGACATGGCTCTACATAGCTCGTCTCTATAAATGCTGTCACATGAGGCCTCAAAATTGATAAAAAGATGGTAAGTATCGATGTGGACTTAAGTTTTCTTCAGGATCTGCAGTAGTGTGAATATTTGGTCGGTTGTGGACTAACCGGGTCTAAAATCGCACTGGCCAAACAGCTCGCTGACAAATAGTTTCTGGCGCTCACACAGTACGGCCGACAGGATCGTGTATGCACTGTTAAGTAAATTGATGCCTCTATAGTTGTCGCAGTTTAGAAGGTCTCCTTTCTTGTGGATCGGGCAAACGTTGCTAAGGTTCCATTCATCAGGCATTTTTTCCTACCATCAAATGAGTAGGTGGAGAGCATACACCAACTCATTTGATCGTTATCTCCTGCTGCCTTAAAAAGCTCGGCGGGTAGACCGTCCGGTTGGACTTGAGTTTGGATATTGCTATCCTCACTTCATTCTGGTCATTGGGTGAAAGTCTTCCAAGTTGAATGGTTTGTTCTACCTGACAGCGGAATTTGCGTGGGTCGCCGTCGCCATCGCCGTTTAAACGTGTAACAATCCCAGCAGATCAGTTGCTGCGTTTCTAATGGCTTCTTGGCAACCAGATGTTGAGAGGTACGTGATCGGCAAAGAGTCTGGCGGTTTGTTGTTCAACGTTAATCTCTTCACCGTATTTTTACGTTATTGTGTCATTTGAGATATCCGTAGACGTACTGCCAACTAGGTAGTGGTCAGAGTCTATGTTGGCTGCTCGGAATGTTGTTGCCTTACGTCGATCGCAACATGATCAACGTTTTTCTCCTACATATTAAGGATTACATTTTTATTTGGTTTGGAAACATAAGTACATATATTTCTGAAGATTTTATCGTATTTCTTGTTTTGTTTTTCCTCATATATGACTCAGGGTTTGTTGATCGATTCGTTCCTTAAGTTTCTGTAATTTTCCATCATTTTCTGAGAAATTTATCCCCAACTGTTAAGAATTTGTGATTTTACGATATCAGTTTTGGTATCATAACTTCTTAACACTTTATTGACAGCCAACGATGGCAAGTCATAGACGTATGGAAGCTTTTAAAAGTTTTGTCCCAAAGTTCATGACGTCACCCTATCAGCTGTTATTCAGAATTTGTTATCTCATAGTTACTAGAAGTTCTTTTGACAGTTACAGTACAATTGTTTCCTAGTGCGTGTAGTAAATTAACGTGCAATGTGATTTTGTCTCAAGGGTTTCTCCCGCGATTTCCTCTTAATTTTAATTTTTAATTAATTATTTCGGAAATATCGCGTTCATTTTAGCTAGTCCGACGTATGATGTGCGTTTAAAGTATTTAATGTAAGAGAAATCAAATTGTTTTTGTCGTTTGGCCTTGATTGTCTGTCTAGCCTAGTGGATTACTTACGTTGTATAACTACTTATCACATAATGATTCTTGGAAAATTTTAAATTAATATTCACTTAATAAACATTCATACGTATGTATGCATGTACATGATTGTGTCACAGTAAAGTAGCTTTCCAAAGAAATTGGAATCATATACAAATTCTAAGTGTCAACGTAATTATTCAGTTGCATCTGACTAATGCACTAGCACCAGATTCAAGGTCAAAAACACGTGCTTGAAGCTTTTTAATGTTTTGTTTCCTATTTTACTTTGTTGACATTCACATCGTATCTTTGGGGTTACTTACAAAATGTTGAACGTTGAACAGGTGCCAATTACAATGTACCGTCAGTGTTGCCGATTAGATTATTATTTATATATTTTGAATGTGTTTTTGGGGAGAATAATTTTGGGAAAATTTAACAAGATAAACTTAACATACATACATACCCGTTAATTTCAACGGATTTGCAAGTTTTTACTTACTATCAAGGGCAATTTTTTACCAAATGGAATTTTGACATAGAGTCAAAGTAGAGTAGAGTTACTTGTGCAGTTACAAGTAGTCAATCAGTTGACGTGCACTATCAGATCGTTCGGTTTGTTCTCCAAATGTCGTATTATTAGGGAACATTGTATCGATTTTCTTGTAATAAGTGGGTATATGACTTTGAAATTATTATACAGATAAAAGCTGTTACCTGCACTTTGTTTCTGTAGGTATAAAGGATGTTTACGGGTTGTACTCCAAACGCTATGGTTACATATGTATGTATGTAGCAAGCAAGTAACTCGTTCTTTTAAATTAAGTGCATTTTATCAGGGCATTTTAGTTATGTAACAAAAAATTACAAGCGCGAGTAGGTCAGTTCTGTTTGTCTTTAAGTTCTAAGTAGCCTTTATATAATATTTTAATTTTCCCAGCTCTACATTTAATCCTTTTACCATTTTATATTAGAAATTTTTAGACGCAATCCTTCTGGGACCTTCCATACAGCTTTTGGACGGGTCGAAAAGAATCTCCCAAAATGGCATCTGCGTCGCTGTTTGGAAAATTAAGAGCGTTCGCCTCTCACCATCCATTGGTGAGGGGGATAGTATCGTATGCGGTACTCTGGCCCACCGGTAGCGCAATTCAACAGATAATCGAGGGAAAGACACTTAGTAAGGCTGTTTCCCAGCATCTTTGAATGACCATATTAAACTCTTCTTTTACTTTACTTCTAATTTAAGGTACTTTTGACTGGAAACGATGTTTCCGTTTCAGTGTATATGGTGCCCTTGTTGTGGCACCAACACTCTATGGGTGGGTGCGTTTATCAAGTGCAATGTGGCCCGGTACTAGCCTCAAAATCGGTCTAATAAAAGTAAGTATTGAGAAGTGTGTGGTTCTTGACTCTATTGCATTATAATTTTCAGGCTTCCGTTGAGCAGATTTCCTATGGGCCCTTTGCGATGTCTTGCTTTTACATCGGTATGAACTTACTGGAATTGAATAGCCTTAGTGACGGTTGCGCTGAATTGAAGCAGAAGTTCTGGCCGACTTGGGAGGTAAAATTTTGTGTGAGCAGTTTCAAGATTCATTCTTCTTATGACTTTTATCTTTGTTGCAGGTTGGCATTTGCGTTTGGCCGATTGTACAAACCATTAACTTTTCCCTAGTGCCTGAACGAAATCGGGTTGTTTTTGTGAGCATTATCAGCGTTATGTGGACCGTATTTCTAGCTTACATGAAACAGTTGGAGAGTGATAAACAAAAGGCAATGCAACAGCATATAACGACTTAACCCAAATCCACCGAAGTTATTTATATATCAGTATAAGGCGTATATGTGAAGCTAAGTGAAAAAGTATCAAAAATAGTTATATTTACATACATGTATAAAGTTGTTAGACAAATTGTAATATATTAATATATGAAGGCATTTATTTTATTGTTACAATTGTTAGTTGTTTTATTTACAAATAAAGAATTTAGTTGGATTCATACATATTTTCAAATTTATTTAGTCCGAGTTAAGCAGGCGCTGCGCCTCAAATAAATAGTATCATGCATCTGAAGAAGTATTTTACAAAGAAGAAGGAACGTGCGTTCCAGACCTTTGTCTATAACGTTTAGATCTCTACATATGTACATACATATATATCTAATACAGTGTTTAGATTTCTGACCTATTCTATAGTGACATTATCAATTTCGCGGAGGACTTCACGTACCTACGAACTCTAGGTAGGTAGAACTGATAGCTTCAGCGTTTCATGTTGAAGCCTAATTAGCATTTTAGCACCATTTTAAGCCACAATTCACGAAATCTGAGCGTAAGTTCTTACATCCATCCTCTGGCATATAAAAGCTGATTAATTTACTTATCTTTTTCTCTGAGATTTTGTTTAGGTTGAAAAAGAAGGTTTACATAGTGTGTTCTTTGCATGTCTTGTCTGACATTGCCTAGAGCCGGGCATCGGCAGAGGAGTTGAAATTTGTTTTTTTCTTTCTCCTTCTCATTGTTACACCTGCGAGTTCTGTTTTGTATATCATGTGTTCTGGACCAATTGCAGTTGTCACCGTGCCACCTTATGTTATCCTCTTATAGAAAGTGTGAGAGGATCCTTTCCTGGCGATGCCCAAATGAAGGGAGTTACACTTTGCACTGTTGCACCAGCCCTAATGGCAACCTGGCTATCAATAAGGATGGAAAAGTTTCAGACGGATGCGCGGTTATGGCTGCTTTCCTAAATGCAATCAAAATGTGCATTGTAACTGCACATCGCATCCGTGCTGCAAACACACGATGCTTTTAGTATGCCATGCGCATTCTGTTGCGTTGTAAATCATGACGTTTAGGAATGTTACGCGATGCGCACAATTTATTTTTTGGAAATCTGAAACAATGCGTAATAAATTAATAGCAACTCAGATAATTAATCATTTCCTAAACAAATGTGGTGCTGGTGACAACCGAGTATTCACGAAATATATTTTAAAGTTAATCCAAAAAGGGTAGCAATAACAAATACCATTTGCATCGTGTTAGTTCACGATGCGCTGTTTGCTTTTGTTTGCGCAGTGTATTCGTTCACAATGCATTTCGGAACATAATGCGATGTGTCATCATTTTTAGTTTGCATTTGGGAATGGTTGCTGATTCATAAAGCAGGCAGTACTGCATTTAGGAAAATACCCTATCTATCCATAGCCGACAAGCTTCGATTCATTGCCAGTACTTCTACCTGAAACACATTGAACGAACGTGGGAACCGGTATGACTCAGTTATCTGCAGTGCTTGATATAAAATGCAATCACTTACCTAGCAGTCTACTTTGGAGCCATCTTTATAGCTCGTTGTTTCATACTCCTTTATTACTTCATCTTTATCCCTGTCCACCCTGGACGGGAAACCTACCGTGAAGTATTTCCTAAAGTTCAGTTTGGGTATGGTATAGGTTTTTTTTTGTCGGATTAGGAAACACTGTAGCACTCAAATGCAACTGGTTCATTGTACTACCAGGAATCAAAATCGAATATTATCCATTTTACTGGAATTTCTTAGACTTTCGGATAAAGGCAAGAATGGAGTTTACAGTATCAGCACTCACAGCACTCTGCCACTTGATCCGAACAAAGGCAAGACAATAACAGGTGTTTAGTCCTTCAGCATCCTGGAGAGCCGTGCAACACACAATTGTGTTCGTAGGTAACCCAATCGAGAAATTATCAAAAAAAGAAAGAGGACAGGTGGATTTTCGCTTTCGCGGGTACGGTGATATAATCCTTTTGTATGTCCGACATACTGACATACTGTCCGATGACTGAAGGCATAAAAGGTAATACAGGCTTTGAGACTCGCTGCAGAAGTTCTGGTCGACTTGCTTCCAATTGAGCTTTGAATCGAGTACAACTCCAAGGTACTTCGCGCTTTTCTTCGTTAGTCCTTCTAACCGCAAAATATTTAATTCAATAGAAAAGGAAGATTACAGCTAACGTGACCACCTTAGTTAAATAGGTCCATTGACTAACTCAATGAGCGAAACTGGGGTACCATCATTTAGACCACACTGAAAAGAAGAATTCGGGCTCTCCAATATTGATCACTAAAATCTCATCACCATTTTTATTGTTAAGGCTGAAAACGTATTATTAGCAATAGACATAGATACTGAGACCGATGTATCTTTGAAGAAAGTCAAAGTCTAAGTAACTTTTATAGAGACCAATCACAAAGATATGTACATCATGTACATGCTAGTTGTTCAAAGGACATTTTTCCATTCAATTTGCCTTAACGTTCCATCCCCAATACTAATCATCAACAAATGAAAATCCTATCGCACTGTCCTAGAGTGCATTCAACTAGTCGCTTGATTACTTTTCCATTAACTCATTACTAACAATTGTATGGCTTCCTACACAACACACTCATCTCATTCCAATTTGAACCCAAGGCTAGTATCCAATATCGCCTTGTCCCAAAAAAGTCCTTCAATTAGTATCCTTCAGTCTGTATGGCGCTTTGAACAGCATCATCATTTCCGCAGACATTTTCATGCAACTTAGTGCAGCATAAACTTTCCGGCGTCAATTGCGGACGCGTGAACAACTAGTCAACCGATTTATAAATAAAATTTACAAAGAAACTTTCGCAAGCTCTTTGAATGTAAATAATTCAAATTGGGATACATTCGTGCATTGGAACAGTACGAGTACGGCGTGCGACAAGTGACTGCATTTTGTTAAAAGTATTTTCACACTATAGGTACCTATACCATAACGTTTATTGTGATTAGGTTAAATTAAAAGTAACTAAACCGTCCCTGAGTGAATTGATTGTGCGATGTTATGAATTATTTGAATTATGGCCTTGAGATTTTACCTTGCTCCTGACATAGACAATATGCCATTGGCAATCATCATCTAAAGTGCAACCGTCAAATGCGTATAAAAATAGCTTCTTCAAATGATAGTGAAACTCACAGCACGAGCATGATAGATTGTAGTACAACTATTGTGTAACTTTGTGGCTGCTAACACCTGGGAAGCGTAACAGATGTTTCAGATAATATTTACTGTGAGTTGAAGGTTAATGCGTGGTATTCGAACAGCAGTAGTTCGGTGACTTTGGTGAGTAGAAGGACTGTCTACATCTCGGATCCATGTTAGCTAGATGAGTGATGTAAGAGTTATGGTACTGAACTTTGACTGTACACCTGTTTAGAGGTCTGAATTTTTCAAAATCTTTGAACTTTACCCGTAAGTCATAGAGCATTCTTTTTTACAAAAGAACTGTGTTTTTGAACTGTATTCTATTTCGAACTGATGTAAGAACAGAAGGTTTGTATGTAATTCTATGTAGGAAAATTCTATTAGTCTAAGGCAGGAATTTCATTTTAGTCGTGTAATATTTGTGACATATGTGCCGGTAGGGGTCTGCTGTGCATTGTATCTAGGTGTACGTCGCCTTGAAGGCACCATTTCGAGAGCAGTGCTCTCCATCCACTTTAAAAACGACTCATTTAAGTACGAATGTAATATTTTCCCATTGTTAATATGTATGTCTGTTTTAAAAGAACCTATTAGATTATAACGAATAACTCTAACCAACTGCAAGCCATACCATATTTATTACTTCAAGCTTATTTAAAATTCCCATTTCATGGCCGAATTCAATATTTCAATCATCGTTTTCCAATCAATTCCGCGCACAATTAATAACTAATGAGCATAAAGACCCTAAGATGACTAGTGTACTAAGTAAAATAAAAGTATTAGCCACAAAGTATCCCTTGTTAAGGGGTATGATCTCCTATAGCCTCATTTGGCCAACCAGCAGTATAATTCAACAGACAATCGAAGGAAAAACGTGGGGTGAGTATGCGATCCTTAATGAGACTCAATTACGGTAGAAATGGAACTTACAGGAACATACGACTGGTGGCGGTGTCTGCGATTTAGCCTATACGGTGGATTCTTTGTGGCCCCAACTCTTTACGGGTGGGTTAAGGTCTCAACAGCAATGTGGCCACATACTTCATTGCGGACCGGCATGGTGAAAGCAGTTGTTGAACAAATTTCTTATACACCAGCCGCCATGACTTGTTTTTTCTTTATCATGAGTCTACTGGAAATGAAAACAGTGCGAGAAGCTGCTGCAGAAGTTGGAAATAAATTTCTGCCTACTTATAAGGTAAGTTTCATTAGCTACATACATATTTAACAATGTCTTCTTGAAATGGGACGTGACTGGTGGTCACCGCAGGTTCGAACTTGTATCTACAGTTTAGGTTGCAGAAGGAATGAAAACACATCTTGTGAGGCAGGTTGTGAGTCATAACGTTTGTAGTTAGCTTGGGTTAATGAAGGAAATATATACATTTCCATTGTATTACGTTTAGATAGATGGACCACGTTTTCATTATCTTTTTCGTCTTTTGAAAAGTCCTAACCATTTGGCAATACACTTTGTAGCATCAGCGATCTGCTGAGCCTAGCGAAAGTGTGAGCCAACAACCGTATAAAAAGTTCCTTAAATCCATTTATTTCAAGTTTGACTACTTTAGTACACCGATTTAGAGATAAAAGACTGCACTGAACTTTGACGCATTAGACGAGGCCCTTTTCCTGAATATAGTGAGCAGTCAGCGAAGTCAAGGAGTAGTATCTAACTGAAAGAGAGAAGATCATTGGCAGATATTAGAAATAAGGTCAAACAATCAACTTAGCCTTGGTGTGCAACAGCGTTTGTTTAACGCTCCCAATCTATTTCAATAGTAAAATGTTCGAAGACTATTTTTGGTCAAAATTGGATTGACTTGACGTTTATGTGCGTAATTTTGCGATTTTCATCATTTTTTCATTTTTAATGTAAAATTGTCATATTTGAGCAATTCATCAACCCGCAGCCATTCACGAAATGTCATTACATCCACACAAAATGACTGTTTAGTGCAAGTTTCATGCTGGAGGGGTAATGAGCTATACGTCTTTTTCAATGATGCTGGAAACACAGTGACAGTCAATAGAAATCGTTACCGGACCATGTTGACTGACTATTTTGGACCATACTAATTACCACGTTTATATGACCGGATTGAGAGATTGGATTGAAAATGGATTGAGTTTCAACCCAAGTTTTCGCTGTAACCGGATTGAGAGATCGAGTTGGAATCGAATCGAAAGAGGATTGAGTTTGACACTTCTTCTCCTGTGCGCGGAAAAACACCCTTATATTTTTTCTCTATCTCTCAAACTCAATCTTTCGATTCGCGTTTACATGCAAAAACTCAATCCGAGGGCAAAAAATTTTGTGATCGGATCGAGTCAATCCAGTTTCAATCCAATCTGCGTTTATATGGCACTCAACCCGAATCGAATCCGGATTCAATCCACCATATAAACGTGGGAAATGTTGTTTTAACAAATTGGCGCCACGTACCGCACAGCTATCTAAACAATCGAGTTATTGAAATCGATGTTCGATGATCATGTTATCTCCAGAAATATACCAATAAATTGACTGTCTATTTCGTGTGATTTGACACCTGTGGAGTGTTTTTCGTTTGGGCTATGACAAGTCCATGGCCAATAATCCAGAGACTTAAGAAGACCTAAATTAAAAGCTAAATTCCCGGGATATCGCTCAATTTATGCGAAAAAGTCGTGGAATGTTGGGTTGGGCACATTCATTCGTGCAAGCTTTTATGTATAGGACATTTGAATATGTTGTGTTTTGATGCTACCTTAACCTGAAATAACATTTTTTTTGATTTATCAAGCTAAGTCTGTTTTAATTAAAAAAACAACGACTCAGCCATATGTGCAATAATCTACTACATAATATCACGACTGTGTTTTCAAAGATTTATATTTTTTTCTTTTCTTTCAGGTGGCTCTCTGCGTTTGGCCCGTTTTGGCAACAATTAACTTCTCACTGATTCCTGAGGCCAATCGAGTACCATTCATCAGTGTTTGCAGCTTAATGTGGACGATATTCCTGGCGTACATGAAACATCTTGAACATCGAAGCCAAGAAAAAGAAGAAACTATTTCGCATTAATTTATTGCTTTCCTTGATCTTATTTTTATTTAAACTATGTTACGCCTATGTAAAAGCAAAAATATATATGTATGTATGTATCTAAACTTAGTTCGTATTTTATGCGACTCTTACTGTGTACGGGATGGACACATTTCCAATTCATCGTTTAGGCTGCCATCATTCATTGGCCCATCAAACACCAAATGCTCCTGGACATCCTTATTTCATCAATTTGGGGAATCAAAGAGTGTCTTACCAAATCATAAAATAATATTCAAGGAATGCACGTACAAGCATCATGTCAACTGACTTGAGAGCCTAAAGGTTTAAAAACTCAACACATGTTCGATTAACTGTGCCAAAAATTAAAACAAATATGATCAGTATCAGCATTTTGATTGGAGTTTATAGATTATGTAGGTACATATGCCCTGAATAAAAACAGCTTCCTTTCATGTCATGTCATTTAAAATGTCCGAAAAAGTCTCAGGTTTTATGTATTACTATACATTGTTGTTTGTAGAGAAAGCTATTTTAAGACTCACAACCTGGTTTGTGTATTTAAGATTTTTGGAGCAATTTAAAAGATTTGGTTTTAGCTTCATCAAATAAATTAACCCTTGATTAACTGCCTTAGTGCCTTGGTAGTTTAAAAAATACTTATTTTTTTTTAATCAGAGTTCAAAATTTAAAAATCCAAACCAAAGAAAGAAAGAATAATTGTCCAATCAACGACATCAAAATATAGACAGATCAGAAAAGTTTGCCTTGGAGAAAATGTACCTTAATTCAGAAATATTTACTTTTGAATTAGTTTTATAAAAAGTACCAAATCCCAAATTTAAATAGAATTTAGTAAAAGAAATTCTACATTAAAGGATACCAAAAACCAAGTTCAAAAATTCGGTTCAAAGAACAATTGTGACAGAATTTTTTTGGATGTGGATTAAAGAAAATCAAAACATTTATCTTCATGTGGATAAGCTTATTTTACATAGTCGAAAATAATGAGACGTTGATGTTTCCACAGCCGATCAACAATAAACTCTACGTTGGATATGTAGCCTTCATAAGCACATAAGGGTGCTTTTCGAGGTATGTACATACATATTTCTTACTCTCTCGTCAGCGCTCTTTTTTTACGAAAAACTATTGCGTTCTCGAATAGGATTTCGTGACTTTTCGAAGATTTTCGTGAAATGTCGTTGTTTTGAATTGTGTAGTAACTCGGATCGTCACCTCACGTTTTCACTTTGAATGAAGTATGAACCTTTTAAAGTATCTTAGTGATAAATTTATTTGTATGGAAAAGAAAACCTTAAAATAGTCTTATGTATGCATAGGTAGGTACGAAAAATGGATAACAAAGAAAACAAGGTTTGTTTATTGGTTGAAAGAATTTTGGCTCCATTTAAAAACTTAGATTTGTGATTTAATGTAAAAAATCGAAAACACTTCATTCAACAACTGATCATATGCTCTGAATGCCTCAAATCGTAGATCACTTCACCTTCTTACCTTCAAATCCAGTTAACTCCACAAGGGATCTGTCGAGGCTTCTCATCTCACTTGGTTGTCAGCCCCTGTATGTTGCTGTGGGTTAGCGCAGAGAGAAGACTAGACAGTTTCAATAACGATAACTATATTTGGCGCAACAGGTCCACACGAGACCTAGAGCCTTGCTTCTCACAACCATTTGTGTTGTGAATGTTATAATCTCCACACCATTGATGTGCGATTTTTGTTTGACGAGCTTTCAAAATATTTTTTTCAAACGTTTGAACATGTGAAGAAACTTTGGTGTTTTCTAAATCAGACCTCGAACCTCCACCTCAGTAGTTTAAACAGCATCCACTTAAACTTTACGAAGGGCTTCATGTGTCTATACTCATGTTAAGCCAGCCGACTTAGAGTGAGGGAGTATAGACACTCGACTGCCTGTTTAGAGAGAGCATATTATTTTAACCAACTGCAAACTATAACCTATTTATTAATTCCAGGTAAACTCAAATCTATTTCATTGTCGAGTTCAATACTTCCATCTTCGCCTTCAAATTAATTCCGTACACAATTAATATTTATAAGGAAAGCATAAAGCCACTACAATGACTACTGTACTAAGTAAAATAAAAGTATTGGGCACAAAGTATCCCTTGTTAAAGGGTATGATGTCCTACAGCTTAATTTGGCCAGTAGGTAGCATCATACAACAGAGCTTCGAAGGAAGAACATGGGGTGAGTTTGCAATTCAGAATAAGATGAAGTTTCATTGTAGTTTCTTACAGGAAACTACGACTGGTATCGATGTCTGCGATATAGCCTGTTTGGTGGGTTGTTTATAGCTCCAACCCTCTATGGATGGTTTAAAATCTCTACAGCAATGTGGCCACAGGCTAATTTGTGGAGTGGTTTGATGAATGCGTTTGTAGGGCAATTTTCTTATTCCCCAGGTACCATGATTTGCTTTTTCTTCATCATGAGTCTAATGGAAATGAAGACGGTGCGAGAAGCAATTGAAGAAGTACGTCATAAATTACTGCCTAGTTATAAGGTGAGCTTTGATAACTTTCTTAGAAATGGTATGGTCAGGGACTAAGTTCAAGATTTATCTACAACAGTTACATAAATACACAAAAATTCACAATAGTGAACCTTATATAACTGAAACTAAGTTTAAAGGATAATTAAAAGCTCCAATGCGTGCAGATATGCCGCTTCCATCAGTTTTTCCGACACGTACACTCATCATCATACCACGGATTTCCTTTGTAGTCTACGACCAAAATTTATTTTAAAATTAAAAGTATCCTATCACACGTTAACAAATATTAATCTTACGATTCTTGTTTTCTTTCAGGTGTCCATTTTCTTTTGGCCGTTTATCAACTTTGTTAACTTTGCACTGGTTTCCGAACCAAATCGCGTTCCATTCAGCAGTGTCTGCAGCTTAGTGTGGACTATATTTCTGGCCTATATGAAACATCTTGAACTTCGAGGCCAAGAGAAGGAAGAAAAAACAGTTTCGCATTAATTTATTACTTTCCTTAGTAGGGGGGGAGGGTTCACGCTGATTACATTTTTCGTCAACTCTGCGTAACAAGACGCTTGACAAACCAGCTATCCCGAATAACTTTGTGTTTACATTCATCATGATGAAAAATTTGATGAGAGTGAACCCTGCTAATACCGTTTTTATTTGAACTATGTTGCGCCTATGTGAAACCAAAAATATATGTACACATATCTAAACTTAGTCCGTATTTTATGTGACTCTTGACTCTGTGCAGGATACATTTTTAATTCATTGTTCAGGGTGACTTCGTGGTAAAAAGGCAGCCGTGTATATGTATGCCATACGACTCAATTGGTGGTCCTCCATCAGAAATGACAGTAACACATGTCCAACAGGTAAAACAAATTAAATGGGACATACTACTGGGATGAGATTCCAACTCTCACCATGTTCATACTAAAACATAATCTATTACTAGTGAATCTCATGTGGATTATCTTCGCTCCAAATGTGACAATGTTGCTTGTTGACATACCAAGAATACGGCGAAGAGCGGTCTCAGATGGTCGATTATGTCGGGTGTAAAATCGTGCGTGTTGAAGCGTGTATGACATCATGATCAAATTGCAAAAACCAATGAATGAAAATGACACTGACAGTTTACAATTTGATAATTGGTTTGACAGATATAACTGTCTAAAGTTACTATTGGTTTAAAAAAAATACCCTTTAGATACAAATCAGAAAAGTTTGCCTTGGAGAAACTGTGCTCAGAAATGTTTACATCAATTTTATGAAAGTACTAAATTCTAAATTTACACAAAGGACAATAAAGTGAACCAAGATCAAGAATTCTATCCAAAAACTGTGACAGGCATTTTTCGGATATGGGTTAAAGGAAAACATTAAATCAATGAAGAAATTAAACGTTTATCTTCATTTGGATAAGCTAAGTTTACATTATTGAAAACAATGAATGCGATGTTGATATTTCAGCAGCTGATCAGTAATAATCCACATGGGATATGTAAACTTCATAAGCACTTACATAGGTGGCTTTTTCAAGGTATGTATAACGCCTAGTTATCCCAATTGTCGTAATCAACAGAAGTCCATGATTGATATTAAGTTTCGTATAAGGTCTGTTCCTTTACTTTCTGCACTAAAAATCGTAAAATCAATATAACTAAGTGTGGGGGATAATTTTCTCAGAGAATGAAAAAATTTGATGAAAGTTAGGGAACGCATCGAATAACAAAACCATCCGACATCTGAAATGTCATGAAATGAAATGTCAATGTCAACGAGAAAGACGATGACATTTTCAGAAATCTTCAAAGATATGCATATGTTATGTATGTTCCCAAATCAAATAAAAATTAAACCCTGAATAAATGAAATGGCTAGGGGGAGAAGAAATATCCGATTAGTTGAATGTATAGTACTTTTTTTTGACAGATCGAGCACCACTTACCTACAGAAATTTGTTCGGTAAAAAGTTGTAACTTTTGTCACTGACAGAAAATATTTTACTCTCTCATCTTTTCCGCTTTTTTTGTTAGGGAACAGAGTTGGACTAGAATTTGTATGAATTGTTACGAATTTTCAGATAAGGGAACAGGCCTATGTACATATGTTGTGATAGCAAATGACAGCTTCTGGGTGATTGTACACAAATGATGTTTCTTCTTTGAACTTCACATTTAAGAAAATCGTCTTAAAGTTCACCCAATAAGTTGGGCTAGTCATTTTACTACTTTTTCAGTAATTTATTACCAACGAATGAAATGTTTTTATACAACTCATTGATCTTCTTCCATAACCAAGTCTTCAGAACAGGAGCCCTGTTTTTTTTTCGTTGGAAGGTGGGAATTGTTTAAAGACGAAACTGAGCCTGTACTCAGTAACACTGTCCGATTTCCACTCACTAAACCCACCTACCCTCCTACCCCTTCTCGCAGCACTGCCGTCGGCTCATTCGTTTGCAGCCTACTGCTCGTCGTCGCTCCAGTCTTCGCAGCTGCTTCATAATGTTTGTCACAGTGTCGCTAACTACTTCCCTAGCTTCTTGTCTGGTCATTATCTGTCTGGTTCTGTTCTCACCCAATTTATTCACCAGCAGGTGCAGTTCTTCATGATATCGTGGACAATGGAACATAATGTGTTCCGCATCTTCCACTGCTTCCGTGCATGTTTGGCAATATGAGTCGTCTTCGTGTCCAAACCTATGAAGGTAGGCTCTGAAGCTTCCATGGCCAGCAAGCATGTGGGCCAGGTAGAAATTCAGCTACCCGTGCTTCCTATTAAACCAAGCGTCTATGTTGGGTATTAATTTCTGCGTCCATATAGTTTTTTCAAAGTGATACTATCTCTCCTGCCATTCTTCCAGAATTGTCCTTGGTGGTACTCAGTATCACTTCGAGTCGTCGCTAAAGCCGCGTCCGCCCATATTTGGCATGATCCTTCTCAGGGCAGTCGTTGCCTTTTCATCTGTATGCTGCAGGTGCTACTTAAAGGCTAGCCTTGCATCTAAAGTAATGCCAACAACTCTGGTTTCGAAACTATAACTATAACCAGCCTCATCGATTGCACTCTCCAATCTGTCACTTATGATGCGCTTCAGTATTTTTCCCACGGTGTACAACGTGCATAGAGGCCTACGATGAGGGATCCCTCGGTGATTTATTACCTTTTGGTAGAGGGACCAGTCTTTTTTTCTTCCACTGGGCGGGGAATACTCCTTCTTTAAGACAGGCGTTGAATATATTAGCAAAGATGTGCGGACGCCAATTTATTGGTGTTTTTAAGCCAATGTTGGGGATTCCATTGACACCAGGGGCTTTTTGGTCTGATATTATTACGCAGACTTGCAAGACATCTTCTGCGGTGTCGAGTGGTATTGGTAAGGCCACCGTCATACTTACTCTCTCTTTGCGTGCTCTTCCAATCCCTGTTGTTGTGGGAAAATTACAGCCACCACGTTTTCTAAAATCGCTGTGGACGTAGGAGAGTAGACTTCATCATCACCACTTGATAGGCTTTTCCCCACGGATTTTGATCTCTTGGACCATCTCTGTAAGAGGGTCCTAAGCTGCCTCGGAATAGTTGAGTTGTAGTTGGATAACCATCATGGGAAGTCGCTTCTGGGAAGTGTTCAGTGCAAATTGGAATGCAGAACATCTTATGGTTCCAGTTCTGTGCTTGGCGCGTTGCCCACTTTCTTTACAGAGCATGCATTCCGACTCTGAGGAGCAACCCTTTGTCTTGCGAGACTTTCCAACGCGTCTGTAGCAGTGTTCGGACAGGTCTTGCCCGAGACACCGGTAACATCTTCTTAGATCCGATCCTTATCTTAATCGGCAATTTATCCAACCGATTCTGACTTTTCCGACTGCTAGCACTTTGTTGGCGATGCTTGCTGGCAGACTTACTTCTGCTGTCTGCGTCACGGAATTGGTCTTCCTAATAGACTTTATTGCCGTTTCTGGTATCGGTGTTTTTCTGATCGAAATGTCCGAGATTGCTAGAGCGACTTCTTCCTTAGTGCTGATTTCATCAAGATCCTTCACCTCTTTTTTTTTCCACGATCTTCTCCAGGTGTTGTTGGAAGTCCGAAGTTTGGCCGTCTGCTGTTCTTTAGTGAGTGGTCCTTTTTCCACTTTCCTTAGCATATCAGAGTAAGAAATATCGCCTTCTCTGCGTTGTGTGTTGTTTTTACCCAGCGAAAGGGTTGTGCCAAGGTGTTCCACTTCTTGGAGGCGTATACATATACTCATGTTAAGTCATCTGGCCCGACTGCCTGTTTAGAGAGAGCCTATTATTTCAACCAACTGCAAACTATAACCTATTTATTAATTCTAGGTAAACTCAAATCTATTTCATGGCCGGATTCAATATTTCCGTCATAGCTTTCCAATCAATTACACGGACAATTAATATTTATAGGGAAAGCATGAAGCCACTAGGATGACTAGTTTACTAAGTAAAATAAAAATATTAGTCACAAAGTATCCTTTGTTAAAGGGTATGATGTCCTACAGTTTCATTTGGCCATCAGGTAGCATCATTCAACAGAAAATCGAAGGAAAAACATGGGGTGAGTTCGCAATTCAAAATATTATGAAGTTTCATTGTAGTTTCTTACAGGCAACCTCGACTGGTATCGATGTCTGCGATATAGCCTGTTTGGTGGGTTCTTTGTAGCTCCAACCCTCTATGGATGGATTAAGGTCTCTACAGCAATGTGGCCACATACTACTTTGCGAATTGGTTTGACAAAGGCGGTTGTTGGACAATTGTCTTATTCTCCAGCTTCCATGACTTGTTTTTTCTTCATCATGAGCCTAATGGAAATGAAGACGGTGCGAGAAGCAACTGAAGAAGTACGAAAAAAAGTACTGCCTACTTATAAGGTGAGTTTTGATAACTTTTGTGTATGGATGGTCAGGGTCTAAGTACCTATGTATGCAGATATACCTCCTCATTAGGTTAGGGAAAGCCGTAATTAGGGAGACATCAAAGAGGAGTTCTCTCTTTCTCTACGCTGAGATCTTGATGTTGACGAAATTTAAGTGAAGCTTGTAGGTACAGGTGATGTAGGTCTGATACTAAGAAGAAAAACTCTTCCAGTAATATACGCTCTGGCTGTGATGATGAGCATTTCCACGAGGAGACCTCACGCCTTGTGGCTCTGTAGTGTCGGTTTGATAAATATAGGTAGTCACTGCAGTATATAGCTCATCCAACTTATGGTTTGATTTATTTGCAAACAAATTCAAATAAATATTTATCTGTGAGCTTTTGATTATCGCTTTGAAGACTACTTTGACCCGCAGAGTCGCAACCACACAAAAAAAAAAAACAAACTTAATTCAAAATCAAGTGTCCTGCCGAACGTTAGCAAAAAAAAAAATTCAACCTCTACGATTCTTCTTTCCTTTCAGGTGGCCGTCTGCGTTTGGCCGGCTATTGAAACAATCAACTTTACACTGATTTCGGAACCAAATCGCGTTCCATTCATCAGTGTCTGCAGCTTATTGTGGACAATATTCCTGGCGTATATGAAACATCGTGAACATTTAAACCAAGAGAAGGAAGAAAAACAAATTCGCATTAATTTATAGCTTTCCTTGATCTTGTTTTTATTTGAACTATGTTGCGCCTATGTAAAACCAAAAATATATATCCAACGTTAGTCAGAGTATTTCATTGTGATTCTGATTGCGCACAGGATGGGCACATTTCCAATTCATCCTTCAGAGTCACTTCACAGAACTCATTGTCGTAAACTCTGACGCACATCCTCATCTCGTCGATTTGGGCGATTACATCAGATAGAGCTTCTGCTGAATTGATGTCGACCACAAGGCTCTGCTCGTTCATCAGACGACTACCCATCAAAATTTTCGCCTGGCCTTGAGAGTTGATGGTAATCATCTTTGTTGTTCGAAGCGCATTTGGATCGGCGTAGGTAAAGAAGATGGAAGTGCGCTCGGGACACCGATGGACGCCCCATAATGTGTTTGGCAGCACTACTTCGAATATATCGTCATAAAGGCTGTCGAAGAGTTCGTGGACTTGTACTTCGGAGATCTCTATGGATTCCAAGTGCTCTTCTTCAACTGGTAAGGCACTCTCTGGACCTGTTGTTGCGCTCGAACACTCTTCTGATGTAATTTCCTGGATATCGTGCACTTCTTCTACTTCCAAGTGTTGTTCTTCGTGGACCATTACATTTGTTTCTTTTTTTTGAGCGTGAACCGAGATAATGCTTTTAGGCTTTTCAATAGGACCCGGCACCACTTTCAACACTTTCTTGCTGCTTTGTGTACGCCGTGCAACTGGAATCTGCAAGTGGATGCGTTTGAGAAATGGATACAGTGCAGTTTATAACAGTACTTACATTTTCTGATTGAAGATTGCGACAGGGAATGGCTTTCAAGCGGAGTCTGGGTCTGCCCCGCTCTATCTTGTAGACTAAGCCGTTGATAACGTTGTCGTAGGTCGTGTAGATGTCTTCCTCATTGAAATGTCGGTCGCACACTTTGTCGTGCGATTTAAATGTTCGGTTTGTTGGAAGCACAGCCACCCAGGCCTTGAAGCATTCCTTGTCCTGAAGAGGAGAGATTCTTTAGAGTCGAAGAGCAAATGAAAATAGAAATGAACGTGTTACCTTCGGAGCGGAAAACATCCTTCGCTTGGCCACGCCACGACAGAGTTGATCACATCCTGGTATGAAACAGTTGCGCATTTCGTTTTTTCTCTTATTATTCTTGAAATATTTTTTATTTTGTAAAAACGGGAACAAGTTTTATTTGGAAATATTTGCGTTCACAACTATTTGTTGATAAAATTGTTTGACAGCTGCGACAGGCAATTCGTAACATAACTAATGCATATGTTCTCAAACTGTTGCAAAGTACTGA
Source organism: Xylota sylvarum (assembly GCA_905220385.1). Taxonomy (NCBI): domain Eukaryota; kingdom Metazoa; phylum Arthropoda; class Insecta; order Diptera; family Syrphidae; genus Xylota; species Xylota sylvarum. Next base: position 150,713,449 of record LR999957.1, on the reverse strand, counting down.
TTTGATAGCGTTGCCAGACACAACATAAGGCACAGATTGTTGAAATGTTGTGCCTCCAGAATTGGCTTATGAATCGTCTTTGATTTGCCGAAAAGTGAAAATTTGTTCGGTTGTGGACTTATCCCCATATCAGCTGCTTCAACGTATTTTAATTCCAGGTTTATGGGGATCTCCAATACTTAGTATTGGAAAAGAGTTGGTGGCTGTTGATTCATAATAACACAATTGTTTTGTTCAGACTTTATATTGGTTTAATGTTATAAAAATATAATACTTATGTATGTTTGTATGTACAACCGAAAATATAAAATCTAGTCATAATGCCGCCTCTTATATTTAAGTTTTACCATCCACCTTCATCGAGGCGAATTCATTACTAAGTATCTTCATAACATCGGCGTGTTTCAGATCGGGTCGTTTGTACTCCTTGTACTTGTCCTTGACAAATTTGGCAAAACCAGTTGCTTCTCTTACTGGAGTCTGTACAGTGTTGCCCTCTTTATCCTTTTTGTTAAGATAGACCTCTATCGCGCCATGACAGTAGGAACATCTAATATTTTCAACTTTCTTCGACTTGGAATGTGCATGCGATCTTGAATAAAAAAAAAAAAAAGTTAATATTAGCTAACTTGGCTTAAACTATTCTTACTTGGCTCCACACAAGGTGCATTTGTATGTGTATTTATACTCTATATCGTACTGATGACACACTCCGATCTTAGGCAGTTCGGGGAAGACTTGATTTGCTTTGCGTGCCCAACCTTTCCACGTGGCATTATGGCCACCTTCTCCGTTGAAAATCCATGTGGCGGCATGACAGAGTTCATGGAGAAGTGTGCATCGCAACCGATCGGCACTGGTTAATACCTTTTCACTGAGCTCAATGACACAGTTTCGATCTCCCATCCTGAAATGATTTAAAAAGATTTCTTAAGATCCTTAAAGGTAAGGTTAAGGGTGCATAAATGGATTCTTCAAAAGGGGTGTCAAATCGAGAGGACTGTCTTATTGCATGACCGACCGAGTTAAGGCCACCTACCATCAGAACGGAATATATGAGACTGAAAGAAGCTTACCTCTTTTTGTTCATACAACGGCCCGCCGTGTTGGTCAATTTTTTATTCCACTTAATGGGAACGTTAAGCTGCTGGTTGAAGCACTTTTTATTGTAGATTTCATAAAGCTTATTCGCTAGTTCGTCTTTTTTCAGCCGATAGTTGTCCCTATAATAAAGTGCGTCTGGATGGCAGAGCGACTTCCCAACACAAACTGCAAGGGAAAGCATTTACTATGATACACGTTTTCATGTTCAAATACCTACGATCCAATGACTTGAGGAAGCCGTATTTGTCACTAGGAGTAGAACTCAAATCGCCAATTAGTCTCAGTTCCTTGGTAACCGACTTTGGCGTTTTCGGTATAGTTGGGCTTTCAGTTGAACTCTGCGCACAATCACGTTTTGTCTTTGGCGTTTGAATCTTGAATATGGGTTGTCCCGTTTTTACTGATTCTAAATGCTTATTGAAGGGTTCAAACATTGCAGGCAATGGAGCACCGTAGAATGTTACGCTCTCTTGATCGTTTGCAACGATTCGCTGACGATCTTTGGGGGAATCGATGGGTGCCACCAAATTCTCTTCGTCATCTTCATTTAGTTTTGCTGTGAATAGTTTCCGCTTGGTCCGACCTCCCGATGTACATTCAACTTTCGGTTTATCCACCATTCTGCAGGTCTTCAGAATCTCCTCAAGGCGGCGATTGAATTTTTCGTCTGCAAGTGTTACATTAACAATGCGTTGAATAAGTTTTCTTAGTGAACTTACCATGGTTCGCTGGCGGACTCGCAGAGACATTATGTTGCACTTCAACCTCACCTTTGCTCAAGTCCAAGTAAACGAGTTCATCGTCATTCTTGGAACGAGATAGATTCGCTTTCTGTTTGCCGCGTTTTGCTCTCACTGGAGATGCAGACTTTTTTTTCGCGAAATCTTCTTCGTCGGACTTGCTCCAAGACTTATCAGCATCAGAGGCGTTCTCACCTTCAGACTCAGTGTCACTATCAACTAGAGCTCGCCATCTCTGACGTACAGCTCTTCCACTTTTGGTCCTTGTTGTCTCCATTTGAGGTGTTTTCATGGTTGTTTCCTTTCCGCTGAGTTTTGGTGCCCGGAATGTAGCTTTAGGCTCCGTAGCCACGGCTTTTGGTGCTTTGAAAACTGACACTGGTGTTGTTGGTAACCGTGTAGAGTCCAGATCTTGTGGAATATTCCTCCGAACTGTTGGAAATGGAATATTTTGAATTAAAAAACGTATTTTTGTTGGTAGCTTGCTAATGCTGAACAGTTTTCAACAAAAAAAGCGGAACATACTTACAAATGGAGAAGTCATCAAGTCCACTCTCGTTTGTGGGTTCTATTCGAGATTCTGTCAGCTCTGAAGCAGGTTTCGGCGCCCTCTTCCTTATGGTAGTCTTTTTCAGTGAACGCATCACTTCAGGTGTCTTCCAGTTGTTGCCATACAACTCGTTTAGTATGCGATGAGCATTTTCCACGAAATCATCTGGTGATTTATTTAGTACCTCAAGTGACTTTGGTGAATTATCTCGTTCTGGAGGAGAATGTGGAACATCCTCTATTGCATTCGGTGGATTTTGTGCTTTATGTGCGCTACTTTGGGGATTATCGTCTGTTGTAGAAACATCTTCAGACTTATCATTGGCGAGAGAGTGTGCAGTCGAGTCCGAGGAGGTAGATTCTTCCAGTTGCTGGGAGACTTGGATTTTTATGTTGATCTTGGCGGAGATGTTGATTTGGTACTGCTCACTTGACGCAGATGATTCCGTGGATATTCGATGTGACAGAGAATCACTTCGCTTCAGTGTGCCTTGTGTCTCTGCTTGAGGCAACTCTTGTTCGTCTTTGCTCTTCTCTTCCTCCTCCTCTGAAGTTTCGGCAATCGTTAGAGAGTCATCCGGCACAGAAGTGCTGGACTTGTGTAAGCTGTCGTCAAGTAATTCAGTACCGACTTTCATCACAGGAGCATAAAGTGGGGAGCTTTGCATAGTTTCACTTGCTTTTGTCATGTCCTCGGTGTCGTCGAAGGCGAGCCTTCTGTCCGATGTATTTTTGGCCTCCTTCACGGAAGTTTTGTCCTCTAATGTCATTGATTCTGTATCAGCACTGCAGATCCTTGCAGCTGTGCCTGTGTCAGCACTGCGTGAGTCATTTTCTATCGTCATTGGTTCCGTATCGGCGGTAGCTATTTCCTTCTGCCTTCTTTCTAAATCCGACCGATCGGGGGAGTCAACAGGAAGACCGTAGTTCAGTCGTACATCACGTAAGAACGCCGCCATTCGGTCAGCCTTAGCGGTCTCTGTCGTTTGGTGATCGCTCGTAACTGATGTCGATACATTTACTTCGTATTCATCCTCTCCTTCTGAGGAATCCGAAATTGTTATTGGAGCTTCGCTTTCCTCACTAGAAGTCGACGAGATATTTATCGAATCCTCTGGTGTTTTCCTGTTCTCCGGACGCAGCGCAGATATTATTTGTTCGCTATCCATTTTCTGCTTTTCCATTGAAACAATGTCGCTGAGTCCAGAGCTGATAGTAACGCGATCTGTCCCAACAGTAAGCAAACTCACTCGAGCAGATAGCATCTCGATAACACCCTGGACATCAGGATGGGCTTCAGTATTTTCCATTTCACTCACTAGAAGTTGTTCCATTTCAATGGACTTTTCAAAGTCTTGCTCTAATTCGGAGCAGTGAGTTGTGCCGGTAGTATCTAAACGTGGTCTCTCGTGCACTACGTTCTCGCCACTAGGTGAAGAATCAGTGCGCATAAGCAGATTCTCCGCAGGATTCTGTTTCTCGGTAGATTCAGCATCGGTGAGCAGTTCACTTATCAAGTTTCTGCTGACGTTTGACTGCGTAGCCTGCTCTCTAATCTGCTGCTGCTTTGCGGCGTCCTCCTGCTTCTTTTTGTTCGATGAGAGGGTTAGTTTAGCGAATTCTGTAAGTGGTCAGAGATGCACTTGTATAGTTCATGGTTTTTCTTGGAATATTTCATTTACTTACTGTCCTTGATCTTAGGTCGGTTCTTTGTCGGATCAACCGATTGCACTAGTTTGTAATTGGTGTCCATAGAATTAAAAATAAATCCACATAAACAAAAAAAATATTGGACAAGCTTTAGTTTTCAAATCGCATTAAACATAAGCGAAAGGTTGCAGTGACTTCGATAATGGAGTAGATTGGAAAAATACTACGACTGTCAAACTGTTAAAATTGTGGAATAGATTTAGTTTTCCATGACAATGATTAGATGGTGATTCTACGCTGCTGCGTCTAAGGGTTTTTGGAAAAAAAGAAAGGTGTCAAAAGAGGGAAACTCACTTTGGAGTCGAGAATAATCATCTAATTAATTTGCACTTAGAGGTGCAAACGGTTGTTGATTCCATAAACAAGTTTAGCATAAGCATAAGCAATAAAAGAAACGTAAAGAGGAATACTTTAATTCTAATCATTCATTTATTTCCTCTTCTAATGTGCAGTCAGATTCCTAATTGTAGTAGATTCTTTATTTACAATTAGAACATACCTGGCAAACGTTTGCTCTTTTTTTGCAGCAACAAATTTTGACGTTTCCCTTCCATATGACAACTACTAAACTAATTCAAAACTTCCCTGTGCCGTGCTTCTAGACTCAAACAATTTATTTTTTGTTTTTAATTCCCGCAAAAAGTAGTTTTTCTCACAAAATGGGACGTCGCTCCATTAATACCACTAAAAGTGGTAAATACATGAATCCCACAGATCAAGCAAGTAAGTTCTCCGGAACCTCCCCAAATTGCAAATCTTTACGAACCACATCCTCCCCTTCACAGGAAAGGAGGCTCGCAAAAAGGAGCTCAAGAAAAACAAGCGGCAACGACAAATGGTTCGAGCCGCGGTCCTAAAAAACAAAGATCCCGGTCAGATTCTGGAGGAAATGGAAAAAATCGACGAGATGGGTAAGTTAGTTCTGCACACACATGCACCTGACTTAGTTCTTGCTTCCGCCAGAGTACAATGTCCTGCAGCCATCGCCCTTGAATGAGAAAGTCCTCCGCGACAAACGAAAGAAACTTAAAGAAACTTTTGACCGGGTTATGCGTCTCTATGTAAGTAAGCTTACCGGGGGTGAGTGTTCGTGTTCAAATCCAGATTTTTTTTGTATAACAGCACACTGACGACCCTGAACATTGGGCAGAGCTAAAGCGAAAAGAGGTGGACTACGAGAAAAAACGCCTGAAGAAGCAGCAGTACTATGAAAGTGTCAAGCACGCACAAAGTGTACAGATTGACGAGATTCCCCTCCCAACACAGGTGAGTTACTGTCTCTCGGTTGGCATATTCATCTGATGATGTTTGTTCTTAGGTTAATGCCGCTCCAGGTGTTATTGCTTTTCCTGGACCCCCAAATCGGTTGCCCCCACCACCAGCTGCTCTATCGCTACCGCCCTTTGCACCGGGTGCACCACCAGGAACACTGCGGAAGCCAATTGATATGGTAAGCCAACACATCAATGTTCATAGCCTTCCATCTAACACCGACTTTCGTAATTAGCAACAGAAGCCCGAAGAAAAACCTGCGGAATCCAAGAAACTCGAATCACCCGGCGTACCACCAGGTCCTCCGCCAGATCTATTTGAAATGTCTGATCTTGATACCGATGCCGAGGACGACGAACCACTACAGAGGGATTCAAGTAAAAAGCTAAGGCCAGAGCAAGCCAAGGGAAAGGACGGCGAAGACATACCGAAACCAAATGCTCTACAGCAACGTATGCTGGCTATATCGGGTCAAAATATCGACGAGTTCATGAAGGAAATGGAAAACGTCCACAAAAAGAAAGAAAAAGAACGTGCCGCTGAACATAAAGGCAGTGAAAGTGACACCAAAGATGACAGCGACGAGTCTGATGAGAGCTCCGACGAAGACAGCGATTCAAGTCAGTCCAAATCAGACGAACCAACGCCAGATACCTCTCACGTAGCAATACCACTACCTCCAGCGATGCCTGCAGCTGTACCGGCTCCCCCAATGGCTCTACCCAGCGGTCCACCACTCCCGCCACCATCTGGTCTCCCACCTCCAATGATGTTCAGACCACCACCTCTGCGTCCAGGTATGCCACCTAACTTTGGTATACGTATGCCACCTGGACCACCTCCAGGTCGTCCCGCACTCGGCGGTATGCCTCCCCGTATGAATATTCGAATGCCACCGGGACCACCACCAGGTTTACCACCGCGCATGATGCACTCGAAGAACCTACCACACAAGGACACCAAAGGTGTAACCACAATCACAGCTAAACCTCAAATTAGGTAAGATTTTCGGTTTTTTTTTTTTTACTGAAAGTAATTTGTAATGGGTTCCCTTTGCCTTATAGAAATCTAAGTGCGGATGTGACTCGCTTTGTTCCATCTGCGCTGCGAGTAAAACGTGAAGACAAACAGAGGCCCAGCAATAAGACTAAACAGTTCACACAGGAACCGAAACCAGCATCGGAGCTGAACAAGGGAGCCACTAAAGATGATGCCTACATGCAGTTCATGAATGAAATGCAGGGACTGCTCTAAAAGTTTTGCGAATAGGTTAAGAGGAATCTAGTGGATGTAAAATAAATTTGAAAAATATCTTTACTTGGCTCTGATAGTTTGTTTATTTATATTACAAACCAGCTCAGGTCAGCATTAAAATTGAGGAATTTCAATGGACAGTATACAGGTCACGCCAAAGTGCATTTGATGTAATTTAATCATCCCAACGTCACCGACGACTATCCGCCCTCTGAGTTATTTCTAAATTCGGACTGTAAACATACGTACGTCACCGGACAAAACAGAGTGGACTCATGACCACGTCCGATACATTAAACTGCTGCTAATCTTTACGAATGAATACAATGGAGTTTAACCTCTCAGGCATTCAAAGAAGTTGTAAGGCAACCGCGTGATTGCTATATAATTAAAATGCGGAAATTTTCACGCCACTATGTGCGTGCTGGCGAAAGAGTTAGATCCAGTTTACAGCTGAGGCACGGAGTTAGGGAGGTTATGCTGTCGTAACTATGTGCCCCTGACCTTGTTGCTGTGCGCTGTCATGGCATCTGCATACCTGGCGTATAACTCCCTAGAGCCTCACCCAATAGAAGAGGCAGATTCTCAAAGATAGGTGCAAAGGGAAGCACCAATGATAACGCGATACAAACTGAATGAGAGAGTACCCAAAATAACGAAAACCACTTGGGATGTAGATTCGCAGCTGAAGCATTTATAATCAGACCCCACGCCTTGGTAGTGTAGAAAACTTGAAATTCTAAAGAAGGAGGTGAGAAAAGCCTTTAATCATACCATGAGAAGGGATGATCCTGATATGAGTATAAGGCAAAGAAGAAAGAGTTAAAAGCAACTCTGCGACGATGTAAAAGGGAGTCGTGGAGGGAATTGTGCTCGAATATGAGGCGCACATCTGACGTCAATAGACTTCAGACAATTGTCGCCAGTGATCCAGTTTCCAAAGTAGGATTCATTCGTGATAGAACGGAGAGATTCTAGATTGTTGAGACACTGGATCGTACAAATGAGGTCCTCATGTATGTATATACACTTTCCGGCCTTAAGTCAGAGCAGCCTTGGGCTCAGTGGAAACAAGGAGCAAACAGGATAAATAGGGCAGAAGCGGAACGGATAGTAACGTCTAAAGCAGTCAGTGGGGCGGCAGAAACATTTTTCCCTTACAAGACACCGCATGACCGAATGGTATTTTCCTAGCTTTAATGCAATGGGGTTGCCGATTGGCTCACTCACGGAGAAGTTCTCACGGAGAAGTTCTCACAGAAAAGTTCTAAGCTTAGGGCGAAGAACACTGAAATAGGTGATAGCGTTATCTACCGGTCATGGAAATTTCGGGTATCACCTAAAGAACATGGGTCTTCTGGAGGATGACACCTGTGAATTATGCCTGAAGGAAGGCGCTTGCTAGCAGAAGAAGGGAGGTCCTGGGGAGCCACTGGGCACAAACCTAGAGGATGAATCAGATTTCTGTTAAACAGATGCTAGCGTTGACACGTGCACTGACGTTAAGGCTATGGGTTGGTCGTTAGGAGAGGTTTGATCATCATTTTTGGGGATTGCTTAAACGTTCGCATAAATGTCTGTGACCTGAAAATTGCTTTCGAAGTACGACAGATAGACGAGCTTACGTAGAGGTTTAGCAAGTTTAGAAGGACACCTCTTCAAAATAAGGGGAGGGATCCCATCTGGACCCGACGACTTGTTGCTATTTAGATCTTTTAAGACTTAGGTAGGTAGGTAGAGTGACGGTTCTTTGAAGAAAACACCCAATTAGCGCTAGGGTGCTCCGCTTTGTTACCACAAAACTCGTGCAAAACCTAAATGAGGTGATTAGACCTAGCCAGTATTTTTTAGCTATCTCGCCGAAATCCTAGGGTGTCATGTCTGGTTCTCGCTAAGGCCGGACATCTGCAAAGGAAGTGATGTAGAGATTCTTTCTCATTAGAGTATCCTTGCAGCTTCTACAGAAGGTATTGAAAGGGATACCAAGCTTGGTCGCATGGTCCTCGATTGGCCAGTGGCCTGTGATAATGGCAACAATTATAGCAATATCTGGTCTTCATTTACCAAGTAGCTCATTTGACTTAGGTTTGTTGTAAACAAGCCATGTCTTTCTTGATATGGCACTACTAGTCAGGGTGTTTCATGAGCCATAGCAAAGAAGAAATAACACCTTCCTGTGGCGTGCCTTTACTAACCGTCTTTGTCGCAAAGCTGTTGCCCAATGTTCCCTAAATAATTCTAGTTTTTAGCATGGATACAATCTATTGACTAAAAAAACCTTTTTCAGCTAGATCGGTGAGGGCCTCTTGAATAGCCTCAGTATGGATATTGTTTAAGGCTCCTTCTATATCCAGAAAGGTAGCAAGAGTGTATCTTTTAAGTGGACAGCCTTCTCCTTCTTGAAGAGCCGTGAGTAGACCGACCTTTGAGGTAAGCATGCTGAGATTTCGAAAATGGAGGGCTCTTCAAAGTTTCAGGGATTTTAAGGTCTAGGATATGTAAGAGGATGAGCTAATACGAATGAAATCCTTCGCAGAATTATGACCTTGTCGGCGCACTTCCGGAATGAAAACAACTTTGACACGTCTTTTAAGACTTACTGCTTATTATTAGAAAAGCTTCGCTTATACTAAACGAGGAAAGCCGTTGCTTTTATTACGATTAGTATACCCTATGATCCTTGTTACTTGTGGGACCTGCACTAATAGAATACCATCAATCATTACCTACAATTGATTCCTAAGAAAATCCTTCTGTGATGATGTACTCCTGTAGCGATATTGCTATACTTTATAAACTCATAGGTAGATATGTATAAACTAAACAGCATACCTATAATAAACGCTAAAACTGTAGCAAGAACAACCAAAGTCCTGTGTCCATGTATTAAGTTGTATTATGGGATACAAATTGACACTCATCATTGTGACTCTATCCTACAGTATCCTTCAGCCTCATCCCCGGGTAGAATAACAATTCAAGGACAAAATTAAGACTCTGTGTATAAAACAGAAATAAATCCTTCCTGCTGCGAACCACTACAACTTAGGTGACTAGCTTAAACGTTTCCTGACACGTAGAAAATACGGTTTATTACGAAACTCCCTAACCACTTCCACTTATTATTTTTCAAGCACATGCCGGAGTATATATTGACAGTTCCTCAAACAAACCATAGAAACAACAGTCTGTCCTTAGAAACAACAACAAGAAGATATAGTAGATGTACATAGGTGGCATATAAAAGCTGACGCATTCACACACAACGTGGTTCACGTATTTTGGCTAAGCACGCCACGTGGAAACTCTCTTGCGTGTAATAGGCCAGAGGAGCCAGGAATAGTTCGTGCTCTAGATGGAGTTCACGTCTTTGAAAAGAACAAAATCAAATGGAAAAAGGATATGCCATTCACCTTTACGGTAAAGGATTTGCTTTAAGATGAAGAGATAAAAACGATAACGACGTCCACCGTCTGTGATAATAAAAAAGAAAAACTTCCACACATACCAAACAAATATTAAATAGGAAGGAAACCCCCTTGGTAAGGATCGATTCATCGAAGGCAAGTAAGAGAAAAATCAAGGCTTTCTTTAAAATGCATGTAGCGTATCGATGAAAGAAGCGTAACTGCCTGAAAATTCGAAATTTGGAAAACACCTCAGTCTCTTCACTCATGCTTGGTAAGCATTCTCGTGGAAAATGATTTATTACCCAACACAGGACCTTGTGAGAGAAAGCCGAAAATAATTAAGGACACGTCTCACCGTGTGGCGTTTACCTATACATTACATCCATATACAAATATATTCTCTCGTATAAAACCTCCTCAACGTTTGAAACATGATTCGTGCAACATTTTTCAAATTCAATGATGTGAGATGGATCGAACGTGCAAGTCACCACAGTATGCCCGACGGATAAGGTGAACATGAGAAGAAATGAAGCTATGCTGGGGGGAAGTATCCTTGAGAGCGGAACCTAAGCCATCGCATGTAAATAATAGCAGTTATACACATAGGTATGATTCGAATCGTCAATCTGCGGAAGAGAGTCCCAAGTGGAAAATTGGAAAAATCGCAAGAGGAGCCGAGAAGAATGATGAATCTAATTTTAGCAACACTTCAAATGGGTCGTAAAAAATGCGAGTACAAGCGTTATTGAGCACAATCCAGATGGAGATTGAGTATAAATAAATTCCCACAGTTGTCGTAAAGTATCTTTAAATCGTGATTATTGTTTGATGTTGGATTGATGATCTGATTTAAGGCTAGATATAGTCTGTAGTAGGAGGAGCGTACATCGATATGCACAGAGCAGAGCTTTTATGAATAGTTAAGTGGTTGCGTAAAATGACTACGTAATAAGGAGGTTTTACACTTCGCCACCCTCATTGTCGAGTTCACCATGTACAGTTTTATAGGAACAGAGAATCCGGATCTGTAATCCTCAGCGAGTCATAAATACTTAACTATTTTCCAGACAGAAGTATTTGCCGTGAGTCACATTAACATTTAGGCAACTAGACGAAATCCTCTGGAACTGGATTTCCAAATTACAGTGGAATTGAATCCTGCAATACTGGGATTCCTAAGTTAAGGAAAATCCACCCAGCATGCAAGTAAGTACATTATCTACCATTAGCAGGAAATCAGAAGGAAATTTTTGGCAACTGAAATACGTTATATGACCTCAGAGTATTATTTATGGTAACAAGTATATCACATACATCTCTATCAACGTTCGACATCCATGGAATCAACTCCCAGCATTACGTAAAATACTAATTTTGATCGGACACTATCCGCATTGGCTTTAGAAATGACTGAGTGAAAATGTACGTCCATTTAGAAAGCCGCTGGTTAAACTGAATTGAATATAAAGCTCCCATCGGCCAGTTACCAAATGATTGTATAACTTGGTACAGCAATGCCATTTGCTTGAATTATATTGCCCCGAGGAGGTCCATTAGCGACATGTCTATGTACTCCTGGTGGGAGCTCTTTGTTTAAACAGCAATTTGTTAAGTACCAGCACTCTGGTGGAAAAGCGAATTTTGATGTGCATAGAAATTTCGTCGAATAAACTTAATTAGAGTGCACACTAATGACCAGATGCGAAGGATATTTTAAATGCTTTACAAAATTTCCAATTATTCTCAGGGGTATTAGTTAATTGGTTTTCAACGTTATTGTGTCAATCGATTGGTTTTTTCTCTTGCGATAGTAGGAATAATTGCTTACAATTGCATTAATAGCTTTTTTGGCAAAACACCCAGATTTCACCCTGTAATGAGCCCTAAAACCAAAGGAGGAAGAATTTAGATCTACCAAACGCCTATCACTCTTTAGGCTTTCGAAGTATATTTTTTATTATTACGGTCATTGCAATGTCTCCGGTATGTATGTCCTCTTCCACAGCGCGTACCGACTGGTGTAGCGCTATTTCCGTAGACCTGCCAGCTCTGTATGCATGTTGTCTACTATTTAAACGACACGCTCTCCATATGGTCCACCACCATTCTTTCCACTGTTTTCAACAGAAATAATGTTAGGCTGATTTGTCTGGTTAAGTAAACAAACAAAACTGTCATCTGGGAGAGCATCTGGGGCTCCGAAAACCCCAAGAGAAGAAACCATCTTCCCGTCCGGTTTCGAAGAAGTTGGCTCAGCTATAAAAAAAGCTGAAGAACAACAAGGCCCCCGGCTCTGATGGTCTACCAGTAGAGATTTTCAAACACGGTGGTGATGCTTTGGTAGGGTGGATCATGTATGGTGGGACTATCAGCTATTTACATACGTACATACATACATATATGCTCCATCTTCAAGAAAGGTGATCCTATATCTTTTAAGAACTATCAAGGCATACATCTGCATAATGTCGCATAAGAGATTCCTTCTACCGTGTGAATGTCTGAAGCCTTTCTGCAGCACACTAATTGGCATTTAGCAGTGTCGCTTCCAGCAAAGCGGATCTTTGAATCACAACCTCGAAACCTTGAAACGACAAGAAAGACCAAACCTCCGTTTTAAGGCTCAAGCTATCGCGAATGCCAGAGCGTTTGGTCTAGACAACTGGAAGCAGCGTAGCGTACCCGAGATAGAAGAGAGTGGAAGGCTGCTATGTCCCAGGCAGAGACTTTTCACGGGTCGGTAGCACGTTAAGTAAGTAATTACTTTTACGAACTCACGCACTTCATGAACATAGCTAGCTAATGTCATACAACCTGTGGTATACATATTCAATTCGCTATAGCCTGTAGGAATTGTCCAAATAAACTACTAAATAAAGCTGGCGTGGTTTAAAAAAAAACACGGCTGTAGTTGAAAATAAAATGTCTTGACAAAATTTGTCCAACTAATAAAAAATTAAAAAATTTGACATAAGGTCTGATATACGTAAATACATGTGGGAATTAATTTATTCAAGAATTATGATTTAATGAAATAAACGATGTATTTTAAAGGTATATATGTACATAGCGTGTGGGGATTAAATAAATTTGGTTTTCACGATGGCGACAGTGGCTGCGATGTTTACTGCTCGGCTGCTGGGTAAAAAAGTGTCCTTCAACTCTGTTGCATCTGTCAAAGTATGTAGTTTGACGACGGTGGTGCCAAGTAGTCCGTAGCGTGGCTAGAGTTGCCAGTCGTCGTGTTTATGATCCTACATATATATGTATGTCTTGTGGAGACAAGGAAAGCTGTCATATTTCGAGCAAACCAATTCATGAGCGAACGCTAGTTATCGACAGAACTGACGGTTTAATAGGAACTTTGATCTTGCGACGATGACACTACACGCAGTACGTGAAATATTGGTGTTATATGTATGTACAGAAATTAATAATTTTGCAGAATGTAAACATCACAACAGATCGAGGGCTGGGTTATATCAATCACTTTCATATATATGTATGAAACCAGGGAAACATTATTCGAGTTATTGATTGAAATGAGACTCGAAAATTTGAGCTCTTTCTTACACACAATCCAACGAGGTCCTTTAAATTTTAGAAAGATGCAAAGAATCGGTCAGTTGAACAAATGCTATAATATATGTAAAAGAAAAGAGAGTGAAGATAGGCAGTCAAAGGAATATTAAACGAAACATCATAATTAGCTTTGTATTTTTCCAATTCATTTCATTTCTTTATTTAACCTTTTACATCAGCACATCCAATTAATTCTAATTCGCACAAATATATTTCATTACTTCATTATCAAAAATTGTTTAAGAATAATTTAAATTAAGACACTCACAATCCAGTTCTAGTAACTCAATTTTAGACACAAACAATTTAGTCCTTCTCAGTCTTTTCAGTTTTTTGATCATCGTCCTTAACACTGGCGTCCTTCTCAGTCTTTTCCGTTTTTTGATCATCGTCCTTAACACTGGCGTCCTTCTCAGTCTTTTCAGTTTTTTGATCATCGTCCTTAACACTGGCGTCCTTCTCAGTCTTTTCCGTTTTTTGATCATCGTCCTTAACACTGACGTCCTTCTCAGTCTTTTCCGTTTTTTGATCATCGTCCTTAACACTGACGTCCTTCTCAGTCTTTTTAGTTTTTTGATCATTGTCCTTAACACTGGCGGTACCTTTTGGAGCTTTTTTTACCAATTCCAGTTTTGCTTTCTTTGCCTTGGTTTTTTCTTCTGAATTTTTCTTTCGTTCATTTGCGGTTTCATCTATTTGCCTCTTTAATTTATACTTGTAGATAACGGTGTATTTCAAATTCACCATCAACTCCTTTTCAAATCTACTCATCTTTGGTGAGTTCGATAGGACCATGCGATCGGTGAGATAGTATTTCATTTGTGACATCCGAGCCGGGCTGCGTTTTGAACGATTCAATTCAAGGCGATACAGAAATATATGATACGCTAAAGAAGCGTGGCTTGTATCTTCCCGTTCAAATAGATTTTCTTTAAACGGATTCGGCTTTCGTGGCCTTTTATAATAATTAAGCGAAATCATGCTATCGATTGAAAGTATGCGCAGACACTGTTACTGTTTTATCTTTTTTTCTTTTTATACATAACTGGAGTGAAAATGTCACATATCATCTTTAATTGCATTTTCTTTGCTAATGACTGCAATAAAATAATTTAAAATTTTTAACACACAAAACCCTACATACGCACACACAAGCCTTCATATTCACACACAAGGATTAATGAGCATCAGGGTAGATTTACTGGCAACGGTATGGTATGCGTTTATTGCTCTAAGAGATATGCATAAATTCATGAAATCATATTCCCGCCAGCACAAACACACAGGCAAAAAGGATTAAGTACAAATTCCGTACAAATTCCAGCGAAAGGATAATCAAGTGGAGTGATGTAATAGGCAAATAGTCCTCAATCCAACATTAGGTCAAATGATATTCACAGTTGGCTTGGGATGATTTTGCTAAGAAGTGGTGACATTCTGCCAGGATAATGGATTTGGTTATTTTTTTTTTGTTTTTGTTAATTATAACAGTTATTTGCAAAGTAAATTTTGTGTGGCATCATTAAATTCTGCCAACTTTGTAATGGGCTGCGGACAACGGGGTGATTAGACTAGGTAGCAGAATATAAACAGGACAGTTTAAGGTCGCATAAACACCCAGATAAAGTTAATTAAATTTGTAAAATGTGCGAATCATCGTTTTAGCAAATGTTGCATGAATAAATTACTACGTATTAAGGCAGCTGGATTATAGTGGTATGGTTGGTAGGTCGGTAGTTTTGCGTATTGGAGGAGTAAAAGCCTTTGTTTCCATCTGTTGTAATTATATGTTAGTTTTATTTTAAACGTTATAGTTGTAAATTTTTAATGACACCGGTCCCTGATCTTGGGTTAAGTGGTATTTAGCTATGTACATACATTCAATAAAAGTATATTTGTTGAATAACTAATTTCTTGCATTACATGCAAATCAGAACTAATCACTTTTGCTTTTGCAAATTAAGAGTAATTCAAACGTATACCTAGGATTTGCTTAGTTTTAGTTTTGTCTTGTTTTGTCAAGAATTTTGTAAGAGTTGCGTTTTATAAAATGGAGTACCTACGCTCTATCTAGCAGTTTCAAGAACTCTTGTGCTATACTGGACTTAACAAGTGTTAGAGGCAGAACAAAGTTATCAGGTCCTGTGAAGACCCCTTACTTGGTTATTCGTCCCCTTGAACACTGGTGTTTTCTAGAACCCACCAGAGTGTTTTATTTTGATTTGTTTTTAGAGCTTTGAATACTTTAATGGGTTTGAATTTTACAACCATGGATGAGATATTTTCTTTATAGAGTCTTGGCTGATGACGAACATAAATATCGATCGATAGATGGTTCTTGTGCCACCGCTGTTAAGACAGCTAAGACTTACATTTGGAAAGCCCTGTCAAGGTTTGGAAGTCTTAATGAGCGTGCAGTTTCGGGTTTAGATGTGTTGATTCCAGTGCCCACTCATAAATCGGTTTTAACCCGTCCGTGTAGATGGAGATTTTATTTGGGTTAATGGACCTACTTTTTGTCCAATCCTCTCTTGGGCGATAGATTGTTCTAATGTTTACGCTGAAATCAGGAGATGGTGTTAAAATCTGTGTCGGTACCTAGGTGTATCCTTCTCATGTAGGATTGATCAAATCGCCCTCTTTTCAAAAATAGAATTGTTGAAGGGTACCCTTCGCAGCTGTTGCCTTTAAATGCAAGTTTATTGGAATCAGTGCGAGTATAGTTTTATGGGCTGAAGTTTGCCTGGTTCTAATGGCGCTAGTAGTACCTGTACAAGGTAATCCTTGGATTTTGATTAGTTCCCTTACATGTAGCAAGCCACTATATCTTAGGATAGGTCTGACGACGGCTGTGTATATCTGGTTGATGATGATTTCTTACCAACAATTTTACTGCATATAAAGCAAGCTATAGATAGACTTGTTCTCTTTTCAAAAACGTTTTCGGTCATATATACAACCTAAATATTTCGGCTTGTCTGAGATTTAGAGTGGCGCATTATTGTGGAGTTAAATTTCTTCAAGTACATATGTTTGCTATAACCACCACGGTGATGTCATCCACAAAGCCGACGATTGATGCTTCTTTTGGAATTGGTAGGCGTAGAATTTCGACATACTATACTTAACATCCCATAGCAGAGGTCCTAGAAGTAGAACAGTCGCTCTACGATTCGTATATGAAGTGCCCCATTCTGTGGCCCATGCCTTGAAATCGCCCGCTATTATGCCAGGAATCCTGCCTGCAATTTCGGCAACTAGTCTATCCAATATCCTTTCGAATCTCTCGATATTAACGCTAGGTGGTATATAGCAGCTATATCTAAATACCATTTATCTTAGTCCGCACAACAAATCTTGAGGTACCTCCGAATATTCCTGACTTGATGCGTTTCCGTAAAACCAAATTGCAGTCTTATTCGTTGCTTGTTTCTAGTTAGATTCCTATATTACTCACAGAGTATCGCAACATCTATTCTGAGTTCTCGAACAGACTAATGCAGAAGGTCATGCGTCAAGGACATCTCCTGCTACCGGTTACATATCGCGCTCTTAATGAGACTGTCTATTTTCAACCCGAGATGGAAATGTTTAGTATTCTCGTGGTTGTCACTGCTGCGTGAGTAGTTTCAGTCGCTTGTATAGCATTTATGGTTCTTGTGGATGACATCGATTCTGCTCGTGAAAACGTATTATCTTCAAGAGAAGTCCCTTTGATTGGCGAACGCGCAAACCGAGTACTCTAAGAAAACAGAACGAAAATAATTGAAACAATTGGGGTACTTTTTCTACCCTATATGTATCTACGATATATATTCATGACACAAAGTTTGCAAAGCAGAGAAGTAGTCACAAAACTTATAATGTCATTAGCACAGTCGTAAAAACTGCGGGTTTTTCCTTTTTTCCTTATTTGTGTCGTTTTGTTTTTGTGAAAATTCCTTTGAATATACCATTTTTCAGGTAGATTTCCACATATAGGATACAAGGATAAAACACATTTTTCAACGAATCGGCTATAAGACTTTATTAGTACTGATGCTGAAGTCAATTTCAAAACACACGAGTGAAGGAGGGAGGGTCAGCAAGCGTCTGGACATGTCTTTCTTTCTACATATGTATATGTATGTACATACATTCTGAAAAAAATATGAATGACAGTGCTAATTATACTTTTTTTATATTTCCTTTTTTTCTTTTACGATCTAGAAATATTAGACCCTATTATGTACATAAATACACATGTATAAGGGTACGGTGGTATGCTAAAACACCAAAAAAGCATTGCACGCCATAGTGTCATTTGTCTAATGTCCTTAAGATAAGCTAATCGATTTACATTCTCTGTTATTTATGTATGTATATGAGGTATTGGAAAATATGCATAATTAGCTGTCTATTTCTGTAACTAATTTCTTGTACTGTACTATGTTGTGTTAAATGATTTAACCAAGGAATGGAATCAAATATACAAAAATACTAAAAAATTCAAAACGATAAGGCTAAAAAAGTCCTTGAAATCACAATTTCTTAAAAACTCTCAGACGTAGAAACTTGAAGTTCGAGAGCCTCCATTCTTTTCAAACATAAAGACGATATGTGCTTAAATTCCACTCAACTTACAGGGACTATTAGAAAACGAACAATATTGAAACCAGATAATGGAAGCTTCTGTCTCATTGAGATTGGTTGACAATAATGCTGTTTTTTTCTACTTGTTGAAGCCACTACAGCTCTGGGAGCGGCACCGAGATAGTTTTGGTGAAGATTGGTAAAATAGCAGTTGAAAAAGAATGTCTGAGACTATATTAGCAACATAATAAGGATGCTATCTACCACAAATGCTTGATACTGCTCGAGAATTTAGTGGTTAAGCTGGCAGGTCAACCGCTTCTTAAGTGAAACTCTTGTTATTCTCGATTACGGAGGAGAAACGTCCTATGATATGTTGAAGATAATGGCTTCCGTGTTAATACCTGCCCTGCGCACTGTCAATTCCAGCAAACGATTGTACAAGTCACATGGTAGCGCGTCTTCTTGCTGAAATCCGGTAGATGATTGGAATAGTTCGGAGGAACTGTTCCCGAATTGCATATTGCACCGCGTGTTTTCCAGCGTCACGTGGTACAGCTGGATTCGGCCATCGCCTAGTAGATGAATGCCATCATATGCAGCTTTGAAGTCGATGAAGAGATGATGAGTCTCGACTTGAAATTCGTTGGTATTTTCCAGGATCTGTCTTAGTGTGAAAATTTGTTCGATCGTCGATCTGCCGGGCCGGAAGCCGCACTCGTAAGTGACGATTAGTATGCTGCAGAAAGACTTCAGCCATTCACACAGTACGTTGGATATGATCGTACATGCGACATTAAGCAGGGATATGCTGCGATAGTTCTTATAAAACATAGGATTGACTTTTTTGAAGATAGGGTATACAGAGCCCACTGAAGCCCATTAAGTAGCTGCTGGAAATGCTGTTTAAACACATCGACTATTCTTTGGGCTTCGGTGACTAGATTTCTTTGACTGTTTCAAACAGCTTGCGTTAAAGTCAGCTGCCAGTTGCTTGGCTTTCCTAAAAAACATCCGAATGTTGTTCCTATCGCGGGACTCTTCGATATCCTTAAGCTGGGAGACTGTTTAGTAACCCTTAGGATGAGCGATGTCAGTAACCCGGTCCAGGTGGACACCAACCAGTACTCGATGGCTACCACTAGGAGGTAAAATAAGCACAATTGATGCGGAGTAACGGTTACAATACTGGACATTGTCAGGTTGACGGCAATCAGTGTGCGAGATAAACGCAATTACATCAATTCCTTGGGTCAGAGGAACAGAAGCAGCAGCAAATAGCTGTCATAGCACTGAGAGGTGGGCACAGTTCTAGACAACACCCGATAAAAGCCTAAGTTTCTGCGCATTTTAGATGAGGCTTCACTCAAGAGGTGGAAGGAGCATTTCGCTATGGTTATACACAATGAATTCGCCAGCAATATGTTACAAAAGTCATAATTTCCCATATCCGCACCTCAATCCCCAGTATAGATCACATCACTGCCATGACTAAAGAAATTAAAAACAACAAGGCTCTACCTCCTGTTTTGATGGCATTCTCACGGAATTGTTAAAAGTAAAAGCACCAGCGGTATGTATCTGTGGAGCTCCTAAATATATCCACTGATAAAAGAGGCCTTAAAAGTTGAGTCTTTTCGCGAGAGTGAACAAAGAAATCATCTTCAAGCTTGGTATGAAATCAAATCTTCAAGCTTAGAATGAACTCATCCTCAGAAATTAGCATTTCAGGATAACCGATGGAGAGGATGGAGTGTTTCCAATATCTTGGGAATATCGTCTCCAGGGCGGAACTGAACGGATTATATTAAATCGAATAAGCAAGGCAAATCTGCGTTTGGTATGCTGTCCAAGATATGGAGAACCAATGCTATTAGCTTAAATATCAAACAACGGCTGTTCCGATATAATGTTGAGTCCGTGCTGTTATGTGAGTGTAGTACAAGAAAGCTTGTACTAGATAGAAAGATAAAGATCCTGAATCGATGTGTATGAGACATTTTGTGGATCTTCTGCTCTAATCGCAATTCTAACGCGGAGCTCTGTGAAAAGGCGGGTAAGGATCCTATATACATTATAATTTCAAGACGGAGGTTGATCGGATATACATTTTGAAGCATACTTTGCTTGTCATGCGCACGCAGTACAGAAGAAGAGCGAGTTGGCTGAGACAGCACAGAAAAGGAACACACGATTGGAGGTAGGCGTAGTGAAGACTCTAAAATGCACAAGTGATTCCCAAAATCTAATACTTAAGAATGGAAGAATCTATATAAAATCTCTAGATATAAATTCATAAAGGTACTGTGATTAAGGAATCAGATTGGATTGGTTCATCCATTTACATTCCACCAGAGTCTGTGAACGTAGACTCACTGTCCCGAATAAACAAAATCGAAATGATATCTTAAGTTCGTTCGTTAATGTATGTATCTTTTCGTATTCAATTTAAAAATAAAATTTTAAAAGTGTTTGATGTAAAAAAAAAAAAAAAAAAATTGCCACTTGATTCTTTCCAATTAGAAAATTTCCCAGAAATACAATTTATTTTTAATTCCAATGACACGAAATCATCAGCAAAGGTTAGGTACACACTAATGCCACAAAATTTTGCTTAAACACCCAGCACACGTTCCACAATCAAATCAGCCCCCGTGATGGAATACAAAACAGCTAAATAAATCCTAATATAAATTTACACAGATTAGGATATCTCAGTAAGCCATCGTCGCTTTATCATCTTCATCAGTTGTTTATACGGCGAGCAGCAGCACCAGCAGTAGCAGTAGCAAATCGAAGAGTTAGTGTAATGACAAAGAAGAATTAAATCCCATAAAGACTCAGATATTAGGGGCTTGTGTAGCAGGAAAAGGGATACCCAAATGGATTTCGATCCTTTTTTCGAGTATACGTTTTATGCTTTGCCTTGGAACAACAAATAGAATGAACCACTTCCTTGGATTCTGTTTATACCCTATCCTAAGGGTATATTAAGTTTGACACATAGTTTGTAACATAGAGAAATAATCGAGATAGACCCTATAAAGTATATATATTCGTGATCAGTCCGTCCGTCCGTATGTCACCGCTTTTTGGGCCTTAAATTTTGAGCTAGGACGATGAAATTTCATATCTGGGCTTCTGAGAAAAAGATACAGTACAAGTGTAAAATTTTTTTACATCCGCCCACTGCCACGCCTACTTTTTTATAACTTCACTAAATTATATGAAACCGAAAAATTTTGTTAAGACCAAATATTTGGGTATTTAGATTCCCTACAATTCACCCATAGAACAGTTTTGGCCACTCCCACTTTTTGGGGGCGTTATCATCAAAAAACCTATTTTGATAAAATTTTACATGTAACATCCTCAAACGTTCGATATTATAGCTATATTTGAGTACAAAATGCAATTTGGCCACGTCCATTTTATAGAGAGGAGGATAGGGTATCATACGATCCGTTCCAGACGGATTGTAGCTTTTCTGCATGTTTTTTTTTTTTTTTTTTGTTTCAGTCAAACAATGAAGAAATTTAATTTGGCGAACGATGAAAGGAACGGTCATGGATTTAAGGGTTGCAAATTCTCGATTCCTCCCACGGAATTTATTTATTTTTGCTTTCACATTATCATGGAAATTGCGATAGGAAAAATAGCCGGATATCCTATTTCCATGTAATAGAATTTGTAAGAGGAGAGGTACGTAAAAATCTTTACGCCTTGCTTGAGTGAGAAACTAAAAGTTTTGTTGGTATACAAGTATTTGTGGAAGATTAAGGTATTCCATTCTCACAGCTCCGAAATTCAGCGCATTTTATGTGGGCTTTTTCAAATGTCTACATTAATATTTTTTGGGAGAAATACAAATACTATACACATAGACATCCATTTCCGATTTGTAACCAAACACAAGATCGCATCTTGAAAATGAAATGTGAAAGGCCAGACGGGAAATCTTCCATAATGCAGCTTATTGTGCCTCGGTCGAGAGTAAAGTAGGTGGTACATAGGTGAAGCTGTCGATATTATTTCAATACATATGTATATCCAGAAAATTCCTTGTAAACAGTGCACTTTATTTCTCAAGAGCAACCATGAGTCCTTTTTTCTCAGAATAAACAACTTAACGAGAAACGTATCTTCCACGTGACATTCGTTATACATATTCCGACATTCAGTACATATTGAGTGTGTCTGTCCACCCATATCCTTCTGCTTTTATTAGCGACATCCAAACAAAATTTAATTATTCACAATGCCTCGTTTGTGTTGTGTTCCGCCCTCCGATATAAGCAATAAAACACGTGTTGTCTCCTTAAGTTGTCGTCTGTGTTTCATATATCATTTTGTAATTACTCTTTCCAAGCGCAGACTAAAAATGTGTCACGATTCTCCCGATTTCTGGAGACGAATGTCCCTAATGTGTATTTTAATTAACCACGTAAATCTTCCAACAAAATTGTGATTATATCATTTGAAGGCTACAGCAGCAGGTTAAGGCGATATCAAGTTCCTGTTAATCTTCTCACGCCTGGGTCCTTAATTTAATCACCCACTTCTCGACATCCTTGATATCGAGTGCGGTCGTATGTATATTGTTGATTTATTTCGATTGCTGTTCTACACTTCAATAATCATTGAGTATGCGAGAATGCCTGGTACTCAATACCAATCCGTATTTCTATATTTTTTACACACGTGGATATAATTCCCTATTGTGGTGATGATTTAATGACATTTGAGGGTACGAATAATCACACATGTACGTATTTGGATTAGGATCGCGTATGGCTAAAGTGGTTTTCCATCAAATTCAGTGTTTGGATATAATTTGCTGTGTTAACAGTTTGCTATAAACTTGCTTTTACTTAAAGATTTATTCTTTCTAAGCCATAGAGGCTATAATGAGAAACCGATACGACCATTAGGGACAGGGTCATCTTTTTACGCTCGTGTTGGCTTTACATATCCCTGTTGGCAGAAGATATCTCTACCGCACCTATCGATTGATTCAATTACAATACACGTACAAACAAAGAAGAAGTGAAAGGCCCATCCTTAGCTACACCACATAAATGTGGAATAGTTTGCCGCCTATGGTTATTGTCATGGGGACTTTCAATCACAAGGTAGGCAATAATAATACCACCGACCGCCTTCCAACATGCCATGGGTAATTACGGCCTCAGATGTTGAAATTGTACGTTTTGGTGACAAATATCACACCATTACTTCTGTCTGGCGCTCATGGGACTAATGATTGAGGTCTTGCTTAAAACTATCTAGTAGGGGATTCAATGTAACCCTAAAAATAACACGTACCAAGTAGACTACATCAAGGACTCACGAAGTTTAGCTGGTATAAAGCATAATACAGAAAAAAAAGAGAGAGGTGGTAGTACCATATCGAACAGCATGGGGAGAGATATCATTTTATTTTTAAGAACCTGGTTGACACTGCGACCTGAAAGATTGTGCCAAGGGTATAATCAACTAAGGGTGCACGTGCAATTAACTGTCTCCCTTATGACGGTGAGTATGTATTTTATTGGTGTCTTTACTACTAGTGGTGGGCATTAACAAATTTTCAATTTATTTTCATGTGTACATACCACAAGATTGCCTGGTTGTTGTTCTAGCCACATAATTGATAGAATATTTACCAGTCGCCTTATTTGTTTGACCTATAGACCATTGTAAACCTTCTCTAATGAAAATATCTGATGTAACCAATAAGCTGACTGTACAACTGTCATTGTAAATACTATATTTCTATTAAGTGACGTTTCTAATAAAACATTATTGTGAATTTGGAAGGCAAACGTTAAATTCATTACCGACGCACAGGTCTAATTCCCGCAGAAATAGCTTAACAAAATGCATTAGCGAGCTCAAGGATATCATCCATCCAGTTATTTCCTGCTTATAAAAGAGACGACAACTGGATAAGACTTTTTCTGAACTATTTTCGAGTGAACAGTGCTCACGGTGTTTTTCATTCGCAATCACAATAGGCAGTTTTGAACGCCCTGACAAAAGCGATTGCCATTATTACAAAACTGATTAAATGAAACATTTCAGACACATTCACAAAGGTTGGTCATGTAGCAGTGCATGTCGATGATGGGAATTCCAGCAACTCACCAACTCAATTTACTCTTCGTAAATTTGTAGCTAATTTGGTAGAAAAAAATTAATTTTAGTTAGGTTATCCAGTCGCATAAATGTTGGCTTGTAGAAGAAGGGTCTAAGTCCCTTTGGTCTTCTAAGGTTCAATAAGTTACCGTACGGCGTTACCAGTGCACCAAAGGAATTTTAAGGTGTTATGGGGTAACTTTAATGATCTTTCTGTAGACATCTACGTCGATAATATATGTAGTCATTACTGGTGTTGGAAGCACAAGAATTCCGGTGTAACAAGCGAATGCACGTTCGTACTATTGACAACTGAAATTATTTTCTGAAAATATATCTCTTTTTTGAATTAAAAATAAGAAAAATATAAATTGGAAAAGTCGCATTTATTGTCAAAATAGCTTGTGTTTCTTTCTTTTTTTCATTTGTTTCATAGCTGATAACTGTTAAAATGAAACAAAAGTTCAACTCAACCCAACTTTTGCTACGAGTCACGTTACGTGGCTTTACGTTGTTTTCTACAAATGCCAAACATCAGGTTGGATCAGAAGTGGCATAGGATACTTGTACATTGAATTCCTTTGGTTTTACTCGAAAACGTCAGACGAAGCCGATGCCAAACTGATATTGTGTTTGAGCATATGCAATTTTGTCATCCCACACATGATACCTTTCACCTGTCAAATAAAAGAAGTTACATTGATGTTCTGCAAACAAGCGACTAAAAATTTTGATTCAACATTTTATTGACTCGCAGGACAAGCATGAACATACAAATTGGATTATTATTAACGAAATTTAGTCCATCGACGCTGAAGTAAATGGATAGGAGAATGTCAATTCCTAAAATGGAATGCATTTGTGAGATCTGTCAGAGAGACATGTGTATACTTTGTACATACAGAGTACATTTACCTCCGATTTGTTTCAATGTGTCCCGGCTACTCAATTTCAACGTAAATCATCCTATTGACGTTCTAGTAACAGGACAAAGAGTGTAACGAATTCAGTAAAACGTATCATGTGTGGGACGAGATTAAGGGCATATTTAGTTTCAGGAGAATAACGTTATGGTATATTTTCTGGTCCATTGATACGAGATCCTATCGAGATGCTACATACATAAGACATAATGTGTTGGTGGTTTGACAAGTTTTCTAACAAAATATTCTATAAGTCACTCATCTATGTATATCATTGGTACCATTTGTACCCCATTTTCCCCTACGGCAAGCTGTCAGATCAAAGATGTACATATCTTCTGTCGACACTTTGGGTTTGCTGTTACGCTTGTTTAAGGTTTAAACTTACTGTTTACTTAAGGTCCATAGACTTGCGTATTGCGGTGTTGAAGTGTAAGTTTCTAATTTGAGAGTTCAATGCTCAGCAAAAAAACATGTAGACAACATGGACACCATTTTGGAAAAGGAACATCAACGATGTCAAAACAAAAAAAGGAACGGAACGATAAATCGTCTTCTCGTCATGCAACCTGGATAGTTTAACTTTCCCCGCTACTGGTACAAAGAAAAGGAATAATAAATTAACTAAATCCAATTTATGACTATGAAGAACGCAATTATTCGTATTTATTGCTGGCAAACGGTTTATATAAGCTACCTCCACAGCTTCTGAAAATATGTCACAAATGACAGCAACGTTGATAGGCCCATAGACTGGGCTGACAATAACAACTTACAACATGCATTCCAAATTAAACAGAACTTTTTAAAAATAAGTATTTCTAGTAAGGCCATCAATTACATGCGTCAGAAAGGTAGTTCCTTCACTGATGAACTGTCAAAATTGCTTGACATTTGGACGAACAGAAGTGGAGCCATTGCGTCTAAAGTGACAGTATGTTTGTGTTATTGGTACAAAAAGGAGCATCGAATCAAAAATTGATCAGAATTCAACATTCGACAGACATCATCAAGGGAGCCGAAAAGGACAGAAACTTCCTCCACAACATTGTGACTGATGTTGAAACCTGTTGTTTTCAATATAATCCAGAAAATAAGCGCCAAAATGCCGAGTTTAAGGCGCCAAACGAACAAAAACCTAAAAAAATCTGGTTTACCGAACTCAAAAGTGAAGACAATGTTGATTTGACCATAATAAGGTCTAAAACAAAAGATTAGATACTCAAGCACAGTGACTAAACTGTGACTCTAGCTCTTTAATTCTTTAAGGAAGTTAACATGCAACACTTGCGTTTCCTTGTTTACTAAATCAACAGCAATATATCTTTCCTTTTAGCAATTTCCTTATCGTTACGTTATTACTCTATGATTATAAGCCATAAAATTTAATTGCAAATAAAAATGTTCCTCACCCATAAGTGTAACCCTCCATTTGAGGTAACCCACATAAAACCCGAGTAAATCGGTTTCCTTCTTTGTATCCAGGCAAGGATGAGTACATAAAATTGTATTCTCCTCTGCCTTCACCAACCGCAATTTTTTTTTTTACTAATAGCCACCTCTTAAAGGTGTCAGGTAATTTCAAGGATAAAATCTGTCATTTAAATTTAAATTGAAATCAACACCAAAGAACACTCTTGAATATGTTTTTCGCAATCAAGCCTTAACTTGACTATGAAGAAAGAAACGACGAAATGAACTGAATTTCTATACTCCTTCAGCGCAGATGGTGGTCCTTGATATACTTTACTCGCTTTAATGGATTCTTTTTATGTCATTTGTATGCTTTCTTCAAAATTGCCGCAGGATACATTCTCTTGCTCACCCTTCGACTCTCTGATCAAGTGACTGTATAGGCCGACGCGCATACATCACCATCTCATTACCCAACCACACCTTGGTTTAACAAGATTAAATTTACATAAGATTTCAAGCCAAGGATAATTCAAGTTAAGTTAAAAGAAAAAGGCTGATGTTATCCTTATCCAAATGAAATAACCACAAGGTCTTTCTTCACACAACAAGGAGACTTTTAAAGGACTTACCCAAACAAGAATTTATTCATAACCTTGTTGTGAATGTTTTCACTTACGTTTCCTCTTTTCTGAAGAGTCCTTTCGAAATGCTCGTACATATGGTAAAACATAGGAATTTTCACATGGCATTACAATGTCGTCTCGTATTTACAGTGGAACCCTTTGCGCCAATTGATTTTGTAGTCTTTCAGGATAAATCAATTATTCAAAGTATCTTGTTACCATTGATGTAATACCTGGTAATTCTGTTTTCTTTTTATCTAGTCAAGGACTCAGTCTGTAAAAGGTATTGCCTTACAAACAGGTGTACTGATACTTACGATGGAATTAGAAATGATTTTTGTTTTTTCAAAGGACACTAATGGCGAAAGACGGTCAGTTACCAAATTGCTTAAGACTACAGGCGATGATTTGATACAGGATTATCCATTTTCCTGGACGTAAAGTTCATCTTAGATTTGAATCGAATGGGCGATAAACGAATGCTGTATACGTGACCCCGAAGGCGGGACCAAATCAAGGGGTTTACGGATCGGGTACGTGAGAGAAGATTACGCCGAGGGGGAGGACATGATTAATGCCTCTCAAAATATTTTACAGGGATTAGCATCAGTTTATGTGTTATTTTTCCGGCCAGTGACGACCTTTTTACGAGTGAATATTAAATTTTTCAAACGTGAATCTAACCTAGACATTGATTTACATTCTGTGGTAATGACGTGACATTCAGTTATGGTATCCAACACCCTTCGGAATGTAAACAGAATTTCAATGCTTCGTGCTTATGGTATGAAGGAGAT
Organism: Xylota sylvarum; assembly: GCA_905220385.1. NCBI lineage: Eukaryota > Metazoa > Arthropoda > Insecta > Diptera > Syrphidae > Xylota > Xylota sylvarum. The sequence continues at coordinate 150,685,356 of LR999957.1, read as the reverse complement.
ACATACACTGATTTTTTTTTTTCGGCGGATATGGAATGGGATTAATATGTACCTACATCGAATTATCAGATACTCCGTTTCCGTGATGGAAACCCTAAATCGTTCGGTACTATCAGAAGGGGATCTCTATTTTTTTCGTTTAAAGAAAATTGGAGGTTCTATTACAAATGACATTTTGTCACTCGAAGGAGAGAATATATTCTGAGGGTGGCATTTCTATGTAGATTAACCGGAATAATATACAATAGAACTAGTAACCAAATAACTAGCAACTTTATCTAAAGGGAGAGAAAGGAGTTGGTATAAAAGTACAATATTCCTACAAGGGACTTAGCTTATTCTCCAGGGGTGTGAACTTCACTTACGCCTAAGTAAAAACTATTTTTGGGGAATCACTTACAATGTTGTATAATCAGAAAAGGAAATCTATTGAAAATGTTACGTATACGCCCCGATATTTATTTTATAGGAAATATGTAGTAGTGTTGGCTTGGGTAACAAAAATATTTGTTTGATCCAAAAAGCAAAAGCTAGTTGAGCCCGCAACAATAAATACCACTATGCAGCCAATAAGCTTTCTTGTTACCAAAAGGAAGGAACCCTCCAGGAGAACCATCAGCCTATCTACCAAAATGCCTATTGAAGACCATGGGAAAGATCCATAAAAACATAATTTATAACAGATTACTCGCAATACCAAAGGAGAAGTTTCATTCTCAGGTGATATATTTGGTTCTCAGCGCGATCTACTATTGATGCCATGAGAGAGATAGTCGATATCACAGAAGGTGTCATGGAAGAAGAAAGATGACTCTACGACACGTAGTAGAGGTGGACATTAAAAATGCCTTTAACTCTGGGAACTGGTCTTTCATTATAGGATTACTGGCCAGGATGAATACGCCATATTACTTGCTGCATACAGTGACACACTTTTTCAACAGCAGGAATTTGAGGTACAATACTGGTGAAGGGATAAATTACCATAACGTCATTGCGGGGAGGCAAGCACTAAGGATGAAGGAAATCTCGTAAACATACAGAGAATAGACTCACACCGGAGCAACGTTTGCAAAACAAATTTATTTCGAATAACATTGCTATTGATCCCCAATTTCATTTGAAAATTTTCTTCAATGTTAAAGCACACTTTGTTGTTGTCTCTGTCTCCGCCATCTTGCCTTAGTTTCTAGAGGGCTGTACAATGGTAGCCCTACGTCGGTCTCAGGTTAGGCTAAGGGAGGAGGTCAGGCTCAGGGAGGCTGATTGGATAGTTTAGGTAGTTAAGTCTAAGTTTTTCTCCGAACTGTAAACGCTATAACAGGAATAAGTGACAACGTCATTCATTCATGACAGCTGTCATCAGTTCCCAGTGGCGTTTGTTTTTGTATATTACGTAAAACTGATTTCTTATCCTTTGGGATTAGTACAAATAAATTAATAATACGCAATCATTACAGCCAACAAATTTAACCCAGAAAATGGTCTACGTAACCATTCCTTGTACTATCACACATCCTTTTGAATTAGCTGGTAAGGATTTACCCATACAAGTGAATATTTAACTTTCCAAGTAAACTTAAATTTCCAAAGCATATTCTCAATGTCTTTGATCGGGGAAATACGCATTTCACAGCATTGTGCCCCTTGGGAATATCCTTTTGAATATTAAATTCACTTCTGCGAAACGTTGGAATTATAAAGTGGACTTTTGAATATTTAATGAACGCATTCTTAAAGGAAACGGAAACATTTTCACGTCATGTACGTCATAATTGAATTTGACTTAATTTTTGCATTAATCAGATTCTTGTTTGCTTCAGGACTTGTTGAAGTTGCCACAACATGTTCAGTTGTGAAAAGTTTCTTCGTCACTCGAAAATAGACATAACTTTATATCTACTCGGTGGATAGCATAATAGTTAAACGTTAAGAGTTAAGTATTTAATTAAAGAAGTTAGTTGCTGCATTGACGGATGCTGGGGAAAATGTGCTAACGACAATTTTGTTTATTAACGAAACCGTTGAGACAGAAATGAGCTCCATCGCTGGGAATGAGTTTACAATGAAAAGAGGAAAATCGCGCTCGTAAAGTTGTCGCAACCGAACGTGAACTTTGACAAGAAGTTTGAATATTTTGTAAACGTTGTTGAAGTGTGAACTTTTCCATGACTAAATAGCAAGTATAGACGAGTTGAAACGTTAACCAAAACGCAACTAAGGTCATGCTTAGTCGATGCATGTTGGGCGTTCTGACGAAATTATATCAGATCTCCTGCGGCAGTTTCTAAACGTGGTGGTACCCTACCTCGTAAGCATCTTTTTAAGCTGTTTACGATGGTATACATTTAGGGTATATATCAAGTAAATGGACAGAGGTAGGCAGGTATGTAGATGGGTTGGCTAAGAGGAGAGAAATCCTTCTTTGGCGCAATCAGGCCAGTATAGACCCATTGTGTTCTACATAGGGGGAAAGGTATGTATATCCCTAGCTCGTGGAGCATTACCTAACCAATAATAGCTAAGATTGAATGAATAATGCTACTTATTGCATCTGGTATACAACCCATACAGTTCATTTTATAGAGCTGCAGATGTCGTTCACCGGTTTGTCGGACAGTTCTTCGATGTCCTGTATTCTCCTAGGAATTCCTTTCTTATGTGGCAGAGGCTTGGGCACACAGGAAGTGAGTAGTATCATATTGGACATCGAAATCGAATCGCAGCCTTTACAAAGATCTTCATTGGTAAAGCGTTGTTTCCTCATGTGGTACCGAGTAGATAGGGAATTCCTTTAATTTTGTATCCGTATGCAGATTCTTCCTTTATTCAATAGAGGCTACATTTTCCTCGTTGTAGCACATATGCTAACAGAACTCCATCTATTATATTAATTACTTTCGTTTGAGCTTTATTTCCTGCTTTGTGCCTAAGTGTGCAAACCGAGATGTTCACCGTGCGGTCGGCTTGCTCCTGACCCAGTTATGAACCTTTCCTAACCAGTTCATTAGCCCTTCCATTCCCTGATATACGAGTACCTTCATGATCAGGGATCCATTAGAGTCTTAGCTTATGATGGGCTCCAAGAACCCAAGCTCTTTATAAGCTTCGATGTTATTTCTGTTGCAGATATCGTTTTTATCGCTGCCTGCCTGTTGATGAAAAAGGTGATATCCGCACGTGATATTGCATTCATCGGAGTCTCACGGGCAGCTATTGTCACAACTAGGACATTTGCTTAGAAAACGCTGCTGTAGTTCGGGTGTCTGACTGATTTAGATTTGTCTAGCGCATCAGAAAATATACATACCTGCTCATACATTGATGTCCATTTTGGATCCATTAGTATAAACTTCTGTAACTTATGGGTTTGGTTACTCCTCTCTAATAGATAGAGCTTTGTAAAAGATCTTAAAAAGTCAAGATAAGGTGTCATGTAGTCTGTTGTTATTACATTGTCTACATACTCTTGAATGATCCTAGTGTGGTCCGATACGGTCGTCCTCCAGCTGTTTGATTGATTTATTCTTAGGGCGCTTGTGCCTGCCGACTTTTGTATAAAAGGTCAAAAAAAGGTATGAACTGCGCATCTTTCACTGTATGCATGTACAAAGTAACTATCAGACCGGTGCAAAGAGCTATATGAAAGAACTTTAAAGTAGGCTGGACATGATTGTGTGGGTACCGTGGCTCAAGTTGTTAGTGCGTTGGACTACGGAGTTCCAGGTTCAATCCCCAAATAACACCTAAAATTTCTTTCATGGCCCCACCTCTCGCGAGCGTCTGACAAACAACCGAGAGTAAAACTGTCATGAAAAGCTTCTCAAAACAAAAAACTGCCGTTCGGATCCGGCATTAAACAATAGGCCCCTCCCATTCGTGTGAAGAATATAACACGCACAGTATGATTGGTTGTGAAAAGCTAAGCCCTGCGTCCCATGGACCTGTCGCTCCAAAAATTTGTATTTTATTTTTGGACATGATCCTTTATCTCCTTATCTTGGACTTGTTCTTAAAAGGTTCTGCCGTAAAAGGAGCCATCAGATCGAAGGCTAACATATTGAGAGAATTGATATCCCAATCTTTTTTCCAAGGAGGTATCTACAATCTCCCGCAAGACCATGACCGTCTAGTGTTCTCGAAGTTCCATACCAACCAACAGTTTTTATTGGCGATTTCAACAGCCACCAAAACATGTAGAGATATTAAAACAATGACAATAATGGTGACATGACAATTGAATAGCCATGTCTTCGACGAAAAGAATAGAGCGGCTTTTCATTCTCGGAGATGGCGAAAAGTCTATATCCTGGATCTATGCTTCGTATCCTGTGATGCATAACACCATCCCCTTAATCGATGTCGGAATCCAAATTCCCCCTAACTGCTTTCATACAAAAGCCGCACTGGAACTTCGCCAAGGCCGATTGAAATAGCTTCTCTTATGAGCTCGACTCATGCTTAAGGTTTATTTGGCCGCTGACCTAGAAATATAATAGATTTGTAGGAATGACTACGAAAACTGCCAAAAAAAAGTGCCCCGAAGTTTTCGCAAGGAGTTCATTCCTGGTTGGACCACAGTGAACGACTCTAAAATTATTTCATGGTATTTAGAGATCCCGAAACTGCCAAGGAGCTATTAAAATCGCTTGATGAGAGCCGCAAAAAGAAGTTGATATCATCGGTCAACAGGTTTAGCTTCACCTATAGCTCTATAGCAGGAAATTATAGAGTCTCCTACGTAAACTTGGAGGAAGCAGTTCTAACACCAAAAACTCCTAAATGGACCCGAACAAAGTGACAAACCGGATCGTAAATGTTTCTCGTGCCCCCGTGAACAAGGAACACACAGACACCATAAAACGGGCTCGGAGGAACCTCAAAACCAATACCTCTCCGTCATCTCAGTTTGGGTAGATTTACACCCTTTTGGAAGGATGTTCTCAGCTATAAAGCAATTCAGTGCCCAAGGACATCGCGCCTTATCAACAACCTACTTTCAAACCGCAAATTATAGATTGAACCTCCAGTTTAACAACATCTTACTTAACCACAGCCGAAACCTATGCGTGACCTTAGATAGATTGGTTGCATACAAACAACAACATACGTTGCTAGAAAATTCAAAACCCGCATAATCCAAAAACTCACTGGATCAACACTGCAGACCTATAAAATTCAAGTGCAAGTACCAGTACATTCCTTGTACTTGTACTTAAAAAATTCAACTGGCAGTACCAGGACTTGTACTCTTTATTCTTTTAAGGTAATTTTAATTCCTTTAAGTAAATTTAATTCCTTTCAAATACAAATTATAGTTTACATGTCCTCGTACTGGTATTTGAATTTTTTTAAGTACAAGTACTAAGAAATTGTACTTGTACTTAAAAAAAAATAAGTACAAGGTACCAAAATACTTCATTACTTTACAGGCATGGGCTCAAGTGCATCCACGCTTACTACTGCCGCATTTGCACTGGTGTACTTCACAGCGGAATACTGCGCTCCAGTGTGACTGAATAGGGTACACGTACGCAAGGTGGACACCCAACTGAACAACACCGTGAGACTCATTTCCGGCACCATAAAATCAACGCCGACACGATGGCTTCCTGTTATGTGCAACATTGTCCCACCTCATCTTCAATGCTTAAACACAGTATTGAGGGAACGTACTAAAGTGCTGGCAAACACTGAAATTTCCATTTCTCTCTTAATTCCAAAAAAAAAGGGTTTTCGCAATGGACCTTTAGGACTTCGAGTGAAATTTGTACATACATTGTACATAAAGTATAAAACTTAATTTTTCAAAGTCAAAGTCAGAAGCACATTTTATAAATCAATCTTAGTCCTTGTATGATAACCAAAAGTCAGCAATTTTTATCCCAGAGATTCTTCGGACATGTAGGATTCCGTAAAATGATTCCTTTAGCTGTCTAGTTTATGACGAAGAACATTTTCATAAAAGTAAATCATCCTTATTTGAAAGGAAGCATGTGCATGAGTATAACCACACCATGATAAACGAAATTAGTAGAACACTCACACTCAGCACTTTTTCTTGACATTATAACCAAAAATGTTTCCATCGAAATTCCATCCGTAATGAAACCATTCATTCCTGGACGCCTTATGAAACCATACCGTCCACGACAGTTAACATTGTGATTATTACCATCAATGTGCTTACCGTTAATAGTAATTCCTTCCGACAATGCCAACCGGTGGCCTACAACCCACAAACAGAATCCTTGCAAATCTGCGAAACACCCCTACACATTCATGTCTGAGATTCCATTGGTTTTCGAATATAAATAACCGCTATGCGAGACGATATTAATCTAAATGGCTCCCAATTTATCACGGGTTAACCGTATTCCAGCGATGCTTTTATGCTATGGCGTTCCTTTTTCATGGAAATTCCTTTTCACAAAATGAATGACTGTGTGCGTGTGCGAGGCCCTAAAAGTGCGTGAGAATGAAGCATAAAAGTTACGACCCGGTCAACTATAAATCTTGGTTAGATGTACTACTAAACCTCGCAAACACTGAAGGTATTGATGAAGGTCGCAATACCAGGGGACGACTATAAAACAAGATATTCGATCTGAATGGTGTTAATTTGGAAGTTTTTTTTCTTTTTATAGTTTATGTAAGTTTAAGGAAGCATAACTCAAGTGATAACCGAGAATGACTCATGAATAATTTACACAGACTCAGCAATTGTGTATCGTTCAACAAGCAACAAACCGACGACGACGACGACGATGAAGGAGAAGGATGAATCTCCAAGCAATTATACCTAATTGCAATGCAAAAGAGTTGCGACTTGCGAGATAAGTTAATTCGGGGGGAATCTATTCATTCAAGTTCGATAGGGCAGAACAAGGAGCGGGAGTGGTTTCAAAGTCATTGTCACGTTCCCACCGAAAGTACATCCTTTAAGCAGTTTGGAGTTTGAAGGCTTCTAAACGATTCTTCATTGTCCATGTGCTGTGAAGTAGAAAATGAATGGTGAGCCGGGAATACGAATATAACTAGGAATTCTCTCTGTGGGGAGCGGTGGCGGTTAAGGGAGATAGTGGTTTTAATAAATCATCAACTCGGGTGAGATAAAGGCAAGCTTTGTTGGGAATGTCCGCGCGTGACAATTGTGTGCTGATTAAATTTTTAAGACAAAAGCGGATTTTTTTTTTACTATATAGATGCCATTGCGAAGCCCCAACCCAACCACAAGGTATTGTTCTGTCATAAATCATCGTTAGAGTTAAGAAGGCCTCGCGGGTGAAAAGTCAAGAAGTATAAGATTCGATTAATGGCGCCAAGTTTAATAGAAATTATAGCCACAGACCCAATAAATTATTAGAAAAGGTGGACATTACTAAATTTGGTTTCCACTTTAAATTATTTTAACTTGCAGCTAGGGATATCCATAGGACAAGTTGGTATCCTTTCGACTGTCTGTCTATCTGTCCGTCTGTACGCTTAAATGGAGCTTAAGTTGCTTTATACATTTTATTTTGTATTGAATCCTCCAATGCTGGATTGTAGTCCTTAATAAACAAAAGTTGCAAATCCACTGGGCATACGTAACGGTTCAAATAGTACACATCTGCCGGCAAAACCCATGTCGGTATTGACATACAATATGTTTATCGAAGGCAAGAAAGCAATGGGAAGGTGTCAATAGAAACTGGTACCTTGAAGGAACCATAAGAGGTGCTGTGTTTCGGTAGATGGAAGAGACGAGGGTTAGTGTTGAAGAATATGGAGTTGTAACGAGACTTACAATCGTCTACGGAATCTGAGAGGAGACGATGAATGAAGAGATTGTACCAGACATCTGCGTTCCACAAGGGTATTCAAGTTAATAAGGTTGAGGAGGTCGTGATAGAAAGGGAAAATTAAAAGGTCGTGCCAGGGAAGGCTTCGAAGAGCAAATCGAAGAAAATGACGTTGAATGTTATCGATTTTTGACACATGAACTCGCAGAAAAATTTGAAGTCATCAGCATAGAGGAGGAGGAATGTTTAATGGCTCTCCTAATATAATTAATAGTTAGAATAAAAAGAAGGGGACTTAGATACTTGCCTTGTGTTGGCGAAGGATTAATGCTGAAAGGAAAGAAAGAATTTTCTAAGGCTGAAAGGGAAGAAGTTTAAGTTGGAGTTGCTTTCGAGCTTATTTGATCATTGTATAACAACATCATTGACATTGTTATAAGTACTGCGAAATAATCTTATAATTGTTGATATCAGAGAGGAATGCTTTGGCTGCCATAAATACATAGTAATGGTACTTCCGACTATATTGCTTTGAAATGCATTGTGAATTGTTTATTCTGCATCGCTTCACATAATAATCCTACTTTTGAATTGCTTTCGATCTTGGATCTAGCTGTGGTATACTAAAGACTATATGTATATCTGTTTCACCAAACTTGCAGTCTTCTCCTTTTTTCTGCAGTTCCAATGCAAATTATTTACATACAGTATACTCTTCGGTGCTGATTAAGTTATAAATAAAATTAAAGGTATTTACAAAGAACTTCCTACGATAAAGTAGGAGTTGGGGTATGCAACCTCGAATCATACGATCGTTGTACGTGGCCATCAAGCAAGCCTATACTATTATATGGCGTGATCGTTTGGTGGCCTGGTATTGATAAAGCTATATACCTTACTCAATCAGCAAAAGTGTGTAGATCTGCATGACGATCATGTAAGCCTGTCCTAAGTGAAATGTAAATGTAAGCCACTGGAGTTGAGCTCTTTCACGTCAAAAACTGTTTTAAACTGCAGTCTGTCTTTCTCGGAAATGATGAAGCAGTTAAACATTCACCTTTGCTGGGTCCCAGGTCATAGCGACACACTAGGAAACTCGCCAGAAAGGCGAAGGACCAAACATATGTAGATGGGAAAATTTCTAGATGTGTCTTTTGTGAAGACAGATCTAACCTGATACAGAAACATAGTTCCGGATTGGTTATGTCAAAGCGATCACAGATCACCTAGGAAATCGGTGTCCTCACGGAACATGGTCTGATAGGAGAACTTGCTAAAATACTGGATCTCTTTTAAATTGATTTTTGCAGGAGTTGCAGGAACGAAAATGACGAGAAAGCATCCATCACCTATCAAAGGCCAAAGAAGACGTTTCCATTATAAAGTTTGATGGTTAATAATGAAATTTCATATTTGGGCTTTTGAAAAGGAAAATGTAAAAAAAAATTTAAATGAGCTTACTGCCACGCCCATTTTCTCATAGCTCCACTATTTTATATAATATCGAAAATTTTTTATTAAGATTAAACTTTAGATATTTACATTGTCTACATTTCACCCATACATCAGTTTTGGCCACGCCCACTTTTTTGAGGCGTTTTTTATAAAAAAACCGATTTTGATGAAATTTTACATGTAACATCCTCAAAAGTTCGAAGTTATTGTCGTAGTTCACTAAAAAATACAATACGGCCACGCCCACATTATAAGAGCTCCATAGGAAGGATGATAGGGTATCATACGATCCGTTTCAGAAGAATTGTAGTTGTTCTGTGTGTTTCTCAATGATCTCGGCGAATTGGCGTACGTAGACATCATAAGCAGTGGAAAGATCTATACAAATCCTCGTTTCATATTACACTTCCTCGGAATCAGGAGTTATATAAAAGTTGAAAAATTGAAATTGAATCCAGTTAAACCGTGAATATTCATGAATGTCTCCTTTTGGTATAACCTTCATAACCATGATATACATATAAGTGTGTGCACAGATGCATTAATTGTTATTTTTCCTAGAACTATTAACCACAGTATCGTCATTACAAATTGTGGGTAAACTCTCAGTAAAATGTTGAACAGTTCATATTTAAATGTGTTCTTTAACTACAGAAACGTTGGAACTTGATTTGTAGATTAACAACTTCATATCAAACACATGCACCATAAACTTCAACAACCAGTTAAAGAGAACTAAGAATCTATATTAATTGCATTTCACTGGCTATAACTATATATTTCTGCAGTCTGCAGACATTCTATGCGTAGTTTTCTTAAAAGACAAAAGGTGAAGCAGGAAATGTTTTTCCTGTAATATATCCTTTTGCCTCAACACCGCGTTTCTTGGTAGTCCTTTCTCTCCTTTTATACTGTTTCTCTGGTATGCCAACCTACTTCATGGTTTTATTTTTCCTCCCCTTGGTGTTTGTGAAACACTATATTCTGTAAGAAAAGGACTAAAAAAAAAATCTCAGCGGATCTGGTATAGTATGGTATGGATTTTCCATTTTCTAACATGCGTCGGCAAGGAATAAAATAAAATAAGGCATTATCCTCTTTAAGTGTGGTGACTGGTGACACACCATTTTGCTGTTGTTGACCTGACCATAGTATAAGGTTAACGGATGAGGTTTTAAAGGTTTTCTTGCTCACATTTAAATTAAGGATGGTAGTGTAGGTTCTACGAAGTAATATGCATTTGGTTTCAAAATTGGAAATAGTGTACACTGTACACATTTCGGAATGGTTTTCTTTTGCTGGCAAACTAATTAAGAAAATATGTCAGTAGACTTCTGTTACGGTAATTTTCAGATGGGCCGGGTAAAAAGGAATCGACCCGCAATGCATTCTTAATGTGAGGGTAGCTTAATGAAAGTCACAAAATGTAAATTAACATATTCTGTGAATTTAAACATCCACAGGGATTAGCAATTTGCTTTTGTTCATTTGCGCTTCACAAAACTCAAAGAATTTCATTTGCGACCTTGTTTTGAACCTTGATTTGGACGTTAAGGACATTCATACGGTATATAGGAGATAGAATGTGAACAATTCAGATAGAGGCACATCAATATGAATTTTTATTTTTTTCTGTCTGTGATGCTTTTACCCTGATTTTAGGTACTTTTTCAAGCGATTATATTCAAAATGAATACCTATCCTACCAGTCCTGTTGGACTTGCAAAGTTAACACGAAACGTGGCCCACTTAAATGTAAGCAGGAGGAATAAAAATTGATACACACGCAGTAGATATTATACAAACACTTGAACATGTTTTCGAAAAGTAGATATGGTTAGAGGTCTTATTAGGGAGTAGAGAAACATAAAGTCAAAACCAATAGTATACAAGTACTTAACGCAGAACCTTGAAACTTAATATTGAAGTGGGTAGGACTTGTAATGAAGACAAAGGATATTACAAGAAATTTGAACTTTAGAACACGATTTCGAACAAAATATGATGAGGAGAGTAATCCTATCTGGCATTTCTGCACTCCTTGGGCTAAGAATCGGGTGCACACATGGCAGGCATTTAATTTTAACAACCCATAGTCATTGTAGGTGATTGAATTTAAAATAACAATTGTGGAGTTAAACTTGAAAATTCAGTCGCTACGATACTATCTATAGACCGAAAAATTATGATAATTACGAATGTCAAATGTTAAACTAAGTGAGTGAGTTGGGTTGGATAATGCGACTGAAATAAGGGGAATGCCATAAGAGGAATGGCAAAGTTCCTAGAGTAGTGAGGTTCTACTTGAATGGAATTATTCATGGACCTAATTTTTACAAGAAGTATGTATTCAGTTTATTCTTCTTCGAGGATTTGATACGTTTTACTAGGGATTTTGAAAGACTTCCCTTGAATTTTAAATTTTAATAAATAAAAGATACAAAAGTTGGAAAATATGAAGAATTTTATGAAAAGTGAATTTAATAAACTACATACATATATAATTTCTTTTAACTATAGACTAGTTTGCGTAAGAAAAAAGTCTCCGGTTGTTAGACAAGAAGGTCCAAAGTAGATCTGTTCGCGTACCCTCCGAGAGCAACAAATTTTCAAGAATTTCGACGAAATTCACAGAATCTTGTTCGAGTAAGCAAAAGTTTCGTAGGTATTCGTAAAAGAGAACGCTTACAAGAGAGTAAGAAATTCCCCATGCTACTAATTTTAGTGCAGGAAATTTCTTTGCACTGATTTATGAAATCTGCTAAATCTGTCAAATCGTTGTACGTTGACTTGTATATTTGTAAACATTTGACCAGTGGCGTAGCTACCTTGGGACAATGAGGGACAGCAAAGATGAGAAATTTAACAAAACTTGTTTATTTAACTTGGCATTGAGAGGATATCGCGAGAATTTAAGTCTGAAAGGATGCCCCGGGGCTCTTTCCTATCTAGCTACCCTACTGCGTTTGACATTTGACGTTTAAAAAGTGGGAAAATTTCGTTGATTCCGCATTCGTTTGCTTTTTCGTAATTTTATCTTTCTCTGACAGAATTTTATCTCCACTCCTTCAAATTGCATAATTTACGACTTTGGTGTAGAAAGTACCCGAACATACTTTATATCTCCGATTTTTGTAGTGAATTTCCAGAATTTTTATGCGTCGCTAACGTGTACATATATCGATACATTTTCTTGAACCGTATAGCTTTTACTTGATAGGTGTCAAATAAATTCTGACAGCTTACAAATTCATACGAATTTTAGTGAATTCTAGTCCAACTACGTTTCCTAACAGAAACAAATCGTAAAAGAGAGAGGAAACGAAAGATTAACATATTTCTTCTGAGTGACAAAACTTATAAATTCTTGCCCAACAAATTTCCCTAGGTAAGAGGTGTGCAATCTGTCAAAGCACTATACAATCAGTTGTCACTATAGTTCAGATACATATTTTGATTTTTTTAAGAATCGAATTTCCTTAGGATTTAATTTTTTTTTTTTAAATTCTAAAGATTTCTGAAAATTCTATCAAAGACAAATGTTTTTTTCTTTCTCATAAATGACATTTCAATTAAGCTTAGGTTTTGTTGTTCGATGCGTTCACTATTCATCATTTCATCATTCTCTGAGAAAATTATCCCCCCGAACAAAAGCCCAAGGTTTTAGCAATTTTTTTCAAATCTCGAACTCTCCCATACATTTTCAAGTTTTGAAATCTCATGATTTGAACAAAAACCTAGTTGAAATCATTTTGAGTTTGTGAGAGATTTTCAAACCAAACAAACCTATAGCGTGAACTTTGATTTATTTTGGTGACGTTTATACATATAGTCAGCTGTTGATGTCACCATTTTTTAAATCGGACAAAGAGGTAATGTTTTGAAAAAAAATATTATAATTACACAAATAAATACATTTTTCCAGCAAATTGTATACAAACCAAATATTGTTGACAAATGTTTTGTCAGCCACTTCAAAATTGACATTTCAAATGACTTCAGATTGACATGTATGGACATTGGAAATGATTTCAAATTGGTGGGAATGGCTTTCGAGGTTTCAGTAAAAGTTAATCGGAACGTAGAAGTTGCAGTTTGGTGGGAACTTAGCATTAGGAGTTTGTGAGTTTTCGATTTTCAGTGTAGAAAGTAAAAGAACAAAACTAAAGTATTCTATCAAAATAGACCTTATTACTTCGATCTGACGTTTGGCATTCACAGAGATCAACGTAATGTCAAGTCGATAAGTTTGGATAAGTTAAACGTTTATTTGATTTTAACAGTTAAAAGCTGTGGAAGGAAACAAAACAAATGTACTGGTAATGCCACAATTGGTAGGATGTAGGCTATTTTGACAATAAATGGGACTTCTCAATTTTTTTTTTCATTCATAATATCGATTTTCAAAACTGAACAGAAAACGATTTTCGGAAAGTAATTATAGCTGTCAATAGATTTATATCATTTCAGAGGCATTCAAAGCGAATGGAATGCACTGTGTTCGTTGAAAAGGTATAATGCTAAAATTGCTTAAAACAAGAGGAGGTCTTTTCTCATTGCTTAGTGCTGAATAATTTTCTATTCAATTTTAGAGGCTTACGCTGTCTGAAAAGTTACGGTTAAGATGGGCTGTATTTGAAATTTTTTAATTGTTCGTAGTGAGATTTCATATTCTAATAATCATTTGAATATTATTATTGGTAGCATTTGCGAATGTTATCTTCTATTTGTGCGAAGTGTTCCTAAAACATTGCAGTCTGCCATGTATGATTTTGACTATGATTTTGTAGATAGTGATGCTAACTCCAAGCTAGTACTCCTAGACAGTGCCCTGGAACACACCTCATCACAATGATCACAATGGGAATAGGTCAACCTTGCAGATACAGAGATTGTACCAAGAATTGCATCTGCCAGTCTACCCAATGATACATATTCTTCGATTTGTCCCGAATTCAAGTATCATGAGCTAATTGGAGAAAAACTCAACAGGACAATCTACAATCTGCAATCTACAACACTTAGTTAGGTTCGCCCGATTTGGCTTTGGGTAGTAGTTTACAATCAAAACTACATTCGCTTACACGCACTCAACATGTACAAGAGAATGCCCTTCTTTGTATTCAACAATTACCCATTTGACATTCTCGTTCACCACCGTCTGCACCCTTGTGGTATTGCAGGAATCAATAGTCGTTTAGGATTCCCGCGTTCCTTCTGACACAGATATTCATTGAAGAATGCACTTTCAGGTCAAGTTCAATTCAAAATAAAGCCTGGTACCACCAGGAATCCACAACGTAGGGGTAAGTACACAATTTTTCCAACGCCGACGCAGTGAAAAACATAGAATCCTATATTCCCCTATTGAATGTATTTCGATATCTCCCTCCATGGATACCTGAGATTTAACAACTTACAAGTTCCTGTTGACTGGTATTCTTTTGTGATGCATGAAATGGATTACATGCGAGAATGTTTAGTACTGTGCCTTTACAGGCAAGGTCCAATGAGTCGCGATATTCCATGGTTAGTTCAGATACGAATTAGCTAATTCGTATTCAAGTTGATTTGTCACTTCGTAGCTCATTTCCTGTTGATTTAAAATTCATTACAGATTTATTGAGGCGATATGAGGTAGTACAAGTATAATAAGTGACTTCCAATTTCCATGATGAATAAATACATAAAATTAAACAGGATATGCCAGAGTACATCCAATTACATTCAATCCGATACTTTACTTTTATAGCAGAGCAATAAATTTAGCAAGAAGTGCGACAAGGTTTTATTGCTCAGAACATGATGGAACATCGATTTGATTGCTGTGCTGTGTTTTAACGTTGCAAGCGTCATTGAGTACTATATATAGAAGCAATAATCTTGACAGTCTTGAGTGTTCACATTCAAAGTACTCGTATACCGCAGTCATGAAATTCACGCAATAAATATAAGAGCCAGTAAGATCACAAATAAATAAGTCAACTCTATGCTGAGGCTGCATTACGAATAAGAATAGTCTCTAAATATGTATTTGGTATTTATTTGAAGGTTTTCGTGGATGAATAACTAGAGGTACTGTTTGAACTAAGGTTGATCGAGTGAACAAGAGTGTAGGTTTAAGAATAGTTGGCAGGACATTGCCGTTCCGATAGTAATTGTACGCCATGTTGAAGGCAAATTATACGTGTGAATTGTCTTTGCCAAGCAATTGTAATTTGATCTTCAATACACTAATCACCATTTTAAACTTTTACGTGTACTACAAGAGCGAACTTCATGGTTAAAGGTTTCATACATATGGTATTATATGATCTATGTGGTGTTTAATGCTGATGATGATTTGCAAGACCATAAAATAGAGGATTATTCGCGAAACACTGGACACCCTAGGCATTTACAAAAATAGTTATATCATCCCAAACTTGTAATTCGAGCTTACATAATATGGTACACAAGTAGACAGCCTCCTTCAAAGTCCTCGCTAGACTGACATATTCAGCCTCTGTTGATGACAATGGAACATTCCGCTGTTTCTGCGATTTCCAAGTAATCGCTGCGCCAATTAATAAAAATGCTCCCACTAGTCGAGCCTTGCCTTGGAATTTATATCTTGACATCAGAACAAAGGAACCCACGGAGTTAGGTCCCTTCTCGTCTCTCTATCACAATCCATTTTGGCCCGAGAGAATCTCTGGATTTCTCCACAGTTCCTCTCTATCTTTGTTCTCTCTATCTCTATCTCCCCAAGACCTCCCTTCTTCTGCTAACAGGTGCCAGACATTGACACAATATTCATATGTGCTTCCGTCCCGATTTCCTCCAAGAATAGTTGTCATCAGGTGTCATCCTTCAGAAGACGCATCTGCTATAGATTATACCCGAAATTTCCATAACCTGCAGATACTACAAATTTTAGTGTTCTGCGCCCCAAACTTAGATCTTCGCTATGAGTGGTACCAATCGGCATTTAAACAGACATTTTCGCCTGTCTGCAACCTTCCACGATTGACCACTTTCGCTGGTGTTTTTCCTCTGCCAATTGCACCAAATAGTCCCGGATTAGGGTACTCCAAGGTTGACCCTTGCTTTGCTACAGAGTCCGCATTTTCTTTGCCCTACTCAACTCCCTTATCTCTTTTTTGACGAGATCCACGATTTTCTTATGACCATAGATAGTACCGCGCCAGTGTCAGTTGGAATCCCGTTGCAGACGAATTGCCAGTGATGCCGCCGATTTCTTAATAAGTAAGTCCAGCGGCAGAATACCTAGTATCATACCTAGGATCACTCCCATTGCATATGTTGGTGTCGTTGATATTGCACCGTCGCGCGATCCCTAAACATGCTAGACGTTGGACTCTATCTAACTGCTTCTTTCCAGGAGGCTTTTTGTCACCATACAACTGATGCATATGTAATAATTGGTCCAGCATACTAGATGTATACGATGATAGTATCGGCAAGATTCCCCACCTTTGTCCACATACCCGTTTGCACTGATGAAGTACCTATATCACCTTTCTGATCTTCTCTTCCGCATGGAAGTTCCAAGTTAGTCCAACTTCTAGGTATAAGCTCAGCTACTTAACCTTCCTGGTCACATGTAGCTCCGATCCGAAAAGTGTTAAGGGCTGAAATTCCAGATCTCTCCTCTTGCTTGTGAAGAGGATTAGATCTTTTTTTTCCGCATTAATGGAGAGCCCTTGTTCCTGACACCACCGCTTCACCAATCTGAAAACACTTCTCATGGTATCTGCTGTGACGTTCATGAATTTACCTCTTTCCATTATTGCTATGTCATCAGTATATCCCACAGTGTCGATGCCAGTCTCCTCAAGTCTTCTCAGGAGAAAGTCCACAGTTACATATATTCCACAAAGTAGGTGATAAAAATCTACCCTTCCTTTAAGTCTTGAAGTTCCCGTCTGAATATTTACCGCCCCATTTTTCAGTCCATCTCACCACCAATCGGTTAACCCTGCGTTCTTCTAAGGCTACTCTCAGACTTTCGAAGCATATCTTATCGAAGGCACCTTCAATATCCATTATTATGGTCATTGCGATGCCTCGGGTATGCATGTAACGTATATAGCCCTAAGCCTTGGTATAATGAGGTCTGCACCTGATTGTATTACAACTCGGAAAATACCATTCGATCATGCGGGGTCGTGTGAGGGGAACATGTTTCTATCGCCCCACTGACCGCTTTTGGGGTTACGCTCCGCTTGTGCGCTATTCATCCTGTTGGCTCCTTGTTTCCACAGAACCTAAGGCTGTTCTGACTTAAGGCTTAATGGAAAGTATACTTCCATGAGGACTTCACTTGTACCATCCAGCGTCTCAACAATCTACTCCGTTCTATCACGAATGAGGTCGACTTTGGAAACTGAATCTCTGGAGACGATTTTCTGAATTCTATTGACCTTAGATGTGCTCCTTATATTCGAGTAAAATTCCGTCCACGACTCCCTTTTACGTCATCGCAGAGTTGCTTTTAGCCTTGTAATCATCCTATGATTCAGTATCATTCCTTCTGATGGCATGATTAACGACTTTCCTCACCTCCTTTTTAGAAATTTCCAGTTCTCTACACCAACAAGGAGTGGGGTCCTTTGCATCTACCAAAGTAGGTGGACACGTTTCTTGGTATGTATTCTCAACAGCTGATTATAAATGCTTCAGAAAAAAAGAATCTACTGATTTCACCAAGGTAGTCTAGGCTAGCGCCTTGGGTTGTTTAATGGACATGATATAGACATTGCACGATTGAGGACCTTCGTTAGGGGTAGTGTCACAGAAAGACGACTCCACACTGTTTCTATATTTGAACCAGTCCATCTTCCTGAAGTTCCTTAAGGCAAATTGGGCCTGAGGGAGGTAGTCTATACCAAATTGAACTCATTCATTCATTGAACTCATTTATTTATTCATCATTTAACTTATTCGGTTAAATCAGATCTTACCTTTCTGTCCATCTTTGTCCAGACATCCTGTGCAGCATCCCACATGTCATATTTCTCCTTAACCATGAAAAAGACAATTTTGATCCGTGAATTCGATTGCTTTGACACTTTCTTTGTCCCTTTTTATCCAGGTAGGGATATTTAGGAAACAGGGGCCTTATTATTTTGTATTGCTTTCGGATTTTTGTATGGTGTTTGGATTGACTGCAAGTGCTTCCAAGTCGAAACCAGACATTTCCAAGAAGAAAATAGCAAAATTTTTATATTTATCCACAACTGCTGCATGTGAGAGAATATACGTATATCAAAAGATTCGGTTGTTTCATTAATAAATATAAGAAGTTTCATTAACGATTATTTGCTATGTTCAATAAATCTTATGGGATAGAACATGCAAGTATCCATACACTTATCTCCATGTGCCTCGAGGTTATTAGTAAATTTCTCGGCTGTTTCCCTAAGCGTAAAACTACTAAACAGTAATAAGCTGTTAGAGAATTAGGAAGGAAACTAAAACTTTTCACATTAAACTATATTGACAGAACAAATTTCAATTAAAAACATCCTCTTTAGACTACCCCAAAGCTTGACATGTAAATTTATTTGCTCTTTATCCATTGTTCATCCAATTTTGTCGTAAAGAAATTTATTCAAAAAGTTCCCTTAAAACTTCTCACAAAGCCCACTTCTTAAATAAAAAAAACAAATTGGTTTCAATTTAATAAAAAAATGCTGATATAGCATTTTACTTTAAGCAGAATTCCTTCTCATTGTTTCCTTGGAAAACATACATATACTAACGTTGCTGTAGCGTATAACTCAGTTAAGGGAAGTTTTGATATAAAGATCCCCATCCCTACGACCGACGCACGGTGAGCAAAGGACGTTTACATTCAATATTTGAAGAAAATTTGATACGTACACAAAGCCTTGAGCGAAAAGTTTAACAAAAGTTGTGACAAATTAAATCACGTCAGCATTAAATCTTTTGTTAAATCGAATTTTCAACATCGTCCTTCAATATATCAACAATAAAGGACTTTCTCCTTAGAGAACAAGCTAATGTTTCAATTATTTGATTAAATGCCATGCCCAATACATGGAACAATTTCTTGGAAAAGATTTTTTTTTACCTGTCTGGGAGAACAGTTTAAATGACATAGGTACGCAGTTTGTTCGGGAAACGGAAAGTAAAGTAAAGATATGTTCGGATATTTCCACTGAAAAATAAAATAAAAGGACAATAAATTGATTTGGGCGTTGTAAAATAGTGGGCGGTAGCATAAGTTAAGTCCTTTATAATTATAAAGAGAGTGATAAATATAATAATCGTTGCTTGGGGAAGAGTATATAACTAGAAACACCATATCCTTCAAGGGTTTAGAGCTAGCGCTAATCATTTTCCTGGAATTTGCATTTAATTATGTATCCTTATATAATTACACTATACTGTAGTATATACTGGCAACAACATAAGTAAGTTTGTACCTAGTATAAATATGAAGATCGATTCGAATTTCTTCATTAGTTCATAAATAACTCTCTATCGAACGAATGGCTGGAAAAGAAGAAACTTTATTAAAACAAAACAATGCATCTATTGCATATCATTTATTCTGCTACCGGAAAGTATTGCGCTGTGGAAAGGCTGATCCACAGAATTTCTGTATACTGAAATATAAACTCATCAAGGACATAGTAGATACTGCATGGGATAACATTGAATGCTATAGCAAGGACGAACACGAACAAATAATTGATAGTATCATCTATAAAAAGGAATTGAAGAAAAAAATCGCCGAAAAAATAATTGAAAAAGCAAAGAAGACGACAATATAAAATTTACTTTAAAAATTACATAAATATTTAAACTTAACCATTTATTTTTTAATACGAGTATTTAATAAATATTTTTTTATTCTATTTCAAAATATAATACATACTGTTCTTTATTACAGACTAGTCCATGTTCGTGAAATGTTGATGTTTTGATAAGTTCCACTATATAAAGCTTACAAATCTTCACAGGGAATATTGTCTGTCCTTGAGTTGAATTTAGATACTGACTAGAATATAGAGTTTAAACATGCTAAACATGAATTTAAATCAATAGAAAAATGCAAATTTTTTTTGAAAAGTGGTGATATTTTTATTTTAGTCTAAAGAAAAAACTCTGAAGTTAGTAATAGAATACAAATACAATATATCATGTCAAATGTCAAATGTATGAGGTGCAAAGTGGTTGCGGAACCCAATTCCTATGATCGTCTCGAAGTGCACACACCTGGATTTTAAGTCACACTCTCAGCTACAGTGGCGAGATTTTCAGCTGACCTTTTGCGGACGAGTATGAGTTGGAGTCTTCACATCTCTAACCTGTCCGAGACGTTAAAATTTATCGATTAAATTTACTACAGCTGAAACTAGGCTTTCCTGTTTCAGTGATCAAATAGAGTAATACAGAGCTTTTTAAAAGATAGGAAGTTTGCAGTTCATATTGGGAATACAAGATCAAATTTTCATAGTGTCCTCTTTGGTGTTTCCCAAGGTTCAGTGCTGGGTCCAATTCTGTTCAATTGATTACTTCTATTGATACCTATTTAGCCATGGTCACGGATGATACTTCTCTATCTGGTATTCTTTTCCGTGGTGTTTTTTTAGTCCTGCGAAATGCACTCAACCTGATTGAAAAGTTCTTTGTCGAAAATTTAGCCTAAGCGTACAAAACAAAATTCGAAGGTTGAAAACTATATTTCAGACTTTACGTATTTATGGTGTACTATTGCGACAAAACACATATCAAAAAACTACAGATATGTCAGAACAAAGTCCTAAAATTGATACTTAGATTGACATAGCAGGGATGATTAAAATCTCAAGTTCGAAATTTTTCACAAAACCAATACTTTACTTTTAAATACAGATATTTAGTTTTGACATGACATTGAAGTCTGAAGTCTGTCCTTTGATATACACATACACAAAAATGACTTTTGTCATTTGTCTTTGAGGCTTCAAATGCCAAATTTTAGTCATGGTTCATGTTTTCAAAGAAAGCAAGCAATAAAGTTGAACTAAGTTGTCCAAAGTCAAGGCAAGTCTACAAAAGCGCAGTCTAGACCAAACATATTGATGTCATGACATGAGTTTTGATTTTACTGAAATTATGTTTCATGTGGACGGAGTATATAACTCTACTTTTATGACTTTCTAAAATTATCTACAGATCGACTAATAAATTTTCTCTAATTACTTTCCTTGAAACTAGTTCTAGGACAATAAATACACATATACACACAAAAATATTATATATACCCGTATCCACACAAATGCACATAGGTAAATCAATGCTAGTGTTAATTACACTTCTCGCATATTTTTTTTTCTTGATTATATTTGCAAAACTATTATTTTAAGTCACAATTCCAAAAATTTTAATGAACTCTTTTCCAGGTTTCCAGTAATTAAGTAGCTCATTACGTTCTAGGTTTTCCATCTTGTTTTTCCTATGTAAACCAGAAGGTCCAAGCTATTATATAAAAACGAATGAGTTTTCTTCTTAACTATCAGTTAGAATTTTCAACAATATAGAATACACTTATAGATTGCTTACTTAGATTTTAAAATAAGTAAAATAAATAAATAATTAAGAAATGTCTAATGGAGATAAAGTATCTGTTGCCTATAATTTATTCATTTATCGAAGAAATGTGCATAGTCGAAGAAGATACACTTTGAATTCAATCAGGGTAAAATATAATTTAATCAATGACCTAATATCCTTCACCCTGGACAACATCAATAGCTATAGTCAGAAGGAACGAGAATATTTGCTTGGCAGTATTATGTACAAGAATAGCCTCAAGGAAGCCATCGAGAAGGAGTCGGAGAAACAAAGTAAAGATACTTCAATGACTATTACGAAAAGAACTGTATTTATAGCTGACATTGAAAACTTTTGAAAAAAATAATGTGTTTCTATTAAAAATATTGTAATACAATTGTGTACTTTAATTTAAGAGAATCAATAAAAAATTGTTAATTTCGAATGAAGATTGAGTAGTTTTACACTAAGCCACCGACACTGGTGCCAAAGTATGGCATAAAGATATGTTTAGTTCGTTGGTTAAAGAGGCTGCTAGCTTAAAAACGCCAACACACAACGCAGAGGAAGATTTTAAAGTCATATTTAGGCCATTGCTCATATGTTCTCTGTAGTAATCACCATAGTATGTGTCACAATTTCTCATCCTTCTTTAGGCCGGCCAATTCCACTGCACTTCCTGGATAACGGTAATATTTGCATTATAGCAGTCTAGGGCCTTCGCTAATTGTTCGGTTGCACGTTGTTCATGGTCCGAACATTCCATGTGCAGATCCGAACGTCGTTGCCTTTTTTCGTTTTGCAGGGGGTCGTCCGTCCTTTCCGAGCCTTGTAGTTGTTTCAGAACTAAGTTCTATTTTACCCTGACGCACAACCCTAACCTGGAGGACCAGTTCTCTTTCATACCCCTAGGACGAGGGACCGGATCTTCGGAGTTGATAGTGAGAGGCTAACGTGAGAACGATTCGACTATTATGGTTGAGCCTTAATAGGTCAAAAATCTTTCGGCTTTGTATGAGAACATTTACCCGCTTTGAGTACGAAGACAACTCTAACTTCTTTCTCTATTTTTGGGATATAAAGCCGTGCCATAAAGATATACATACACTCCTTGATTTGCAATAGGTCCTCATCCATTAACAACATAAAATTATTACGGAGCTTGAAAAAAAAAACTAATCAAACAATCAAATCAATCAAATTCCTTTAAATCAATAATTTAAATAGGTAAACACATTTAAAGGTCACTATGCATATCTACTGTGAAAACATTCCAAACGATTTATAATTAATTCATCCTTTTGCAGCTGGTTTTGTACGCAAAATTTCACTCAACCGTGGGGCAAGGATTCGTTTCTGTTGGTAGGCCACTTCCCCCAAAGGATGAGTTCAATTCAATCCCCTAAAAGATTTCACGCTAAATATACCTATGTCAAGAATGCTTATCCATTAATTTGGTCGATTTCGAGTCTAAAATTCATAAAATTAGCTCAAGGGGAAGGAAAGCAAAAAAAAAAAAAAAAATTATCTGGGATTTAAATAAAGTTGAGGGTCCTCTTTTAAGCTGTTTTAAATGCCACCTTTGTTTAACCTAAATAAGAGAAATATTTTCATTTTGGGGAGTAGTTCCTATTCAAAGGAATATTCTCTGTTACTGGTGGTAACCAAGAGCTTTGACGTCGGCAGAGGTAAATAAATGGACTTGGTTGTTTTGTAATATTCAATAGACGACATAACTCCCATGAATTACTACCGATGATGATGGTGAATTTCGTGTAAAGTCTATTTGACATCAATTTATGTATAAGGAGGAAGCAAATGTCTTGAAGGATCCCAAGATGAAATGAGATTTCCTGAAGAGTCGTGGTTTTGGAAATTATTTAATATTGATTGTTGGGTGCTTTGATTCGGGAACTCAATTTACTGGGGCGGAAACGATAATTTGATGTTATGAATAAATGAAGGCTGAATTGTAAAATTTTCGAACTTATCTGGAATTTGAATTAGGCGCGGGTAATTAAACGTCAAAGGATTTAGTTTCAATCAGTTGGGTAGCGATGTGTTGGGGTCACTTATTAAAAATTTAATTTAATTACGAGCTAAGTGTGCACGTGCCCAATTGGTATTCAAAAACCTCTGATGATTTTTGTTTGGTTAACGTCGCAAAGTGTTTGGGTTAAGTGGGAGTACAGTCTGAGGAATCTTTCCTTTGCTTGGGTCAGGTGGCAGATCTTCGTGTTGTTGCGGTAAGTATTGATACTGAAAACTTTAATAAACGAGAAATGTTTAGTAAACATAGTAAAATAGATTTCTGCTTCCTAGTAGTACAATGAACCCATTTCATCTGAGTGGTTCCTATTTTGATAAAACAAACAAGTTTTTCTTCGGGAAATGAAACAGTTCAGTAGAACTGGGCCGGAGACAGTTTGGAGCAGGTTTTGTAAGGTAAGTAAAGAAATATTTATACACTATAAGTTGCGTTCCTAGTAAATAAAAGGGGTATTCTAAAAAAATAAGAACAACAAAAAGTTTTTTTCTTCCCTCTCAAATTCAAAGAATCTTGGTTTTGAGTTCCCTTGCAAGAGTTGGTAAGGTCTACTACTTTCTTAAACAGTGAACTCCCTGTAAGTATTTCAACCACACCGTGGAATTGAATTATAGGAAGGTGTCGTAAGACTTTAATATCTCAATGACTCAAAGATAAATTGTGTGGTGGGTTTAGGTTTTTTATTTTTTTTAGTAGTAGCCAAATGTTGTGTAGGTTTTTTTTAGAATGACAGACAGACAGTTCTAAGTGTGTTAAGGTCCAGCTCAGCGACCAGCGAATGCGCAAACTGCGTTTTTAGCACATTTATAAACACGCCATTGGCAATTTTACTATTCTAAAAGAACAGAACTTAATATATCTATCGATAGATATAAAACAAAGTTGAATTGAATGAATTCAATTTTTAATGAAGAAATAAACAATTCGTTTTTCCGCGAACAGGCGAATGCATTTTGCGAACTGTCAAATTTTATTCACATTCCACACAATGTAGGACGCAATCCACATTCGCGCGACTAAAACACAGCTCGTAAATGACAAATAAACTTCGCAGATTGCTGCGACCAGAAAAAAAGTGGCTGTGAATGAAACGTCAAAATTTTCGAATATTCCCTTATTCGCATTGGCAGGTCGCTGAGCTGTGAATGGACCTCCGGGATTTATACGAAAAAAAAAATTAGATTTACGTAAGGTGTCTCCACCGGTATTTAAAATTTATATTGACGTTTGCTGTCAAGAAGATTGTCACAGCTGGTAATATTTTTATAATGTCTGGAAGTGAATACAAATTGTATTGCTATCTATAATTAATTAAAGACCAGAATTACTAAAATGGTTAAACCAAATTGCTGAATGTATTTTGGAATTTTTTTGACGTTTTAATTCTTAATTTTTTTTTCTATGTCAGCAAACAAAAATGACATGTGCTGAGATAAAAAAGAATTGTTTGGTTTGTGTCGCATGAGGATTTAAGTGGGATTTATTATAAATCTCGAATTTAGATGGGATTTATAGACGTCAAATCGTATGGTAAAACTTTGGGATTTAGTAAAAATTTAGGTGGATTCAGCGAAATCTTTGCTAAATACCGGATTTAGTTTTAGTGGAGACATAGCATTAGGTACTATGGGATACGTTCGTGACTTTGAATTCACTTATTATTATATAATATATACATATATCTGTACGTATGCATAAATATTTACATATGGACATAAATGTATGTATGTATATAAAACTAAGAACGCACGAAGCCCCTACTCTGTAATTCCAACTTCCATTACACACATTCCTATTCGAGATACATATCAGTTTCATTTAAAATGTTTTCCCATCTGATATATCATTTTTTCTCATTCAAAGGTACTGCGCTCATTAAATGATTGAAATGGGTTTCCAAAACTCAATTTACAGTCCAGGAATTCATTTTTGTTCTTCGGTCCTTGTATAGAATTTTCGAAGTCCTGTAGTGCAGAGTCAGAATGTGTGAATTCATGTGTTCAGCATTTTCAATGTTTTTTGGCTAAGATATTTTTTTATCGTTTATTCAAATCATGGCAAATCTGTGAATGAAAAATCGACAGTTAAGGATGATTTTAATCAAAATCCATTTCTTTTTTTTTATCAATATGGTAAATTTTCAGTTTTGTAGATCAAAACTCAGTGACAGTATTTTTCTATGGAAAACTTTTCCACTGGACAAACATGTTCTTTCATTTCCATGAATGTTTGTATGTATAACATGTGCAGTGTGATAGACCATCGCATTTCTTTCATTAATGTTCATTTTAGATTGGATCGTAAAAAAGCAAAAATATTTCGTCCTTTTATTTGAGTTTTACTTGTTTATGAAAGAAGCCGGAACGGGACAAAGAATGTTTTCGAATTTTTCGTGCTTCTTAAATTTCTAAGTACTTTAAGTGCGCTATGAAATATTAAAAGAAGATTTTTTTCCCCGACGGTTACTTTGCTGGAATTTGATGTTGTTTTTGTTGGTTTATTTGATGTCCTGTACACTGTTGCTTGTATGCTGTTTTATTTATTACGTTGGTGCCCTTATAAGAGTTTTTGGTAGACGCATACATACATACATTGCAGACTTATATGGCTAGAATATGTCTCTTGGTATATATGGGGTCATCCAATAGGAGGATTTTATTTAAATTTCGCGCCATTCTGTCATCATCCTAATGATAATTGAATGGTGACAGCTGCTTGGGAACAGTTCTTTAAGCAATTACACAGCTTTATCCGTTTTATGCCGCAAGGTATTTAACTTTGAACGCTTCGCTGGACTGGTAGTATCTATTGCTAAAAACCACATATGGATGCAAGAAAGAATATGTACATCCCTGCATGGAGTGCAGGGCGCACGCGAATATATAAGCAGTTTGATGAAAGTGGTGACTCCCAAAATTGCGGATGCACACTCTCTTCACAAAAGTCGCGTGCATAAGTGGAAAACTGCGCAGGAAGGCCTTGACTTTATTTCTTTAAACAAAAAAAGCATGGAGATTGTTAAGAAAACTTGGAGAGGCAAATATAAACACTATTAGAAGACCACCAATAAATCCCAACTATATTGCCAACCATATTAATAAGAAATGTACTAGTACCACTCAACCGCATACGATCCAACTATGGCGTATGTGCTGATACACTAAATAAATGGGGAGTCTCAACTTCACCAAACTGAACAATCAGACACATTGCACTTAGACTGAAAACGTACCGGATCAGACAAAACGTTTTTAACTACAGTTTAAGAGGTCAAGGCCGCTCAACATATTCTTGCATCGATGTACCTACCTACCTAGGTGAATTAGCATTCCAACCAAAAGCGCCCCTTGCGAACTTAACTGACAAAAATCAGTTCGGCTTTCCTGATGCCCTTTAAAGGTCCTGTTCCTTAATCAAAGCCAAGAATATGTACAACTCCATTTGGTGGTTTAACAAACTGGAGACCCTATTTTATATCTCAAGATTTCTCTACAACTCTACAATAGAAGCACAAGAAATTTCAACTTCTATACGAGTAATAATTTTGGTTCCAGACTCCACAATGCATGAAAATCTCGAAGCTCGTATCAACACTACCTTTCTTGGCTGTTTTGCACTAACAAACTCCCTCCGGACATGTCGAAGATGCAATGATTTGGTAATACCAACGACCTGGTCTATCAAATTGACGGCTCACCTTAAAAAGTTATGCACTACGTTTAACAGATCTATGCCGAGCCACCAAAAACAACTTCAAAAATGCTCTTCGTCCTGCTATGGTTTATAGGTCAGTAAACAAGCACCATTACCTCGTCCAATTGGATTGTTCTTCTCGATAGTAACCGAGACTTAATGATTTCCACTAAAAGATGCAAATCTGAATCATATGCTTCCACTCATCTCTGTTTAAAGACCGTAAAGTGAAGTCTTTTGGTATTGCCAGTGCCCAGCATTTGATTGCCAATTGTTATATGTACATATTAACTACTAAAAGTTTCCGTGAACTCGGGATGATTCTGTTATTTGGGATTGTGTCATGCAATTGGTCAAACTATGTCAACTATGCATTTATATACACTAATCTAAACAATTAGAAAGATATTCATAAATTCAATTTAACTGAATATTGAAGAGAAACACATATTTATAGTTTTCTTTACGTGCGTATCTACAAGTGTATTTGAATCAAATGAATACGTATGTGTATCGTAGAATAATTTATCAATTTTGATGGAAATCCTTTATCATTTCAGCAATTCTCTCAAATTCAAATATCTACCAGATTTCGGTTGAAATTTAATTTTCCTGAAATGTTTGTTGAGATAAGTGTATTGTGTACTCATATAACATTATTGTCTAACATCCTTGTTTTACCGACTAACTTGTAACATTTTTAAATTAATGATGTCATCCTTTTTCTGGAAAAGTTGTATAATGCAATTGTTTCCGGATTTTTTTAATGGTACAAAATTTAAACCAAAATCCAATCAGTTGGAATAATAGTCATTGCAAATGAGTTGCTATTCAATGAAAGTTTAGAATTATCGGTAAATTTTGAAAGCCCGTACTGACTTTTTTTCTAGTTACATTAATTTTCCAGTAAAGTAACTTGGCTTGCAACTACAATCTAATGAAAAACGCAATAATGTAGATGAAGTTGTACCTGTGCTACATTAGAAGCAAACACTATTGCTTTTCTCCCCAAAGGGCTCACACTATCATGAGGATAAGCTGTGGTATTACATTAGTCCTTTTCGTCATAACCACAGAAAGCAGTGGTATTCAAATTCATAACTTTTAATTAGCTCGTGGTGAATCGTTGGAAATGCTAGATGATTTCGATTTCGTTGCAACATTCGTGATGCAGTTTACCTGCAGGTATTTTTGTTCTGTGAAACGAATCCTGTAGTACACGTAATGCATGAAAAAAAAAACGCTGACTAGTCGAAAATAAGGACTTGATTTCGGGCCCACATATCCCAGAGAGTGGATTGAGAGGAACTTCTGACACCTCAATTCTGAGCTCATCAGTAAAAACTGACAAGCTATTGAGATTGATATTGACCTGGCACTGAGAATGTTGTTCGGGTCAACCACAAATTAATGCTAATTGCTTGCAGCAAAGTCGGTCCCTTCGAAACAGTGAAGCAGAAAAGCGATGCGGGTGTTAAAGTAAGACAAAGATGAAGATTGTTCAGATTAATCTTTATAATAGCATTGTAAGAGCGAATTATATCTATCTCATACATAGATGTCGCACTACTGTGAGAGTCAGTCTTGAAGACATATTCCACGATCCTAAGGCCAGCAAAATAAGCCAAACCACCGCTAAAGACTTCAGGTCAAGGATCATTACCTCTTTAATAATAAAAAGATTTGACGAAACAGCTAACTTACATATTAGCAGTAGTATACGGCCTGAGGACATATCTTCGCCCCAGTACGGCTGCACTAAAGGAATAAAATTTTAGAGAGAGCAATACACTGTGTTGTTTGTTCAATTGATAAGTCGTTTACACTACAGGAAGATTTTTAACCTAAGTAGCAAAAAGTTCCTTATACTTACATATGTACTAACTTCCTCAAAATACATTGCAAAACTCCTCAGATGAAGTACTTATGTCTAGAAAGTAGTGGAGTATGCAGAGTCTGATGATCAAAGATATGGTGCAAGCGCTCCAACAACCAAAGTGTCTTCTTCGTTTTCAAAGAGTTCCGCAGGTAGGTTGGTGGTGTAGAAGACAATGTTAGGCGCCATCTTTTAAATTGATGTTTTGACCTTATTTCTTATGTAATAGGTATAAACAGATTCTATTTCTGCTCCAATATCTACATATGTATCGTTGAATAGATAGCTTTTGGTAATATGAATATTCGATATTTGATTTGAATTTTGCGCGATTGGTTTGGTGTGTGAAAGTGAGAGATGATCCGCCCCGAACTGTACCACTACTAATGTAAGTAATTACTTACAGTAATTAAGTATGTAATTACCGGTTTTGTGATCGAATAAGCCATAATTTCATTATGGATTTCATTAAAAAATCTTTTACGTAATTCTTGTAGGTAATTACCCCTAATTAATTAAAATCTACAGAAAGCCTACTGCACTTTTGGGTCATATATTTTTGGAAATACCCAGCGCAGGTATCAAGGGTTGAAAACTTCCTCGTTAGGTAATGAATGGGTAATGAGAAAAAAAAGGATTATAGATCTCCACCTGCTGCAGGTATACTAGAATCAGTATTTTTGGGTATAAAATTCGTTGCAAATGCCCGTGAACATTATCAGTTTAAAAAAAAACTCTGACAGTTAGACATCGACGAAGAACTACGTCTAAAACAATACTATTGCAAAATGGCTCCCCAAATTAATACTAAAAGTACTGAAAGTCAAAAAGCTGTTCCGTACTTGCTATTCCTCTACCAGCAAAAACTACGAGAACGTCGTCGAGCTTCAAAAGGAATAAAAAGGAACGACATTAAATACAATCTTACCAGGGAATTAGTCCGTACAAATTTGACATACGTCTGTGAGGCGCGCGGTCAAATTAAACCCGCTCATGGAAACGAAATACGTCGAATGTGGCAAGAAGTTAGGCTGGCTAGTAATCCAAAGAAAAAGGAAGTCAAAGAAACGAAGAAGCGAACATATGATTGACAACATTATTTTAATAACTTGAAATTATATATTTTGTTTCTAAATATTAAGTAAATAAAAAAATTACCTTTTTATAATAATTAAAACAATTTTTTCTATTAATTGGAAGACGATTGGAAACTAAAATGTATGCTGACATGTTTTTCGCTCATTGATTGGATTTTTATTTGAAGACTTTTAGGAACTCAAGTCTTGGCTCTAAGTTAAAAGCCTTGATTTTTAATGTTGACTTGACATTTTCGTTTTGGAAAGAAAGTATTTTTTTGGTCTTCGAAACTCGTCTTCACATACTAGCTCCATTTGATACATTTTATGAAATTGTGCTGTTGTAATAGAGAGTGGATGTTTGGCTCAAATCTCAAATTGCCCTTCGCAAACGGAATTAAACAGTAGGTCCCTTCCATTCGTGTAAAGAAAATGACATCCACAACACGCATGGTTGTAAGAAGCTGGTCCCTGGGTCCCATAGACCTGTCGCGCCAAATATTTTTTTTAGGAAACATTTTACTGGAGCACTAAAACGCAACAGGTCTGTTTTACTAACAGAAAGCAAGACCCAGATAAAAAGCTAAAGTGGACGATTGGAAAAGTTAGGATTGAATGCTGCAAATGCACAATACGTACTAGCCATCTCAAGCGACTAATGCGCAGTTTTTTGATCAGGTCAATATCAATGTCGCTGTGCATCTCATACAGTTCATCGTTGAATCGTTTACGAAGAATCTTTCTCTCGAAGCGAAGGAGGATATCATCATCCGCTTTAGATACTCATTTTCCTGGCTGCACGCCTATCCCTAGCAATGCTCCTGCTCTAATAAATATCGCACGTCCGCCGCTACCTTCTGAGCTTGTAAATGAAGAGAAACTGAAATGGGCGGTGGCCAGTTTCGAGCCCGGGGTCGGATGACATCTTCACGGCACAAATCCAGACGGCATTCAGCACTATAACGCATACCTTGTCCTGTATTCTGAAGGGCTGCCTGAAGCTAGGAACAATGCCGGTCACCTGGAGCAAAGTAAAAGTGATATTTATACCTAAAATAGGCAAAAAATCGCATATCCTTCCGAAAGACCTCAGACCAATCAGCCTCAATCAGTCTTTCCTTCTCAAGATCCTCGAATGAACCCTAGATCTTCATATCAAGGCCATAATTGATAGCACCCTACTATCCATGTCTCAACATGCCTATCAAAAAGGTAAAGGAAACGGTCCTTCACTCAATCATCCAACCTATCGAAAAATTACTCTCAATTAAAGAATTCACACTGGTGTCTTATCTAGGCATTGAGGGAGCTTTCAACAACGTAGAAACACATTCGATAATCAATGCCAAACGAAGGCTAATATTTGCGAAACAGTCTACTGCTTTCTAGAACATATGAAGCAGCAATGTCAAACGACAAGCACACCGTGGTACCTCCCAAGTGGGAGTATTGTCTCCATTACTATGGAATTAAGGGCTTAACGAAGCTGGTCTTTTTTTTACAAGAAAACATAAAATACCTGACTTTAATCTCCCAAAGTTAAGAGGCACCCATTTCATCCTCTCAAATAGTGCCACCTAACTAGGCCTAAAGCTTGACCGCAAGCTTCTTTGGAGAGAAAACATAGTCGAACGGGCCAGGAAATGAGTTGCATGTCTCAGTATTACTGGTGCAGGAGCAACACATTGGACATGCCAGAATATTACTGATGCTTCGTCATCTTCCACAAGTCACCGACCACCTGCCCACTGAATACAACGTCAACTTGGGCTACAATTTCTCAATATCAGGCAGAACGGATTGGACACAACGGGATGTCCTGTACCACAAATCGCTGTCAATTTTCACGGATGGGTCCAAAACCGAGGACAGTCTTCTCCGAAAATCTGGATATTCACCTCTCCTTCCAAACTATTGCATCGTTTTTCAAGCCGAAGTCACAGCCATTCGTCAAGCAGCTGACTGGCTGGCGGTTAATGCAGTATCAGCATCGGATATTGTCATATATAACGACAGTCAGGCAGCCATCAAGTCCCTTGCATCCAGCATAATGAGGTCCAAGGCAGTGAAAGACTGCTGCGCATCTCTTAACGAGATATCTGGACAGTATCACCTCACCCTTTGTTGGGTACCAGGTTACTGTGACATACCCAGGGAACTGTGAGGCTGATGAACTAGCCAGACAAAGCTCCTCTGGTCTTAATAGCATAAGCGTCCACTACATAAAGGCATAAAGGCTAACCATCGTTGGCAACAACTCGACCAATGTCACACCCCTAAGCTACTGTGGCCAACTTTAAATAAAACCAGGTCCTAAAACATAAGAGAGGAACCCTCTCCAAGTTAGTTAACACCCCCACTGGATACTGTGCTATAGAAAGACATTCCCAAAGATTGGGTATCCCCTACAACGACTTATGTAGAAGCTTTATGGATGAAGAGGGAGAGGAGACCATCAGTCACCTTCTGTGCACGTGCCCTGTGCTCGCCAACACTAGGAAAACTACACTAGGCGAATAATTCTTCGATGATTTAAATGATTCCAACAATGCCTGCACGGCTAAGATTATCTCCTTCATACGAAAGAATGGATGGTTCCCAGAGTGAGAAGGTGACCCACCCACCTTACACATCGGCAGTACAATGGATCTCCTCTGGTCTAAGTGCATTTTCCCATCGAGGGCCGATCTTAACCAACCAACCAACCAAGGTTTTATACAGAGTCTCTACTAGTCAATTGTCAATTGCCTTCTCAGTCCAAGGAAAGAACGATTGGCAAGAGTTATTCTTCGTTTAATTGCTGTTGAGATGTCAGAGTTTATAGCAGAGCCGAGGTAGACAAAGTCCCTTACTACCTCAAAGTTATAGTCGTCTGCTGTGACGTTCTGCCCAATTCGCCGATGTTGTGTGTCCTTAACCCATTTTGTCTAGCGAATTGGATATATGTATCCCTGTTACCTCAAAAAATAAACTGAGCTTTGGTATGTCGATGGTACCTGCCATAAATACTTAAAGAAACAATTGCTCGACAATTTTTAAAAAAGGTCTTAACAAGAAAACGCAAGCAAAGCAATCCACATAATGCATTTAAATAAATTGTTACATCTCTGAAAATAATGTGCAGTTCCACAAGATTGATAAATCGGCATCCTACTATTTATGACAATTGTATCACAAATGAAATGGAAATGGAACATGTGATACAAGTCAGATAGGGGTCTGTTCATGAATACCTATTACTTACATACGAGTACATCATCCATTTTATTTTTCCAACTATAATCTCCAGCTAATAAACATAACATTATACGAAGCCAATCTCTAATTAATCCCATAATAATACAAATAAAAATAATAACTATCATTATTTTTATATCGAAATACTCGTAGTACTAAAAAGAAAGGAAAACGAAAAAATTCTATCAATCTTTTTCATCACGCAATAAATCTTTAAAGCTTTGCTATTTCCCCTTCACCAGGCACAGCTGTGAACTCATCCTTCGTTGTTTTTACTTGCGAAAATCAATAGTCCTTTTGTGGGCCGTGCAGATGGGTGGTAGGTATACAGAACCCACATTATTGTCAATGTTTCATGTATGTATGTATGTACGTAGATCCTGGCCCGGCAAATAGATGCAAATTTCTTTTCGAAAGTACCTACTATTGAACCGAGCAACGCTGTCGATTCGTATACATATCTACGTACATATATACATAATTTGACTAAATTATGCGTATTTTGTGAGTTTGTCATTGGGAAAGTTTTCCGCAATGAAATAAAGTTAAAGGAACAAAAAAATTTAAATTTATTTCGGACCCGGAGAATTCACTTTTGTAAAAATATCTGCATAAAGTTGATATTTTACTGCTATGGGCTTAATGGAATTTAAAAATAATACTCAATACGATGCAGGAATAAGGATACAAAATGAAACCACACAGATAGTGCAGGTTGGGGTAACCATTTCATTTCTGTTGATGCAAGAGAAACGTAAATGAGAATATGTATTTGTAATAACAATATAAATTGTTGAAAATAATGAACCAACCTTTGTTGATTTTAAAAATCATTGAACATGCTAATTGAGGATAAACAAAATTATTTGAAACAATGTTTTGAGTAAACAAAGCAAAGTTACGACTAGAGCTATTTCAATAACATATTCATTACATACTGTTTAAGGAGGGTGGTTGTTTGTGTAATATATTAAATTGTTTGGTATTTTTTACGAAGGACGTTTCGTTGTTTCAGCCATGATTTTACGGGATGTGACACGCGGCGTTGGTTCGAAAACCGATGTGAAGGTACATCATCTAGATGGTAATAGGTCTCGGTCTATTTAAAGAAATAAATAAGATTTTCTAGTTAGACGTTAGTTTCAGGATATGATCCCAAGTCATTCGAGTGACAAAAGTCCGAGAATTTAGTTAGGTAGCACTCAAACGCAAGTGGTCCATTGCCTATTACGATACTGGAATATTTTCGACATTCCGAGAAAGCTGAGAAGGCACTTCAGTGATGTGGATCTCATACAAACAACACTCACCACATCTGCCACCTGATCCTAACAAAGCCAGGAAAATCATAAATGAAATGATCCAAAGTATCGTCGCCCTCTCCACAAGCATCGTAGACAGTGGTGTCTCTGCATCCTAGCATACTAAAATGCTTAGGAAAAGGAAAGTGTTCCATATGAACGCCATTAAGTTGTTTACAGTCTTTCTGTTGAGAGACAGGAAGAATACCTGTTATTTCTTACAAACGTTCAGGAGCATTCGTTTATATCGTGCCACAGATAATTATGTAAGTAATCGTCGCCGTACCCGAGGCAAATAAAGAGACGGCTTCCTTCAAAGAACCTGCTGTTTCCGCTCTGGCGATATGTCTAGGCAAAACTGGTAATGATCACAATATGACCGATGGGAATAATGCAAAAGTCATCTATGCATAGGATCTATCGGCTGCATAAGATGCTTGCATTCAAGTGGAGGGCTGTGAGCTGAGGCACCGAATCCTGGTGAAGTGCGCTTCGCAGCTAACCATTGAATGGCTTGGCAAATCCAACCATTGGGGCCACTTCCTTTGTGGTCCTTATGCCTCCAAAGAGAACGCGTATCTTCTGGTAGATTCCGAGGGAGCTAAGGAAGACGGCAGAAGCTCTGGCGCGCATTCTGGCCTCGACCTCTCTCAAAAACAGTAAGAATAGGGTAAATCAGGAAGGTTATTCTCTTACTGTGGCATGGACAAACGCTCTGTCAATGTCAAGAAATCTGTTTGCGACATGCGTCCTTGGAAGGATTAATTTCCGCTTTATTTCCAAATGAGTAAAGAGCAGACGGAACCTTGAGTCATATAGACAATGGTATTTACTCTGAAGAGAAGCTTCATTGCGCGTCTGGCACTGGCATATATTTCTATACCTTGGCGTACGGTTCGAGTGGCTTTTACACCAAAATTAGTAGAGATGACTACTCCTTCACTAAGAGTTTCTGATCTATAAGTCTGTCTTTCTGCTTGCTGAAAAGCTTGGAGAGACTGTCGAGACTCACGTGCACAGGGTCTGCACTGACGATGTACCCTTTATCCTTAATGCAACTTGCTAGTATTGAATGTGCGCTTGATAGAAAAGAATACGCATTTTCATCGACATAGAGGGCACTTTCGACAATGCGACTTTTGATTGCATGTGTGACTCTGTTAGACAACATGGAGTAGATGAGATATTGGTATTGAAGAGCAGGCCAATTTTGAACTTTAGTGGTGGCGTTCTGTCTCCACTTCTATGGTGCATGGTAGTTGACTCTTTGTTCAAACGTCTACGCTAAGGCATCCGCGGATGATGTTGCCATACTTTCTGTCAGGTCATGTTTACAGACTGTTTGTGCTCACGCGTAGATAGCCTTAGATATGGTCGATGAATGGTGAATCCTTCGAAAACCGAGGTTGTTCATTTTACAAGAAGGAGAATTGTGGCCGGTTTGACTCAACCAGTGTTAAGAGGAGTGTGTTTGCTTGTCTTCGTTACACTTTTACTTCGCTCGATTCGGCCGAATTTCTTTGCGAAAACCTTGGCTTTTGGCAACTGCAGCTGGAGTCGTCCTAGCCCCAGAAAATTTAATTTTGTTGCAGTATGTACAGACTAAACAACTCCCTGTCTAGATTTTGTAAGACATTCGTTACTTCCTTTTCCAGTAGAAAAGAATGGCAATTATCTACCAGTCAACGAATCAACGGTACTCATCTACACGGATGGATCCAAGAGAGACATTAGCGTTGATGCGGGATTCTACTCCGAAGTTTTCGGAGTATCCAGTTCAATCAGACTTCCTGACTATGGGAAAGTTTTCCAAACTGAGGACCTGGAAATAACAATAGCTGCTAAACAGGTATGTAATGATGGTACTACTACGCGGTGATATTATCATTTCCATTGACAGCAAAGTGAAAAAAAAAACGGTTTCTGCAATTGAAATGAAATTGAAGCTTGTAAGTCGGTGCCGAGAAGAGCTACGCAAGACTCTGTTGGGTTCCCGGTTCAAGGTGTGCCGTGAAATGAAAGAACTGATAAGCTAATAAGAAAAGGATAATTTTTGAGCTATTCCAGTCAAGATAGAAAATCCTTAAAGGCAAAAATTACTTAGAAGAAATTTCTGGTAAGTCTATAAATGACTTGAAAATTCGTAAATGTCTCGGGTTAGCTTTAAAATCTATGGGTTTTCATAGGTTCTGTAGTGTCATGACAATGGATCTACATAAATTGGTTAAGTGTAAGTAAGGGGTGCAGGATTCTTTTGTCCCGTCAACCCATTGACCTATACATAAACCTAATCTAAAGAAGAATGAAGCTACCGAGCACTCCGTAAATATCCGTCATTGGTTAAAATGGGGTATCTTACACAAAGAAATACGTACGCTAGTGGATTTAAAAAGCATTTTGCTAAGAAAGTTGGTGAGTTCCCCATTTTAAGAACACACTTTAACTTTAAGGTCACACTATCAGTTAATGGGTTTTAGAAAAAAAACTTTGAATATAAATCGAATAACTTTATTCGCAATAAAATTCCTACGATTCGAAGTGTAAACGGATCCTTATTTCGATCGAAATTTCTTTCGAAATTCGTACTGTTTTGGCAACGCAACATTCATTTTGAAAATAACTTTCAACGTTGTTTAAGCGTAAATCATTTTATTTTGAACCGCGAAAATATAATACTGGTTTTGTTAATTTTTTGAGTGCATAAGAGTTGTCAGTGTTAAAATAACATATGATTCAAAAACAAATCAACAGATGGTCCGCCCTGTATAAGGCCATCGAACGAAAGGTGCCATTTTAAATTTTCAGCTATTTTTAAACTGTTGACATTCGAATATCATTGCGATGACTTTTGAGAAGTAAAAACTAGTAGCCACGGATGAACTGGCAATATTTAAAGCTCACTACAAAAGTGGTGAAAATATCGCTGCTGAAATAATGGCTATATTTCGTGAGAACTTTACTGGACGTGTGGTTTCTCGAAATGCAGACTTAAATTGACTACCGAGATCGTGCATTTTAAAACTATTTGACTTTGTTTTTTCGTGCTATGTTAAACCTATTAAACTTCTTGTTGGATGTCCTTATATAGTTAAGTAAGTAGGTGGCCTCTGCCCATCTATCTACTCAATTGTAGTAAAAAGTTGCATGTACATATGCGTATACTAAAAAACTTGCAAAGGACACCTGGCAAGATTGTTTTCTGGCAACTTGACGTATTAATTATATTATCCTTGAAATATTATCACTTCATTTCTTCAATTTCTCGAAATGCAATTGAGAGTGTTGGTCGAGTATGATGCATATACGAGAGATCCTTGAACATTCTACTTTAATACCAAAGAAATTATATTTAATATCAATGTGAAATAATCTTTATTAAAAAACAAAAACGCAACGAGTATCCTTCGGTTTCGTTTACCAAAGTCCATTCAACGCCCACTACCACGCAATTAATTTCCCCAGCGCGGTTGATGAAGTAAAACTCATTTAGAAACTTTTCCGTCTATCAAATGCAAATTTGTATATCATTTTCTCCAGGGAGAGCAGTAAAACTTGAAATGAACTTTTAATACGATTTCTGACTAAAAAATCAAAATGCTCAGAAGGCACGCAAATTGTCCTGTTTCACCTCATGCCACTGCAGTTCTGACATGAGCTACATCAATTAATTTTATATCGCGTAGCGTTCACAATTTCTGTGGAAATTAAGCAAACATAACCCAACCCCCGTCGCCTTGGCGAAGTGCTGTTAAGTAGCGTAAATTAAAAACAAATTTGGTAATATCAATTAACGGTCCTATTAGGTTAAGCGAAGTATTTAATTTTAGCGCTAATTTCATACAATAAGGACAATTTGCGTGCGCCCATCACACCCTTTGCTTGCGGCGTAATTGCTTCTACGGTGGCGAATATGACCATTAGTGAGGACATGATAACAATCTTAGTGTTAACTGAGCCACCACATGAAATTTAGTGCGTGAGAGTCAGTCATTAAATCTAGATTCGAATTACAACAATAAATCTTGGTCGAACGACACGCCGTTATCGGCAGGATATGGAACTGAATTAAAGATTCTCATGACGTTCGCAGAGCGAGGAAGTTGAATTTAATGGAAGCCACTGCAATGTATGAGTCTTGCGGAATTCATGAATAATTTTCAAAGGAAAATTCCCCCATGCAGGACTCGGAATGGTGCGGTGCGGCTGTGGCGTCGTTATTGTATGCAACGACTGGTCTTATTCCATCTTCGCAATTATCCTTCATTATTGTCCTGGACTGTAAGTGCAATGAACCAGCTGTGGATCCAATTTCATAAGTTCGTTATGGCGAGTAAATCATGGCATCGCCTGGGGCATCATTATCACGTATACCGAACAAAGGGCTGGTGAAGATTGGTTGAAAAGGAGAAGTGGATTTAAATTATATCCCCAAAGGATAAGCAATGGCTACGTGCAGCGAAGGGAAAATGCAACGACAAATTGTGTGGTGGCGTCAAGCTATATACATAGATGTACTTGGTGACAAGGATGATTGGTGATTTAATTCGCGCCATTTAACATCGCACTAAGCTCTGATAATTGATTATAACCCTTCGGGTCAAGTTATTAATTTCGTGATTGCATCGACGGAGATTGATATCAAAGATAATATTAACAGTTCTGCAGTATTTCAAAGAGCAAGGTAC
This sequence comes from Xylota sylvarum, assembly GCA_905220385.1. Taxonomy (NCBI): domain Eukaryota; kingdom Metazoa; phylum Arthropoda; class Insecta; order Diptera; family Syrphidae; genus Xylota; species Xylota sylvarum. The sequence goes on along the minus strand of LR999957.1, from coordinate 150,645,632 downwards.
GGAATCAGAGGGTACGTCACTGCAATATACCAAAAAATGAAGCCACGGATGAACTGTCAAGGAAGGGGGTGGAAAATATGGCCTTAACCGTTAAGGGTTGTTAAAAGCTAATGCACCAAGTTGTTCACAAAACACCACGAAAACATCTGGAAAGGAGTGCCAAAGTCATGACTGAGCGCCCTTGGTACCGTCAGGCAAAGAGGGCACTCAATATAAAGAGAAGATAATTAAGAAAGGTGGTTGGTCTATATATCGGACACATCAAACACACTTACAGACTGGCACTGGTGACATCTAGCAGTTGCTGGAGATGCGAGGAAAAGGAAGGAAGTCTCGAGCATGTCATGCATTAGAGGCGCTAGGACACCTAGGAAGACGTGCTATGCACGGGCTGAGTTATCTCAAACAGTGAATAGTAAACTCCACCTAGCTCTCCGTTTAATCAAACCACCCTTTACATGTCTCCCCCTTTACATTTTCTACCAGACATTATCTTTAGAGGGGCCAAAGACGGAGCCGTATATACTCGTAGGATACACAACTCATTCAGGCTTCCTGACAGCAGTGTCTTTCAAGCAGGTGTCGCGTCGGGACAGCATCAGTGGCGTCTGTGCCAGCCAGTATGATGATATCATCATATTTATTGAGCTAATTTGACCCTAGTTTCTGGTCACGAGAATATGACCGGGAATGCGATAACTGACGAACTTACAAAAAAATGGTGTGCAATGGATTAAGTCTCCACTTTGTAACCTCAGATAGTGGATTAAATGGGATATCCTAATGATTCTGCCCATGATAGGACAAAACTAGAACCAACAAACTCCTACAAGATAATAGGAAATAGCTGTCAATGTATGTAGGTGCACTCACCGATCATAATCTTCTAAAGAACCACAGAGTTGAATGAATATTATGGTATCGAGCTCATTTGTAAGAACTTCAGTTTGACAGATCGAAGTAATATTTGCCTTGACCGTGAAGGCCCATCTAAATATGCTGTTCTAGTCCTTAAACATGAAATCAGAGGTACAAACTACTGTAGGGAAAAGTATCTCGACCTTTACAAAAATTGAAAGGTTTTAAAACTTAGTTCTTAGGCTGTTGTCACCCTCAAGAAAATACAGTGGGCAGTGCACAGCTTCCTCCCGTACAAATTCGCTGGTCTCGATGGTATTTTTCCAGTGGAAGTACAGCAAGGCTTTGATATTTTAGGCCCGTGGCTCCACACTATCTTTAGAAGCTGTTTAAACTTCGGCTATACCCCTAGATCCTGGAAGAGGGTCAAAGTTGTCTTTATACCGAAAGCCGGTAAGGCCTCCCATGCATCTCCTAAAGACCTCCGTCCAATCAGCCTATCTTCCTTTTTATTGAAGACTTTGGAAAGGCTAATCGACGTACACATAAGAACTAAATTAGATAGAAATCTCTTATCAATATCCCAACACGTATATCGCAAGGGAAAATCAGTAGAGACTGCTCTACATTCGTTGGTAGGAATCATCGAGAAATCCTTTGAAAATAAGGAGTTCACCTAGGTGTCCTTCCTTGATATTGAAGGAGCTTTCAATAATGTCAAAACAGAAGCTATATCTGCTGCACTTCATGACCTGAAGGTTGACAACTACCTTTGCTATTGGATCGAGCATATGTGTAGGAGCAGGCTTATCCATGCTGAGCTAGGGTGCTGTCTAACCAAAAGGTCGGTGTTCAGGGCACCCCCGAAGGTGGAGTACTATGACCACTATTGTGGATCATGGTAGTGAATCAGTTACTATTAACCTTGGGTAAAGAGGGGTTCAGTGTTATAGCTTATACGGACGACATTGCCATAGAGATATCGGGGAAGTTCCTCCTTACAGTTAGCGACCTAATGGAGTCTGTTCTAAATAAATTAGCAAAATGGACGGATAGTGTCGGTCTCGGAGTCAATCCGTCGAAGACTGAACTAGTATTGTTCACAAGAAAGTACAAAATACCGGATATAACTCCTCCAAAACTCAAGGGTATTGAATTGCAATTCGCAGATCACGCCAGATACTTGGGGGTTATTCTAGATAGAAAACTCAGTTGGAAACTGAATTTACAGGACCGTGCCAGGAAGGCCTCGATTGCGCTCTATCCCTGTGCTGGGTTCCAGGCCATAGGGATATTCCAGGCAATTGCAGAGCGGATGAGCTAGCTAAGGAAGGTGCAGACCGGGACCTTCCTGACAATAGGGATGTACCATCAGCACCTATTAAATCGATAAAATTCCAACTAGATACCGCAGCCATAAGTTTGGCAAACAGTAGGTGGAACAATATCAGCACATGTCTCATTCCTAATCAAATCTGGCCGGAGCTAGATTGTATGAAAACTAGTAGACTTATTTCCAGCAATAGGATCAATCTTAGAAAGATAGTTGGCGTCCTTACAGGACACTGTCTGGTAGGCAGGCATGCAAGAAGACTTGGCGCCCCCTTCAACGATTTCTGTAGAAACTGTAGAGACGAGGAAGAGGAGGAAACCATGATACATCTTCTGTGCACCTGTCCTGCTCTATCGGTTTTGAGAAGGAAAACGTTAGGGGAATACTTCTTCGAAGATCTAAACGATCTAGCCAGACTAGACTTAGGCATGATTAGGAGCTTTGTCACCAGGTCAAACTGGTTTAATGATTAATCAACGAACCACACATGTTCGGCATGGGTCTATACCGAAAATGGTTGCCCTGCCTTCTGTCCCATCCGGGAAGTCTCAATGTAGGTCTCCGGTGCTGGTAATCCGGTTTCTCCATAGTGGTATCACAATGGACCTCCCCTTTTGGTCTAAGTGTGTCCCTGCTAAGCGGGGATAACCACACAACCCAACCCCCTACTTCTTACTTAAAACTTGAGTGGGACTATAGAAGCTTTCGTTAATTTGTATCACCATAGACTATAGAAAGTATTCCTGTTTTTTTCCCAATTTCGCCTTGCTGTAACCCATCATGTGAAACAAAGAGTCAGCCTATGACCTATTTAATATTTCAGATCCATTTCATTTGATATAGAGTCCTTTTTTTAATTATACCAAAAAGGATTAATTCCTACATAAACACGTACTCGTGCGTTAAAACTTATACGAATACTTCCCAGCAGAAGGTCGATACAATATTCGTCTACTTAAATTATGTGTTTCCTTGAAAATCAATTTACATGCCTTTAGCCTGTGGTTATAATTTTAGAATAAATTTTCTCCTATATTTAACACATGTGTGCTAATTAGTACTACAGTGGGTATAATTATGCTAATATATTAAACGCATAAAGCATTAAATTAGGAACGATAATCCTGCCAATGAAGATATGGGGAGGTGGGCTTCAGTTGCTCTTATGTTACTAATTTACATTTTTCACTTTCTGTATATAAATTAGTTACTGTACTCAGGACATGCCGTAATGACTTGGTAATGGCAGTTCAACAGGAATAAAAACATTTCAAGCACAACATACACATTGAAGCAGCATAAACAAATACAAAAGTTATTATATTGGATATATGTATGTATTCTAGAATTTATACTTTGTCGAGAGATACATACATAAGTCGGCACCCACTTACTCGTACACTTAAGGTATAATAAAATTTTACTGAAAGCCTTAAAATAGGAAGGTAGGGCAAAATCCGTGCGAAAAAGGAAAGCAACCTCAATTAATAATTAACTCAATTTTTTTTTTTATTATTCTTAATTATCTTTGGGTATCTTGATGGCGTTGAATGGAATTTATTTTAATTACATTCCTAATGAATATGGATTGCTCACGAAGGAATTTGCGTACTGGAGAAAAATATTGAAAACAATAAAAATATATTTAAGGCAGTGATGAAAATTGAAATTTTAAATGAATGTTAAACTATATACACTTATGGATGAGTGTCTTGTTTTCTGTTCGCAATTTTAGCAACTTTTGTTATTTGTCGTTTGTTTTTTGTTTTCAGTGAGTTGAAGTCAGTGGGTTGAATTTGTGGACCGAATCCTTACTTGTTGACATATAGCTTTATTGTTGTTTAAATAGCAAATTTGAGTGGAAAATTGAGTGTATATACAGTGATTTAGAAGCCGATCAGAACCGAAATATAGAGTCGCGAAAAATAAAATACCGAGGTCCTTAAAAGTCCTTCGGCTATGCACTTTTTATAGTACAGAAATTGTGTGTCGTTGAAAAACTCCACTATGTAACCTAAGAGAGTGTATTTATACACAACACTGCATCTACAAAAATATCTACATGATAATCCACTCTGTATATCATTGGATGCCATGCTGAGAAGTAAAAGCATTTATGAAGATTTTTCCAGGTATCAAACCCAAACGATGCTATTTGGAGAAATATTCTTGAGTAAAGAAATATTTTTCGTCCTTTATCTATGATAAGACTATGGTTCTCCTAGCATCTCGATTAAAGTAGATAAATATTGTAGTATGATCCCTATAACTCAGAGAGCAATTAGCGAGAATTTTCCCATGCTATCCATATCAGTGGATGGAGCATTTCTTTCGATGCACTTGGTTTCCTTTAAACAATCTTTTCTTTCTATAGAGCATATTTTTATTTGATAGGTCCTCGTACAACTCTCCTGATCCAGTTCCTTTCCCAGTTGTTGTATTGAGTGTGAATATACTTATGTATGATAAGGTAAGTGAAAATGATTATTCACGTCGATTATTGAATCCGGCGGATTGATAGCGGACGGATTTCATCCGATCCGCAACGATTCACTTTTTCTGTGTGATCACATTATAGAAACCGGCGGATGAACCGCGTTATCGATCCGCAAAACCTCTTTACCGACGACTTCGCCGACAGCTGATTTATTGTAAAATGGATATGTTCCTAAATAAATATACGCTTGCAACAGGTCAAATTTAAGTAATTCTGAGAAAGTCATGGATACAATAGGATTTTTTACTAATCTTGAAAATGAAATTGATAGCAGGGGTATACGAAGGCACATAAGGATACAAGTGAAGGATGTATTAGAGTTGGCCGATACTCAGTAAGTAATAACATAACAAAATCAATTCGCCATAAGAACCGCTCAGAAATCGTGTTCAGATTTATTAAAAATTTTAGACTAAATAAATCTGTATTCGTTTACGTTTTGAACGAACTAAAAAGTAAACTCCCACCACTGGCAAGAACTTCGTCGCTCACACCCGAAGAAAAAAATCCCAGCAGTTGTTACCGTAAATCCGCAGCAATTTTAATGCGAATTGAAAACGTCAGACTTTGTATGGAGTGCGGATGGTTTGCGTTTTCAATAATGGCTACATTCTTCCACTTTCTTACCGATATTCGTTCATTTGCTAACCGAAGTTTTCAATAATGGGGAAAATGTAAAAGTCAACTGTTACTCCCTTCGCAATCAATCCGCCGGATTCAATAATCGACGTGATTATCAAAAAATTAAGCACACCGCACATCTAGTGACCAACAAAAACTTGAACAGTCAGTTTGCATTCCAAGAGCTGTTTTCAAAAGGTCGAGCCTAAGTCTTTTGCCATCGAAAAGGGTCAAATGGCGACTAAAGGACTTAAGTCGCATAGCGGCTACCTAGTCGAGAGAGTTGTTTAAACGTAGAGGATGATGCTACTACTACAAAGCCTGATAAAAGTGAGTGCAAGTCAGTCAAAATGGATGTAGCTTTCGTCAATGAAATGAAATGAACTAAACTGAAGTATTCGATGTAATCATATGCCCTCCTCGTCATCGCAACTCCGAAATTGAATAACAGCGACTTAAAATTAATATCAGATCCTATAAAACTCTGAACGAAGATCTCAAAATTGAAGTATGATACTACATTCGTGTCATTTCTATACATCGATTGGAACACTATCAATCTTCGGATGTACTTAGTCCTCCGACCAGCTATATCTACAGCTTTGACGGTCTCTCCAAAAAAATATAAAAAATATTTCAACAAATTAAATACAAATTTGAATTTTCGGTTAATAACTAGGTGTTGTAATTTTAATTATTATTAAAATTTTCTTTTACAAAAGAGAATGTTACGTTAAATCATTATTTTCCTGAAATTATTTATAAAAAAGTCACTTTTGGGGTTTTGTGCTTCTTGTGCCATTTCTCATCGATGGTGTATTCCAGGATCTCGTTATATACGATGATGTCCATAAGATTGTTGAGCCCGTCCTTGTCGTAGCTGGTGATGTTTTTCCATGTGAAAGCCACTATTTCGTTGGTGAGATCGTGTTTTACTTTGCATAGCTTCAAAGAGCGTACTTTACGACAACGCAATAGTTGACGGTACGTAAATAAATGGTAACCGATAGATGATTCGCCAGTGGAAGACATGATGTCACAAATTAATGCTGTTGTTTCAAACTGAATAAAAACTTGCAGACTGATAGTTAGAGAGCTCTGCACCGAGTATTTATATCAAATCTTGGATGTCCTTGCTTGTGCGGTTTGCAGGTAGGATTGCTCAAAGTTACGTCATTAATTATCTGGTTTGTATGCATCTTTGATTAATTACTTTCTATCTGCGGTTTTGACTTAATCTCGTGGTTGGGATATAAAAAAAAAATTGCATTACTAATTACTCATCGAATCTTAAATGGAACAATAGATCATAATCGTAAATATTAAAATAATTAAGATGCATAATCCATGAGGCGGTGTGATGCAATAAAATTAATTAAATTAAAATAGAATTAGAAAAAAAATTGCACTTGTCTCTCGGCTCAGTGCGGACACCAACCATAAAGTATGTACATACTTAAACTTAACTTAATGTGACAATACATGATTTTCAAACCTGCTAAAAAGCATACAGAAAGGTAAGATACAGCGCGAGCAGTCGATATTAACTTACTCCAAGAGAGTACACTTTTCGGAAATGAGGAGAATAAATTTTGTGGTTTTAGTTGGTTTGAAAGTCAGGTGTTGTTAGGTTTTAGTATGTACTTTACGGTTGGTGTCCGCACTATTCCGAGAGCATTTTTTTTAATTCTGTTTTAATTACTTTTTAATAGTTTTATTGCATCACACCACCCCATGGAATATGTATTTCAATTATTTCAATATTTACGATTATCATCTATTGTTGCATGTGTAACAATATTCGATAAGTAATTAGTAACTAATCCGGTCCCGTTTTATATCCCAACCACTAGATTCAGTCAAAAACGCAGGTAGAAAGTATTGAATCAAAGATGCATACAAACCAGATAATTAATGACGTAACTTTGAGCAATCCTACCTGCAAACCGCACAAGCAAGGACATCCAAGATTTGATATAAATATCCGGTCCAGAGCTCTCTAACTATCAGTTTGCAATTTTATCTTCAGTTTGAAACAACAGCATTAATTTGTGACATCATGTCTTCCACTGGCGAATCATCTATCGGTTACCATTTATTTACGTACCGTCAACTGTTGCGTTGTCGTAAAGTACGCTCTCTGATGCTATGCAAAGTAAAACACAATCTCACCAACGAAATAGTGGCTTTTACATGGAAAAACATCACCAGCTACGACAAGGACGGTCTCAACAATCTTATGGACATCATCGTATATAACGAGATCCTGGAGTACATCATCGATGAGAAATGGCACAAGAAGCACAAAACCCCAAAAGTGACTTTTTTATAAATAATTTCAAGAAAATAATGATTTAACGTAACATTCTCTTTTGTAAAAGAAAATTTTAATAATAATTAAAATTACAACACCTAGTTATTAACCGAAAATTCAAATTTGTATTTAATTTGTTGAAATATTTTTTATATTTTTTTGGAGAGACCGTCAAAGCTGTAGATATAGCTGGTCGGAGGACTAAGTACATCCGAAGATTGATAGTGTTCCAATCGGTGTATAGGAATGACACGAGTGTAGTATCAGACTTAAATTTTGAGATCTTCTTCAAGAGTTTGATAGGATGTGAGTTTATTTTTAAGTCGCTGTTATTCAGTTTCAGAGTTGCGATGACGAGGAGGGCAGATGATTACATCAAATACTTCAGTTTAGTTCATTTCATTTCATTGACGAAAGCTACATCCATTTTGACTGACTTGCACTAACTTTTATCAGGCTTGCTAGCAGTAGCATCTTCTTCTACGTTTAAACAACTCTCTCGGCTAGATAGCCGCTATGCGACTTTCGTTGCAACTCGACCCTTTTCGACGACAAAAGACTTAGACTTTTCAAAAAGAGTTCTTGGATGGCAATGTGACTGTTTACCATTGTGGTTAATTTTTTAATATTGCTCGAGAATATGGAAGGATTGGCTTGACATGCTCTAGAAAATCTGTGAATGATTGAACACATTAGACCCAAGTCCACCCCGGACTGTAGCTCCACCTAACACATTATTTGCTCAATCTTTAAATATGTATAGAGAGTCGAATAGCAGAGAAACTAGAATGGCGAATGCCAAATGCCCTTAAAGTTCAGTGGTTATTTGACAAGTGGAAGTAGAAGAATTATTTCAAGCGTTAAAGCGGAAGAAAACCATTTGGAGCCAATAGAAATCTATTTGGCTGGAGAGTATTCTTATTTGAGGGGCAAATCATGAATAACAATCATTTTCACTTACTTTGTCATACATGCATATGTACATATATTCATATTCAATACAATTAACAACTAAGGAAGGAACTGGATCAGGAGTTATTGGTTAACTTGGCACGATTTTTCAAATAAAAATATGCTCTGTATAAATTTAAAGTCCTTTGCAGACTCTACAATGAGCGTGATGAATCTTCAAAACACAATCTGGAATCTTGTGAAGCACTTGCCAAAGACTCTTTTCTCCTTCTCCGATTTCTGGGTTCTTTAGAGAAACTGGATTAGAGGAGTGAGGACTTCTAAGCTAACTCTCTTGATATCCATGTTTTTGTATCGACAATGCGAATGAAAGCAATACTTTAAACTATTCGTGCAGCCGATTCATATCTATGGAATTATTTAAAGCCTAATAGCGTGGACAAGTCAACAAGGATTAATCAACCCTTATTTTTGCTGGCATACATGCATATGTACCTAAATTACAAATATGTACCTAAAACGCCGACTTTTTCCCATGTGTGGTTTGGAAAACTACGATTCTACACCCCCCACATCTTAACAAGTAAATGAAGAAGTTTGCATGTTAAATTCGAATAACATCGCAAATATCAAATCTTACTTGTTAAACCTGATAGGGAAAATTAAATCTATCATTCAAATGAGTATATGTAGTAATTGCTACTTGTCTTCACGCAATATTTATGGTGACTTCATTTGACAAGCATTAATCAGACGCCATGTTTCACTTATCCGGGGGCTAAATCAACCTCCAAATAACATGTAGGTATATGTACCTTAACCATTGTTGTTACTTTACCCTCCCTATTCAGGCAGGATACTAATAAGCTTACGTCGAACACTCATTTATTTTCCATTGAAAGCTGATTTTGGCTTGGGGACCTAAGGGAGGTAACTAATAAATCAAACTTTAGCCTCGTGCCGATGGAAAGAGAATTTTCGTAATAAGCATTAGACGCAGATATATTTAATTAGAGCTAAAGTGAGTTTTATTCAACCGTAAGAACATCAAATCCTAATAGAAATTGTTAGCTATTAGCTATGTTCTTAAAACAAGAAAATAGGTGTCACATTCTGCGTGGACATAATTTTCTATCCATGCTTTGGTTCGGTTCTGGGAACGGACGTCAATTATGAGTCTTTTATGAAGTACTCGTGAATTCGCCGAACTTATCATGAAATATAGTCGGAGAACTTGGAAAAGTTAATTAGTTTTCTCTAAGGCATTGTTACAGAGAAGACGCTTTGATTATATGATTCGTTGCTGCCATGAATAGATGTCATGTGGGTGCGATAGAAAAAAAAATCTACTTAAAAAATAAATATACCAGGAGGTAGAAGAACCAGGTAAGGAGATACCGACAGGCTCAAAATCAGGGTCATAAAAGAGCCCAAAATCCGCTCAATAGTTGACAAAAAACAAACAGGGATGAATGGTAACACCAAAAGAGGTAGGCACGATGAATCAACTACCCCGCCAAAACAACTGAGAAGAAAAGAAATGACTTCTAGTCCTGCGGCTCCCCGGGGATAGCACAGTCCTGCTATAGTATAGGTACCTCCAAGTTGAAGTTGTTGATACCAATAGCTCAGAAGTAAAATTTACCGACGATCAATGGGCCTACGTGGAGACAACTTTTATGACAGAACCTCCACAGCACTCTGCAACGCATCAAGCGTATCCTCTCTTGCCAAAATGAATTCACCCTCAAATGGCTCAAAGAGGATATCGGCAAAATGGAGACTCCATGGGAACAGATCAAGCTATTGGTGCCACTAAAGAAAGACCTTCCAACTAAACCCAAAGCCAGGAACCATATTCCGGGGCGTCCGATGACCAGTGAAAGATTCTCAATTCCTAAATGGACTTAATCCTGGGTTCCAAACAGATGACTGGAAAGTCATGTCGATGGTAAAGCCCTTCGAGACGGTTAATTGTTGTGCTAAACTGAGAAACGATTTTGAAGATCCAGCGACAGAAATCAAGGTTCAAGATTCAATCCGACAACCGTGTATCCTACATTACAGACAACAACATCGACATTGCTCTTATATAGGAAACGTGGATCTCAAATATCTTGGACCTGCATCTTGGCAAAAAAAACACATTAACCTCTTTCTTATACCATTCCAAAGAAAAAATGACTAGGCGTCAGCCAGACTTGAGAGGGCCAACAACAAGTCACCCTTCATTGCATTGGTGTACCTCCCACTTTTCTTTCCTTTTCCTTTTCCACCAACTATCGAATCTCTATTGGACCTGGTTATGAACACAGCCGAGAAAGGACAGGATCTAGTGATCAAATGTTCAATGAGGCAGCAGTAAAACTAACATAAGGGGTGAGTCCTTATTAGACTTCATTATTGCTTATAATCTCTGTGTAGTAAATAGAGTTGGCTTTTGGTGCTAAAAACAGGAAAGATATAGTTGATATCACATTGTCCACTAACTCCAACTCTCTAGCTGACTGGAAAGTCTAATATACAGTCTTGTTCGACCATAGCATAATTCAATTCTCGATCTACGGTAAGGCAACCCTCTAAACCCATTTTCCTGGCTGCTGCTCTACAGAAGTATAGAATACAATCGGTAGATCAAATAGTTGACGAAAAGAAAGAAAAGTGGGTCATTGACACCTTCTCCCCATACAAATTGTTGGGACGGCGTTATTCTTATGATTCTGCAAAGCTCAAAGGCATATTCCCGTCCGTGGCTCACACAGATTTTCATAGCTGTCTCAGTTGCATCTCAGTCAGAACAGCACTAAACTAGACGCACGTGAATTCTTTTCCATCAGACTGGATAGAATGCATGCCTTATGCACAAACCATTATATCTGAATTGGGCAGTAGCCGAGTACATACTGTGGCCTTTGGGATAAATGCCCACTACTCTGGAACCTAGTGATTATCGAAATTCTTATAAGATTAGATCAAATCGGGGTTAGGGTCGTCGTTTTTGCCGATAACGTCGTTATATTAGTGACAGAAAAGTTCCTGCCTACAATCGTCTATAAAGAGCTCTGAACGACCTGAATAACTGGGGCAAACACTGCGGACTTGATCTTAATGAACAAAAAACCTTTTCACAAATATTTAAAAGGAAAATACCGGACTCCGAAACACCTAAACAAAATGGAGCTCAATTCCAAATATGTACCTATGGTTCATTATAGACAGAAACAATATACTTAAAAGTGCAAAAAAGGCCTCGAGTACTTTTTACACATACAGTGGAATCTTCGGCAAAAAATGGAGTCCAAAACCACCCAACATCCACTGAATATAGACCGTGAATCGTTAAACCTAACCTCACATACAGCTGCCTGGTCTGGTGGCCTGCTGCCGCAAAAGAAGAAGAAGAAGGACTAAACGTCTAGCGGGTATAGGTCCGACCAGCATTAGGACAACACCTACTACCGCGCCGCTCTAGAAGCCATGTTCGGGCTTTTGCCACTTCATTTCTTCAGTAAAGAACTAGTCCCAAAAAGCGCCCTACGCTCCCGACAAACCTAGATGTGGGTGTAATCAAATCGAACACAGCACCATCATTAAGTGGTCAAACGTTAATGGCCCTTCTGACTGCCTTACCCCCCATACGGACTTCAGCCTCAACCTCGATTCCAAAATTCCCTCTAGAGAGAGCTGGACAAATGGTGAGGTCATGAATCCCACTTACATTTCTATCTTCACGAATGGATTAAAAATGAACGAAGCTACGGGCTCCGGTCCATAAAACTTCCCAACCACGCAAGTGTGTTTCAAGCTAAAATCCATAGAATCACCGAACCCTGCCGGACCATAACTTCCATCACATCCAAATCAAGACTGGTCACGAGATGTTAGAAGGGATTCAAATCCCTCAGCTCTAGGATCACGCTCTGCTGGATTCAAGATATATGGGTTTCCTTGGGAAAGAAATTACGGACGACCTAGCTAGACAAGGCTTAGAATCAAATGATCAACAAACAGACTACTCGGTCCTAGCGCCTATCAGTCTTCTCATCCAAAATTACCTTGAACTTTCATAACATCGCCAACGTAAGGGCATTGTATAGGCATCCTCATAGACCACAACTCAATGGTGACCCACTTTAGACGAATGAGCATCAGCACCTCGGACCTATGTAGAGGTTGTGTCGATAAACAAGTAGAGTAAGACTCAACACATTTCCTCTGGGAATGCCCAAGCCTCAACAGAACCAAATACACAATCTTTGGAAAGTATCTTTTAATGACCTTAGTGAACTAGCAAACGTCTTCTCATGTTCAAAATTACCTCGAACTTTCATAACATCGCCAACGTAAGGGCATTGTATAGGCATCCTCATAGACCACAACTCAATGGTGACCCACTTTAGACGAATGAGCATCAGCACCTCGGACCTATGTAGAGGTTGTGTCGATAAACAAGTAGAGTAAGACTCAACACATTTCCTCTGGGAATGCCCAAGCCTCAACAGAACCAAATACACAATCTTTGGAAAGTATCTTTTAATGACCTTAGTGAACTAGCAAACGTCTTCTCATGTTCAAAATTACCTCGAACTTTCATAACATCGCCAACGTAAGGGCATTGTATAGGCATCCTCATAGACCACAACTCAATGGTGACCCACTTTAGACGAATGAGCATCAGCACCTCGGACCTATGTAGAGGTTGTGTCGATAAACAAGTAGAGTAAGACTCAACACATTTCCTCTGGGAATGCCCAAGCCTCAACAGAACCAAATACACAATCTTTGGAAAGTATCTTTTAATGACCTTAGTGAACTAGCAAACAGCCTACCTAATCTGGAAAAATAAACTGCCAAATGGAAAAGCCACAATATCGATTAATATTTACCAATAACATTGAAAAACACGGTTTTGAGTTCGATTGTACAGAATAAAATATGAATGTAAGTTTATTTAATTCATCATTACTTATTTTACAAATACATAGTTAATAATTCGATATAAGAAATAAAGTTTAGAAAAAAACGACCATGCTGTTAATCAAGTAGTCACGCTCCTCTTTGCTGTAGCTGGCGATATTATGGTTTGTGCTGATCACAAGACCCTTTGTGAGATGATACTTTGCTTTAAGTAAGTCCTTAACTTTAGGGCGACGACGCAGCTCTTCTCGATAAATAAACAGATGATAGCCAATGGATGCTTTTTTTCCGATCAATTGGTTCTTGTCTTCTCCGTCCATTTTAAAGTGATATATGTATAAAGTGGTTTAGTTTTAATAGGCAGTGTAGGCTTGCATAGATTCGACCAGACTGTTGAGAATCTCGGACAAGAAACACGGATACGCTTTTTTGTACATTAAGTATGGATGTATTTATTTATTACCAAGGCATAGCCTTAAAATTCAAATGTAGGTTTATTTTGTGTGATTAGGTGAAATACATAGATTATACAAATTTGCATTTCTATTTACCTACCTGCCTGCGTGTGTTGACGGTTATTAGTGACACAAAGTTTATTGCGGGTAATTTAGGGCACTAGATGTAAATTAGGGATGCAGGTGATAATTGCATATCTACCGTATTGCTTTATTAGTCAATTAGTGATTAGTTAGTGGAAAAGTACTATATACTCATCATTTCTTGGGGAAACCCAGGTAGTATTTGCGTATTGTCAAATTCAAATGATTAGTGCAGAAACTATTTAGTAAAGAGATATTAAACTTATGTCCCTCTTTTCTTTCAAAACCCAGTTTTTGTTGTAGTTCGGCTCTCGTCTGTAAACACGTGTGAGCGTTGGCAAAAACCTTTTGGGCTTGTCTAAACTACAGTCAATAGATGTCAGCACTCAAAATAGACAAGAATAGACCTTTTCGCCGTTTGACGTCTAAGCTGTCACAGACTTTTGGTGGCCAAACAAAGGGCGAAATTGGCGAAATCGTATGAAATATCTATTAATAGTGGAAAAAATTGTATAATGGCGATATTTATTATATATTTTGAAGTTTCTTTCGTACAAGCAAAAAAATTCCGTTTAAATTACATTTAGTAGTAGTCTAGTGTCGTGTGCAGAATCACCTTTCCACTCAATTTAGTTTTTCATGTAAAGAAAGAAAGTTAATAATTAATATTATTTAATGAAGACAACAGTCCCTATCAACACTTCGACTAAATCAGTGATTATTTTATTTCATATTTATGTGAATGTTTTACAAACCAAACGGAGAGCTAATGTTTCACGCGATACTATGGTAGTATAAATACAACTTAACCGGCATTTTATTGCTTAATCTGTTTAACAACATTTGAGTCTATGTATTTGCATACAAGAAACTTAAAATATATTCTAAATATCGCACATTATACAATTCTTTCCACTTTTAATAGATATTTCATACGATTTCGCTAATTTCGCCCTTTGTTTGGCCACCAAAAGTCCGTAACAGCTTAAACGTCACAATTTTGACAAGCAGGCGATAAGGTCTATGTATCCCGTATACGAAGTTTGACACATAGTTTGTAGCATAGAGGAATAATCGAGATAGATCCTATAAAGTATAAATATTCATGATCAGTAACGAAAATAATTGAGCCATATCTGTCCGTCCGTATGTCACCAATTTTTGGGCCTTAAATAATGAGTTAGGAGGATGAAATTTCATATTTGGGCTTTTGAGAAAGAGAAACAGTACAAGTGTACAAAATTTTTAAATCCGCCCACTGCTACACCCACTTATTAATAACTTCAATATTTTACATAAGATCGAAATATTTTGTTAAGATCCAATATTCAGATATTCTCTACAATTCATCCATACCTTGTCTTTGGTCACTTTTTGGGGCCGTTTTCAATAAAAAATCGAGTTTGATGAAATTTTTCATACAACATCCTTAAATGTTCGAAGTTATGGTTGTAATTCGAGAAAAAAGTGCACACTCACTTTAGTAGGGCTGGATAGAAACGAGGATAGAGTATCAAACGATCCGTTCCAAATTGATTGTAGCTTTTCCGTATATTTACTCTGCTATTCGACTCTCTACAGGTTTTCCAGAGCATATCAAGAGATTCCATCCACACTCTCGAACAATATCAAAAAATTAAGCACAGTGCTTTACTGAGCAACAAAATACTTGAACCGTCAGTTTGCATTCCAAGAGCTGTTTTTGAAAAGTTCAGGCTAAGTCTTTTGCCGCCGAAAAATAGGGTCGAATTGCCTAAATTGACTAAAGTCGGGTAGCGGCTACCTAGTCGAGAGAGTTGTGTAAACGTGTAGAGGAGGGTGCTACTGCTAGGCCTGTCAAAAGTCAGTGCAAGTCGGTCAAGATAGATGTAACTTTCGCCATGAACTAAAATAAACTAAAGTGAAGTATCTGATGTAATTATCTATGATCTTCGTCATCGCAACTCTGAAATTGAATAACTGCGACTTAAAATCAGTCTCAGTTCTTATAAAACTTTAGAAGAAGAAAACAAAATTGAAGTCTGTGACATTCGTGTCAATCCTATACACGGATTGGAGCACTATCAGTCTCCGCATGTACGTAGTCCTTCGAAAAGCTACTATCTATATAGTTGGCGGTCTTCCCAAAAAAAATAAAAAAATATTTCAACAAATTAAACACAAATTTAAATTTTCGGTTAATAACTGGATATTGTAGCTTTATTAATTTTATTTCTTTTACAACAGAGAATGTGTCTTACAATTGTTGCATCAAATCATTATTTTCTTAGAATTATTTATAAAAAAGCCACTTTTAGTTTTCTTTGCCTTTTTTCCAATTTCTCATCGATGAGAAACTTCAGCATCTCGTTGTACAAGATGATGTCCATAAGATTATTGAGCCCTTCCTTGTCGTAGCTGGTGATGTTATTCCATGTGAAAGCCACTATTTCGTTGGTAAGACTGTGTTTTACTTTGCGTAGCTTCAGAGAGCGTACTTTACGACGACGCAATAGTTGACGGTACGTAAATAAATGGTAACCGATAGATGATTCGCCAGTGGAAGACATAATGTCACAAATTAATGCTGTTGCTTCAAACTGAAGATAAAATTCGAAACTGATAGTTAGAGAGCTATGGACAGAGTATTTATATCTAATCTTGGATGTCCTTGCTTGTGCCGTTTACAAGTAGTTAGTTACGGCATTAATTATCATTACCTTATTTGTATGCATCTTTCGATTAATTACCTTCTATTGGCTTAGGATATTAAAAAAAGGGATTGGGTTTGTTACTAATTACTAATCGAGTCACAAATGCAACAATAAATAATAATATTAATATATAATCCATGTGCAATAATTTTAGAATGGAATTTGGAAAAAAATACATTTGTACATAATTACATACATTTGTAACAGAATATACAGCATTTCACTATTTATGTTTTTCGATAAATCTAAAATATTAGTAAAAATTACATTTTTATAAAAAAAACTATTATACAATCCGTTTGAAAAGGATCGTTTGATATCCTATCCTCCTTTCCATCCAACCATAATAAAGTAGGCGTGGCATACTGCATTTCTTTTTCGAATTACTACGATAACTTCAATCGTTTGAGGATGTGACGTGCAAAATATTATGAAAATTGTTTTTTTGTTTTTACTGAAAACGCCCCCAAAAAGTGGGCGTGGCTAAATACAATGTACGGGTAAATTGTGGACAATATCAATATCTAAATATTTGGTTTTAATAAAATTTTTCGATTTCATGTAATTTAGTGAAATTAAATGAATGAATGAAAATAGGGCTGGATGTCAAAAATTTTTACACTTGTAGTGCTTCTCCTTCTCAAAAGACCAGACATGAAATTTCAACCTCGTAACTTAATATTTAAGGCCCAAAAAGTTATCACATACGGACGGACAGAAAGATTTTTTTTTTATGATTCACTAGCGCTCAATGATTTATTGCTACCATTTGAATGTTAAGACACAGCGCGGGCGTTAGGGAAATTAGGAAGGAAGATAGAAGATACCGATGAACGTTGGTTTTAAATATTTTTGGATTATTATGTGAGAGAAAAATTGAGCTTGGTACAGCTCGTTGTACGGTTTAGGAAAGAATCTCTATACTTGATGGTACGTCCTAGGATAGGCTTGAGGGTATACTGATGAGCATTCAAAGCGTGACGGGTATTGCTATTTCGCTGGAGCACTGTTTATGAAAAAAGCGATAGAATAAGGAAAGGCAACAGACATTTCTACGATGTTGGAGTGAGTCAATAGACTCCGCTATGCTTCTGTTTCCTATTAGTTTCAAAGCGCCATTTTGAATGCTATCTTTGCAGATGCAAAGAGGCCTTAAGAGCACTTGAATAGACATACGCATTATACTCGAATACTGGGGCGGATGTTTGCCTTATATATTGTAGCCAGATCAGAGGGGGTAAAGAACTTCTTGCATCGTTTGAGGAATCTTAGACATTTGGTGGATTCGAATATGTGGTCTTTCCAACGCAGATGGTCGTTAACACACATACCGAGAATCGAAATAAAATGGTCTATTATATTATGCGAAAAGAATGTCAGAATAGCCAGCTATTACTTTAAGGTAGCTAAGGACTTAATCTTCCTCGGTTTAGCTATATAAACTCTGAGAACGGCATCACATCAGAAACTAAACGAAGAGTTACAATTGCAAATCGCTGTATATTTGGCATAAAAAGAGAATTGAGTGGCAAGGCCTGTTGAGATATTTTCCGATCGAAGGGATTAATTAATCGCGCGACTTTAATGAGTGGAATTAGTTTAATTATTTTAAGGGAGGAAAAAAAAAGTAAAAAAAAACTGGAGGTAAACACAAACGCGGCCGCGCACGCGAAATGTAAAGGGTCGAATGATGGAGAAAGGGAATATCGCAACAACAGCGAATGCGAATTCGCCGACTTCCGACCGCTCAGCAGGGATGGGTTCGGGATGTATTGGGGAATGTTCCTTGGGGTCGGAACACAATGGGCGCCAGGTAATCTTTAAAGTTAAAATTACCAAAACTATTAAAATGAAAGAAAGACGTGGTGTAAGTGAACAAGAATTGTTTCGTATATTTGAGATGATAGAAACAATGGAGGCCGCAATTTAAAAGAAAAAAGAAACGAAACTCCCAAATCAAAGTATTGGGGTTAAAGTAAGAAACAGATGAGATAAAAAAAAGGCCACTGAGGGTAGCTCGCGATTCCCACACGATACAAAATTTAGAAAAAAAGATAAAGGGTCGCGAACAGTTTTAAACACCGGAATGAAATCTTCGGTGACTCAAAACCAAACGGACGATGGCTTACGCGAAATATATATATAACAAATATCCTACACGACTTCGAAAACTATCACAAATCTAATATCCAAAGAAAACACTGTACTTATCTGTGATCCTTTCACTATGGGGTTGGGGAATACTCTTAAACTCTCTACTTATCTTCCTGGTTGGGGGAGGTTGGATGATGTCCGCCACAGTCACTCTGTATGGTCCTGGTCTCGAAATGTCTCCTGGTATCGTTCTTGTGGTATTGTTATTCGTGTTCTGGTCTCGTTCTCGTGTTTTTGGTATTCGTGTTCTGTCTGGATCCTTCCTGGATTCGATATTTTCTCTCTTTTCTCCTGCTTAATAGCGACTCTATCTCTCGAATTTTCTCTCTTGTCTCCAAAAGAACCTTTCATAGGTCTTAATCTCAAACCAAAAAGGCGAAGTGTCGAGACATGTTCGCGTTCTTATAGGTATCTCCATACACTCGTACGCATTCATACACGCACACATTCTCACACTCACTCTCAAGACGAATTCAGCCGTCTCCAATGATCTCAGAATCGGAGAAACAGTTCCTGACGCCTGTCTCTCTGGCGGGGAACTGTATGGTGGTATTGGTGGTGGCTGAGTTCGCCTCGTTCTCTCCGCTGCAGTTGATTTAGCTGCCAGAGCAAAGGGAGTCACATCCAGAGCTCTGACAGCTTCCTCTCTCACGGCTTCAAGATTTCACTCTCTCGTAGTTCTGTTTGTTTTGCGTGACTGCTTGGGTTCGCATTCACCGTCCTCACCAGGGCTAATTATAAAACTATATGGAGACTATGACCCAAAGTGAAAGGATAAGTTTATCGCGAAAACTACCTATCGAGTAAACCATCGTGCAGACATTAAGGGACAAAAAGGGTACCCAGGGAATCGGGAGCTATCCTTTACAAAATAAGGTTTTCGTCCCTTTTTGGGAGATGTGTTTTATAAAAATTCTTGGTGTCATCACGCAAAGAACAAACAATGAAATATAGGGTCGGCTCTCGGCCTTGTGAATTTGGCAGCAGATGATTTAAGAATGCTGGGGGACCTTGTTAACCCCTTTGATGAATTTATTAGGATCGTTGGTGAAAAAGGATCAGGATGAGTCTCCAGGCGGTTTGCCTGGCTCTTCCTGCTTCAGACCGTCCGTCTGGCCCTCGGGTACCTGCTTTGTCATCCCCTTCGACCATATGGGAAAGAGTGAGCACTGGGTTGTAGAACAACCTAGGAACGCTCAGTTAACCCACAGCTCTCAGAGAACATCGGATAAAAAGAGAAAAGGCAAGGCAAAAATGGTGGATGGGTAAGACTGGGAAGGATGGAGTGGACAAGGACTTTTGTGCGTAATTTGAACGCAACAGGCCTTATCAAGAAATTCAAACAAGATTTTATATAAGGCCCTCATCATCCCAGTCCTGATCTGTTGCGTAAAAACATTTATGTTAACGAAGGTATAAAGTTCGTCGAGTGATTTTCGGTCCCATTTGCTTTGACAGGTCGTTGTATTCTTCCAGTGATGTCAATATCATGAGCGTATGTAAGTATTTGGACAGACTTTTGGAAATTTCTGTGTCTGGTATTTCATTAATTTGTTAGAATCTTTTTTTTAAAATCAAAGGATGAGATGATTTCTTTCATTCTGCACAATTTAACGAGGCAAATCCAGACATGGCTCTATATGCATATGTAGGTCGTTTCTATAAATGCTGTCGTATGCGGCCTTAACACGGAATGTAGTATGGATCTGGACTTTTTGGGTTTTCTCCAGGATCTGTAGCGTGAATATTTGATCGGTTGTGGACTAACAAATACAAATATTTGGTGAAACAGGTCCACGAGGACCAAGGGCCTAGCTTCTCACAACCATTCGTTGTGCGAGTTATATTCTTTACACAAATGGAAGGGGCCTACTATTTAATGCTGCCGTGTCTCAGGCAGAGACTCGTTACGGGTCGGGAGCTCATTAAGTAAGTAAGTACTTATCGGGTTGATACGTTCTTTGTAGGTTTTGGTAAAATTCCCAAACATTGTTCCTAGAGTATCCACTCTCTTTTTTTTTTCCTGAAGACGTCGATGTTTTTCCATCCTCTTTTGCTCGTTGAGCTTATGAGCCGCTTCCGTCCTTCAGCGGAGCACATTTTCGTACGCGAGTTGTAGGTTCTTGGCATCGACGCCACTGGTCTTTGGCACTTAATGCTGCCTGCAGGGTTCGAATGCCAAAAATTCTGGCGGTTTGTTGTCATTACATTCGTTCAACTTTAAATCTCCTGATAATATAATTGTCTCCGTTGTTGTGGCGTCTGAGATGTCCGTAGACACAACTTGGCTGCAACTAAGTAGTGGTCCGAATCTACATATATAAGGTTCGGACATCTAGAATATTGAAAGAGTGGCTTAGATCGGTCGCAATATGATCAATTTGCTTGACGATTTGATGATCTGGTGACCGCCATGTTCCCTTATGAATGTTGAGGTGAACTAGCTATAGTAGCATTACGTCCCGAAGTAAAGTCAATTTGCCTAAGCGCCGTTTCCAGACTTGCTGTCTTGTAGGCTATGATTTCCACGCTTTATGGTCCAAAAGAGATCCTCTCCTCCTATTTTGGCTTTGATACTTAGGACATTGTTTATATGTAGGTGTTTTCCAGTACGTGCTACATCTTTGATATCTATTTCCTAGGTGTGGACGTGAACGCATTTCAGGGTTATCTTGGAGACTTTAGCCTTGATGCAAATTCTTATAAGGCATTTACAAACGTGTCTAAAATTCAAGACTTCATGGTTAAGCCTGCCGCTTTTAACAAATCCGCACCCAAATAGACGGGTAGTATGTCATAGTTTTTCATAGGGATATAAGCGAAGCCATGAATTAAGGGGTTCATCTGCCACCTTCCAAAGGGGTTGGTTTCCGAACACCCAGCAGTGGAGGTGTAGAGTTGGATAGTGAGGGGTTAACGTAAAAACACTTGTGGTCTTATATGTATATTTATGTGAATTATATATGGGTCTAACTATTATATATTATATTATTATATTAACTATTAAATATATTTTATATATAGATATTTTATATTATATTATATTCTTTAGGGTTAAAATTTTTTTTTATGATGAATCATGAACCTGGTAATTATTAGATCATTATAATTAATTAATTATTTTATGGCCCTATCATAAAATATATCCTAATTACTTAATTGTTTTTTTTTTTCAATTTTGCGTACATTTGTGTAAGTTTGATAATTAGGAAATATAAAAAGGGTTCACAAATACCGAAACAGGTAGAAAACTAGTCCAAGGTATCCAAAGGAAGGATCATATAAATACGAAAGCAAATATAATCTCCATCATCAGTTTGTGAAAATAATTCTAGACGATAACATCTTTATTTTCTATTTATTTTATTTATTGTTTGCCTAAAACAGTCAGTTTGTGAAAATAATTCTAGACGATAACATCTCTTTAAAGAAGTTTTAATAATTGTTTCAAAAAATTAATCTACATAATGTCAGAAAGATTAGAGCAAGTTTCAAATTGTAGTACTCTACAAACACCAACTGTAGCTTACAACGTGTTCATGTACCGAAGGGAGCTATTGCGTCCACGGCGCCGTCCATTACACCTATCGAGGGCTAAATACAATTTAACCGAAGTCTTAGTGCTGAGCCATGCAGCAAAGATGAGGAGCTATACCAACGACGAGGAGGAACTCAAACAAGGCGTCATCTACAAGAACAAACTCCGACGTAAACTAGCTAAGTTCAACCAATGGGTGAAGATGAAGTGGGAGAGAGCATTCGTCATCAATGTTACAGCAAAGTACACCTTTGTAAGGAGTCCAGAGCATGCAAGACAAAATGAAAATAATTAAGAAGGTTTGACTAATGTTTAAATAATGTTTAAATTGTAATAATAAATTGTAATCGAAATATATTCATCAATAAAGTTTAAAAAAAGAAAATGGTTTTTTCAATTCGTTATAATACATTTTATTCACTTTTTGATGGTTTTATAGGAATGAGTAGCTTTTCTTTCTGAAGAATGAAGCTGGTTATCGTATTTTCGGAATGTTGATCAAATTTTCCTAAAGGGCTCAGCAATTGGTAGGACTCTTTCCATAGCCGACAGCCATCACAGCGTAGTCTTATTCATCAACATTATTCTCGCTATCTGGACATTGTCCATTAAACCATCATATAAACTTCAATCCATTTGCATCGTTCGAGATTAGGTTCGCAAAGTAAGACCCTGATGGATGGATGTTATACTGTTGATTGGACGTCAACCATGGCGGCCCAAATTTGGAGTTGCTTTTCAGTTTTTTAACTTTTTTAGGCTCTTTACGGATTTGTGAACTAAACTTTCGGTTTATGATTCGCCATTTCGTGGGCGCCGTGGCTCAAGTGGTTAGTGCGTTGGACTACGGAGCGAGGGGTTCCAGGTTCAATCCTCAGACAACACCTAAAATTTCTTTCACGGCCGAACCTCTCGCGAGCGTCTGACAAACATCCGAGAGTAAAACTGTAATGAAAAAGCTTCTCAAAATTGCCGTTCGGATCCGGCATTAAACAGTAGGCCCCTTCCATTCATGTGAAGAATATAACACGCACAACACGAACGGTTGTGAGAAGCTAGGCCCTGGGTCCCATGGACCTGTCGCGCCAAAAATTTGTATTTGTATTTGTATTTCGAAACAAAAAAATTTGCATTTTGGGCGCCAAGTGTCTTGAGCATCTTCTCGTTTCCAAATGATAGGTTCGTGGCCTTCGGTTTAGAGTCGACAATCGTCAGACCCATTCTTATTTACGGAGTATTAATCAGGTGGACAACACTGGACGTTCAAGGTTACCCAGCGTCCTTATAACGCCCGCCCTTAAAACCTCTCCTACAGCTGTTCTAGAAACTATGCTCCAGCTGCTTCCTGTTGAAAACTTTGGATAGTTGATGGCGGCAAAGGTAGTATTAAATGGGCCAAGTTTGTATTCTAAACGGCCATAAGATGGGCAGGTGTAAGAGTCTTCTCCATTGCGCCGGATATTTGCATCATCACATAATTGCTGGATCATTGTAATATATTTACTTACTTATTTACTTAAAGGACTCCCGACCCGTGCAGAGTCTTTGTCTGAGAAACGGCAGCCTCCCACTTTCTCAGATCCTGGGCATGCTGCTTTCAGCTATTTAGACCAAGCTATCTTCTTAGGCAGAAGATCTTTTTTCTGGAACATTATTGTCCATTTGCTCGATGTGGCCGAGCCAGTGTAGTTGACGTATTTTGGTTTTTGGACTAAATCCACATCTTGGTATTCACAGCTCATAGAGTTCGCTGTTGTATCTTCTCCTCCATTCGCTCTCCTCAAAAGTATCTGCTCTGCTTTCCTGCTTATCGTCCAGCACTCGGATCCATATAGCAGAACTGTCAGGATCACACTTTTGTAGAGCATGCATTTCGTCTTCCGAGTTAAGAGTTTTGAACCCATTTGTTTCGCCAAAACGGAGTAGCAGCGGTTTCCTAGGGTAAGTCTTCATCAAATCTCCACTAACGTGTCATTCGTGGAGTTGATATTTACTCCGAGGTAGGTAAACTCCTTAACCATTTCAAAGTTACTGTAGCCAACAATGACGTTTTGTCCTAGGCGTATACTTGGTTTTGTCCTCATTCACTTCAAGGCCAACTCGTTTCGGCTTTTTTCAATTGCCATAAAAGCCCTTAAGACGGCGCGCTAGGAGCAACCGACCATGTTGATGTCGTCTGCGTATCCCGGCAGCTGAACAAATTTGTTAGACATTAGTGCTTTCCGTGTTAACATCTGCCTTGCGCGCTATCTGTTCCAGCACGGGATTGAAGAAGTCACATGATAGCGCATGTCCTTGCCGAAATCCGGTACATGATTAGTTCGGAGGAACTATTGCCGAATTTTACAGTGTCACGCGGCACAGCTGGATCAGTTCAGCCGAGATATCCAATTCGGCCATCGCCTTGTAGAGCTCAAGACAATGAATGCTATGACTCTAAGTGAGTAGACTATCGTTTGATCATTCCTTTTCTATACAATATATTCTAGGGCGTAATCTTATGATTCAAAAGATTATAGCTTTCTTCATTAAAATAAGGTGAATCGAGAAAAGAAATACAAAATTTTGCGACAGGAGCTTACAGGGCCCAAGGACCCAGTTTGATATTCCACAATAATTTTTCTGAAAGTTTGGAAGTTTGTCAGAGGTTCGAGAGACTGGATCTATTGAAACTACTTGGTGTTTTTTTGGAAATTTATCTTTGGACTCTTACTCAGTAGTTCGATATATTAACTACTAAACATCACCCTCAAATCGAAAAGTGTCCTGATAATGTTCACAGTCCATATTTCTACTAGCATGCCTGTTGACGTAGGCCCCTTCTTATGCCTCCTATACAACATAACCTTTTTCAAATTTCATTGAATTCAATATTTCTTAAAAATGATTACATGAGCAATTAGAATTTCCAAATTTTACAAATTATAGTCAAATCCATTTCCAAAGAAGTCATTAGGGATGATATGTGAAAGTCCTTTTATTTTCGTTAATGAGTTAATGACATATTATAATGGTGGCAATAAACAGTTGAGTGGGTGTTTTACCGTTTTACTGTAATTAATTACTGTAATATAAAAATAAAGTAAAATGTAATTAAATAAATTATATTGATGAAGATCACCGAGGTTTTTCCCTTTATCAATGTCATTAGAGGCAACTTTAACAAGATCGCAGGTTGACCTAATTTTATTACTCACTGTCCCTAATTTTTGGGTTTTTACAAAAATCATTAAAATATAATGTAAGTCGTAATTACCTTGCGGTAATAATATAACACTTTTATGCTTTTATACAGTTACGCGCAATAAAATAAGGTCATTAGCACACTTTGCATGTGTTTGCGTACAGGTAGTCAGAAGTAAAAGATAGAAAAAAATATATCTATCCCGCTCACTCTTGAGAATCCATTTTGAATTTGGATGCTGCGGTATATGACTATAGGTAGTTCAGGATAAAACACATTAATTACAAAAAATCCCCTCCCTACCTGTAGTATAAAAGCGTGTCACAGTTTGAGATCCTCATCAGTTCGCAAAGATCCTTGCAAGCATTCACTTTCACACAAACTTTAATACAAGAAATTAAATATTTTTCCAAAATGGACGGAGAAGACAAGAATCAATCGAGCAGCAGAAATGTGTCCGTCTGCTATCGCCTATTTCTTTATCAAGAAGAACTGCGTCAAAATAAAATTAAGGCTTCGTTAAAGACAAAGTACAAGATCACAAAGGACCTTGTGGTGACCACGTGCAAAAACATCGAAAACTACAGTAAAGAGGAGCGTAATCACATGATTGACAGCATGGCCTATAAAAAGAAGCTCGAGCGTACAATTGAGAAGAAATCAAAGAAATCGAAGAAGACAACGCCTGCCAGTGTCGAGAACTAAACTTTCACACGTTTAATATTTTTTTTTACTACTACTATTTTTTATTGTAAATTTTCTACACATTTTTTTTAACAACTATTTCTAAATAAAATAAAAATTATATATTTTTTTATATAAACAAACACAAAATATTTTTATTTGGTATTGCTGGTAAACAGCGATTCCTAAAATGGGTTTTGAAATTATTAAGTCAGTGGTTGACATTCGAATAATTTTCTTATTTAGATTTTATTGGGTGCCCTGTCGTGGGAAACCCATTCCTATTAACCAAAGCATAGGATTTTTCATAGGGACGCCCCATTTTTCCAAAAAGGTGTCTCGACTAAACGTAAAGATGGTTGCGGTCTATACTTTCGATTTAATGTTATAGATGTATCTGCTCAACTTAGCGGAGCACATTTGGATTTTCAGTCATACTCTCAGCTATGGCGGCGATATTTACAGATGACTTTGCCGGACGAACACGAATTGGAGTCTTCATATCAATGATAAATTATCCTTGTTATCCTATCATCAGTAGAAATAAAGCTATCCCAAGACACAGGTCAAAAGTAACAACTTCTTTGTTGTCTTCTTCTAAGACGTAGAAAGTATCGATATCATTCTACATATTGTTGGTGATCCCAGTAGGTTTAATTTCAAAGTGAAGCCGAAGGTATTACTCATGATTTACAAATACAAATACAAATTTTTGGCTCAACAGGTCCATGGGACCCAGGGCCTAGCTTCTCACAACCGTTCGTGTTGTGCGTGTTATATTCTTCACATGAATGGAAGGGGCCTACTGTTTAATGCCGGATCCGTACGGCAATTTTGAGAAGCTTTTTCATGACAGTTTTACTCTCGGATGTTTGTCAGACGCTCGCGAGAGGTGGGGCGTGAAAGAAATTTTAGGTATTGTCTGGGGATTGAACCTGGAATCCCTTGCTCCGTAGTCCAACGCACTAACCACTTGAGCCACGGCGCCCACTCATGATTTGCCTGGATTTATATGCTTGGATGGTTTGACTTTACCCTTTGAGTTCTGTATGTACCTGAAACATCCCCCATTGAATGCAGGTACATCGTATTTTAAACTGATAGAAAAAGCTAATTCAAAGTTCAAGGCAAGGTATTGTACAAAAGCACACACAAACGAGCTCATTTCTACGACTCATCATTCATCTTACCTTTATTTACATTGATGTAAAAAAAATGTGTTAATCAATGCTTTGAAGTGCCAAACACTGGGTGTACTGATAAATGTTTCCTCTTTTATTTCCATTTTAGATAAGTAAATACATTTTTTTTCTCGACTCCTTGTTATTTTGGTCCTTCAGACTGGATGCATTCCACAATTTCTTTGGTTAGAATGTAAACACAAAATATTTATATTCTTAAGATTGCTCTCTCTTTGATTCAGTGGTTTTCGTTTGTTGTCCTTGCCCAGAAGGCGGACAAACCAAAAGGTTTTCTCATCTTGTTACTTTATTTTTGGATAGGTCCTGTCCTGTGGAATACCTCAAGAATGGAAACTTCTTTGAGGAGATTCTTTTGTTTGCGCTTTATTTTTATATTCCAAGGTTTTCAGTCTAAACACAAACGCCTTCTTTTCATCATTTTTACTGGTTACACAAACGATAGACACGTGCAGGGGTTTTAGACCATAAATAGTTGTGACAACAGGACATTGTATAGTGTTTGATGGTTACGCAATGTTCGTGTTCTCTTTTTATTGAATTTATATGTAGTATATATATATGTAGTATATGTATGTATTTCTCTTTAATAAATCTTTAATTTTTCGTATATATCCTCCTGGCTATACAAATATGGCTTTCTTGTGTGCGTAAGGACACGAATGTTAACATGGTTTGAGAAGTAAACTTTTCCTCTCTAATTTAAAGTAAATAGAACTAAAATCTATGAAGGAAGAGAAATCAGAGCATGACGGAATTTATGGATTAGCCACAGCTTTGATTTGTAAGTGCAAATATTATGATCTATTAGCCTTTCAGTCGTTATGGTCCGATGGACTTACAATGACAAATGACCCAGATGAGTCATCTGCAAGCACCTAGTATACGCGCTTCTCTTTGATTATTTATTGCGATGAGGAAGCCATGGTTTGGTATGTTCTATTAGCGTGCACTATTATCAGACTTGAGTAATAGTCTAAGTATCCGTTTTCGTCCTTGGTATATCTATGTTTATTACGGCATTCATTTTAAAACCTAGAAGTAACTGGTACATGGCGGTGAAGTAATTTTTTTTATATAACAGCATCAGCTTTTAAATTATTGAAGAAAAAGACTTGTGATAAGATGTAGGTTATAGAAAATAAAAAATAGAATAAACAATATGCCTACTTAAACAAATATGGATGGAGTAAAATTCACTACGAAAACGGTTACAATATCGCCAAAAAGTTTCGTAAACTTCGTACTGCTTTTGGTCATCATCAAGCGCCTTCTCGCACAGCTATAGTGAATTTCATCACTAAATTTGAACGTCTCGGATAGGTTAGTGATGTGAAGATTATAACTCAGGCATCAGTTTTAATTTGATCTTATAAGGGTGTAGGCCAAGATCTTTACGCAAAATTAGCCACAATGTGGACTGAGAGATTCCCAATTCCTGTGAAAGGGGCGACATGGAATCGACCTATTTAAATCATTTTGAACTGAAGCATTTAGGTTAGGTTCATGAGTACCTTGCGACCGGGGAAAATCGCTGTTTTCTTAGACCAACAAAATTGGGTCCATTGCACCCAATTATTTAACACAGGAAATGCTTAAACGAAAGCCGCTGTATTAGAACCACCCCGATAGTGATATGAATCGCAGGAAGTCCATCAGCTCGACATTACCCACGTACTCTAAGTCAGTGAAGAAGAAACTACCGAGAATTCTCATTCTTTTAGCAGATAGGGCAGGACAGTCACATAGCAGGTTCGGACAGATTCAATTTCTTCCTCGTCCCTGGAACTTCTGCTAGTTGTTGTGTAGTACGCATGAATACTAATGGCACAGTGCCCAGTAATTTTGCTAGACATCACCCGTGTATTATGACGACTGGGAGTCACCAGAGAACCAGATTTGTTCTTGTTTAGGCCCGCCTATAGGCTTATCCGCCAATTTTTTCTTTAAAGAGCATATTGGGATTGCAACAAAGGGGATAGCCTGCGATACATTAACTCTTTCGTTTCCAAAGATATCCATATACCCTGATACCCAGCAGAGGGCCGCCTTATTGGCTCTGGGTATATCATTCAGGAGTGATTTGCAGAGGCTCTAATTACCACAGAGCCTAGAGCCTTAACAGTTGCTTGACTGTCTATATGTTTTGCCAGGAACACTGCTCTCACGTAAAATTTGGACAGCCTGAGTAACTGCCGTGATTTCGGCTTCTATTTTTTAGAATTTTGCAATAGAACCCAGCCCCTGTACCAGAACCATCAGTGTAGAAGGTCAGTTTCTTTTTATTGTCGGTTCGATGATACTTCCAGTAGCTTCAAGCAAGCTAATATAAGCATCGGGTTCATCGCATCGCTCTGAAAGTTACGACCACCGTCTCTGATTTTTTTTTTTTTTGTAATTTTTAATAATTTCCAAACGTTACTCGTTAGTGGACTGACGTTTTGACATTGACAGATCATAAAAAAGTTTAAGGGTGCGTTTGTATTAAAATACAAAATTGTTATGTCCCTATTTGCAAATTGCAATACCCCAATTCCACTCACAACTACAGATTAGCAAATTTAATTTTACAGGACTTTATTCTGTAGTCGGATGCAAATCAATTATCCTCCATGGTAACGCCTGAACTAGTGAGTGCGTTTTCCATAACTTTTTTGCATAAATCTTGGCGTTCAATGTTGATCCTGAGATTTTCTAAAGTCTCCAATTTATTGGCATATACCATGAACTTGATGTAGACCCAAGAAAAAGTACAGAGCGGCCAATCGACTGGCTCATATCTGGTAATAACATGGTCACCGATCTTCAATTTCAATAACTCGATTGTTTAACGAACCACATATGCATATAGCTCTAATTGCTCCCAATTTATTCCAAAAAGAGTCAGTCAACATAATCCGGTAGAGATCTCCATTGACTGTGTCTGTGTTGACAGCTTTAATGACACCACACATCCGTTGAATAAAAAGAATAGGCCAATGACCTCCTTCAGCATATATCCCGCACTGAACATCTTATATTACGAAAATGCCGAGCTAAAGTTCAGAAAAACATTAATTAATTGTGAAAATCCATTAAAAAATGGAGAAAAGTTTAATAACGACAATTTGAAAGTTACGTGATGCGTTTGGTGTCGGCCTTCGCTGCGTGATATTGAAAATTTAATCAAGAAATAAGAGCGTTCCCACCAAACCGAAACCTGGAGGTTCTCACCATTTTGAAATCATTTCAAATGTCAATTTTGAAGTAGTCAATTGTCAACAATTTCCGTTTTTTATATTTGATCTAATCCCTTTTTTGAAAAAAAAATACTTATCTGTGTAGTTATGATATTTCTTTTACCTATTTGTCCGATTTAAAATGAAAATAAAAATCAAAAAATGGTGACATCTACAATTGACAATATAAATGAACCATAGTTCACGTTATAGGTTTGTTCGGTTTGACAACCTATCACGAACGGGTGAACTTTAAAGGATTTCAACTCGGTTTCGCTGAAATCATGAGATTTGGAAACCCCGAAAATGTGTGGGAAAATCTCAGAGATTTGGAAACATTTTACGAAACCTCTGTATTTTGTTCGGTGGGTACGTATTATTACGCGTTGCCGCCCTGGAAGATAGGCCGAAACATCGCAGCTGTGAGTACCAGGATTTTAACTTCCATGGCTGTCAATAGTTATTGCTACTGTGGAGTGCGAACAAACTTTTTTTTGGCCGAGATTAAATGGCATGACATGTGGTTTGAAAAGGAGGGCATGCTCACCATTCATTGAACAATGGCAAAGTTCTCAGGTCGTGTCATCCCTCATTTTGGAGACCAAAACTGACTACCGAGAAATTGCGATTCAAAATAACAAAAATTTGGACTTCGTCCTCAGTGGTTTTTTGTAAAGTAAAGTTTGTATGAATCATCCTATGGCGATGGAAGGTCTCAGACAAGGAATCGAACACCAAATTTGTGTAATACAGCTGTTTTCACCCCCAGCATTAATAAATTTCAATTGAAAATATAAGATACATAAAAAGGTAGATACTTGAACTGAGGTGGCTGTTGGTAGAAGGTCGACAACTTTAGTTGCATAGGAAGTATCAAATTATGGAGTTACAGGAATGGATGTTAGCCATTGAATTGAAAAGTAAATCAAACTTAAACTACTTCGCTCCAACTTCTACTTCTGTATTACACTGTGCTGTAATAATTTACATCGAGGATCATCATAATCTATACCAAAGACCAAGGTTCCAAGTAAAACGTTTTTTTAATACAGGAACCTTTCCTTCTAAAATGAAAGAAAATACTTGAACTCTGATTTTAATTTATCTTAAACATCTTAAACAACAATTACCGGAAGTACTTGTAAGACAAATAATAAAGAGGTATACATAAGTTGTTTGTTTGTTTGTGAATATCCTTCTTTAGCTAGTAGTACAAAACATCATTTGTGTGTTCGCCTAGTTGAATGGATAAATTCCATTTCCAAGAATCTGTTTCTAACATCCGTTCTTGTGTCATTAAAAAAGTTGTTTATTCATTTACCAAGCCTTCACGTCGTGATTCTTACAAGTATCCCTCAAAACTCATAGAAAATTCTATAAAAAAGGAATTATCTGAAGGACCTACGAAACATGACATGTCTTTAATAAATATTCACCCCCTACGGTGACTTAATTCATTTAATTTCACACCAGCACCGAAATTTCTTCTCGTTCGTGCTTTTATCATGATCTTCCAAGGACATCGAACTTGTGAGAATACCAGAGGCATTCATAGTGTGTTGTGCTATTATAGCTAATTGCGTAATTAAGACGAACGATGGGACTTTTAGTCTGACACTTACGTTCTCTGTGGCTGATAATATTCATATTTTACTTGTGCTTGTCTTTGAAGGAACCCCATCTTACACCACAGAGGGATATGCTCTTTGTTGACCAGTATTAGAATATAAGTTAAGTAAATGTCTACGAAAAACAGAGTTCGTAGACTTCTCAAATCTTTGGGATATTGCTTATAATATGTGCTGAGGGTTGACTTGTTTTATTTTTAAATAAAAATAAGATTGGATCTGTGCGTGAAATTCAAAGGAAACAAATCCTTAAACAATAATAAGCGATTGTCTTGAATAAGTAATAGAATAGTTGATCTAAATGGGTTAAGAGTTTCAAAAACATTTTGAACAAACAATACATATATTATATGCAAACAATTTCATAAAATTTCTTTAAAGTACGAGCCTCTATGGATGATATTTTATCCTTATTTACAAATTTGGTAGAAATTTCACAAGATTAGACTTTATTAGACATTTTCACAACCTCGTTGAATACCAAAAAGGATTACGAGTAGTGTCGTTATCTTAATGACTTTACACCACCATTCCACGATATCAAATCTCTGATGGAATACAAAGCAGTCGGGTTTAAATATAGACACTAAATGGCTGGTCATTTCAGTTAGGTATTCCTTTAAAGAAGTATCTTGAATAAATGATGCAATTTGGTTTTGTGAATGTTTTACATCATTTAAGGCTACGGACTACGTACCTTAATGTTCACTAAATCCCAGAGCGGTGGGCAAGGGAGAGAGTTTAGAGCGGGATTATGAATCAGAGATGAAAGGATAGAAAGTATTGAGAAAAAAAAAAATTGTGCACGAGGTTTATCTGCAGAAAAAATAATCAAAGATGACTTTAAGTGTTAATACAGTCCTTTTTAATGGTACTACTTATGAAGTTCTGAAATATCTCATAGTCTATCTATCTAGGTTATAAAGGGTGTGTGATGGATAAAAACTTATCACGTTCACTCGGAGGAGTCCATTCTGAATTTCTTTTGGAAATAAAGAGTGAGACTAAAAAGAAACCAAATCTATCAAGGTACTGATCGACTTGGGAAATCTTCAAATGGGCTCCTCTTTGAAATTGAAAAAACGTCAGCACTGGTTGGTAGTCTTAAGGAAGTGGAGAAATTCCGATATCTAATAACTTGTTACCTTTGCTTTGCTTGCGAAGAACCTGGATCCTAGGGTGCGTAGGCTTCGTTTTGCAAAGCGGGCCATGGTTTCCACCCCTTTCTCATCTCCGCAGCTTCTGTATAAATCATTTCACTCTACTCATACTTTCACTAAATATTAGAATTTGATTAAAAAATTTAATACATAATCTCCTAGACCAGTTCAGACACAACCTATGGAGTATTCACTAATACACCTGAATTTCAAAGCGACTATACACCATAAGGGATATTCATAACATATTGAGCGTAACTAAAACTGAATGGTCAGCAAACAAAGCTCTAGGATTCTGAGTTTTTATGACTATACGCTAATTTATTTCCAAATAGTAATAAAATGGTTTGAAATTTGTTATTCAATAATCACTTTCTGTTTTATGAAAAGGTAATAATTACTACAAGTAACTACCCTTATTTAATTACCCTTTAAAAAAAAAAAAGGATTTTGAATTTCCACTTACTCCAGGTATACCAGACTGAACATTTTTTGGTATAAATATCAACGGAATTGCACTTGCATTTTCAGTTTAAAAAAATTCTCTGAAGCTTAAACATCGAAAAAGAACTACGCTCAAAACTATATAAAATGGCTACACAAAATAATACTCAAAGTACTGAATGTGAACAAATTGTTCCATACTTGATTTTTCTCTATCAGGAAGAACGACGTCGAGGTCCACAACAAACAATGAAATACGAAGTGAAATACAATCTTACCAAGGAGTTAGTCCGCACAAATTTAGTAACCTTCAATAAGGCACCTCATCAAGTTGGAAAGATTCATGGCAGCGAGATATGTCGGATGTGGAAAGGATTAAAACTTGCCAAGTACCTCAAAGAAGAGGAAGCGAGGAGGAACGCAAATGAAGTGAAGGCATCGAGAGTTTAATATTTTGTTTTATTTTAAAGAAATGTTAAGTAAATAAACCAAAAACTTATTTATAATTAAAATCATTGGTTTTTTTTTTATTCAATTGTTCAATTGGATTTGAAAATTTTCAGGTTTTTCGTTAATTGGTTGAATTTGTTATAGGATTGCTATTCTTCATCGTCTTCTTTTCATTTAATTGCACAAAAAATCGCTTTCAAGATAATTGACGAAAAGATTCTCTAAATTTTGCGGATAGTACCTCTAATTTTAAATAAAACATAGAACTTGGTACAAAGGTTGTAGATAATCGAGATATAGGTTACAAATTACTCGTTAATATCATATTGCGCCATTTGGAAGCCGTTTGTAAATCTGTACGCCTGCATCCCGGGAAGAGCTGCTTAGGGAAGCGGGAGATCAGGTTCTTAGGACATATCGTTCAACCACTGGAAGACGGCAAATTTATTTTAGACATTGATGCGAATCACTTTGCTTGTGGAGCTATCTTGTCATATCTTTAGGAGAAAGTCGTAGAATATTATACCAAAACACTCATCAAGTCCGAGAGAAACTATTGTGTAACTAAAAAGGAGCTTCTAGTCGTGGCCAAAGCTACCCACTATTTTCAGCCATACCTCTTAGGGAGACGTTATTATTGAGTTGGACGTTCCAGAGATGTTGAGAGGTTCTGCAATGAATGTGTTAAGTGCCAAAGGCGGAGAGATGCAAAATCTTCACCACCTTTGCAATCAGTTCATGTAAGAGCACCCTTCAGCGGGTAACGGTAGACATCCTGGGACCCTTACCAGTCACGGAACAGAGTAACACATATATCCTGGTGTTCTCCGATTATTTTACCAAGTAGCCGGAGGCGATCCCTGTGCTCGAGTTGACAGCAGAGACAGTGGCGGAAGCTCATAGTCCATGTTTTCTCCCGATTTGTGTTTTTGACTTTCGGCCGTGAATTTCGATTACCCTTTGAGCTCTGGACTAGCTCCGCGATATAGTCCAAGGATGAAGAATCGGTATGATATCCATGCCAAGGCGTTTTTAGTCGGACCAGGCGACAAATGTTGGCTATGTGCCCCTAAGAAGAGCAACGGATTTTGCCCAAAACTCCACAACGATTGGCAGGGCCCTTACGATATATTGGAGCGACTGGGTGAATTGCTTTACAGAGTAACCAACGATATATATGTCCATTAATTCCTTTTCAATACAATGGAAAATCTAAAATTTGTGTTATCTCTAACAGGAAAGTATTAATTATCATTAAAGATAAAAGAATAATATAATTCTACAGTTATTATATATCTATATCCAGAAAATGACATCAATTACCTCCTCCAGTGGGAGGAAGGGTACACCCATATTTATCGAAGGACAAATATAATTCCCATTGTCTGCAACCTTGCCAAGTAAATTATCTGATCCCAGCTAATAACCACTGATTGTTGTTTGCGTGTAATGCTATCTGAAATAGTAATTTGATAATTTTATCGTCTACCAAAAAAAAAAAAAAAGCCACCCACCTACAACAATTTCCAGGTTAAACATTGAAGACAGCAAATATTCATCATATCCTAATGAATTATTATGCAGTCATTTCCAAAAGGAAATGATAGGTAATCAATAGCGATTTTAACTACGCCGCAATAAATATGATTCGATTTAGCTATCGTGACTTGAATCAATAATCTTCACCGGAGTGTAGACTAATTTGGTAGACTAATTCTCAGTTCACTTGGTGAATTTCATGAAAGACTTCGAGAAAGAATAGTCATGAATACAAAGGCTGTACGTTGCTGGAACTGATTTTGCTAAATTTCATTATTTTTCCAATTTACCTTAGATAAACAAGAAGTAATTTAAAATAGAATGAAAATTTAATAGAATATTATGAAACATGCAGAGGAGGGTGGATTGCATTTAAATTGGACGGACAGATACCTTATACTTATCAAAGGAGCAACTGTTTCCAGTTTCCTTTGGGGATGTCTTATTTATTATTATCTATTAAGTAAAGAAGAAAATATTATTTTACCTCTAAGCTGAAAGCATTTCAAAACAAGTTGCATTTTCTGTTGGTAGTGCTTTGTGGCTACCATTGATTTAACTCAGGACATACAAATAAGTTTTGAAATGGATATTGAGATTAAAGTCAAGCAAAGAAAATGGTTTATCTCAGAGCTGAACAATGTGATCGTCATTCGCGTATTTTCCTGTCATGCGAAGAAACTTTCTAATCTTTCAATTTATAATCAATCGAAGCGGTATCTGAACGAAGTATTCGCTATTCGTTCAAACACACACATATCCCGGACTCATGTATAATACACTCAATAACGTACAGTAGTTGGTTCTAGTTGGTTTGAAAGTCAGGTTTTGTTAGGTTTTAGTATGTACTTTACGGTTGGTGTCCGCACTATTTCGAGATCATTTTTCCAATTCTGTTTTAATTACTTTTTCATAGTTTTATTGCATCACACCGCCCCATGGAATATGTATCTTAATTCTTTCAATATTTACGAGTATGATCTATTGTTGCATATGTAACAATACTCGATAAGTAATTAGTAACTAATCCAGTCCCGTTTTATATCCCAACCATGAGATTAAGTCAAAACTGCAGGTAGAAATTAATTAATTAAAAGATTCATAGAAATAAGGTAATTAATGACGTAACTTTGAGTAATCCTACCTGCAATCCGCACAAGTAAGGACATCCAAGATTTGATATAAATATCCGGTCCAGAGCTCTCTAACTATCAGTTTCCAATTTCATCTTTAGTTTGAAACAACAGCATTAATTTGTGACATCATGTCTTCCACCGGCGAATCATCTATCGGTTACCATTTATTTACGTACCGTCAACTATTGCGTTGTCGTAAAGTACGCTCTCTGAAGCTATGCAAAGTAAAACACGATCTCACCAATGAAATAGTGGCTTTTACATGGAAAAACATCACCAGCTACGACACGGACGGTCTCAACAATCTTATGGACATCATCGTATATAACGAGATCCTGGAGTACACCATCGATGAGAAATGGCACAAGAAGCACAAAACCCCAAAAGTGACTTTTTTATAAATAATTTCAAGAAAATAATGATTTAACGTAACATTCTCTTTTGTTAAAGAAAATATAAATAAATTTACAATATCTAGTTATAAACCGAAAATTTAAACTTGTATTCAATTTGTTAAGGAAGACCGTCAATGTTCAAATGCGATAGATACTAGCTATAGGAGAACTAAGTACATGTGGAGACTGATAGTGTTCCAATCCGTGTATAGGAATAATACGAATGTGATCTCAGGCTTCATTTTTGATTTCTTCTTCCAGAGTATAAGGTCTGGGGTCTATTTTAAGTCGCTGCTTTTGAATTTCAGAGTTGTAATGGCGAGGATCGTAAATAATTACATCGTTAGGCCTGGTAGTAGTAGCGTCGTCCTCTAGTCCTCTATAACTCTCTTAGCTAATTAGCTGCTATGCGGCTTTAGTCGCAATTCGACACTTTTCTACGGCAAAGGTCTGGAGAGAATGTCAGATCTGTTTATCGAAATCTCTGTAGATACTAAAAGATACTATACTGTTTGCAGTACCACCTAATAGTGCCCACTTCAAGATAGCACAATGTGAGATTGATAGACACGATCTTCTAATCTAATCGATCGTCTAATCTTCAATCCCAACAGATATAAGGCCAAAACTTTACTTGATCTCAACAAATATGCCCTAAGAATTGAAAAACTATTACAAACCTGAAAGGCTACTTGACTTGGCAAAATCAATTGAATTCAACTTGACGAGTGTTATTCAAATCCAAATCTAAGCCTCATCAACAATGTGTCAAGTGATGATAGAATCACCCGGATATGTGTGCTCCCCCAAGTCACAGATGCCAAACGTTTATCTTCTTTAAAAAAAAAAAAATTATTTTCTGATTGAACAAGTGCTTAAGGGTAATTCACTTGTCAACGTTTTGATTGAACATGCCCCGCCATGGCATATCATTTGGCACACCTTCTTTAAACAACAATCGAAAAGGATTTAAATTCATCCCCCAAGGATAACAAAACAAAGCCAAGGGAATTTCAATAAAAGCCTAAATTGTGTAGTCGACCTGCTTTAAATAAAACAGCTATGTAGTCACGTCGGTAGCCTTGTTTGAAGTCCTTGCATACACATTCATATGTAGGTATAAAATGCGTACTTCTATGTTAACGTGGCTTTGTTACTGAAGTAAGAGAGAATAAATGTAACCTTGTACATTTAGAGGTCTCCTTGATATTCATCAGATGTCTGGATATACTGAAAAATGCACAGGGGATTAGATTCCTTTAACCCTTTTACCACGATTGATTCTGTAAATGCCATATATCCCTTCAAGGCACTTCAATTATTCAGTGCTGTTCCATTGGCTTGACAGTATACATTTTTTTTTTGTTCTCCCTTTAAATAAACGATCCAAACGGTTGGGAGAGTAGTATCCTTGATTTTATAATAGCACAGCTATTGTAGTCTTTAAAAGGATATAACAAATCAATTTGATGAAGCTTTATAGATGTTGCTACACATGAGTGGTCTATATCCTAATTTTTTATAATGGGTACTCAAAAAATGGTTGCTCTTCCCCATAATAATTGCATTCGGTTATGAATAGAAATAAACTATGAGTTTATGTTTCCATAAGTCCTTCAGTGCATGTTGGCATTAATTACCCGAGTCATGGCACATAATAAACGCTCATTTGATGGCACCAGGTGCAGTGCAATTTCTTTCATCTTCGCCAGGGCAAACAGTTTTATGATTTTGAGGTTTTATCTTTTTGAAGGATTATAAAGTTTAGTTGTACACCACCAGGATGCTTTCATTACCCAGCATATCTCTGTGCATGTGTAGGTATTATTGTGGAAAATTTTATGCGTCAAAAGATATGATGGTGTAGAGAATTGAATTCGGGACTGCTGACTTATACAATTGCACAGGAAAGGATTCTGTGTAGAGTGTGGTTTAAGTGCTTTTTATTACACTAAGCTAAATTCTTTTCACGACGAGACTGTGCAAACTCTGTACTTTTACGTTTTCCCGTCAACGCTTCAGAGCGGGGTTATATGATTGGGTGTAAAATACTGACTTCGTAAAAATATTTGCAATTAGCTGGATGCTCTTTTATTAAGGGGTAAATTGTGGTAGAGTTCTGGTGTTTGCTTGTAATGCGCAACGCAAGCAGTCAGAAGCGTAAAAGGAATTATGTAGAGATGCGAGGTAACTCACATGCATCATGTGATGGATTCAAAAGAAACATTAACGAACCAGGGTTCCAGATGCAATGATACTGCGAATTGGGGATAAAAGCCATTTTGCCTCAAAGGAAAAATAATATTCTAAACGATGTAATGTTAGAATAATGATCCCCGATTATAGCGAAATGAAAATGGGGAAGGAGACCAGAGTTACAGTGGCATTACTTGCACACAAAACAACAAATCACACCAAGAAAATACGTCATTTCTTGCAAAGGGTTCTATTGTATTTGAATAGATTCCACAGACTAGAAGATTGCGCCATTTTGGGTTTGCTGAGAGCAGGTAGAAATTTCATTTCATTATCCTTTTACTATGGGCGTATCCAAAAGTTAAATAAAGTTGCAATGGATCATGTTGAAATAAGGACAGTAGATAAATTTGCGTTACCTGACACAAAGAAAAAAATTGCAACTCTTGCATTCGAGTAGATTCCACAGACTAGAAATTTCACGATTGATCCATTTGAACCTAAAAAATTAACCCCATCGATACGCAGAAACTTGTCTTCCTGAAAAATTAAATGAATAGATAAGAAGTATAATTTTCATTTCAGAAATAATTCTTAAAACTTTATTTCTTCGTCTGTTTTTTTTTTTTAAATACAAATAACAAAGTTTATACAAGTTCAAATAGCAATAAGTTGTATCTTAATTCGCCGCGTCTTCATGAATACTTCGCTTTGTTCTTGGATTCTTGTTGTTTCCTAATTCTTGCGATAGTAAATCTCAGTCGTTTCTTGTAGATCACGCTGTTGAGGCTTACATTGCGTAAAATTACTTAAACTCGCGAATGTTTAAACTTCGAAGGATATTTAGAAATTAATTGAGGAAAATGGAGTGCAACCCTATTTATACAAGATTGCGCGATTTTGGGTTTGCTGGAAGTAGGTAGAATTTTCATTTCATTATCCTTCTACTAGGGGCGTATCCAAAAGTTAAAAAAAGTTGCAATGGTTCATAATAAAATAAGGACAGTAGATAAATTTGCGTTACCTGACACAAAGAAAAAAATTGCAACTCTTGCATTCGAGTAGATTCCGCAGACTAGAAATTTCATGATTGATCCATTTGAACCTAAAAAATTAAGCCCATCGATACGCAGAAACTTGTCTTCCTGAAAAATTAAATGAATAGATAAGAAGTATAATTTTCATTTCAGAAATAATTCTTAAAACTTTATTTCTTCGTCCGTTTTTTTTTTAAATACAAATAACAATATTTTTACAAGTTCAAATAGCAATAAGTTGTATCTTAATTCGCTGCGTCTTCATGAATACTTCGCTTTGTTCTTGGCTTCTTGTTGTTTCCTAATTCTTGCAATAGTAAATCTCAGTCGTTTCTTGTAGATCACGCTGTCCTGCATATGGCCGACATCTATGGGTGTGAATCCTCTTGCATGGATGAAGTTCGTGTGGACCAACTCGTCAGTAAGGAAATACTTGAGCTCGTATCTGTACTCTTTATCTGGTACAACTCGACGACGTACTCGCATCTCTTCTTGATACAAAAATACCAAATATGGCACTGATGCTGGCTTTTCGGTTGAGGCTTCCATTGCGTAAAATTACTGAAACTCGTGAATGTTTAAACTTCGAAGGATATTTAGTAATTAATTGAGGAAAATGGAGTGCAACCCTATTTATACAAGATTGCGCGATTTTGGGTTTGCTGAGAGCAGGTAGAAATTTCATTTCATTATCCTTTTACTAGGGGCGTATCCAAAAGTTAAATAAAGTTGCAATGGTTCATAATAAAATAAGGACAGTAGATAAATTTGCGTTACCTGACACAAAGAAAAAAATTGCAACTCCTGCATTCGAGTAGATTCCGCAGACTAGAAATTTCATGATTGATCCATTTGAACCTAAAAAATTAAGCCCATCGATACGCAGAAACTTGTCTTCCTGAAAAATTAAATGAATAGATAAGAAGTATAATTTTCATTTCAGAAATAATTCTTAAAACTTTATTTCTTCGTCCGTTTTTTTTTTAAATACAAATAACAATATTTTTACAAGTTCAAATAGCAATAAGTTGTATCTTAATTCGCTGCGTCTTCATGAATACTTCGCTTTGTTCTTGGCTTCTTGTTGTTTCCTAATTCTTGCGATAGTAAATCTCAGTCGTTTCTTGTAGATCACGCTGTCCTGCATATGGTCGACATCTATGGGTGTGAATCCTCTTGCATGGATGAAGTTCGTGTGGACCAACTCGTCAGTAAGGAAATACTTGAGCTCGTATCTGTACTCTTTATCTGGTACAACTCGACGACGTACTCGCATCTCTTCTTGATACAAAAATACCAAATATGGCACTGATGCTGGCTTTTCGGTTGAGGCTTCCATTGCGTAAAATTACTTAAACTCGTGAATGTTTAAACTTCGAAGGATATTTAGTAATTAATTGAGGAAAATGGAGTGCAACCCTATTTATACAAGATTGCGCGATTTTGGGTTTGCTGAGAGCAGGTAGAAATTTCATTTCATTATACTTTTACTAGGGGCGTATCCAAAAGTTAAATAAAGTTGCAATGGTTCATAATAAAATAAGGAAAGTAGATAAATTTGCGTTACCTGACACAAAGAAAAAAATTGCAACTCCTGCATTCGAGTAGATTCCGCAGACTAGAAATTTCATGATTGATCCATTTGAACCTAAAAAATTAAGCCCATCGATACGCAGAAACTTGTCTTCCTGAAAAATTAAATGAATAGATAAGAAGTATAATTTTCATTTCAGAAATAATTCTTAAAACTTTATTTCTTCGTCCGTTTTTTTTTTAAATACAAATAACAATATTTTTACAAGTTCAAATAGCAATAAGTTGTATCTTAATTCGCTGCGTCTTCATGAATACTTCGCTTTGTTCTTGGCTTCTTGTTGTTTCCTAATTCTTGCGATAGTAAATCTCAGTCGTTTCTTGTAGATCACGCTGTCCTGCATATGGTCGACATCTATGGGTGTGAATCCTCTTGCATGGATGAAGTTCGTGTGGACCAACTCGTCAGTAAGGAAATACTTGAGCTCGTATCTGTACTCTTTATCTGGTACAACTCGACGACGTACTCTCATCTCTTCTTGATACAAAAATACCAAATATGGCACTGATGCTGGCTTTTCGGTTGAGGCTTCCATTGCGTAAAATTACTTAAACTCGTGAATGTTTAAACTTCGAAGGATATTTAGTAATTAATTGAGGAAAATGGAGTGCAACCCTATTTATACAAGATTGCGCGATTTTGGGTTTGCTGAGAGCAGGTAGAATTTTCATTTCATTATCCTTTTACTAGGGGCGTATCCAAAAGTTAAAAAAAGTTGCAATGGTTCATAATAAAATAAAGACAGTAGATAAATTTGCGTTACCTGCGTCACAAAGAAAAAAAATTGCAACTCTTGCATTCGAGTAGATTCCACAGACTAGAAATTTCACGATTGATCCATTTGAACCTAAAAAATTAACCCCATCGATACGCAGAAACTTGTCTTCCTGAAAAATTAAATGAATAGATAAGAAGTATAATTTTCATTTCAGAAATAATTCTTAAAACTTTATTTCTTCGTCTGATTGTTTTTTTTAAATACAAATAACAATGTTTCTACAAGTTCAAATAGCAATAAGCTGTATCCTAATTCGCCGCGTCTTCATGAATACTTCGCTTTGTTCTTGGCTTCTTGTTGTTTCCTAATTCTTGCAATAGTAAATCTCAGTCGTTTCTTGTAGATCACGCTGTCCTGCATATGGCCGACATCTATGGGTGTGAATCCTCTTGCATGGATGAAGTTCGTGTGGACCAACTCGTCAGTAAGGAAATACTTGATACAAAAATACCAAATATGGCACTGATGCTGGCTTTGCGGTTGAGGCTTCCATTGCGTAAAATTACTTAAACTCGTGAATGTTTAAACTTCGAAGGATATTTAGAAATTAATTGAGGAAAATAGAGTGCAACCCTATTTATACAAGATTGCGCGATTTTGGGTTTGCTGAGAGCAGGTAGAAATTTCATTTCATTATCCTTTTACTAGGGGCGTATCCAAAAGTTAAATAAAGTTGCAATGGTTCATAATAAAATAAGGACAGTAGATAAATTTGCGTTACCTGATACAAAGAAAAAAATTGCAACTCCTGCATTCGAGTAGATTCCGCAGACTAGAAATTTCATGATTGATCCATTTGAACCTAAAAAATTAAGCCCATCGATACGCAGTATAATTTTCATTTCAGAAATAATTCTTAAAACTTTATTTCTTCGTCCGTTTTTTTTTTAAATACAAATAACAATATTTTTACAAGTTCAAATAGCAATAAGTTGTATCTTAATTCGCTGCGTCTTCATGAATACTTCGCTTTGTTCTTGGCTTCTTGTTGTTTCCTAATTCTTGCGATAGTAAATCTCAGTCGTTTCTTGTAGATCACGCTG
Source organism: Xylota sylvarum (assembly GCA_905220385.1). Classification (NCBI taxonomy): domain Eukaryota; kingdom Metazoa; phylum Arthropoda; class Insecta; order Diptera; family Syrphidae; genus Xylota; species Xylota sylvarum. Next base: position 150,601,571 of record LR999957.1, on the reverse strand, counting down.
TCCTGCATATGGCCGACATCTATGGGTGTGAATCCTCTTGCATGGATGAAGTTCGTGTGGACCAACTCGTCAGTAAGGAAATACTTGAGCTCGTATCTGTACTCTTTATCTGGTACAACTCGACGACGTACTCTCATCTCTTCTTGATACAAAAATACCAAATATGGCACTGATGCTGGCTTTTCGGTTGAGGCTTCCATTGCGTAAAATTACTTAAACTCGTGAATGTTTAAACTTCGAAGGATATTTAGTAATTAATTGAGGAAAATGGAGTGCAACCCTATTTATAGAAGATTGCGCGATTTTGGGTTTGCTGAGAGCAGGTAGAAATTTCATTTCATTATCCTTTTACTAGGGGCGTATCCAAAAGTTAAAAAAAGTTGCAATGGTTCATAATAAAATAAAGACAGTAGATAAATTTGCGTTACCTGCGTCACAAAGAAAAAAAATTGCAACTCTTGCATTCGAGTAGATTCCACAGACTAGAAATTTCATGATTGATCCATTTGAACCTAAAAAATTGAGCCCATCGATACGCAGAAACTTGTCTTCCTGAAAAATTAAATGAATAGATAAGAAGTATAATTTTCATTTCAGAAATAATTCTTAAAACTTTATTTCTTCGTCTGTTTTTTTTTTTTAAATACAAATAACAATGTTTCTACAAGTTCAAATAGCAATAAGCTGTATCCTAATTCGCCGCGTCTTCATGAATGCTTCGCTTTATTCTTGGCTTCTTGTTGTTTCCTAATTCTTGCGATAGTAAATCTCAGTCGTTTCTTGTAGATCACGCTGTCCTGCATATGGCCGACATCTATGGGTGTGAATCCTCTTGCATGGATGAAGTTCGTGTGGACCAACTCGTCAGTAAGGAAATACTTGAGCTCGTATCTGTACTCTATATCTGGTACAACTCGACGACGTACTCGCATCTCTTCTTGGTACAAAAACTGACTGGCTTTTCGGTTGAGGCTTCCATTGCGTAAAATTACTTAAACTCGTGAATGTTTAAACTTCGAAGGATATTTAGAAATTAATTGAGGAAAATAGAGTGCAACCCTATTTATAGAAGATTGCGCGATTTTGGGTTTGCTGGAATCAGGTAGAAATTTCATTTCAGGTAGAATCAGGTAGAAATTTCATTTCATTATCGTTTTACTAGGGGCGTATCCAAAAGTTAAATAAAGTTGCAATGGTTCATAATAAAATAAGGACAGTAGATAAATTTGCGTTACCTGACACAAAGAAAAAAATTGCAACTCTTGCATTCGAGTAGATTCCACAGACTAGAAATTTCACGATTGATCCATTTGAACCTAAAAAATTAACCCCATCGATACGCAGAAACTTGTCTTCCTGAAAAATTAAATGAATAGATAAGAAGTATAATTTTCATTTCAGAAATAATTCTTAAAACTTTATTTCTTCGCCTGTTTTTTTTTTTTTAAATACAAATAACAATGTTTCTACAAGTTCAAATAGCAATAAGCTGTATCCTAATTCGCCGCGTCTTCATGAATACTTCGCTTTGTTCTTGGCTTCTTGTTGTTTCCTAATTCTTGCGATAGTAAATCTCAGTCGTTTCTTGTAGATCACGCTGTCCTGCATATGGCCGACATCTATGGGTGTGAATCCTCTTGCATGGATGAAGTTCGTGTGGACCAACTCGTCAGTAAGGCAATACTTGAGCTCGTATCTGTACTCTATATCTGGTACAACTCGACGACGTACTCGCATCTCTTCTTGATACAAAAATACCAAATATGGCACTGACGCTGGCTTTTCGGTTGAGGCTTCCATTGCGTAAAATTACTTAAACTCGTGAATGTTTAAACTTCGAAGGATATTTAGAAATTAATTGAGGAAAATAGAGTGCAACCCTATTTATAGAAGATTGCGCGATTTTGGGTTTGCTGGAATCAGGTAGAAATTTAATTTCATTATCGTTTTACTAGGGGCGTATCCAAAAGTTAAATAAAGTTGCAATGGTTCATAATAAAATAAGGACAGTAGATAAATTTGCGTTACCTGACACAAAGAAAAAAATTGCAACTCTTGCATTCGAGTAGATTCCACAGACTAGAAATTTCACGATTGATCCATTTGAACCTAAAAAATTAACCCCATCGATACGCAGAAACTTGTCTTCCTGAAAAATTAAATGAATAGATAAGAATTATAATTTTAGTTGCAGAAATAATTTTTAAAACTTTATTTCTACGTCTGTTTTTTTTTTTTTAAATACAAATACAAATAACAATGTTAATTGAGGAAAATGGAGTGCAACCCTATTTATACAAGATTGCGCGATTTTGGGTTTGCTGAGAGCAGGTAGAAATTTAATTTCTTTATCTTTTTACTAGGGGCGTATCCAAAAGTTAAATAAAGTTGCAATGGTTCATAATAAAATAAGGACAGTAGATAAATTTGCGTTATCTGACACAAAGAAAAAAATTGCAACTCTTGCATTCGAGTAGATTCCACAGAATAGAAATTTCATGATTGATCCATTTGAACCTAAAAAATTAAGCCCATCGATACGCAGAAACTTGTCTTCCTGAAAAATTAAATGAATAGATAAGAAGTATAATTTTCATTTCAGAAATAATTCTTAAAACTTTATTTCTTCGTCCGTTTTTTTTTTTAAATACAAATAACAATATTTTTACAAGTTCAAATAGCAATAAGTTGTATCTTAATTCGCCGCGTCTTCATGAATACTTCGCTTTGTTCTTGGCTTCTTGTTGTTTCCTAATTCTTGCAATAGTAAATCTCAGTCGTTTCTTGTAGATCACGCTGTCCTGCATATGGCCGACATCTATGGGTGTGAATCCTCTTGCATGGATGAAGTTCGTGTGGACCAACTCGTCAGTAAGGAAATACTTGAGCTCGTATCTGTACTCTTTATCTGGTACAACTCGACGACGTACTCGCATCTCTTCTTGATACAAAAATACCAAATATGGCACTGACGCTGGCTTTTCGGTTGAGGCTTCCATTGCGTAAAATTACTTAAACTCGTGAATGTTTAAACTTCGAAGGATATTTAGTAATTAATTGAGGAAAATGGAGTGCAACCCTATTTATACAAGATTGCGCGATTTTGGGTTTGCTGAGAGCAGGTAGAAATTTCATTTCATTATCCTTTTACTAGGGGCGTATCCAAAAGTTAAATAAAGTTGCAATGGTTCATAATAAAATAAGGACAGTAGATAAATTTGCGTTATCTGACACAAAGAAAAAAATTGCAACTCTTGCATTCGAGTAGATTCCACAGAATAGAAATTTCATGATTGATCCATTTGAACCTAAAAAATTAAGCCCATCGATACGCAGAAACTTGTCTTCCTGAAAAATTAAATGAATAGATAAGAAGTATAATTTTCATTTCAGAAATAATTCTTAAAACTTTATTTCTTCGTCTGTTTTTTTTTTTTTAAATACAAATAACAATGTTTCTACAAGTTCAAATAGCAATAAGCTGTATCCTAATTCGCCGCGTCTTCATGAATACTTCGCTTTGTTCTTGGCTTCTTGTTGTTTCCTAATTCTTGCAATAGTAAATCTCAGTCGTTTCTTGTAGATCACGCTGTCCTGCATATGGCCGACATCTATGGGTGTGAATCCTCTTGCATGGATGAAGTTCGTGTGGACCAACTCGTCAGTAAGGAAATACTTGAGCTCGTATCTGTACTCTATATCTGGTACAACTCGACGACGTACTCGCATCTCTTCTTGATACAAAAATACCAAATATGACACTGACGCTGGCTTTTCGGTTGAGGCTTCCATTGCGTAAAATTACTTAAACTCGTGAATGTTTAAACTTCGAAGGATATTTAGTAATTAATTGAGGAAAATGGAGTGCAACCCTATTTATACAAGATTGCGCGATTTTGGGTTTGCTGGAAGCAGATAGAAATTTCATTTCATTATCCTTTTACTAGGGGCGTATCCCAAAGTTAAAAAAAGTTGCAATGGTTCATAATAAAATAAGGACAGTAGATAAATTTGCGTTACCTGCGTCACAAAGAAAAAAAATTGCAACTCTTGCATTCGAGTAGATTCCACAGACTAGAAATTTCATGATTGATCCATTTGAACCTAAAAAATTAAGCCCATCGATACGCAGAAACTTGTCTTCCTGAAAAATTAAATGAATAGATAAGAAGTATAATTTTCATTTCAGAAATAAAATTAATGAACCTAAAAAATTAAGCCCATCGATACGCAGAAACTTGTCTTCCTGAAAAATTAAATGAATAGATAAGAAGTATAATTTTCATTTCAGAAATAATTCTTAAAACTTTATTTCTTCGTCTGTTTTTTTTTTTTTTAATACAAATAACAATGTTTCTACAAGTTCAAATAGCAATAAGCTGTATCCTAATTCGCCGCGTCTTCATGAATGCTTCGCTTTGTTCTTGGCTTCTTGTTGTTTCCTAATTCTTGCGATAGTAAATCTCAGTCGTTTCTTGTAGATCACGCTGTCCTGCATATGGCCGACATCTATGGGTGTGAATCCTCTTGCATGGATGAAGTTCGTGTGGACCAACTCGTCAGTAAGGAAATACTTGACCTCGTATCTGTACTCTTTATCTGGTACAACTCGACGACGTACTCGCATCTCTTCTTGATACAAAAATACCAAATATGGCACTGATGCTGGCTTTTCGGTTGAGGCTTCCATTGCGTAAAATTACTTAAACTCGTGAATGTTTAAACTTCGAAGGATATTTAGAAATTAATTGAGGAAAATAGAGTGCAACCCTATTTATACAAGATTGCGCGATTTTGGGTTTGCTGAGAGCAGGTAGAAATTTCATTTCTTTATCTTTTTACTAGGGGCGTATCCAAAAGTTAAATAAAGTTGCAATGGTTCATAATAAAATAAGGACAGTAGATAAATTTGCGTTATCTGACACAAAGAAAAAAATTGCAACTCTTGCATTCGAGTAGATTCCACAGAATAGAAATTTCATGATTGATCCATTTGAACCTAAAAAATTAAGCCCATCGATACGCAGAAACTTGTCTTCCTGAAAAATTAAATGAATAGATAAGAAGTATAATTTTCATTTCAGAAATAATTCTTAAAACTTTATTTCTTCGTCTGTTTTTTTTTTTTTAATACAAATAACAATGTTTCTACAAGTTCAAATAGCAATAAGCTGTATCCTAATTCGCCGCGTCTTCATGAATACTTCGCTTTGTTCTTGGCTTCTTGTTGTTTCCTAATTCTTGCAATAGTAAATCTCAGTCGTTTCTTGTAGATCACGCTGTCCTGCATATGGCCGATATCTATGGGTGTGAATCCTCTTGCATGGATGAAGTTCGTGTGGACCAACTCGTCAGTAAGGAAATACTTGAGCTCGTATCTGTACTCTATATCTGGTACAACTCGACGACGTACTCGCATCTCTTCTTGATACAAAAATACCAAATATGGCACTGATGCTGGCTTTTCGGTTGAGGCTTCCATTGCGTAAAATTACTTAAACTCGTGAATGTTTAAACTTCGAAGGATAATTAGAAATTAATTGAGGAAAATGGAGTGCAACCCTATTTATAGAAGATTGCGCGATTTTGGGTTTGCTGGAATCAGGTAGAAATTTCATTTCATTATCGTTTTACTAGGGGCGTATCCAAAAGTTAAATAAAGTTGCAATGGTTCATAATAAAATAAGGACAGTAGATAAATTTGCGTTACCTGCGTCACAAAGAAAAAAAATTGCAACTCTTGCATTCGAGTAGATTCCACAGACTAGAAATTTCATGATTGATCCATTTGAACCTAAAAAATTGAGCCCATCGATACGCAGAAACTTGTCTTCCTGAAAAATTAAATGAATAGATAAGAAGTATAATTTTCATTTCAGAAATAAAATTAATGAACCTAAAAAATTAAGCCCATCGATACGCAGAAACTTGTCTTCCTGAAAAATTAAATGAATAGATAAGAAGTATAATTTTCATTTCAGAAATAATTCTTAAAACTTTATTTCTTCGTCTGTTTTTTTTTTTTTAAATACAAATAACAATGTTTCTACAAGTTCAAATAGCAATAAGCTGTATCCTAATTCGCCGCGTCTTCATGAATACTTCGCTTTGTTCTTGGCTTCTTGTTGTTTCCTAATTCTTGCAATAGTAAATCTCAGTCGTTTCTTGTAGATCACGCTGTCCTGCATATGGCCGACATCTATGGGTGTGAATCCTCTTGCATGGATGAAGTTCGTGTGGACCAACTCGTCAGTAAGGAAATACTTGAGCTCGTATCTGTACTCTTTATCTGGTACAACTCGACGACGTACTCGCATCTCTTCTTGATACAAAAATACCAAATATGGCACTGACGCTGGCTTTTCGGTTGAGGCTTCCATTGCGTAAAATTACTTAAACTCGTGAATGTTTAAACTTCGAAGGATATTTAGAAATTAATTGAGGAAAATAGAGTGCAACCCTATTTATACAAGATTGCGCGATTTTGGGTTTGCTGAGAGCAGGTAGAAATTTCATTTCTTTATCTTTTTACTAGGGGCGTATCCAAAAGTTAAATAAAGTTGCAATGGTTCATAATAAAATAAGGACAGTAGATAAATTTGCGTTATCTGACACAAAGAAAAAAATTGCAACTCTTGCATTCGAGTAGATTCCACAGAATAGAAATTTCATGATTGATCCATTTGAACCTAAAAAATTAAGCCCATCGATACGCAGAAACTTGTCTTCCTGAAAAATTAAATGAATAGATAAGAAGTATAATTTTCATTTCAGAAATAATTCTTAAAACTTTATTTCTTCGTCTGTTTTTTTTTTTTAATACAAATAACAATGTTTCTACAAGTTCAAATAGCAATAAGCTGTATCCTAATTCGCCGCGTCTTCATGAATACTTCGCTTTGTTCTTGGCTTCTTGTTGTTTCCTAATTCTTGCAATAGTAAATCTCAGTCGTTTCTTGTAGATCACGCTGTCCTGCATATGGCCGACATCTATGGGTGTGAATCCTCTTGCATGGATGAAGTTCGTGTGGACCAACTCGTCAGTAAGGAAATACTTGAGCTCGTATCTGTACTCTATATCTGGTACAACTCGACGACGTACTCGCATCTCTTCTTGATACAAAAATACCAAATATGGCACTGACGCTGGCTTTTCGGTTGAGGCTTCCATTGCGTAAAATTACTTAAACTCGTGAATGTTTAAACTTCGAAGGATAATTAGAAATTAATTGAGGAAAATGGAGTGCAACCCTATTTATAGAAGATTGCGCGATTTTGGGTTTGCTGGAATCAGGTAGAAATTTCATTTCATTATCGTTTTACTAGGGGCGTATCCAAAAGTTGAATAAAGTTGCAATGGTTCATAATAAAATAAGGACAGTAGATAAATTTGCGTTACCTGACAAAAAGAAAAAAATTGCAACTCTTGCATTCGAGTAGATTCCACAGACTAGAAATTTCACGATTGATCCATTTGAACCTAAAAAATTAACCCCATCGATACGCAGAAACTTGTCTTCCTGAAAAATTAAATGAATAGATAAGAAGTATAATTTTCATTTCAGAAATAATTCTTAAAACTTTATTTCTTCGTCTGTTTTTTTTTTTTTAAATACAAATAACAATGTTTCTACAAGTTCAAATAGCAATAAGCTGTATCCTAATTCGCCGCGTCTTCATGAATACTTCGCTTTGTTCTTGGCTTCTTGTTGTTTCCTAATTCTTGCAATAGTAAATCTCAGTCGTTTCTTGTAGATCACGCTGTCCTGCATATGGCCGACATCTATGGGTGTGAATCCTCTTGCATGGATGAAGTTCGTGTGGACCAACTCGTCAGTAAGGAAATACTTGAGCTCGTATCTGTACTCTTTATCTGGTACAACTCGACGACGTACTCGCATCTCTTCTTGATACAAAAATACCAAATATGGCACTGACGCTGGCTTTTCGGTTGAGGCTTCCATTGCGTAAAATTACTTAAACTCGTGAATGTTTAAACTTCGAAGGATAATTAGAAATTAATTGAGGAAAATGGAGTGCAACCCTATTTATAGAAGATTGCGCGATTTTGGGTTTGCTGGAATCAGGTAGAAATTTCATTTCATTATCGTTTTACTAGGGGCGTATCCAAAAGTTAAATAAAGTTGCAATGGTTCATAATAAAATAAGGACAGTAGATAAATTTGCGTTACCTGACACAAAGAAAAAAATTGCAACTCTTGCATTCGAGTAGATTCCACAGACTAGAAATTTCACGATTGATCCATTTGAACCTAAAAAATTAACCCCATCGATACGCAGAAACTTGTCTTCCTGAAAAATTAAATGAATAGATAAGAAGTATAATTTTCATTTCAGAAATAATTCTTAAAACTTTATTTCTTCGTCTGTTTTTTTTTTTTTAAATACAAATAACATTATTTTTACAAGTTCAAATAGCAATAAGTTGTATCTTAATTCGCCGCGTCTTCATGAATACTTCGCTTTGTTCTTGGCTTCTTGTTGTTTCCTAATCCTTGCAATAGTAAATCTCAGTCGTTTCTTGTAGATCACGCTGTCCTGCATATGGCCGACATCTATGGGTGTGAATCCTCTTGCATGGATGAAGTTCGTGTGGACCAACTCGTCAGTAAGGAAATACTTGAGCTCGTATCTGTACTCTATATCTGGTACAACTCGACGACGTACTCGCATCTCTTCTTGATACAAAAATACCAAATATGGCACTGACGCTGGCTTTTCGGTTGAGGCTTCCATTGCGTAAAATTACTTAAACTCGTGAATGTTTAAACTTCGAAGGATATTTAGAAATTAATTGAGGAAAATGGAGTGCAACCCTATTTATAGAAGATTGCGCGATTTTGGGTTTGCTGGAAGTAGGTAGAAATTTCATTTCATTATCCTTTTACTAGGGGCGTATCCAAAAGTTAAAAAAAGTTGCAACGGTTCATGTTGAAACGAGGACAGCAGATAAATTTGCGTTATCTGACACAAAGAAAAAAATTGCAACTCTTGCATTCGAGTAGATTCCACAGAATAGAAATTTCATGATTGATCCATTTGAACCTAAAAAATTAAGCCCATCGATACGCAGAAACTTGTCTTCCTGAAAAATTAAATGAATAGATAAGAAGTATAATTTTCATTTCAGAAATAATTCTTAAAACTTTATTTCTTCGTCTGTTTTTTTTTTTTTTAAATACAAATAACAATGTTTCTACAAGTTCAAATAGCAATAAGCTGTATCCTAATTCGCCGCGTCTTCATGAATACTTCGCTTTGTTCTTGGCTTCTTGTTGTTTCCTAATTCTTGCGATAGTAAATCTCAGTCGTTTCTTGTAGATCACGCTGTCCTGCATATGGCCGACATCTATGGGTGTGAATCCTCTTGCATGGATGAAGTTCGTGTGGACCAATTCGTCAGTAAGGAAATACTTGAGCTCGTATCTGTACTCTATATCTGGTACAACTCGACGACGTACTCGCATCTCTTCTTGATACAAAAATACCAAATATGGCACTGATGCTGGCTTTTCGGTTGAGGCTTCCATTGCGTAAAATTACTTAAACTCGTGAATGTTTAAACTTCGAAGGATATTTAGTAATTAATTGAGGAAAATGGAGTGCAACCCTATTTATAGAAGATTGCGCGATTTTGGGTTTGCTGAGAGCAGGTAGAAATTTCATTTCATTATCCTTTTACTAGGGGCGTATCCAAAAGTTAAGAAAAGTTGCAACGGTTCATGTTGAAACGAGGACAGCAGATAAATTTGCGTTATCTGACACAAAGAAAAAAATTGCAACTCTTGCATTCGAGTAGATTCCACAGAATAGAAATTTCATGATTGATCCATTTGAACCTAAAAAATTAAGCCCATCGATACGCAGAAACTTGTCTTCCTGAAAAATTAAATGAATAGATAAGAAGTATAATTTTCATTTCAGAAATAATTCTTAAAACTTTATTTCTTCGTCTGTTTTTTTTTTTTTTAAATACAAAAACAATATTTTTACAAGTTCAAATAGCAATAAGTTGTATCTTAATTCGCTGCGTCTTCATGAATACTTCGCTTTGTTCTTGGCTTCTTGTTGTTTCCTAATTCTTGCGATAGTAAATCTCAGTCGTTTCTTGTAGATCACGCTGTCCTGCATATGGCCGACATCTATGGGTGTGAATCCTCTTGCATGGATGAAGTTCGTGTGGACCAATTCGTCAGTAAGGAAATACTTGAGCTCGTATCTGTACTCTATATCTGGTACAACTCGACGACGTACTCGCATCTCTTCTTGATACAAAAATACCAAATATGGCACTGATGCTGGCTTTTCGGTTGAGGCTTCCATTGCGTAAAATTACTTAAACTCGTGAATGTTTAAACTTCGAAGGATATTTAGTAATTAATTGAGGAAAATGGAGTGCAACCCTATTTATACAAGATTGCGCGATTTTGGGTTTGCTGAGAGCAGGTAGAAATTTCATTTCATTATCCTTTTACTAGGGGCGTATCCAAAAGTTAAATAAAGTTGCAATGGTTCATAATAAAATAAGGACAGTAGATAAATTTGCGTTATCTGACACAAAGAAAAAAATTGCAACTCTTGCATTCGAGTAGATTCCACAGAATAGAAATTTCATGATTGATCCATTTGAACCTAAAAAATCAAGCCCATCGTCTTCCTGAAAAATTAAATGAATAGATAAGAAGTATAATTTTCATTTCAGAAATAATTCTTAAAACTTTATTTCTTCGTCTGTTTTTTTTTTTTTTAATACAAATAACAATGTTTCTACAAGTTCAAATAGCAATAAGCTGTATCTTAATTCGCCGCGTCTTCATGAATACTTCGCTTTGTTCTTGGCTTCTTGTTGTTTCCTAATTCTTGCAATAGTAAATCTCAGTCGTTTCTTGTAGATCACGCTGTCCTGCATATGGCCGATATCTATGGGTGTGAATCCTCTTGCATGGATGAAGTTCGTGTGGACCAACTCGTCAGTAAGGAAATACTTGAGCTCGTATCTGTACTCTATATCTGGTACAACTCGACGACGTACTCGCATCTCTTCTTGATACAAAAATACCAAATATGGCACTGATGCTGGCTTTTCGGTTGAGGCTTCCATTGCGTAAAATTACTTAAACTCGTGAATGTTTAAACTTCGAAGGATAATTAGAAATTAATTGAGGAAAATGGAGTGCAACCCTATTTATAGAAGATTGCGCGATTTTGGGTTTGCTGGAATCAGGTAGAAATTTCATTTCATTATCGTTTTACTAGGGGCGTATCCAAAAGTTAAATAAAGTTGCAATGGTTCATAATAAAATAAGGACAGTAGATAAATTTGCGTTACCTGACACAAAGAAAAAAATTGCAACTCTTGCAACTCTGTGGAATAGATTCCACAGACTAGAAATTTCACGATTGATCCATTTGAACCTAAAAAATTAACCCCATCGATACGCAGAAACTTGTCTTCCTGAAAAATTAAATGAATAGATAAGAAGTATAATTTTCATTTCAGAAATAAAATTAATGAACCTAAAAAATTAAGCCCATCGATACGCAGAAACTTGTCTTCCTGAAAAATTAAATGAATAGATAAGAAGTATAATTTTCATTTCAGAAATAATTCTTAAAACTTTATTTCTTCGTCTGTTTTTTTTTTTTTAAATACAAATAACAATGTTTCTACAAGTTCAAATAGCAATAAGCTGTATCCTAATTCGCCGCGTCTTCATGAATGCTTCGCTTTGTTCTTGGCTTCTTGTTGTTTCCTAATTCTTGCGATAGTAAATCTCAGTCGTTTCTTGTAGATCACGCTGTCCTGCATATGGCCGACATCTATGGGTGTGAATCCTCTTGCATGGATGAAGTTCGTGTGGACCAACTCGTCAGTAAGGAAATACTTGAGCTCGTATCTGTACTCTTTATCTGGTACAACTCGACGACGTACTCGCATCTCTTCTTGATACAAAAATACCAAATATGGCACTGATGCTGGCTTTTCGGTTGAGGCTTCCATTGCGTAAAATTACTTAAACTCGTGAATGTTTAAACTTCGAAGGATATTTAGAAATTAATTGAGGAAAATAGAGTGCAACCCTATTTATAGAAGATTGCGCGATTTTGGGTTTGCTGAGAGCAGGTAGAAATTTCATTTCTTTATCTTTTTACTAGGGGCGTATCCAAAAGTTAAATAAAGTTGCAATGGTTCATAATAAAATAAGGACAGTAGATAAATTTGCGTTATCTGACACAAAGAAAAAAATTGCAACTCTTGCATTCGAGTAGATTCCACAGAATAGAAATTTCATGATTGATCCATTTGAACCTAAAAAATTAAGCCCATCGATACGCAGAAACTTGTCTTCCTGAAAAATTAAATGAATAGATAAGAAGTATAATTTTCATTTCAGAAATAATTCTTAAAACTTTATTTCTTCGTCTGTTTTTTTTTTTTTTAAATACAAATAACATTATTTTTACAAGTTCAAATAGCAATAAGTTGTATCTTAATTCGCCGCGTCTTCATGAATACTTCGCTTTGTTCTTGGCTTCTTGTTGTTTCCTAATCCTTGCAATAGTAAATCTCAGTCGTTTCTTGTAGATCACGCTGTCCTGCATATGGCCGACATCTATGGGTGTGAATCCTCTTGCATGGATGAAGTTCGTGTGGACCAACTCGTCAGTAAGGAAATACTTGAGCTCGTATCTGTACTCTATATCTGGTACAACTCGACGACGTACTCGCATCTCTTCTTGATACAAAAATACCAAATATGGCACTGACGCTGGCTTTTCGGTTGAGGCTTCCATTGCGTAAAATTACTTAAACTCGTGAATGTTTAAACTTCGAAGGATATTTAGAAATTAATTGAGGAAAATGGAGTGCAACCCTATTTATACAAGATTGCGCGATTTTGGGTTTGCTGGAAGTAGGTAGAAATTTCATTTCATTATCCTTTTACTAGGGGCGTATCCAAAAGTTAAAAAAAGTTGCAACGGTTCATGTTGAAACGAGGACAGCAGATAAATTTGCGTTATCTGACACAAAGAAACAAATTGCAACTCTTGCATTCGAGTAGATTCCACAGAATAGAAATTTCATGATTGATCCATTTGAACCTAAAAAATTAAGCCCATCGATACGCAGAAACTTGTCTTCCTGAAAAATTAAATGTAAATTAAATGTATAGATAAGAAGTATAATTTTCATTTCAGAAATAATTCTTAAAACTTTATTTCTTCGTCTGTTTTTTTTTTTTTAAATACAAATAACAATGTTTCTACAAGTTCAAATAGCAATAAGCTGTATCCTAATTCGCCGCGTCTTCATGAATACTTCGCTTTGTTCTTGGCTTCTTGTTGTTTCCTAATCCTTGCAATAGTAAATCTCAGTCGTTTCTTGTAGATCACGCTGTCCTGCATATGGCCGACATCTATGGGTGTGAATCCTCTTGCATGGATGAAGTTCGTGTGGACCAATTCGTCAGTAAGGAAATACTTGAGCTCGTATCTGTACTCTATATCTGGTACAACTCGACGACGTACTCGCATCTCTTCTTGATACAAAAATACCAAATATGGCACTGATGCTGGCTTTTCGGTTGAGGCTTCCATTGCGTAAAATTACTTAAACTCGTGAATGTTTAAACTTCGAAGGATATTTAGAAATTAATTGAGGAAAATGGAGTGCAACCCTATTTATAGAAGATTGCGCGATTTTGGGTTTGCTGGAAGTAGGTAGAAATTTCATTTCATTATCCTTTTACTAGGGGCGTATCCAAAAGTTAAAAAAAGTTGCAACGGTTCATGTTGAAACGAGGACAGCAGATAAATTTGCGTTATCTGACACAAAGAAACAAATTGCAACTCTTGCATTCGAGTAGATTCCACAGAATAGAAATTTCATGATTGATCCATTTGAACCTAAAAAATTAAGCCCATCGATACGCAGAAACTTGTCTTCCTGAAAAATTAAATGAATAGATAAGAAGTATAATTTTCATTTCAGAAATAATTCTTAAAACTTTATTTCTTCGTCTGTTTTTTTTTTTTTTAAATACAAATAACAATGTTTCTACAAGTTCAAATAGCAATAAGCTGTATCCTAATTCGCCGCGTCTTCATGAATACTTCGCTTTGTTCTTGGCTTCTTGTTGTTTCCTAATCCTTGCAATAGTAAATCTCAGTCGTTTCTTGTAGATCACGCTGTCCTGCATATGGCCGACATCTATGGGTGTGAATCCTCTTGCATGGATGAAGTTCGTGTGGACCAATTCGTCAGTAAGGAAATACTTGAGCTCGTATCTGTACTCTATATCTGGTACAACTCGACGACGTACTCGCATCTCTTCTTGATACAAAAATACCAAATATGGCACTGATGCTGGCTTTTCGGTTGAGGCTTCCATTGCGTAAAATTACTTAAACTCGTGAATGTTTAAACTTCGAAGGATATTTAGTAATTAATTGAGGAAAATGGAGTGCAACCCTATTTATACAAGATTGCGCGATTTTGGGTTTGCTGAGAGCAGGTAGAAATTTCATTTCATTATCCTTTTACTAGGGGCGTATCCAAAAGTTAAATAAAGTTGCAATGGTTCATAATAAAATAAGGACAGTAGATAAATTTGCGTTACCTGACACAAAGAAAAAAATTGCAACTCCTGCATTCGAGTAGATTCCGCAGACTAGAAATTTCATGATTGATCCATTTGAACCTAAAAAATTAAGCCCATCGATACGCAGAAACTTGTCTTCCTGAAAAATTAAATGAATAGATAAGAAGTATAATTTTCATTTCAGAAATAATTCTTAAAACTTTATTTCTTCGTCTGTTTTTTTTTTTTTTAAATACAAATAACAATATTTTTACAAGTTCAAATAGCAATAAGTTGTATCTTAATTCGCTGCGTCTTCATGAATACTTCGCTTTGTTCTTGGCTTCTTGTTGTTTCCTAATTCTTGCGATAGTAAATCTCAGTCGTTTCTTGTAGATCACGCTGTCCTGCATATGGCCGACATCTATGGGTGTGAATCCTCTTGCATGGATGAAGTTCGTGTGGACCAACTCGTCAGTAAGGAAATACTTGAGCTCGTATCTGTACTCTATATCTGGTACAACTCGACGACGTACTCGCATCTCTTCTTGATACAAAAATACCAAATATGGCACTGATGCTGGCTTTTCGGTTGAGGCTTCCATTGCGTAAAATTACTTAAACTCGTGAATGTTTAAACTTCGAAGGATAATTAGAAATTAATTGAGGAAAATGGAGTGCAACCCTATTTATAGAAGATTGCGCGATTTTGGGTTTGCTGGAATCAGGTAGAAATTTCATTTCATTATCGTTTTACTAGGGGCGTATCCAAAAGTTAAATAAAGTTGCAATGGTTCATAATAAAATAAGGACAGTAGATAAATTTGCGTTACATGACACAAAGAAAAAAATTGCAACTCTTGCATTCGAGTAGATTCCACAGACTAGAAATTTCACGATTGATCCATTTGAACCTAAAAAATTAAGCCCATCGATACGCAGAAACTTGTCTTCCTGAAAAATTAAATGAATAGATAAGAAGTATAATTTTCATTTCAGAAATAATTCTTAAAACTTTATTTCTTCGTCTGTTTTTTTTTTTTTTAAATACAAATAACATTATTTTTACAAGTTCAAATAGCAATAAGTTGTATCTTAATTCGCCGCGTCTTCATGAATACTTCGCTTTGTTCTTGGCTTCTTGTTGTTTCCTAATCCTTGCAATAGTAAATCTCAGTCGTTTCTTGTAGATCACGCTGTCCTGCATATGGCCGACATCTATGGGTGTGAATCCTCTTGCATGGATGAAGTTCGTGTGGACCAACTCGTCAGTAAGGAAATACTTGAGCTCGTATCTGTACTCTATATCTGGTACAACTCGACGACGTACTCGCATCTCTTCTTGATACAAAAATACCAAATATGGCACTGACGCTGGCTTTTCGGTTGAGGCTTCCATTGCGTAAAATTACTTAAACTCGTGAATGTTTAAACTTCGAAGGATATTTAGAAATTAATTGAGGAAAATGGAGTGCAACCCTATTTATAGAAGATTGCGCGATTTTGGGTTTGCTGGAAGTAGGTAGAAATTTCATTTCATTATCCTTTTACTAGGGGCGTATCCAAAAGTTAAAAAAAGTTGCAACGGTTCATGTTGAAACGAGGACAGCAGATAAATTTGCGTTATCTGACACAAAGAAAAAAATTGCAACTCTTGCATTCGAGTAGATTCCACAGAATAGAAATTTCATGATTGATCCATTTGAACCTAAAAAATTAAGCCCATCGATACGCAGAAACTTGTCTTCCTGAAAAATTAAATGAATAGATAAGAAGTATAATTTTCATGTCAGAAATAATTCTTAAAACTTTATTTCTTCGTCTGTTTTTTTTTTTTAAATACAAATAACAATATTTTTACAAGTTCAAATAGCAATAAGTTGTATCTTAATTCGCTGCGTCTTCATGAATACTTCGCTTTGTTCTTGGCTTCTTGTTGTTTCCTAATTCTTGCGATAGTAAATCTCAGTCGTTTCTTGTAGATCACGCTGTCCTGCATATGGCCGACATCTATGGGTGTGAATCCTCTTGCATGGATGAAGTTCGTGTGGACCAATTCGTCAGTAAGGAAATACTTGAGCTCGTATCTGTACTCTATATCTGGTACAACTCGACGACGTACTCGCATCTCTTCTTGATACAAAAATACCAAATATGGCACTGATGCTGGCTTTTCGGTTGAGGCTTCCATTGCGTAAAATTACTTAAACTCGTGAATGTTTAAACTTCGAAGGATAATTAGAAATTAATTGAGGAAAATGGAGTGCAACCCTATTTATAGAAGATTGCGCGATTTTGGGTTTGCTGGAATCAGGTAGAAATTTCATTTCATTATCGTTTTACTAGGGGCGTATCCAAAAGTTAAATAAAGTTGCAATGGTTCATAATAAAATAAGGACAGTAGATAAATTTGCGTTACCTGACACAAAGAAAAAAATTGCAACTCTTGCATTCGAGTAGATTCCACAGACTAGAAATTTCACGATTGATCCATTTGAACCTAAAAAATTAACCCCATCGATACGCAGAAACTTGTCTTCCTGAAAAATTAAATGAATAGATAAGAAGTATAATTTTCATTTCAGAAATAATTCTTAAAACTTTATTTCTTCGTCTGTTGTTTTTTTTTTTTAAATACAAATAACATTATTTTTGCAAGTTCAAATAGCAATAAGTTGTCTCTTAATTCGCCGCGTCTTCATGAATACTTCGCTTTGTTCTTGGCTTCTTGTTGTTTCCTAATCCTTGCAATAGTAAATCTCAGTCGTTTCTTGTAGATCACGCTGTCCTGCATATGGCCGACATCTATGGGTGTGAATCCTCTTGCATGGATGAAGTTCGTGTGGACCAACTCGTCAGTAAGGAAATACTTGAGCTCGTATCTGTACTCTATATCTGGTACAACTCGACGACGTACTCGCATCTCTTCTTGATACAAAAATACCAAATATGGCACTGACGCTGGCTTTTCGGTTGAGGCTTCCATTGCGTAAAATTACTTAAACTCGTGAATGTTTAAACTTCGAAGGATATTTAGAAATTAATTGAGGAAAATGGAGTGCAACCCTATTTATAGAAGATTGCGCGATTTTGGGTTTGCTGGAAGTAGGTAGAAATTTCATTTCATTATCCTTTTACTAGGGGCGTATCCAAAAGTTAAAAAAAGTTGCAACGGTTCATGTTGAAACGAGGACAGCAGATAAATTTGCGTTATCTGACACAAAGAAACAAATTGCAACTCTTGCATTCGAGTAGATTCCACAGACTAGAAATTTCATGATTGATCCATTTGAACCTAAAAAATTAAGCCCATCGATACGCAGAAACTTGTCTTCCTGAAAAATTAAATGAATAGATAAGAAGTATAATTTTCATTTCAGAAATAATTCTTAAAACTTTATTTCTTCGTCTGTTTTTTTTTTTTTAAATACAAATAACAATATTTTTACAAGTTCAAATAGCAATAAGTTGTATCTTAATTCGCTGCGTCTTCATGAATACTTCGCTTTGTTCTTGGCTTCTTGTTGTTTCCTAATTCTTGCGATAGTAAATCTCAGTCGTTTCTTGTAGATCACGCTGTCCTGCATATGGCCGACATCTATGGGTGTGAATCCTCTTGCATGGATGAAGTTCGTGTGGACCAATTCGTCAGTAAGGAAATACTTGAGCTCGTATCTGTACTCTATATCTGGTACAACTCGACGACGTACTCGCATCTCTTCTTGATACAAAAATACCAAATATGGCACTGATGCTGGCTTTTCGGTTGAGGCTTCCATTGCGTAAAATTACTTAAACTCGTGAATGTTTAAACTTCGAAGGATATTTAGTAATTAATTGAGGAAAATGGAGTGCAACCCTATTTATACAAGATTGCGCGATTTTGGGTTTGCTGAGAGCAGGTAGAAATTTCATTTCATTATCGTTTTACTAGGGGCGTATCCAAAAGTTAAATAAAGTTGCAATGGTTCATAATAAAATAAGGACAGTAGATAAATTTGCGTTACCTGACACAAAGAAAAAAATTGCAACTCCTGCATTCGAGTAGATTCCGCAGACTAGAAATTTCATGATTGATCCATTTGAACCTAAAAAATTAAGCCCATCGATACGCAGAAACTTGTCTTCCTGAAAAATTAAATGAATAGATAAGAAGTATAATTTTCATTTCAGAAATAATTCTTAAAACTTTATTTCTTCGTCTGTTTTTTTTTTTTTAAATACAAATAACAATATTTTTACAAGTTCAAATAGCAATAAGTTGTATCTTAATTCGCCGCGTCTTCATGAATACTTCGCTTTGTTCTTGGCTTCTTGTTGTTTCCTAATCCTTGCAATAGTAAATCTCAGTCGTTTCTTGTAGATCACGCTGTCCTGCATATGGCCGACATCTATGGGTGTGAATCCTCTTGCATGGATGAAGTTCGTGTGGACCAACTCGTCAGTAAGGAAATACTTGAGCTCGTATCTGTACTCTATATCTGGTACAACTCGACGACGTACTCGCATCTCTTCTTGATACAAAAATACCAAATATGGCACTGATGCTGGCTTTTCGGTTGAGGCTTCCATTGCGTAAAATTACTTAAACTCGTGAATGTTTAAACTTCGAAGGATATTTAGTAATTAATTGAGGAAAATGGAGTGCAACCCTATTTATACAAGATTGCGCGATTTTGGGTTTGCTGAGAGCAGGTAGAAATTTCATTTCATTATCCTTTTACTAGGGGCGTATCCAAAAGTTAAATAAAGTTGCAATGGTTCATAATAAAATAAGGACAGTAGATAAATTTGCGTTACCTGACACAAAGAAAAAAATTGCAACTCTTGCATTCGAGTAGATTCCACAGAATAGAAATTTCATGATTGATCCATTTGAACCTAAAAAATTAAGCCCATCGATACGCAGAAACTTGTCTTCCTGAAAAATTAAATGAATAGATAAGAAGTATAATTTTCATTTCAGAAATAATTCTTAAAACTTTATTTCTTCGTCTGTTTTTTTTTTTTTAAATACAAATAACAATATTTTTACAAGTTCAAATAGCAATAAGTTGTATCTTAATTCGCTGCGTCTTCATGAATACTTCGCTTTGTTCTTGGCTTCTTGTTGTTTCCTAATTCTTGCGATAGTAAATCTCAGTCGTTTCTTGTAGATCACGCTGTCCTGCATATGGCCGACATCTATGGGTGTGAATCCTCTTGCATGGATGAAGTTCGTGTGGACCAATTCGTCAGTAAGGAAATACTTGAGCTCGTATCTGTACTCTATATCTGGTACAACTCGACGACGTACTCGCATCTCTTCTTGATACAAAAATACCAAATATGGCACTGATGCTGGCTTTTCGGTTGAGGCTTCCATTGCGTAAAATTACTTAAACTCGTGAATGTTTAAACTTCGAAGGATATTTAGTAATTAATTGAGGAAAATGGAGTGCAACCCTATTTATACAAGATTGCGCGATTTTGGGTTTGCTGAGAGCAGGTAGAAATTTCATTTCATTATCGTTTTACTAGGGGCGTATCCAAAAGTTAAATAAAGTTGCAATGGTTCATAATAAAATAAGGACAGTAGATAAATTTGCGTTACCTGACACAAAGAAAAAAATTGCAACTCTTGCATTCGAGTAGATTCCACAGAATAGAAATTTCATGATTGATCCATTTGAACCTAAAAAATTAAGCCCATCGATACGCAGAAACTTGTCTTCCTGAAAAATTAAATGAATAGATAAGAAGTATAATTTTCATTTCAGAAATAATTCTTAAAACTTTATTTCTTCGTCTGTTTTTTTTTTTTTAAATACAAATAACAATATTTTTACAAGTTCAAATAGCAATAAGTTGTATCTTAATTCGCTGCGTCTTCATGAATACTTCGCTTTGTTCTTGGCTTCTTGTTGTTTCCTAATTCTTGCGATAGTAAATCTCAGTCGTTTCTTGTAGATCACGCTGTCCTGCATATGGCCGACATCTATGGGTGTGAATCCTCTTGCATGGATGAAGTTCGTGTGGACCAACTCGTCAGTAAGGAAATACTTGAGCTCGTATCTGTACTCTATATCTGGTACAACTCGACGACGTACCCGCATCTCTTCTTGATACAAAAATACCAAATATGGCACTGATGCTGGCTTTTCGGTTGAGGCTTCCATTGCGTAAAATTACTTAAACTCGTGAATGTTTAAACTTCGAAGGATATTTAGTAATTAATTGAGGAAAATGGAGTGCAACCCTATTTATACAAGATTGCGCGATTTTGGGTTTGCGGAGAGCAGGTAGAAATTTCAGTTAAGCCTTTTTTGCATCCCCTTTATTATTCTTTTACTAGGGGCGTATCCAAAAGTTCAAAAAAGTTGCAAAGGTTCATTGTAAAACAAGAATGTTTGCATTCCTTTTCTGTGGGTATTGTAGTGCAGGTAGATTTATGATTTTTTGGGATTCATCTGTATTTAGTCCTGTAGTTCGTGGTCTCCAATCTCGGCTGCAATAGTATTAGTATCCAATGCAACTGCCTCTATTGAAAAAGGTCTGGAGTCAACTTTCTTCTTTCCCCATTAAAATTCCACTTCTTTTTTTTAAAAACCTGCAGAAACCCAGTAGAAAGGACGAGGAAATAAGTTGTTGCTGACAATGATGGGAATGTTTTAATAATCCAAGCATCAATGTTCACTTTATCTAATTTGAGTTATTACGTCTTAATATTTTTATAACCCATTTGGCCTAACTTTCCAAATTACAGTACGTAGGTACTTTGAAATTTCCCCATCAAAACAAACTCTTTCCTGGAATAATTATGCAGCATTACCCCGTTCATCCTAGAGGAAAAATAACGTCAAACACAAAGTATTTCAAATTTAATGCTTACGATTTCCTGCTTAATCCTTTTATGGCATAACAACATCAAAAACAAAATAAAAATAAACCTCAACTCCAGCAAAGAAAATCCTGCGTTTCGGGCTATAAACTCGACGCCAAATGAAGAACTTTTCTTTAAAATTATATTACTGGCTACAGCGTTACATGTGTGTGGTGTTTATTACCTTACGCACTTATCACGGTTTATGTGTGTAAACAATGTTTGTGTTGTTTTGGAAAAAAAAGTTTCCTTACAGCTTCGAAAGTCAGTTGAGAATGAAACCACATTAGTTACTCTAACTAACCGTAGCCGACATTGTAATGAAATTATATTGTATCAAGGAATGACAGGATGTCAGCATGTTTTGTGGATGCGAATGAAAACCAAAGCGAATTCCGCAAGAGATTTGATTATATCCTTTTGAGGATTTTTCAACAAATTCCTTTCCAGCCGCTCAGTCATCAGGTTTTCGTCTTGGAATTTTATGAATCGTAACTAAGCGAAATCTTGAATGAAATAGAAATCCCTTGTGAGCAGCCGGATGGAATTAAAGTAAAGAATGGGAATTTCTTCAATTGGGCTTCGGGTGGATCCTTGTGTGATGAAATCTATTTTAAGGAGTTGCTTAGGCTATATGGGTATGATGTTATAAGATAGACCAAACAAAATTTTATGCAAAGAAAGAGTTGGAGGAAGAAATCTACGCGAGTAATCACTCTTTTATGCCTCGGGGGTTTCTTTTTGAGAAAATAGATACGTGATGGGCGTGATGTTAGGAAATATCCCTAAAGGGGTTTAGTTTAGTATAAGAATGTAAGCATAGGTAGGAGTGAGTAAACTGTCTAAAGGAAACTTACAATAACTATGTTTTACATTTAACATTTCAGGATTTTTTGGGTTTCAGGACACATGTTTCAAAAGAAAAAAGTTTCCACAATCAGACTACAGAAACGGATAAAGGGTTGTGTGAGAAGGGATGAGTGACAAATCAAAAAAAAATTAAGATTTAAGATGATGTGCTAGTTTTTGGGATGTTTTTCAAACTGTTAAGGCCCTTGGATGAGTTCCTAAAATATATAATACTAAATAAACATAACAATAGAAATCCGAAGTTGATTTCTCCAAAAAAAATTTCCACTTAACCTGAATATTCTTCTATGTGACATGAAGAATCTAAGAAACATTTCTCCAATATTCAGAATTCAGACGGAGCCTTCAGCACTTAGACTAGATATTTATTTCCGTGCTTGATCCTCACTTGCAATTAGTGAAAGCATGTAGCAGAACCTTGTCCTTCAAAAAATCTTCTTAGCCGATCCTTAACCCCTTATACCATCATAACAAAATAATATATTTTTTGCCTTTGCCTCAATCATAAGAAAAGTCCCTACCGCGACCTTTGGGGATCCTTTAAATAGCTACTCATAAGACATGCAGAATATTGCTCCAGACAGACTTTAGTTCAATTCTCTCACGTAAATAAGTTCTGGTCAATTCTCTGTACACTTCT
Source organism: Xylota sylvarum (assembly GCA_905220385.1). Classification (NCBI taxonomy): domain Eukaryota; kingdom Metazoa; phylum Arthropoda; class Insecta; order Diptera; family Syrphidae; genus Xylota; species Xylota sylvarum. The sequence continues at coordinate 150,578,596 of LR999957.1, read as the reverse complement.
TCTCTACTAATAATACAATACCATGGTCTACTGATATACTGAACTATTTCTTTGCATTTATATTCGATTGATTTCAGTCTCCATAATTGAGTACACCAAAACAAGAATTTATTACACGAGTTTCAGTAATCAATAGGAGAGCTCTTTCTTGTAGCATTCCTGTGGGATTTTGTTATGTTCGCAGTTGAAGTCAAAGTTTGAATTATTTCAAAGTTCTGCGACAGGAATCTTGTCCCAAATGAATGGTATGTCAAAAGAGTCTGTTCTTTAGACGAACAACTTCGATATATATTTGTTTATATAAATATCGATATGAATTTCATCATAATTCCGTCATTCCTATTAACAAGTGGTGCCCGAATTTACCCAACAACAGCTCACATAGCTAACATTTGCACTTTCAACAAGAATTACTTGAAAAGAGTTTGTCAATAGTTTCAGACTGTATACTTAAAATGAAGAACTGTAACTGAAAATGAGACGTAATAAGACGCTTTCATCAAGAATATGTACAACAGTAGATACTCATCTGAAAATTCATCAACTTTGGAGTGGAATAAATAATTAAAAATTGTTTTTTACTTCAATTAAATTTTTTTTTATTAAATCGATTGATTAAATATAATTTTTGCTTTCATTAAATATATTTTTTTATTAAATCGATTGATTAAATATAATTAAATATAATTTTTGCTTTCATTAAATATTTTTTTTTATTAAATCGATTGATTAAATATAATATTTACTTTCATTAAATATTTTTTTTTTCATTAAATCGATTGATTAATTATAATTATTATTCGTTTAATTAAATATTATTATTTAAGTGTTATATAAATATTATTATTGGTATATTGATTAAACATTTTTTGAAAGAAATACATTTTCATTTTTAAGTTTTTCATTGTTTGTTTTTGTATATAATTATTAACCATTCCATTTTTCCATTCACTTCTTTTCCGGATTGTTCTTGGCCTCTTGTTCTTTACGGATCTTAGCGATTTTCATCTTCAATCGCTTCTTGTAGATAACACTATCTTGCATATTCCAAATTTCTTGCTGAGTGAATTTTCTGGCGTGGCCATAGTTGGTGTGGACCAGTTCATCAGTTAAAAAGTACTTGATCTCATACTTATACTGCGGATCTGGTAAGGCTCGACGACGTATACGCATCTCTTCGAGATATAAAAACATCAGATATGGTACAGATGGCTGAGGTTCTTTGGTTTCAGAACGACTTCCGGCGCCCATGTTTTTCTTAGTTGATAAGTATAATAATTTTTCGGATACTCTTCAAATATTTGTGATTTAATATCGGGAAAGGAAAAACAGTTCTATTTTACACCTTATACACTTTCACACACGCCCATGAATAACTGCGGATGGTTGCGACAAGCTAGCTTAGACTCTAAGCTCTACTTGAATCTCTTGTGTGTTGTATCTATTTATTCATTTTTGCTACCGAGATTTTCGCACTCAGTCTAAATCCTTTAAAGTCATTAGTAAAATTATTAGTCCTTTATGGTCATTAGTAAAACTGATTTTAAATCATAAAACGTCATAAAGCAAAAAAAGATTTAAAAAAGGATATGATGCAAAATTACGTAAACTAATTTGTATAATAATAAACTCAATCATGAGTTTCTAAGAAAGGATTAAGGGTCATAAATATGTATGGTTCAGGTAGCATTTCATCAGCGGAATTTGGGTATAGAAAAAAAACCCAAGACTCGAAGATAATTACCAATTCCTAGAATAATAAGGAATATTAAAAATATTTGGAATTCAATGCAATATACATAATGTAAAGTCCTTTCTCTTATTTGAAGAGATGAATTTTAAATCAAGCATAGTGGATCAGCACGATCCTTACCCAGCTGCATCCAGTTGCGTAGGTCGAGTTGGTTGAAGTTACCCTTCATTTCTACACCCCATCGGAGATGAGGTCATCCTTTTCTTTGTTGTCCCTCAGGAGTGGAGTTGAAGATTTTTCAGGCTGGAGCATTGGTGCTCATCCGTTCTACGTGACCTAGTCATTTTAATGGTGGATTTCTAAGGTACGTGGTTAAATCTTCTCCTACATGATCCGCCAACACAGGTGGGATCATAAATCAAACGCAGAACTTCTCTCTTGGAAATTCCAAGACCTATTTCATCCGACCTTGACAAAGTTCGTGCTTCTGTACCACCATACAACAGTACGGGTATGATTAGAATTTTGTATGGCGTCTTCTCGATAGGACATTGATGGATAGTTGTCTTCTAAGGCCTTCGTAACACCGATTGGCGAGGGTTATTCCACGTTCGATCGTTGGCAGAGTTGATAGCAGACCATAAGTAGACGGATTCCTTTACTACTTCCAAGTTATACATACTTGTCGATCGTAACGTTCTAGCCAAGAGTAATTTAATTTAATTTAATTCTGATTCGATGTTTGCGAAGCCGACATTAACTGCTCACTTTGTACCCAAAACTTGGATTCCACACAAAAACCTAGCTGTCTTTTCATCAAGAATCCTGAATGGACATACATTCAGAGAAGCAAACGTAGACTCTGATCACTCTCTTAGACAGGCAAGTTCAAAGCTGCATAGAATGAAGAGGACATACGCATCTACCAGCTCTCAAGTAAATCAAGGAGCCGCGGGACAGAAACAATGTCACGCAAAAGAAGACCAAACAGTTGTCCGATGGCTACAATCCCGTAACGCAGGCTCTCCTAAATACTGAAGGGAACCTAGTCAGCGCAGATATAATTCTATTCTAAGTGTGATTAAGCAGCACTTGCAGCAGTTGCTTGCAAGTACAATGTTGAGAGAGTGATGGAGCAAAAACAGGGTCCACCTTCAGTCAACGAAAAAATGACTACCCTCCCAGTATAAAAATCAAGCATTTCAAGCATATTTAGTTCAGACACCACCCTTGGAGTACCTAATTTCACCTGAGTTTCAAACCATCCTGTGTTTCTTTTCGGTAACGCCGAACAGGTGCGAGGGTAGATACATCTCCGTATATTACTCTTACGCAAGTCTACAACAGGTTTTTCTTGCTTAGTCTACAGTTTAAGGTCATGATATGATTCAGTCATGATTTTTAGCCAATCCACTACATAATTGAATTTTTAAATTTAAGGAAGTATGATACGGAAAAGTATCATACTTGCTGAAATAGTATACGTATTTAAAGTAAGCTCAAATCAAATATGCAGAATGTTGTGCCTCTTTTCTTGCATACTCAAGGATTCGAATGGGGATAGGGTTTCATATATCCTTTCCTGAATTTCTTTCCGAAATAGTTTGTAAACGTCGTTCGTGTACTTAGATTCGCTGTCTTTTTGAGTCAATGCTGACATGACAAAAACAAGACAAGACTACACATCAGCTACTTAAATTTGAAGCTCAAGTTCTGGGAATTATCCTAAATATTATCTGAAACCTATCTATCATACATCGCATGGACAAAGAAAAAGAGACTCTAGACACCTTCTACGTGAATGCTTGCCGATTTAAACTCAAAGGGTACCAGGAGCCATTACCTCTTACTGCCGTAGTAACTTTCTAAGTATATAAATAGATACACAAATTAATTTCGCCTCAAATGACAGGATATCACCGAATACAGCGTGCTATTTCGTGCTGATGTCATTGATTCCGAAAAGTTTCTCAATAAGAAATTGACTTCATTACCAAAACAAATTTACCAGAAACGCCATAACTGTCTGCTTTCAGACGGTGTTTCCAAAAAGTTTTGTTTTTAGTTCACAACTCCACGTTATAAATCGATAGTTCTTAAAATAGCGCCCATTGTAGGTAGTTACCCAGACAAACTTCCCACAGCAAAAGTTTTACCCAGTTGCACAGCTTCCAAATTGATTGGACAGTGTCCTTAGAGCAATCACAGTAATTAACTCTCCATTATTACCTTGGAGATTTAAGTTCCAAATACTTCGATCCACTGACGTTCCAAAAGTCCCAGAAATCAATTCAAAATGGAATTATAAAACAATTGGTCCTTCGTTCATTAACAGGTGATTTTAAAACAATAAAGGTTGCGTGGTTACGTTGAGAAGTTCCTGCAGAACTTTGGTTACGTCGAACATCTGAATTCAAATACATTGATGGCCCAGCATTGACCTTTGAGGAGAAGATTATTTGTTCGTCCTTCCAGTTGCCATACAAATATTAAGTACTCAAATTATGCGCCCACGTCAATTCGTATACCAAAGCAACGATAAGTCCTTTTTGCAAAAAGGTATGTTATTTATAACTAAGTACCTTATGCGAAGTCTCGAGAGCTATCGATACGGATATCATCTTCCGTTAAACGATTTTTGATTTATTTCAATTGAAAATGATTGTAGGCTTTTATAGTCCTTCGAATGGGATTCTTTTCATTTCTCAGGACCACACGTGGAATTAATACCATTCTGGATGTGGCGGTGTGACAAATATCATGATTTAATGTCGTTTGCGTGTGTGACATAAAAAATGAGTGTTAATGCGAAGACGAATGATTTTTCCTCGAAAAAAAAATCAATTTTCTAAATTGAAATCCTCTTCAATTTCACGGTATACACCCCCTTCTCTAGGTAAGTGTACGCTCTCAAGGAACAAGTAGGAGCTCTCTTGCATAATCGTAAATTGCTTTTTAACTTTTGAAAGTTTGTGAGAAAATAGATTGAGGACGAGATGAAAAATAAAGGAATTCCTACGCTCTGTTGTGGTGTTTAGGATGCGCTCTGGCTGTGTCACCAAGAAATGCAAATATTCGATACACGGGTGGTAGATACGACTTTGTTTTTTATCCTTCGCTGTCCAAAGTATTTTGGAGGAGCAAAACCCCTTTTTTTGTAATAATTTGATCGCATTTCCGTTTATTGCTTCCGTTTTCTTGTCTTCCGCGTTAGGAAACTTTTTATGGCGAAAAGAAGACAATGATTTATCCTGGCCAGTAACTATGTGTCTATTTATAAAGCTAGCCCTGGAGTGTGGGTGGTTTTGCGAAGCAACTTTTGGAAATGAAATGTCGCCAGGATTGACGTTTTTGTTTGTGTAGTCAAAAGCACTTTAGTATTGATGATAAAGTTGATTTGCTATCGAAAAAGTTTTCGGAATTAATGATACCAGCAGCGGACGATGGAGGCCTTTGTTGAATGATATACTGTTGTTTGGAAGCGAAAGTAATTTATGTATTTATATACTTTGAATGTCCTTATGGAAATAAGAATCCACTTGCGAACTTCTTAAGCTTTAGAATGATATCGTTGAGAGATTTGTACAAGTGATTTTATTTAAATTTGGATTCCAAAGTAGAGTCCTTGTATATATTTATCGAAGAGGAAGTTTTTTTTTTTGCTTTGCAGTGGTAATTGATTTACTAAACTTTTATTTACTTTTACATTTGAGCTTTTAAAAAATTGTGAACCTAAACGATCGTGTGGGAATTGAACCTCGAACTCCTCTTCTCCGGGGATCCAACCAAGTTTCACCCTGTCATGTCTAGCAAGAGATATTAATGGATTGTAGTAGCATTTAACTGACATCGAGAGCACTGAGTTAGACGAGTGAACTAACGTCTTATGATAACCGTATCAAGGCTAAATTCGTCAACATAAGATTTATATGCGCTCATGCCCACACAGAGGACAAGGACGATGCCACCAAAGAATGTTTCTATGATGTTCTTGACAAAACTAGGCGATTTTAACGCCAAGATAGGAAAGACGGACATCTTAAATAGGACAGCAAACAGTTGACATTATTAACAGAAAACAGCTTGCTGTTTCTGGTGAGTTTAGTATTCAAACAGAAGCTGCCAAAGTGGGTCTAGCTGTAAACTGCCAAAGTGGGTCTAGCTGTAAACAAGTTCAAAACCAAGTATACGCTGTTCACAAGAAGGGATACACAATATCGACGAATTAGACAGAACGTCACAATCGACAGCTATAACTGTGGGGTAGTAAGGGACTTTGTCTACCTTGGCTCTGCTAGCAAATCTGAAAACAACACCTCAGCAGAAATAAAACGAAGGATAGAACCTGGAAAATGAACCTGATATGAGTATGTGTGTACGACCCGACGTATAGGTGCCATAGGCCTCAGTAGCTCAACACAATTGACGAGATCTTTTCAAGCACCTTATGAATTCATACCTTTGGTGGTATGTTAGCATCCTCACCAAGTAGCGGGCTTAGATCGTCTTGGTTCTACATTGCGTTTTGTTTGAGCTAACCTCAAAAAGAATCATAAACATATATGACAAGCGTTCGTATTTAGCTGAATACGTCATGCACATACATACATATGTATATCGATATAAACATTGAAATCACAATCAATTTTCGATATCAGAAATCTTTACCTAATTGATTTTGAAACATATGTCATAGATTGTATCTTAGCTATTTAAATTCCACATGGGTGTGTTCAACAAGCTTTCTTTTACAAATGTCATAATTAACAGGTGACATGTAGAAATAAACGTCAGTAACAAATTCGTATGACTGCACGGTGTTATTCAAGAAATATGATACCAAAAATAGAAATCCTAGAATATACATATGTAAGTACCAAGAAAAGAGATAAACCGATGAAGAAATAAAGTCCTATCTGACCGGATTGTATCCACAATAAAGCTATTTATAGCCACGTATATGTACATCTGTCAATCTGTTAAGTAGAAAAGTATATCGGAAGACAAATACAAATCCTTTTATTTCGTTGATTAGGAATTAATTACTTCCTTTCTTTCTTAATTTGGCTCCTTTAGATCATAGACACGGGAACTTACTCTATCTGTGAAAGTAAAATGGATTAATATCCGCTGAGGTTTACCCACGCAATATACAGGATTCCTTATTCTGTCAATGATTTGAATATTAAAGGGAAGCAGCAATTTTCATGCGGAACTAAGCCTTGTGAAATGATTTTGTTCCCTTTCTCTATCTCTCTGTGGAATTCAAGTTTGAGATTAGTTCAATTATCCAAGGACACCATTAGGGATTTGCTTCAGTTAATTGCAATTCTAAAATAGCTGAAGGAGAACACTCTTTCAATGAGAAAGGATTCAAAGTAACAAGAAATAATTTGCATAATATTATATAGAATATTATATAGAACTACCCCCACAAGGATACAGGGGGTAGTTTCCACAATCGAAATATTTTTAATAGAAAAAAGTGAAGCAATGCAAATTGAGTCTCAACTCAGCTGCGTTGTACAATAAGGAGAAGCACAAGTGTGCAATTGAATTCGTTTGTTTGTGTATCGTTTTTTTGTTTAAAATGGAATGAAAAACGAATTAAGGACTATGAAGACAATTTAATGAGAATTAATGCATAAATATCTCAACATTTGCTGGTCAAAATAGATGTGTCGTAGTAAATCTAAAGTAAAGTCAACACCGAAGTAGATGGCGAAAAACTGACGCAAACTAGACAAACAATTTCCATTATATTCGTTTAATATTTTGAAGAGAGTTTATGTACGTACATACATATGTAGTTGAAATTCTATACATAATATGTGTAAGTATCTAGTTCTCCATTTAACTGAGTTTGAATTGCAGATTTAAAATGAAATAGAGCCCACGACTGGGTCGTATGTACTTGCACCTTTCTAATAAAAGCCTATTACCCATTTTTTAATGCATGGCGTTTAGTAAAGTTGTCGTGGAATTCCACATTCCACAGGAGTTTCTTAACTCCACTGACGAACATACAGTCAGTCACGAAAGTCTACATACAGCCCTGAAAAGTGCTAAATCCTCATTTATAGACAAAATTTCAATTTTGTTTTTTATTAGATAACATTATTATTGTTTAAAAACATGATTCAAAACAAAAACAAATCATATCCTCACAATAATTCAAAGAAAACAAGAAAAAAACCAAAAATTCAATTCAAATTTAGCACTTTTCAGCGCTGTATGTAGACTTTCGCGACTGACTGTATTTCTTTATGGAAAATATGCCCCCTTAACCAATGTATTGTTGGGCATTCAAAGAGAATGTACATCGAAGATTAGTCATCTTCCGAGCAGAACCTACATTCCGTATCTGTTTATCGTATCGTATCGTTTCTAATACAATCCTTGTCTGGATTAAAAATTTCCTCTTAGGAATAATCATATGGATTGTCTCAGCCCCGAGACGTTTCTCCACTGGGCCAGACGAAGTTTGTGTTCCCAATCTTTAACCAGCGCTGTGCCGTCAGCCTAGTTGACACTCCAGCAGGGTTCAGATCCAATGAACACAGATTCTGAGCCAGCCCCAGCTAGAACGACAGCTAAGAGTAAGCTGCTTATATCTCTCTGGAGAGGAAACGATGGACAGACGATGAAATTCAAGGAAGATATGTCCAAAATCCTCCAATCAGAAGTAAATGTGAAAACTCTGTGCCAACGAGTAACGTTTGAAGTTCGCCATCCAGATGAAGCGACGACCATAGAGGCGATTTTCATGGCCATAGCGGATCAAATCCCAACACCAGCGACCATCACGAAAGCTGCTATTAAATAAATACAAGAGAATGACAAGGGAAGGAACACAAACTACCCTTATCAACCTCTCAGCAGACGTGGCAAACAAAGTCATCGCTGCAGGACGATAGGATGGGTCAGAAGTAGAGTGCGCGAGCTCATTTCGCAAACAAGGTGCTTCAAGTATGGACATCTTCGGGGGATTAGCCGGAAGTCACAGCCTCCACCAGGAAAGCACAGTAGCACCAGGTTTCCAAGACTATGAATCTACATAGCAACCTGGCACTCTCCAGTTGGTCGAACCGCCAGATGCGAGGGCACGTATCCAACATTCTGAATGTGCAAACTTTCAGACGGGCAAACGTCAACTCTGGCCATTTTCTTGTTGGAGCCAAATTCAGAGCTCGACTATCCAACGCTGCAAACCGCAAAGAAAAAGAAATTCAACGTTGGAAGCCTGAGTACAAATGAAGTAACCAGGGCCTGCAGAGAGCGCCTGAGCGAGAGACTCTCCGCTGTGCATTCACCATCCACAAACGCCAACAATCTGTGGAACCCAAAAAACCCTTGGTATGATGATGAATGCGAGCACCGGAAAAATGTGATAGAAAGGTGACAAGCGTTATAGCGCAAAACTAGGGCAGCGAGAGAAGAGTATCGAACCAGAAGAAGGGATGAGAAGAAGATCCTGCGTAAAAAGAAAACGGCCCACGCAGTCGTAGGAACAACATTCGGAAGTTTTTTAGGAAAGCCAAGCAATGAAGAATCCATCCCTCCTCCCAGTTTTGAAAAGGTCGGCTCAGCTATCGAAGAGATGAAGAACAACAAGGCCACCGGCTCTGATGGTTTACTAGGAAACCGTTCGTCCGAACTATTCCAAACATGTACTGGACTTCGACAAGGAGATGAGCTTTCATGTGACTTTTTCAATAAAAGCAATTGAAGTACATGTTGTTAATAAACAATTTGAATGAATTTGATGAAATTTTGCATGTAACATCCTCAAACGTTCGAAGCTATCCAGACTGATTATAGCTTTTTTGTATGTTAGAAATACAAAATTGTTATGTCCTTATTGAAAAACCCTTTATATCAGACCGTTCTGCTTGTGCGCTCTGCCTTAGCCGAGATCTTCCTGTTGCTGGTGGTTATTCCATGTCCATCTACATGTCTTAGGTCAATGTCGGTATATTGTTAGTATAACAATGTCCTCGTTGTCTTTTTTCAAAGCCTTCAGACCCGCAAATGGGAGCGAATAGCTTACAAATAATTTTTGTAATTTGCCCTAGAATCTTCGATATTGCTAACCCTACTTTGGTTTGGTCAGGTGAATGGAAGTTTTGAATATAATCGTCTTAAATCGTCTGCCTGACAGTGGGATTAAGGAAGTTGAAAAAAGTTATTCTATATTCTCAACACCGGGGTAACTTTTCCTCCATGAAAAAAAAAGGTTACGGGACAGGCCTCGGATAAGGATAATTCAAATGATAACCCTAGCAAACGTAGAGAATTTCAAGTTGGATTCTTCATATATGTATGTATATACTTATATAAGACGTGTTGCATCTGCACACGACCATATTGTATCGCAAGGATTCTTCCTGCAAACTTTGTTCTACAACTAGTGTTTGCTTATACCGCAACACCCATTTAAACTTGAACTTTCTAAAGAAGAAGTTTCCTCGCTAATATACAAAATCCTTCATCTCTATGTAGGTATACCTATAAGGGCAAAAACTTGCATGCGCTTAAGAAACTATTCCATTCCCTCTTCACATCAACTTATGGACTATTTTTTGTTCGTGGAGCACAACATACCACGTTAGATGCATAAATTAAGATGACAACTTATCCAGGATAAATACCTAGTCAATGGGAATTCTTCTGGTGACACTTATTTAATGGCAAGACCTTTAAATTTTTTTCAAATTTAATAATCAAAATCACATACCAACAGCTATTTAATATCCTCATCCATATGAATAAAACACATTTCAATTTTATTTTCACATCGCTAGGTATTTCACATTGTTTTTCATCTTTCCTCCGTCTGTTCTCTCCGGCCATTGCATACCAATTCAGCTCACATCCCAACCACGTCGTCGTTCAAAATTTATGTCCTGAAAATTTAATATTCACTCGTAAACATTTGCGGGGTACATGTAGTCTAGGACCGCTAACACATACCAGTACCGCACTAATTCATGTGAAATATGCATGAAGATTTCCCTTAATAGGCATTAATCATATGCTCCCTTCTTGAAAAGGGAGTGAATCCTAGCACGGTTTACGTATATCATCAGACTTTGGAAAATCACATTTTCCTTATTAAATCGAATCCTTCGGGACGAACGACGACCTTTGGTTGACTTTATGATGAAGCAATTTAATGTTGTGGCAGTTTTAGGAATTCCACTAGGTTTCTGATTTCTTTTTATTTCTATATTTTCGCCCAGGTATTGATTTTGGTGTCATTGAGAAAATATTGAGCCTCCTGGGAGGATGTCTACATCAGCGTTTGACAATCCCATTGTCTGAATGAGCTACGAGTATCTACATTAAAAAGTTTTCTTTAACAAGTAGCTTCCGGAAGGCGTAGGTTAAGGAATATATTTATTTATACTCGTACAATACGCGAGAAACTTTTTTGAACTTAAGTTTATAAAGAACTGAGTTACAATAAAAATAAATCAAATCCTTATTCTTCAAGGAAGTTGCAATAATGCCGTTTGGGGAATTGTAAAGTTTTTGATTTGAATGGGAAAGTTGTTTGTTCTTAACGTTTCTATTTTTGGACTTGAAAATACTTTGTATGTAAAAGAAAGCATAGTTCGAAATACACATTTTGAAAACAATCTGTAACCTTTATTGAATTTATATGTTCCTCAGAATAAACCATGTTTGGGGCAATGTCTTTCCGTGATGGAAGATTTTCTGTTCCTTTCAATGGACTCAAAAGTTTACAAGAAGGCAAACGGACATGCTTTTGTGTTAGATCCTCCTGCATCGACAAAAAAGCGATGTGTGGAGTACAGGTCTTTGCTATATCTAGTGAACTACCGACTTCGAGAAGACTTTCTACAGTTTGAATCAAGATGCTATCTGACAGTCTTGGATAGGAGCGATATCCTAGAAGAACTAATAACTACAAAAGAGGGTATGAAGTGGCATATTTTACACAATGGTAAGGTGTCAGAGGACTTAAAAATCCGAAGTGGAGAACGTCAGGGGTGAGTACTGTCGCCGTTGTTGTTCTTGGTGATCATCAGCGATGTTGGTAGGTATGTAGAGTGACGGTTCTTTGGAGAAAGAACACAAAACTCGTGCAAAACCTAAATGATGTAAATTAGACCCAACCTGTGGAGTTTAAATAACGGATTACTTCTACAATCCTTTTATCAGCTATTTCGTCGAAGTTTATGAAGAATGGTTTTCCTAGGATGTGTTGCCTGATTCTCGCTAGGGTCGGACATCTGCAAGGGAAGTGATGTAGTGATTCTCTTTTTAGTATCCTTGCAGCTTCTGCAAAATGTATTGTGAGGAATACCAAGCTTGGCCGCATGGTCCTCGATGGCCTGTGATAATGAATACAATTTTGGGAATATCTGATCTTGATTTACTAAGTAGCTCAGTGACTTAGGTTTGTGGTAATCAGGCTAGAGTTTGTGCTCTGGGATCCAGATGATATTTGAGATGTTTGAGTGGACGTGTGATTAATTTCGAACTTGGATTGCTCTACCAGTTTAGAGGATGTGATAACCGCAGCAATGGCTTTGATAGCTGCTTGGATGTTCGAAAAGATAGCGATATTGTTACTGAATGTAGACAAATCATTCAGCAAATGGCAGGCTTCCCGAATCGCATGAAGACCCGCTTGGAAAGCGCTAGCAGAGTCTAGGAGATGAAAAGATATTTACTTGATGAGAGAAGATGACTGCGGCAACTCCGCAGTCCAACTTCGAACCTTTCGTGTATGTACCTATATCATAGTGGCTGATAACGTTTCCATTCACCCATTATTTTCTAGTAGGCAGTCTAACTGAAAAGGATTTGGTTAAATTTCGTTAAAAAAGTTGGTATCATGTAGTCAGTTGAAGATGAAACCAATTCTCTTGAAATCGTATCATAATAAAACACTCAGCTGCATGTTATGTTGTCTGGCTTAGGGGGTCTTAGTGTTGGACTGCTAAGCCAGACAACATAACAAGCAGCTGAGTGTTTTATTTGACGTTCATGGGGTATAAGGTGTAGGATCACATTTAAAGCATCTGTTGGACAGGACCTCAAAGCTCCTGTGATGCATCCATACGCCGATCTCTGTACTTTTTAAAGTTTATTGATAGCAAGAAGTAGCTCAACATCAAACGTTGGCGCCATAGATAAGAATTGGATACACTACGGCTGTATACATCCATGGAGTCATCTTTGGCTGGAGTCCCCATTTCTTATTGTATGTTTTATTGCAGTCATAGAAAACTGCACTTGCTTTCTTTACCCGCTTATCTATATTGAGCTTCCAATTGAACAACTATGTTCTGAGCACTAGAACATAAAGAGAGTACTAAACCATTTAGTTTGGGAGGAGTGAAGACTGGTACTTTAGTTTTAGTGGTAAAAAGCATTATTTCGATCTTTTCCGGATTTACTTCAAAGCCACTGGTCGTAGCCCATGAGCATACCTTATCCAGTGCACTCTACATGACTTATCGTGGAGAGAAACTTTCCTGATACTAGTATAACCATATTATCTGCGTACGCAACAACCTTAATCCCTTCACTATCAAGTCGCTTTAAAATTTTGTTAATTTCCATGAGCCACAACAAAGGAGAGATAATACCTCCATGTGGGGTGCCTCTATTGACCGTATTAGTTAGAATGCTCTTGCCTAATGTTCCTTGAATTATTCTAGTTTTTAGAATGGATACAATCCATTGACTAAGGAAACATTCTACACCTAGCTCGGTGATGAGCCTCTTCAATAGCTTCAGTATGCTCCTTCTATCTCCAGAAAGGTAGCAAGAGTGTATTCTTTATAGCGGAGAGCCTTTTCCACCGTATGCACCACCTCATGAAGAGTGATCTCAGTAGACCGATCGTAGAGGTAAGCATGCTCAGCGATGTATTCTACGTCCTTGAAGCATTGACGGAAAGTAACTATGAAATTCGATGGACTATGTTATTTCACCTTAAACACCCCGACAACGCTAGCGATGTTTGCCTATTTTTATATTGGATAATGGGTCTTCATTTTATTGCTTAAAATCTACAATCTGAGGTTAACAAAGTGGAGTTTAAAATAAACGCACCGAACTGGACGTCTATAGCAGAATCGACAAGACAAAGGTTTCGTGCATAAAGTGTCCTGGTATCCGGAAGCGCATAGTAATTTTTTCTTTTAGCCTTTCGACTTCTTCTTTATTAAAGTGTTGTTGTCCATCTGCTCGATATGGCTCAGCCAGAGTAGTCGTCTTATCTTGGCTTTTTTGACTATATCCTCATCTTGGTACAACTCGTAGAGTTCGCTGTTTTATCTTATCCTCCATCCTTGCAAACTGAACCAAATAATCGATGAAGAATTTTTCGTTTGAAAGTCCCCAATATTTTCTCTGATTTCCTGCTTATCGTCCACCACTTTGCTTCGTATAGCAGAACTAGCAGGATTAGAGTCCGGTATAGCAGATATTACGTCTTTCGAGTAAGGAGTTTTGACCCCATTCGTTTTGAGAAACTGAAGTAGAAATAATTTCCAAGGTTGATATTTGAAATCTCCACTAAGGTATCATTCGTGGAGTTGATGTTGACTTCGAGGTAGATGAACTCCTGAACTATCTCTAAGTTATAGCTATCAACAGTGACGTTTTGTCTAAGGCTGATGATATTTTATTTTGTCCTGTCCTTGTCTATTACCCAAAGCCAATTGGGTTTGCCTGTCGCGCATATAGTGAAAGCCGTGAAAGCCTCTACAATGGAAAGTTGGGAGCAACCAATGCTGTCTATGTCCTCTGCGTATCACAGGAACAGGACAAATTTGTTAGCGATAGTACCTACTAACTGCTCTAGCTTGAGATTGAAAATTTCACATAATTTTTGGAAAAGTTTAGACGAGCTAGTTTCATACTGCCCACTGAATCAGCTGTGTTCTCCTCCTGTGTTCTATCATATGCTATCATCACACGTGGATTGACAATATTGTTAGAAACATGAGAGAAGGGATTGAAATGGCTTACATCCATCCTATGACATTAAGGAAGCTGTACGCAGATCTTTTTCTCCTAGATTTCGTTAAGGTAGTCAAAGAAGGATTTAAATAGTGCGGCGATACGTTTTACCTAGAGCTGAGCATCTGCAGGAGTTTTTGTTTCTTTCCCGTTCTAATTGTTGGAGCTGCGATAAATGGGAAAGGCTATCACTAAATTTGACCAAGAATTTTCCACTTTCACTTTTTTACTTCAGTTCCTTTGTAGCTGCAAGATGTTTTCCTAGTTTTTTTTTCTAAGCTATTTTATAAGATTAACATGTTGACGTGTTTTAACCCAAAACAGACCAGATTGGTTGGACTAGCTAAACTAAGTCTTAAATCCTATAGTATATTCATACCTTAACCTCATATACATGCACTTACGGTTTACTGCTGGATTTTACCCAAAATTAACCTCTATTTGGTAGTAAACAAACAAATGATTTATTTATGCATTTCTGCTCCAAATGCTACAAACTATGAATTCTAATAAAAACTGGAAAAAAATAACATAAAATTCATAGTTGCATACAAAACTATTTTCAGAGTTGATATGCGGAAAAATACAATTGCTCCGTTGACTGTGGCGTATACTCACTATTTTGTGTTCATTTTTACATCTTTTCCTTGAACTTTGTTGTGTAAAATGTGCTTGATGAAACAATGTGAATTCTTCCATTTGAGTTTAAAGAATTTATTGAAACTATGTTCTCCAGATGTGCAGATGTGGTATTTTTCTGGAATTTGTGGAATAAAATAAAAATAGAGTATTCCTTTCAAAGTTTCTAATCCTAGTTAAGCAATATTCCACCGTGAAGTACGTAAAGGGTGTCATTTTACATTTTGCACCATTGTTGAACTGTCAACAACCAGCTATTATTCCGATAAATTTTGATAAGCAAAAAGTAGGAGATTATTAAATATGGATGGATGCACACTCGCACAATGTGTTGAAATAGTGAAAATTCACTACAAAAATGGTGAAAATATAGCGCAAATGTTTTATAAAGTTCGTACTGCTCTTGGTCATCATCAAGGCCCTTCACGTGGCTATAGTGAATTTAATTCAAAATTTTGAACGTTTTGGACATTCCATTGACGTTTTTAAACATACAGATAGTGTACCAATCAGATTGAGTTATCAATGAGAGATTTTAGGTTAAAATTTTCGTTAAAAGAAATAAAGACTCTGCTTCAGCTGTCTAAGCTGTTGTATCTGCCGTACTCTATAGTGAATATGTCAACTCGAATTTATCCACTATAGCACGCACAGTCTGTCTGAAGTAAGCGCTCTTAAAGTTGCGACCAACCGACTCAAAATTTTGCTAGTAATTGTTAATAATTTCCAAACGTTGCTCGTTCATGAACTTCATTATAATAAAAATGTAAACCTTGACAGACGTTCCGATATTAACGGATCATAAAAAAAGTGCAATGATGAGTTTGTATTAAAATACAAAATTGATATGTCCCTATTGAAAAACGCCTTAGAACAGTATTCACCATCACGGTGAATGCCTTCGATATCTCACAGTATTCGATAAAGTAAGTCACAGATCCAGATTCTTCCACAAGATACCACAATCTTGTATCAGTAACATTTTCTATCCTTGGACTGCGAGTTTCTTAGGTAATCGGTCAAAAACAAATTGCATGGATATTCTTCTTACCCATCGCTAACTAATGTTGGTGTACCTCAAGGCTCAGTTTTTTCTCCGACCCTGTTTTTCGTTAATAGGTCAATTAGGGCTTAATCAGTAATGACCTTTTCTATCACTTGCAATTCACTCTATTCCTTCGTGGATGACAGAACTCTCGACGTCGCTTACTTTTTTATCGTCTCAGCAGGAAGGACTCCAAGCTGTGGATATCATCAATTTATGTTCGCAAAACCAAGTTGAGTTCAAATCGTCAAGAACTCCGTGCTGTCAAGAGAGTGCCTTTGTCTTTTCTATTCACTCTTAACTCATAACCTTTATCTTCAAATCCACCATTTAGCTTAGAATTTTAAAGTATGTACTTAATCCTAAGTAATGCACAAAAAAAAAAACAATATTCGCGAGATGTGGGATTAAACCACGACTCTCAGCGAAGATTGTGCAAAGTTGGTAAATGAAAATACACAAGCACTGTAAGAAAATTCATTCAAGCACTATAACAACCAACTTAATTGAACATGCAACCACACTACGCTAAGCAACCTTTGTTCAGGTACTCATGCGTGGGAGTCTCGAAAGCTACCAAGTCCTCTTGACAATAATGCCTTAAAGAGTCCTTAATTCTCTTCGGCATTTAAATGAACACATATGCACACTTGTCTCAATGACGTCCTTAAATACACGACCTTTTCGCATAACGACGTCCCCATATGGTGTATAGGTAACAATGCCCCATAAAATTACAATTAATATTTGAAACAACCTTCATCTGGAAATCCCTCATAACCGGAATGTGGCCACACAACACAGAGAAGCATTTCTTCCTTTCCACTTCATTACAAGGTAGGAAGGACAACAGCTACCAAAAGTGCTACATACTTCCAGCTTCCCATTTGGGGATTCCACGGACATAAAACAAAACCAAAAAATAAAAATAAACTTCTCACAATTAGTGAGACGTTCTGGACGAAGTACATAGTATGATGAAGCAGAGTATCTAATGGATTGTAAAACAGACCTTGCTCCCTTATAATTAATGACTCTCTGTTGTAATTGGTTATTAATATACAATATACAAAATCTTTGTATCCCTTGCCAACAATCCATTATCGTTGTGACTGTAATTACCGTTAATTCAATTTGGCGGCAGGAAATTTCCGAAGAAAACAAAATTTAGCTGTCGAAGGGATGCTTTTGTTTTTAGTACTAATTTTGATTCTTTTTTTCGTTGTTTGTGTGCTTATAAACGGCCAAGGGTTTATCCAGTCGAGTGTAAAAATATCGTTTGAACTCATTAGGGGCGACGTAAACTGATGTGAAATGAATGCGAAGGAGACGTCGTGAAATAACAATCGCACTTAAGTCTCCGAAATTAATTATTGCCTGTCAGATGGTATTTTATTGCAAAGCTGATATAATCATACGGAGCAACACATGTTGTGTGGTCGTAAAGCGGGAGAGTTTCAGACTCGAATTGCGATTAGAAATGACAGGATGGCATTATAAAAATTGTTTGATTGTATCACTTTAACTGATAGGAAGTGCCATATTAATTAAAAACGGAATTCCTTATTTGAAGCATATAGAAATTCCTATCGGTAGTATTTGATGTACATAATTGTTCGGGTGCATAGGAAAGGAAGTCATACCCCGGAACTACTTCAAACGAAACCAATTGGAAGTGTATATTGTCGCGAAACTCATTTTAGGTGTTAACTCGAATCTCAACGCCAAGAGATGTACCCATGCATATCTAAAGGACATCGAAAAAGCATTAACAAATTATTAAATATGAATTTCCGCCTGACCTCATAAGGGTGTTCACTTCTATGAAACGGGAAAAGAAGTTCATTGCAACAGATATACAATACACGACGCCTAGAGTATGTCGCAAATAACCTGTCACAAATCATCGACACTGTACGTACCAATACTTTTTAACATTAACGCCTCCGAACCGCTAAGGGATTTATCTGGCATTCGCTGGGGTTGTCCTTCTGTATTCTTACGGGAAGAAAATCGAAGGCGTTCAAAATGAAACTCGAGCAGACTTCATGTCGAGTCAAAGAATGTGAGGTCTTTACATATGTGTCGCTTTAAACTGCGGCTTCTCTCCCTCAGAGATGACGTAGCAGTTGGCAATTCAGCTTTGCTGGATACTAACCCATAGAGACATGACTTGAAACTGTAAGGTTGTAAGAAAAATTTCCCAAGAAATTGGGAAAGCTAGACACTTTCAGTAGGAAACCAACGACAGATGAGAAAATGGCTCAAAATGTAATGTCGGGTTGGTTGTGGTAAGGCGATCAGAGATAACTTACTTACTTATGTCCTGTATCCCCTTGTGGGTCCTAGGGCCTCTACAACGCCTACGCGCCATCGTGTGCGTTAAGATGTTGCGTAGACACCTATTAACAAACGTTTGCAGCTTCCTCGTGATAGTAGCGTGACAGTAGCACGGATTCAATGTTGGAACGGAACAGTCGTAGCTTGGTGTTTAAGCTAATTGCATTACTACGTCAAATTGTGGATAGCATCCCAAACGCAGATTTTGCTTTCCCTATTCGGCTGGCTATATCCAGTTCGGTTCCGCCATCAGTTGAGACAATACTCCCAAGGTATTGGAAACTCTCTACTCTCTCAACCGTTTGTCCAGCAATGCATATTTGAGTTGATGAGTTCGGTCCTAGGCTGATCATTTTTCTTTTTGCAGAGTTAATTTTCAGCCCAACGATGTTAGCTTCTCTCTCCACATTAGCTGTCATTTGATGAAGGTCCATTATTCTATGGGACAGTATGCATACATCGTCGGCGTAGTCGAGGTGTTTGAGTTCAGATGTAAGTGTCTATCGAATTCCTCCATTTCCCGTCGATAAAGCCGCATTTAGCACATCGCTTATCACCTATAGAAATAATATTGGTGAAAGAATGCAGCCTTGCCGAACCCCACTTTGGACTTCGAATTCCTCAGACAGCCTTCCTCTGTGCAAAACGTGACATGTGGATCCATCGTAAGTAGCCTTGATAATAGCTATTAATTTATCAGGAGATAAGCTACTTAATCTGTGTGTTGGGGTGAGATCCCCTGCTGGTTACACGATGGCTCCGATTACATAGAATCACGTACGATGAAAAAGACAAAGATGTCGTTTTCGTTATAAAGATTCTCTATTTTCGTTCTTGGTAGGTCTTACCACGATGAAGGAGTGTATAAAAAAGAAAGTAGAAGGCGCACAATATGGCTGAGTGGGTTCCGTCTATCAAAAAGTTAAACTTAAGCGACATCTGAGTGTTGAATATTAGAAGAGCCATTTTGCAAAGGATTTCTGCAGGAGTTGCAAGGACGAACAAGAAAAAATTATCATTTGCCTCATATACACCTATTGGATCTTGTCCCAAAGAAGACTACTCCATTTAGCGGCTCTATTCTTTATTGACCTAACGAAACTAGCGTCCTAGACGTTATGAGCATCATTTGTAAAAAGTTTCATGGCATTACCATGATTTTTATGTACTTATGTTCTTTCATTTAAAGTGTAACTACATAAGATGTGTGACGTTTAAAATCGGGAAATGTTTAACCCTTGTAAAATTTTATTAAATGTGGTTAAAAACTAACGGTTTTTACACACTCCACTCTGCATTCAATTTGGATTACTGTGAGGAATATCAATTTTGTGTAAGTAGCGCGGTTATAAACATGCGGAGTGAAGAAGAAAAGCAACGAATTGCAATTTTGCACGAATACTGGAAAAATCCAGAAGTTCCACCATATAAAGTAGCAAAAAAAATAAAAATCGCGAGTTCAACTGTTTACGCGGTTATAAAACGATATAAGAGTTCTCTCACAGTTAAGAGAAAGAAAGATACCTTTGGACCCCACCCTTCAGAAGGACATCGAAAGGACCTTTAAGCGCTCTCCCAACATTTCTATCCGAGCTGCAGCAAAAAAATATTCGACAGGCACAGCTACAATACAGCGAGCTAAAGCTCGAGCCGGGCTGTCTTCCTACAAAGTAAAAAAAAGTTCCAGATCGGGATGACGCGAAGCAAGAACTCGCGAGGAAGCGAGCCAGGCGTCTTGACGAACAATTTTTGACAAAATTTGATTGCTGCGTTATGGATGACGAAATTTACTGCGTCGCAGATTTTGGACAAATTCCAGGGAACGAGTATTACGTCGCACCATTTGTGGGTGGTGTTGAAGCCAAATTTAGAACCCGACGCGCATCCAAGTTCCCCAAAAAATTCCTCGTTTGGCAGGCTATCTGCTCGTGTGGGGGAAAAGCGAGGAGTTCATAGCGCACGGGACAATAAACGCCGATGTGTACATTACAGAGTGCTTACAAAAGCGACTTCTTAAGCTTATACAAGCCCACGAAGAGGCGGTATTGTTTTGGCCTGATTTGGCAACATCTCATTACGCAAAAAGGACAATGGAATTCTTCGAGCACAATAACATCACTGTTGTTCCGAAAGATGCAAGCCCTCCCAATTGTCCAGAACTGCGTCCAATAGAGAGATTTTGGGCTCTAATGAAAGCAAAATTAAAAAAACAAACCGGAAATTGTGAAACGGAAAAAAATTTTCGAACAAAATGGCGGCAAGTGGCAAAATCCTTTTCAGAGAAAGATGTGCAAGGTCTGATGGGCAGCGTCAAAGCTAAAGTTCGCACATTTTTGCGAGCAGACGATTAATTTAAAAAATTTAAGAAAACATATGTATCTATTATACAAATAAATGAAATCGCTTTAAGATTATATTTAAGTCCTTTTTTTTTAAATATTTCACTTCCCGATTTTAAACGTCACACATCTTATGTATATTGGGAAGACTATGGTCAGAATATCAGCATCTAAAGCGATACTGAAACTGCTCTTAAGACTTGTCGAACCTGTAAATCTCTTTCAAAACAGTTTAAGAAAGAAGTTAGTCCATGAACTCTGTCACAAGGTTTAACTCTTTGGTGTGGGTTACAGGTCACATTGCGATCATGGAGAATGATATTTATATTTCCGCTGAGATTCCGAAACCATGCTCATAGGATGTCTGTTGAATGTTGGGTGTTATAGCATTTGATCTCAGGATTTCCATTAGTGTTTATTAGATTTTTGATACATAGCCCAAAACGTGAAAGTCTAATTGTCTTAAATGGCACTAATTTGGCAGCCAAAGGAAGCCTCGAGAAATCATACGTCCAGGATATTTGTCACTAGATCCATTGTTTCACCAGCTGTGTGACGCGTTGCGCCATTTACTTGCTGAAAATAAATGTCGACCACGTCTATAGCATCAATTTCAGGCAAAAAAGTCAGTCCACATCGTTTGGGAACACAATGCATTCACTGAAACGCTGCACCAGCATCAATTTTGAACAAAAATATTGACCAATGGCACCGGTAGCCCAAAAACACCTTGCTATCACTCATTCTAAATGAAGAAGTTGTTCCATTATTCATTTGGGTTTTCGGAGCTCCAGATGCGACAGTTTTGTTTGTTTTTCGGGGCGAACACAAGTTGGAATCTTCACATCACTAACCTGGTTGAGACGTTCAAATGTATCGATTTAGTTCACGGTATTTTTACTTATCAAAAGTCATCACGATGATAGTAGAATGTTTAAAGTTCTTGAGATATCAAGTACCTATATAGGTACTATACTTTAAATTCAGATTTTGATGTACTGAAACTTCTTTGTTTTAAACACTAATACATAAAGTCACAAAATATTATCTTAATAGACTTTTGAACACCATCCACACGAAATCACCCTATACTTCTAAAAAAATTTCTTTTTCAATTATCCTATTTATTATTCCGCCCACATAGTATCCACCACTTTCCGGACTAATAAGCTTCGCGATTTTAATATTCCAAGCTGTGCTGTTTGCCTCATGAAATTAGAATTATAGGTAATACAGCAAGATGTGTGGCGGAATTTATTCTTTTGAATTGCTATAATAAGTCAATTTTTGTCTTCCTTCCTCAGAGTGTACTCGTAAGCTTGTGTGTTTTAGGATACAAATCGTTATCCTGGTTAATTTAATTATATTTACTTTGGCAATGTTATCTGGCATCAAAAGTGCTTTCATTGCTTTCATAGAATGTGTGATATTAATTGTTTGTGCAAATCTCGAAGGATTTTTCTGTTCTTGCTGAAGGATTTCGAAGAATTTCCACCCCTTCTCGGAAGTCTGAGATTGTTTGTTGAAATGTGTTCATTTAATTTCGTCCATAGAAGGGGGAAATGCCAAAGTTGCACTTGAGTCGCCCACATGGGAATAAGTTTGTTTCTTTTTCCATCGCCCTAGAGGGGTTGTATGTCGATTGGTTTGGGTCAAGTAAAACAAAAGTGCCAATCAAGTGGCCAGGGATCAAAAGAGGCAAATCGCATTTGTTCCTTTTGTTTGTAAATCGAACTGGAATGGTTCTATGACTAGGAACGTATCATAGTTCTGGGTATTTATTCTAAAACTACATTCAAGAGCATGAATCATATTGTGTGCATGATTAGTAGTAGTAGCTTGCCTAAGCATTGATGATGTTATAGAATTTGCTAAAATTAAGATTCCTGGACAAATAATTTAGATTGCCGCACCTCTTGGGTAAGAGACAAACAATTTCATAGAAAGAAACTGTATATACTTCTACCTTTACCTCGGATTTTCGAAATTAATTCTTACTACGCACAGAAAAATTGTCAGAACCTAAGGGTTTTTGTCTGAAGGACCCACTAGAAACTGAATAGATATCGTTGTGAGTTCACTGCTATTTTATTTGCCAACGTCAGGTATCTGCTATTTATATTTACTTACAGACAGACACATAAATATTCCACTGAAGTGCAGAAAATGACATTTGAAATTGAACTGTCCACAGTAGGATCATAACTTTCTAACCGAATAAGAATAAATAACACACCTTCATATAGACAGAAATACGTATCTATACCTACGTTTATCACAAGACATTAAACCCTTGTGTAAATGAATGAATTACTCCTTCGATTGCCACAAAAAAAAAATGAGCAGTCCCGTACTACAAGGAACTCAACACCACTCACACACATACACGCAAATCCTTTTAGCCCTTCGCAGCCCTACTCTAGACTTTCATTGAAGAATATAATTTCAAGGTTAATTTTACGCAAAACTAAGACAAGCCCTATAACAACAATTTTCTATACACCCATCCGTAGGGACTCTTTCATAAACATTAAATATTACGAATACTGTTCCAGCGCCGACGCAGTACAAAACATAGAATGGTCACTTCCATTCCTAAACGCTTTCCATTCGTTTCCATTGAGGTCTATGGATAACAGAAGGCCATGACTTTAATGGTACGTATCAGTCCTTCGGTATTCCTTACTCGATTAACACGCGAATTCAAAATAACACTCTTACCGTAGCCATAACGATTTACAGAAGTGAATACAGTGGTATTGTGCTCGCTGTTCGGTGCATTCGTGTAAAAGGATACGTCAGGCGTTTAGCGGTTTCTTTACATTCGGTTGTGCATTTAAATATAATGTTGTGAACTTTTTTTTTTGCTTGAAAACAAATTTAAATAATAATAAAAAAAATCTCTAAACAAATAATTATTTCTTATTAAAGAAATAAAAAATAAAAATTTAATAATAAAGTTGTACAAGTGCTTGTGACACTGTTTTATTCTGAAAATTAAAACAATTTGCTTGATTAGTAACTTGTCTACGCTATTATATATTTGGAATATTAAGGAATACTTTTACAAACTTTTGGTGAGTCTTAAAGTTTGTTTAAATTACTTTATTGTGTTTCAAAGAATCGCGGTGACGCACGCGCAGTCACAAGATATCTTTTGCTATAGTGTGTACATTACTGTACTTCATAAGGGTAGATATCCTTTTTCATGACAATAGGATAGGATTATGTTATGAAAATGATAAACCCTTTATGACTTTGCAGATATGAGTATTTTATCATAGGTTTTGGCTTTGTTACATCTGACCCTTATAAGCGCTACTTGGTAACTGAGCAGTACTTGATTCGATGAAATAATAATAAATGGCAAATGTCTATTGTTGTCCTTTCTTATTTAGAAAAAGAAGATCAATGGTGGTGATGATAGGTACTCTTTTTGTTATTTAATAACCCAACCCTAATAAAGGAATCAAAATTGTGAGGCATGAAAGTAATAAGTCGGCGTATATAAGTGCTAATACGAGTACATTTAAATTATTAAAGCTCATTACACTTAATAAGGATTAGTAGGCATAGGTTATGGGAGAATATGTAATATGGCGGTAGAGCTACTTTCATTTGACCACCATACTTGTAATTAAAACTTGTTTCAAGGAAAATTTTGTATTGTTTTTTTATTTATTGATTTCGGATGGAATGCGGGTTATGGTCGAGTGAAATATATTTTGTCAACAACAAGAATCAAAATAAAAAAGCCCCCAATTAGTATTGCCTGAATTTGAAGTGGAATACCAGGCACTTGTATCCGATAAATAGTTTGTTATGACA
Organism: Xylota sylvarum; assembly: GCA_905220385.1. NCBI lineage: Eukaryota > Metazoa > Arthropoda > Insecta > Diptera > Syrphidae > Xylota > Xylota sylvarum. The sequence continues at coordinate 150,553,707 of LR999957.1, read as the reverse complement.
TAAAATGCACTCAAATAAATTTTTTCCTGTTATCCTCTAGAGGTCACGTTATGTTTATCAATTGGAATGAGAAGTTAGCACATGTATTTGTTATGATTAATTTATTATTAGACCGGGGGCTGTACCAGAAAACAAGAAGTCTTTTACAACAGGCGGATTATAACATAGCTACAAGTAAATTTTTACAATTTTCACAAATTCTGTACCACAAAGCTACAAGTGTACAAAAATTTTAACCAAAAATTGTTAAATAATAAAGTAAACTCGCATCAAAATAATTTTCAATTACAGTTTTTTATTTATTTCATTATTCTTTTATTTATTACATTAATAAAGGACCTGCGAAGCCTTATGGCTTATCTGGAGGAGGTTGTTCTCCAATTCAGTTTTACATTCAATCATCAAAGTGAAAGTTTTAGTATTTGAAATATTATCATTTGGTTAGATTTATTATTACTTTTGATTTTAATTTAAGATATATTATTTACTTACAATGGAAAAAATTAGAATTGTATTAACAGACTTTTCAATTATAAATATTATTGCGTTTTGACTTTGGAAATTTAATTTGAAAAATAAGAGTTAAGTAATTCCTTCTAGAAAATGCTGTTTTAATCGTATTTTTCTTAAATTTCTTGGAAGATTATTTAGGTTGATGGGTATCATGTACAATAACTGTCTCTTACCATACACACTGTTGAAAATTGGAAGTTTATACATTCCCTCAGTTCCTCTTCTCGTATTGAACTCATGATTGAATGGTATCCGGAAACGTGTATCGTTGTAGTACTTCAATGCAGCTGTCATATGGAAAATCTGCCTAACATCAAAAACGTTCACTCTGCTTGCTGTAACATTATTTCTCGATAATAGTTAAGTCGCACTGTCCTGGATATTTTGCAGTTTTTGAATATGGATTTTCTTTGCGTCTCCCATGCCATATCTGAGTTTTGACGCAATAAGTGTGTGGTATACTTGTTTTTGCACACATAAATAAGTCTTGAATTGTAAATAAGCTAAAGAGAAAAGAGATCCTTTTGAATTGTTTTTTAGATTGATAATGTGCGTCTTCTAAAGAAAATGACTTTCGATCGCGATACCAATATGTTTTGTATGTATTCACCACCTCTATGATTTCTGAAGTAGTCGATGTATAACAACTAAAACTTCTAAGATCAGAAGCTAGATAATGAGGTTTACGAATGTGCATTAATTTCGTTTGTGACTCGTTTATCACAAACCCATTATCATGATTATATTCGCTGTTTCTTGTTTTGATTTGTCACAAACAACAATCGCCGTGTCATCTGCATACGCGAAGGATTAACTTTTTTTTTTAACATTTTGGCATTTCATTTGTATATAGTATGAAAAGAAGGGGGCCAAGTTTAGAACCTTGCGGAACTCCATACTCACCCTGTTTTCACTGCTGCAGAAATCTTTGATTTTTACCCGTAGCCAATCCGCCAACTTGCCCCTTATTCCCAGTCTTTCCATTGCAGCTGGATGAAGATGAAGAACAATATCGCGTATTTAAAGTTTGTAGGCCACGTAGTGAAATCGAAATTGACAAATATATGTATATGTACCTATTTCTTAAGAAATTCGTGTTTCTAAAATCGTTTCAAATCGTATAGTAACTTATCTTGTTATGATACGAAAGGATAATATAATATCCCCAATAATAGAATGCAACAATGCTTTTAGCGTGAAAGAAAAAATTCCAATTCAGCTCAATATCACACTGTAGGCGATGCCTACATTATTATTAATAAGAACACTGTCACATCTGTCATCAAGAAAATGGAATTTAAAGAAAATGTTCGTTAAAAATATTCTTAAAAGCAAGAAAAATTATCTAGAGAGCCTTGAAGTCTATGAAAATGTAATACAAAATGAAGAAGACCATGATTATCCCCGAAATTTCTTTTCGTTACCATGAAGCGAAGCATAAGGCATTTTGAAATCTAAAATGAATTAGTTTTTTTTACATTACCCATACCATAAAATTAAAATGAATTGGTAATGTCTCTAATATCTTTAATGACCAACTCTGTGTACTTGGTATAATATTTAGGCTTAAAAATATACTAAATATTTTTGTCAAATGAAAATGGTCTCATTAATTAAAGTTTGAATGAATGTACAAAATTACTTCACCGCTCGCTCCGATTCGTTGCTCCTTAACGATCGCCGTAAGAATTTAGACATTAATACACTTTTGAAAGGATTACAAGGATTTCTCCATTTTCTCCGCAGAGTTTAGCAGCTCATCTTCGTTTCTCCGCTAAGCACTTATTTTTGTGGACTTTTATGTCTCCTGGGGTGAATTGAATATCTACCACTTACTCGTTTTCTATTTCTTGCAATGCTTATCACTAAGATAAGATATTTTCAAAATTATTTTTGGTGTAACAGACATCAATCAAAAATTATGATAAGTTGGTGAGTGATAAGTGATAAGTTGTTTGTGGAAGCTTAGATCATTTGTTGTCGGCTTAAGTGAAACGAGTCTGAGGCTTAGGGTACTTAGGCCTGTGTCAATGTTTCATATCAATTACATCAGAATGAAGCAGGCAAAATTATTTATATTTTGTATCCTCGTAAGAACTTTGAGAATTTTAAGTTAAACTACTGCATTCAATCGGGAGTATGACTGTCATGAAAAATTTCTCAAATCATTCAGACAATTAGCAGTAGGATCCTTTCATTGGTATGAAGAGTATAACATGCAATGGTTGTGAGAAGTCTGCACAGACTTTTCGCATCAAATATTTGTTCTATTTTTTTTTTTCAGGAAAAATGTGAGATCTTATAAAGATATAAAAGATGCTTCGCATATTTTTTTTTATATTTTTTTAAAGCAATGCAAGCACATGAAAAATTCTCTATATTTGTTATGTCAACAGTCAATTCGAGTCTACTTGACCGTAAATTAAGAACTCTTTGTGAAAACTCATCGAACTGTAAGGACACATCATGAACATACAAATGTATACATTAAGATATATTATTCTCCATCCCATATATTATTCGCTCCATCGTTTCTCATGCTAAATAAGGATGTAGGAAAGGTTCACACAGAATTTTGCTTACATCAAAGAATTCCTTTCAATTAAAAAATATATGCAATAATATTTATATGCTGTACTTCGGAATTTTTTTTTATACCTTGATATAAAATTGACATTGAAATAAGTGTGTAAAAAACAAAGGCACGCCCATAGTCTTAGAAAAATTTGATTCTCTTTTCCATCACCATAATGATTCGGATGAAATCTCTCCTCCCATGCCCGTCGCTTACAGCACTTAATTTCACATACCTGAAAATTCGTACAAATTTCTTATTCATACATGACATTTCAATTGTGCTCATGTTTTGTTGTTCGATGGTTTTCCTTAAATTCTTGAAACTTTCAATAGAATTATTCACCACTCTTAGCAATTTCTGATTGATTTTACGATGTTTAATGCAGAAAGTAAGGGAACACACCTTTAGTGAACTGCCGCCATTTAAAAAGTGACTTTTGAATGTCAATTCAAAGTAAACAGTTTATGTATCTGCTGTCAATATTCTATAATATATTGACATGTTTTGTATACAGATGTGGATACATCGTCTATTTATTCATAATAATCGTTAGTTCCTTAGTGAAGGTAGTTATAATAATTTTACGCGATTAACTGTCAGTAATAAATGTCAAGTATACACTTTGTCATATATTTAAATATTCTGATGTAGTAGAATATTTCTAATATTTTTCTGTTATTACTTACATATGCATGTAAGTTATATTTTAATTTACTCCTTTCGGTGGCATTTCTAAACTGTTTTTCAACGGAATAGATACACAAGCTCCAAATGCAGCAAATCGTACGATTAATGCAATTTATTTGAAAAAAGGTTTTTTTTTATTACTCTTTATTCAGTTATCCCTATTGGTTTCTTTACTTAAAATTAGTTATTGAATACGGTCTGGAATGTAATCAAAAAGTTCGTTTTAAAGATTTGTCGCTGTCCCCTCGTTCTGGTTCTCTCTTTCTTCAACCGATTTTAGTAAAGCGTTTCGAAAAGATATCTCACTAAACTATCCGCCCTCAGCTTTGAACCCATATTGTGAAAATTGATATCTTCTTACCTAGAAAATCGTTTTTATAGTGTTCAAGTTTATCCTCTCGGCTCCTTTTTTGGCTACTTCTGGTTTCCCAAAAGGCAGTCATCTGCCTTGTTTTTCACCCTAGCTATAAACGATTTTGAGAGAGTCATTAAACAGTTCCAAGTTTCCCTCTATGCTGATGATACCAACTTTTTTAAATCCATTTCTTCACCACAAGAATATAGTCTCCTTCAACAAGACCTCCACAGTTTTTCAATCTAGTGCTTCTTCGCTCTTCGCGACCTTGTGATTTCCGTTCCCACATTGATGATTGAGATAATTCTTAACTAACTAACTCAATACTTGGTTTTGTCAAACGGTGGTTCAAAGAATTCTCGTCAACCCTTACGTGACCAAAGCCCTCTACATTGCATTCGTTCGACCCCTCCTTGAGTATGCTCTCCCTTTTAGCGAGTTTTTTAGCGAAATTATTCACGCAATCGATAAAAATCTCGTCGAAGTATCCCCTATTTACGCAATTGATGGAGAACACCTTGATGGATGCGAGAGTGGTCCTTATTCAAATTTCATTGTATCATGAGAGTTTCCACCACTTGTGTGCTTTACGTCAAAACTTTATTAGTGGGATTTTTTTTGCCCAAGATGTGCAAACATTTTAAGATTCTACACACAGAAACCCATTAGGTGAGTGTCATGTTCAAATAAAGGGATCTGCTTCTACCTACATCTAGAAATCTAAATCTAAACCAAAAGGAATGTAGGCAATCTCCTTTATACAAATGTCAGTCAATATAAACTTGACTATTCCTTTTATAATTAGTTTTGCTGTAGTTTTTAATTGTGTATGACATTATGTACAAGTATCTACACCTAGTTTCTGCATTTAATTTGAATTTCTTAACTCAGATACATATGTAGATATAGTATATAAAAACCTCTCAAACAACCAACTGCATTGTTACAATGCATAAAGATGCCAAGCACTCAACTTGTCTTGTCTTCTTAAGACTTGTGCACACATATAGTTCAAATATACTCTTCTCTATACGCATTGTTCAACTTAAATTGCTATCGGAATGAATGCAGATATCTAGAACATATTGTTCTGGTGATGATGGAGGAAAATCTATTCTTCCATGAAAAAAACCATCTTCTGTTGATGGATCAGAGAGTATTCTTCGGAAATAAATCAAAGATGTTGTTAGACATAGTTAGATACATATGTACACATGTAGGTATTACTGCCATTTCAGTGTTAACCAAGCACTATTCGTCATGGTGCTGGATCGATATATTTTATTACTGCCTGCATTGATGTGGTAGGGCATAAACCTACACTTATCGATGCAATTTTTCTCATCGATACAAGTACGTCTTAAACTTACAGTTCTATGTGAAATGTTAAAATTGAAACTATGAACATATACTCCCATGAAAATTCTTTTTAGTCAAGACAACCAAGAGGATTACTCGTTCATTTGGAGGAAATGTCAGTTTGTGTATTGAAATTTCAGCTTACAATGTCACGTTGACGGACTTTGTGTATACTTTAGTGTGTGTTGCTATAAAAAGTTTTGTGACTAAAAAGTTTAATACCCACTCGTGGTACGTTCATTCATTGGGATGCAAAACCATTTCAACAGTGTTTGTAAACAACTATTTGTTTTTCAAAAATATAACAACTTGTTAAGATTATTGAAAAAGTTTTGCACTACAACAGTTTTGACATAAAAGAAAGCTTTTAAAAATTCAAAAAGCCCCCTAGCTAGCATCTTGTAGTGTTTTGATACCACATGGTATACTTATTGATAATGAAGTCAAGAAAAATTTATCGACACAGAACAGAAAAGCTGTCCAAGTAAAATACAGGTAGAGGACAACGATATATGCTTAAAGATTTTCATATCATCTGCTGCAATGATACTATTAACATCATTGTCGAAATACCTATAATATGGGACCAAGGTGGCTTTCTTGAGGTACTCCAAAAAAGTAATTTGTTGTTTGCTAAATACATAGAACGCAATCCACATAATAAACATCGATTGAAACCCACTAGCTTTAATTAGAATAATTTTGTGTGAAATTTGTTTCGAAGGATTTGCTGATATCCTTGGCAATCACATCGATTTTATTTGCAGATTCTAGTTTTCTAGATTCTAGACACAAAGTACTTGACACGAATTCAGTTAAGTTTTGTGGTTGTGAATCTACCTTTTAGAAATCTTAATTAGTTTTGGGAAAGAATTGATTTGCATTTGGAATAACATTGAGTCCTTAATAATGTCTTCAGAGACTTAGTTATGCAGGAGAGCTCAGTTCTAGGTCAATAATTACAGGTTTCCCTCATTACGACCTGTTTTGTGAAATGGAATTATGTTAGAGTTCTTCCATGTTGTAGGATAAATTTGTTTGTGAAATGGAAAGCTGAAAGACAGTTGTGAGGATCGCCGACAGACTATTGTGGTTTGGACTTGTATCAACGCTATATCTACCGAATCTAAAGTTGATTGTGCGCAACTATTTAAGTAAGAAAAATTGTGTCGATTGGACGAGATTGGAGAACAACAGGCTGAAAAAATTGCCAAATAGATTTATAATCGTTTAGAATATTGGTCCTTAACTTATCCGTATTTTTGGAATTGATTGATTGCAATTGAAACGATAACATTTGTTTTGGTAATGTCATCGATACAGATGGAGCTGGGGTTGTCATGCAGATAAGCGATGAACATTCTGGATCCCTTAAGCGAGAAAAAATATAAAGGACATCATCTCTGGGATCAGCTAAGTGAATTTGACAGTAGGAGAAAGGATAGAGTTCAAAACCGAAAGTGGAAAGGTTAAGAGAAGGTGTTCAAATACTAAGGTGTAAGAAGACGATGGAGATTTAGAATATGAAATCGAATAAATTTTGTGTTAAGCTGGGAAAATTTGGGTTAAACTACAAGTTGTGATTTATTTTGTTGGATACCAGGAGTCAGGTCTAGGATTACAAGGTACAGTGTTACTATTTATTTTTGGTTTTGAAGAAGAGGTTTTTCAAAGAACGATGGGTAGAAGTTTATGATGGTAATTCGGTAGTAGGAAAAAGGTTCTGTGGGAAGAAGGACAAAAATATCTAACTCAAGAATAAAATTACAGCAAAAACTTAAGAGCTGTTTTAGTTTAAAAGAACTGACCCCAGATATAAAGTTTGAAGTAAATCTGTTGAGTCATTTACCGCACAGACAGACAAACGAAATTTTACAAAACAATGATTATGACATTACTATGATTTAGAACATAGTAATACCGAGTCACGAAATCAATACCTAGCTGTAGATATAGGTGCAAGTACATACATAGTTTCAAGTTCAATGTCAAGTTCTGAGGTTCAAGTCAATTAATTTTTTCTTTTAAAAATAATTAATCTTTCAATTGGATGGAAGTATAAGAAAATGGGAACTACTACTCCCACAATGACATATTTTCTTATAAAGATGTATCAATATGGTCTCATTGAAATCATCTTTGACCTATAAAGTTTCTAATCTAATTTCCGATTTCAATTTCCAAAGTAATTGATCCTTAATTTCCTCAAACCCACTACATTACAGTTCAGTGAACTCTAAAAATGGGATGATGACACTGGTTGTTACTATGAAGCCCAAGGATAATGTCCAATTAAATTCGGAAATGATTAATTACCAACAATGACATAAACAGGAAATGGAGATTAAATAGGGAGGAAAGCATTCATATGTTAGAAAATAAGTCGACTTATTTTATTTCATAGTAACGACAAGAGAACGTAATGTGTCTGACATGACGGTAATAAGATGATATGTAATAAGCGGATGGGTACATATGTATGTTATGTTGCTTACTTTTTTAGGTGGTGCTACAGTTCGGGGTGAACTTGGGCCTCCACATAGGTTATGTGGGTCAATGAAAATGGAGCTTGCATTTGATCTATACAATCATGTACAGAATGCAACAGTCTATTTTCGTTCACTGTGTGTATGTAAACGGAAGTTCTACATATAACTTGGTTTGGTTAAAATTTGAGTTCTTAAGTAAATATATGCCAACTACTGAGAAATACATAGTATTGAGTACATTCAACTTCATAATAAATCCAGTAACGAGAATGATCCTTAAAACAATCTTTTACTATTATACTCGTACAGACCCAACATATGAACTTCCATCTGAGTCCAACAGATTCCATTTATAAATTTCAATCCTAACGATACAATTATAAACTCAAACATAAAATACAATTAAATTAATTCACACACTCTCATTAAATTGGTTAACCTCATACCTATTCAAACCAAACCCACAGCTATCCGATACTCGATATCTGAAAACTGTTTGCTTTTGAGTAAATCGAATGCATTCCACAATTGGCAAATGTCTATCACAGAAAGTCCCATTATAGCTTTCCCATTGAATCGACGTGTCGTTAAAAACTTTTTAAACAAATTAATAGCAACTCAGTAAGAGCCTTATAGCTAAATGAAATACAGTTTCACATTAATTGTTCATAAAAGGTTTTTCACTTTAGAAATTAGATTAATAAAACTTCCATTGTGTGACCACACCAAGATATAAAACTCAAACGAACATTTTGTCTCTTTTAGTAATTTGCTCGATCCTTTGTATCCTGAACTTTGGTTTGCACAGTTTGGACTTAAAGGGTAATTAAATTTTCATTATACGTGCAGATGGTTTAAAGAAAAGAGGTTGAAAGGAAGAACTTTTTCAAATAGATTTCATTTTAATCGAATTTTTAATCCTTGTGCCTTTTAAGTTATATACAACTTGACGATTTCTATTACCTTGGTATTATATGGAGGGTTCCACCACCTTAACCTCTTTCCATGTTCCTGGAATATGTCTACTAGTATATACATAGTACCGGGATAAATGTGGTCACAGTGCTCTGTCAAGCAATTCTCTTCTCTGAGATTAAGTCCTCAAATTCTGTGTTTGTACCAACTCTGTGGCTGTCGACAGTTAAGATTTCACTTTCTGGGAAGTGCATACTTAACAGTAAACGGGATCCTTGAGTCAACCTATGGCCGTAATTTGTCTGGGGAGGATCTTCCTTAGTCTCGCAGATTCTGTTGTTCCTTTAATGTCGTCGCAAAGTGCTGCCGCGAGTGACGCTTAGATCTCTGCTTCTCATTTTCTAACTTCCTCTGAGTGGCTTTATACTGTCCCCAGTCTGTATATGATTTAGTTCTCTTGGCTACGTTAAGGATGTTTCTAATTACTTTCTTAAAGCATAACAGCTCTTTACTCCACCATAGAGTAGGGACCTTATAAAATATTGTATCTTATTTTCAGTGGGGTTGTTCTGTAATAAGCTACAAACTCACTGACCCACTTTCTTCGTTTGATGACATTATGTATCTTTTTTGTCTGTTGATTATTATGTCTATATAGCTTGGTGTTTTACGTGTCCATGTAGACAGAAGCGCTAAAACTCGCCTATGGCCCCATAAACATTTGTGTTAAACAGAGGAGACTACTACCTTTCCTGGTTTAATCCAGAGGTTGTGCTGTTTGGGTAAAAATCCAAGTCTTTTATTGAAATGTGACATTATTTCTCCCAATCATGAGATTATCCTGTTAGTATTCAGTTCCTAAAATGTTTTATGGATAGAAATTCTCCGAATTTAGAATCTGTAAAGAGCTATTGAATGAATTTTTACATTTTAAATCCCTTCTTTCTGATTCCCGGTATTCTATTCTCTAAATGTGATTTTTAAATTAATTTGCGAGAATACATTTGCATAGTTCTAAACTTTTGGTCAAAATTTAGTCATTTGGTTCCGTAAAATTTGCATTTAAAACAAATAACCATCAGGTTACATAATGGCATTCATATATTAATTAAGATAATGCAGTATAAAAGCTAGCAAATGCTGCAGAATGTAGTCAACAAAGTGGTTATTTGCATAAACATGAAAATTGTTTTTTGAATTTTAACTAATATAAATAAATTAAAAAATTATCGATATACTTGGTATGAAATCCGTGCACTTTCCCATTAATTTTTCCTTTTAATCAAGTTATGCATGCATACATACACATTCATAGACAATTTCATTAAACATCGAATTACTAGACCATCTCCGACATTTCCGCACATGAAATCAAATTAAAAGCAATTGCATTTTCCATTTGTCTCTTGGTAGATTTATTAAAAAAAAAAATGTATATCTATCATCTTATAGAGGAACGTGTTGAAACTACGTGCACTCGTGTAGTGATGCGGTTCGCTCGTGTTCAACTGTTCTCAAATAAAATAGATTCCTTTTTTATAGCAGGTAGCGCCTAAAGCTCAGGAACAGAAACTCGTGGGTAGAAAGGAAGAAAAACACAATCAAAATGCTCCGTGTTTTCAAGCTCAAAAGCATTGCATACTTCAATTAAAAACACCAACGCTTAAATCCTTTTAAGAAAAACATTGGATAGCTACAAGTTGTGATGTTATTGATCTGTATCTGCGGTGGTTTGCAAGTGATTAAGTTTTGGATTTGCAGCTAAATCTTCAAAATTTCAATATTTCGGTGAATATTGGAACATTTGAATTTGAATACTTTCTTTTTCTCCAAATCCAATAATGGGCTTTTGTTTGAACAGGCGTTTCTATATCTATACAATTAGGCTAGGTTGATGGGGTAGCTGCATACAGTCGTAGTCACATTTCTAGGTTAGGATAGGTTAATGGGTTGACGGTTAATGTAAATCCATTGTGATACCCTAGTGGTTATGTCTCCCATACTATAGAACCTATGGAAAACCTTTGAATCTTCAAGCCATCCCGAAGCATTTACGAATTTATGTAAATCTTTTAAAGACTTGTCAGAAAATTCTTCTAAGTTTTGGAAGAAATGTATTCCCAGAATTTTGTTTATAATATGACAGAGTGCTGGGCAGTGATAGTTCTCTCACCATAACCTATGTACAGGTCGTTTGTGTTAAGAAACAACTTCTTTGTATGATGATATTACACCCACAAAAGAGGACAAGGATTTTTTGCTCATTTGTAAGATTGTATCGGCTTTTTGTTTGTTGCAGAATGGCCACATTTTCCTGGTTGTAACACAAGGATCGGGCCCTCTCCATCTCCCATTTGCTGCTACTAGTGGTTTGTTCCCAATCACTTTTCTAAAATTACAGAGTGGGATGTTTATTTTTGTTTTTGCTTCGTTTAGTGGAAGTGATGGTCCTTTTCTTGTCAATTCGTCAGCTTTTTCATTTCCCGGCAAAGTCGTAGCTCTTCGCGACAGCAAGTTACAAGCTTCGATTTCATGTCAATGGCAGATATCACTTTTATTGCCGCTTGGCTGTCAATGAAAAAGTTATTATCAGCGTGTGGTAATACCATCATTGGAGCCTGTTTAGCAGTTGTTATCACTGCCAGGACCTCAGCTTGGAAAACACTGCTGTAGGCAGAGAGTCTGATAGGATTGGACATTCCGAAAAGTTCGGAAAAGACACTTGTGCCAATGCCAGTGTCCATTTTGGAACCATCGGTGTGTAGATGGTCTTATAGAGTCTAGGCGGAGAGTTATGTAGTCTATGCGCACAACATTGCCCGTATATTTTTGAAGAATCTAAGCATGTCCTGACTGTGTTTACTGCTTTCAGTTTGAGTTAGTCAAAGAGCACTGCCTATGGCGGATTCTTGTACAAAGAGGTCTAGGGGTTTTAAGTTGAGTATTGTCTCCAACCCCATTATAGGGGTGGTGCTCATTGCGCTAGTGGTACCAATGCAGGTACCATAGTTTTAAGATGGGTGGTTCGTGCGTTGCTTGCCCTCAGAGTTAATTACTATACATCCGGTCCTGATAATGTTAGGGACAGATTCTCTACCCATTAAGATACTGGTTTGTTCATTTGTAATAAGGTTCTCCAGCCATCGTGAAGTCTTAAAAAAAATGGAAAGATTACTTAGTGAAACATCAGATAATTTGTTCTTGTATGTAATAACTTTCTAAGGTTCTGCATCTTAAGTGACAAATACCTCAACATTGGCAGTTATACCGCAGTCTACCACGTCAACTTAAACCTAAACCTATGATATAGTGTACAAGTAAATTTCAACTTTAAAAAATTGGCACCAATACAAGAATTTTTCCACGGATTTGTTATGAGTTCCTACATGTGCATATATTTATTTTGCATTTAACTGACCTATAGGATGTTGAATTTGTTCGTTTCCTATCCCCATAAACCAAAGTATGAATCCACCTTTGAATATTCTGGAAATGAAATATCCGATCGAGTACAGCCGCATAAAATGTACATACATTGTAAAATATTGGTTATGGTAGACCTGGCGGCAAAGTAGAATTGCCTTTATATTGGGTGCTGATGTGCCTGAGGTGGAGTATCTATACCTACCTACCCATGTACATGAAATTTTCAATTGAGTTGTTTGTCGAAATTTGCTTGGAATTGTTTCTGATTGAACATTTTTTTATTCGTATTTCGATGTAATGGATATTCAATTTGTTTTGGAAACCTTCTGGGCCTAACTAACGTTTTGTATAAACCTCTTATACACTGTAAGGATAAACATGTATCATACGATGCAAAGGAGGCATCGGCTATATCGTACATATTTACATATTTGTACCATATTGAATGCCTTAAGCGCAGCTTTGTTCTTTCTGTTACTAAAATGAATGTAAAGCCATCTCAGGATCCGGATCTATTGCCTATTGCCTGGCGTACTCAATTAATAGTAGCTATGCATATCTTTATAGTAAAAATTCATAGAGTACAGCTCTGTTAACTTCAGTGTCGGCCAGCTTATTGGCAGTGGTTTAAAAAAAAGGATTAACGATGAATGACGACAATATAAAGTGTGCCCTGTCAGCAAGAAAGAACCCTCAATGTCGGGGTTCATCAGGTTGAGTTGGGTGGTTATCTCCGGTCAGAAGGGACATAGTTAGACAAAAAAGAAGGATTATTCCACTGTGGAAAAACCGGAGAAAAGAAGTACTCTCCCAGAGTTTTCCTTTTTAAACCGGACAGGTACATAGAACATGTGTTATGCCAACTATCTTTCTTGTCCTATTGACGGAAATAACTCTATTGGTTAACCTACAATCCAGTTTTGGCCAGATTTGTTTAGAAGTGAGACATGTGCTGATATTGTTCCACGTCCTATACTTACGCATGGAGACTTCCTTAGATAAAGCTAAAAACCAATAAGTCTAACGATCAGCTTGTTTGTGCATAAGTGGAATGAAGCGCTTCGTATGGCAACCTTTCCTTGATATTTTTTGGTAGGCAAATGACTGTTAGTGCAGCCGTTCGTCTTAAAGCGATAATTCCGAAATGGTTTTCGAACCATAGACTACACTATTCCCACGTTAAGTTCATTTCTACTTCTACTGCACATTGTCTAATAGGAAAGCACGTAGCTAGGCTTGGTATGCATTTAAACATTTTTTGCAGAAGCTGCAAAGATGAAGATGATGAGAACACTATTCTCCACTTTGTCTGAAAACTTGGCTTGTGGACCTTCTTCCTTAATGATATTGGTGATCCTGGTGATCTTGGTGATCTTGGTGATCTTGATGATCTTGGTGATCTTGGAGATCTTGGTGATCTTCGTTATTTTAGTGATCTTGGTGATCGTGAAGATCTTGGTGATCTTCGTTATTTCAGTGATCTTGGTGATCTTGGTGATCTTAGTGATCTTGGTGATCTTGGTGATCTTGGTGATCTTGGTGATCTTGGAGATCTTGGTGATCTTTGTTATTTTAGTGATCTTAGTGATCTTGGTGATCTTGTCGATTTTGGTGATCCTGGTGATCATGGTGATCTTGGTGATCTTGGTGATTTTGCTGATCTTGGTGATCTTGGAGATCTTGGTGATCTTCGTTATTTTAGTTACCTTGGTGATCTTGGTGATCTTGTCGATTTTGGTGATCCTGGTAATCTTGGTGATGTAGGTGATCTTGGTGATTTTGGTGATCTTGGTGATCTTGATGATTTGGATACCAATGTCCCAGAATATTGAAGGAACGTCGTTATAATAAAGTTTAGGAAATAAGCAATCCTAAAAGGGCACTGTTGAATATGTAGTCAGGAATAGTTTGATGGTTATATCCACTATAACCACAAGAGTTTAGCGCACAATCATGTTTTATAAGTAAATCAGAGCACCCATGCTGTCGTTTAAACGTACCTAAGCTAAGCTCTCTCCCATTTACCAATTAATGACAGTCGCACTGTAAAACTCATGCACATGAGTTCATTGTCTATAGGCTCAGTCCCAGATATTTAACTTCTTTGACTGGTGTCAGTATTGTACCCAAAAGTCTCATCGGCCTCAGTTGTTCAAGCTTTCTTTTTCTCGAAAAGGGTACTATTGTGGTTTTTGTCGAGATTAGGCTGAGCCTTGATGGCTGTGCTCGAGTTATTGGATTGTTCCCTTTGTAAAATATCACAATGCCTACATTTTATGTCTACCATCAGCTGACAGTTGATGCCATGGTTTGTCAAATTCTCAAATACCTCATCAAAAACAAGGCTCCGCATTAGGACAGATAGAACTCCTCCTTGTTCGCATCCTCTTGCTGTGCTGACATTGATGATACGTTCGGATTTATGGGTCTTCGCTGATCTGGTGCTCAGAAGTTCATACATCTACTTAGATACTGTGTTGTTTACCCCCTTTTTATCTAGAGCTCGTGCTATTGCTTAATGCGATGTGTTATCAAATGCTCCTTCGATGTCCAAGAAGGCACACAGTACCTACTATCTCTTTCAATAGAGGTTGTAACGATTTTTCTTATTCCAAAAAATTTCTCTTCAGATCATGTCATGTATGTCCTTATGTCAACGTAGATCCTGTGTGCTATGTTAGCACTACTCATTCCGAAACAAAATAAAACCTTGTCTATGCCTAAGATTCTTCCGATCAAGGACTTAAACTACGTCCAAACACTCAATTTTCATTACATAGATCCCACGTCATTTCCATTAAGTTTGTAGATTGAGAAAGCCAAAAATAGAACCGTCCAACTCTCTTCACAAATTAAAGTACCAGTCGAAGGACAACACTTTTATGTCCTGCAATATACCTACCTAGTGAATTGTTCCCCCCTAAATGGAAACGTGACTTCACATAGAATACTTTTTTATTTTTTTATTTCCTCAACTTGACTCAAATTAGGTCTCACGTTTCAATGGAATTAAAATGGCGCCAATAAAAAAAAGCGACAATTACTTTTTGCCACCATCAAACACCCTAGTGTACTTTTACACATTTACAGGCGAAGTGTGTATCCGAAAACCTTTAAGTTACAAAAATACATTTAGCCTGAATTTCTGTTGAACGAAATAGAACACTTTTTTTCGAAATAAGGGACTCACCAGCAATCCCTGGGTGGCGACATTAAAAAAGTTCACATCTCTAACACTGTTCAAAGATATGCGCAGCGCGAAATGTTAATGTGATACTATTTTGTTTTAAGCACTCCTGGGAAGTGAGTTAATTGAAATATTCGCAGTAAGTGTGAATAAGGTCAAGTGTGGATGGGTAATAGGTCACATCCGTAGAAATTGAAAATACATATGTACACACGTAGTCTTTGATCTAATATTTAAATTCAAGGATACTAAGACTCGTTTTCACGATTTATTTTCTAAACGCCTTCTTACGAAGCATTCTGTGTTGTGTTTTTTTTTTAGCGGAAATGGGGTCGCATATTTATTGGTATCCTTGTATACCTTCGTATTCGTATGATTTACATTGATGCAATCCATCATACTTACTTACAATGAATCGTGTTTATTCAACGGCCTGGATATTTTAGCTTTCCCTATGGAAATCAGTTTTCCAGGAAGTAAGAGAGCTCTCTACACTTTGGCGTGTTTGCTGCTCACGCATGTTTCTGGAGAATTAATTTCGATTGTTTTGTTTAAATTAAATTTCATATTTCAGGATCAAACAAAAATATTAATTTGAATGTTTGTTTATTCAATTTTGATTTCAAAAATATTTTCTCTCGAAGAATTGTGGGTGGTTTTTGGGTGGGCACGTTTTCTAAACACATACAGCCTTTACATGTATTAATAGATCCTTTTTCGTCTGGGAAAATAATTTACAATCCGGGGATCATGTAGAAAGGGTCGTGGATTTTCTAAGAAACAATGAAGTTTTTTAAATTCCATTTAATTATGTTTGGTAAATGGGGTGGAGAATAGGATGGACTTGCGGGGCATTCCTTGAACAAAAGGATTCAAGGCAGTGGCAGAATTTTCTATATGCAAAAATAAAAGGAATACATTTTTACAGCTGTTCTGCCCCACCGAATGCGAGCATGACAGAATATGAGAAAATGTTAGACTATCTTGTAGCAAAGAAATGGAAGAACGCCTACAGTTTACTGGTGGAATACTGGCATCGTCAAGATCCGAGAGGCAACGACTCAGAGAATTACGAAGAACAATGGGACGAATTCTAAAGGTAGCGAAAGCAGCTCCGTAAACTGATTAAAAAGAGCGGAAGTGAATCATTCTATGCGCTCAGGCGCTTAGGGCGGAATTGCGACACAACCCATGAGGAAGCGCATACAAAATAGTCATGAACTAGTCATGATGTGCCCATGCATCATGAACTCAATTGCTGGTAGTCTATTCCCGAGGAAAGATGGATTCACACTACCACGAGAAACAGCAGATGAAACGGAGGCGATAACAACAGTCACAACTGAGGAGGGCACAGAAGTCGGGGCAGCTATCAAAAGCAACAAGACACCATGAATTGATGGTATCCCGAAGTCTTCACACATCTATACACAGCATGCCTAAGGGAATGTAAATTCCCATCTCATACAAATGTCCTAATGTGCTCATACTATACATGCTAGATACATTAGGAAAAGTTTTCGAAAAAATTATACGAGCAAGATTAGAGCAATGTAGAGACAGGGACTCGGAATCAATTGCGATAGAAAGATGACACCGAGGGAACACTTGATACCAAAAATGCGTTCAATTCAGCCGACTGGATTGGTGTAGTAAGTGCGCTGAGCGATCTGCAGGTACCAAATTACCTATTTTGTATAATAGCCAACTACTTCAAAGATAGAACCCTCTACTATGACAAGGAAGAGGGATTAAGGAAGTACAAAATAACGCGAGGACTGCCTCAAGGGACGGTCCGGTCGCAGATTCAATCCAATTACCGTCGGTATCTTTGAGTGATCCTATGGCCGTGTTTGTCTGTCTGTCTTGTCGTAGTAAAAGTGAGCGACGCTTAGCTCTCTGCTTCTAATTTTCGAACTTCCTCTCACTGGCTTTAGACTGTTCCCAGTCTATATCTAATTTAGCCCTTTTGCCCACATTAAAGGGGTTTGTAGTTGTTCTCCTGAAGTTTGCCAGTTTACTCCACTATGGAGGTGATTTGTTGTTTTTTCTTCTGGCCACTGGACATTCGAAGTTAAAAGCCTCTTTGAAGACAATATTCCTCGGTTTTGAGGTCGATGTCTGAGGATAGTTTTGGTATAATGTACCAAATCCTAGCCTCACCAATAGTCGGGACTAGAGCTGGCGGGATGTGTACTTCTAAAAGGAATTGTTGTGAGCTCAACACAGCCATTAGACTTTAGGAGCGTTAGGGAGAAAATTGCCTGAGAGATCTCCTCTACCACTCTGGAAAGGACTAAATAACCAAACGTTTACGAACCTGAAAAGAGTGATGGTTAACTGTAGCAGTTTCTTCTTCTGAGTAAAACCTTCAGCGAAGTGCGTAATGTTAGTTTAGTGCTGGACTTCATTGACAAAAATGACATCACCCTGGTCCTGCACCCACTTGTCGGGATGTAGGATGGCTATGTGAGACTGATTGCCTTAACTGAGTTCCGCAAATATCTTCTAAATATTCATGACTAATTAACATGAAATTTGGAAGGCGGCTCAGTTAGAAGTTCTCAGGGGGTATTAAATCCCAAGCCAGGTTAGGACTCGTTTCTGGATACCGGTCAAGCGTTTTAGCCACTCTACCTTCTGATGAGTAATCTGAAGACTGCTAGTCTAGATCAACCGAAGCAAAATTCCAGAATGGCTCTCATCCTGGTCAAGGAGTATCTGGGTTTTCTGGCCAAAACTAAGGTTTAAATCAGCCATACATAGATTCGAAGCCATAACACTCCGGGTTCACACGAAGGATGAGGAGGACTTGAAAATTAAAGTAGTTAATTCGTTCATATCCGTCTTGACTGTATAGGCTAGTGACATACAAGCCACTCTAGAAGCTACGTTAGAGGCGAAGGGGATGGAATGGGCATAGGATCCTAATCAGGCAGCTCATCCTCTAAAGGTTCGATAAGATGTGGCCTCGGACAGCCTAGCTCTGCCTGACCTGGATCTGTTCAATAGCCCATTCGTGTCTATTCCGTAACTGAAATCAAACGCGAATATAATGGTCGTTGTTCTCCATCTAAATAAAAATAGCGAAGACATTGTCTTGGTCCAGGAATCTTGAGTTGATACTGACCTGGTGTGCGGGCTTAAGACTCCTTATTACAAACTAATTGACGTAATAAACGATGATAATAAGGTCGTCAAACTAGATTCCGGGTATACTAGCTCACCTTGGCGTACCTAGCCCATCAAAAACCTCTCCCTGCGTCAACTCTGAAGAAAAAAAATCATCATTCCACTCATTTTCGGCTGTAACACAGGTTGTGAACCTACCATTGTCACTAGTAACAGACAGGAAATCCTTGCAATAACCTTAGTCTCCGGTATTCTGTGAATATTTCTTCTCTGATAAGTTTGATCTAACTGACTTCTTCAAAATCAGTCAATCTTTAGGAGTTACGAGAAGAGTGATTAGTTCAAATATAAGGACAACGTAGGAACATCTTTCCTATATCGATTCTCTAATCCGTTCAACAACACTAATGAGCTAGACTCTCTTGTAGACAATATAACTGGCACTCTTAATCACGGAATGAGAATCTTCTGGGTCTTAAAAGATAAGGGTATGCGGAAGAGGCCACTCGTGTAGTGCAATTAAACTGACGCATAGGCGGTGCAAATGTCGGTACAGAACCAATAAGGATCCAACATTCCGACGATGCTCTAGCGAAGGAATTTGGTTACAAATAAACAGGTCACCGATCAAGCGCTGGTTACGTTCTAATAAACTCAAACAAGTTACGGGAACTCCCGCAAACATGTGAGTTGTATTCGAGTTTCGGACGTTGTCAAGTCTGCAGAACAAAAAAAAGCATAGATACCGAGGCACCCAACGCCATTTTTCACGGCTTTGTAAATCTGATGATGCCAGCGATGGTCTGAGGTAACTTGCATGCCAAGCATTGATAAGCCATTAGATTCCTCAATATCAGCTCTATTCCAATAGCTTTACTTTTGCTACATTAGTATCCCGCTTTAGAGACAGAAGGCAACATTGGATTTTTGAAGAATTGAACTCAAATCGGTTTTTCACACCCCAATTGACGGATACTGTCATCCGCAAAGGATTGGATTGGATTGCGAGGTCGTTAAAAAATATGAAAAACAGGGTCGGAGAGAGTACTGAGCCCTGAGGTACACCAGCATTGGTTGAGAATGATGTAGAAGTATATCCGTCCAATACAATTTGTATTGGCTGATTACTTAAAAAGCTTGTAATCCATGATGAAAAGATGCTACCGGCACAGTACGCTTGAATTTTACTAAAAAGGGCCAATGTTAGGTCGTTCAAAATGCAGTCAAGTTCGTCGATCCTATTACATGTACATATGTTCAGTGGGCAAAGTGGAAATTCTCTGTAAAGGGAAAAATGTGGCGTACCAAGTTGGTTATGTGCTTTAATTCGAAATTGAGGTCTCAACCCTATGGAATATATTTTGCAACCATTTGTTGTTTGATATGGAAAAACCATTTTTGAATTTTAAAATAATTTTCAAACGAAAAACAAATTTACACATTTATTTACCAATAATGTAATCTCTCCATTGCTTTTGTTTTTATTGATTTTTAATTTGTTATTATTTTAGTTCCATTAAAAATTACACACTATGTGGTTGTGAATTAAATTTATTTAAATTATGTACGTGTCCATCCCAACTTTAATTGGATTATGAAAATCGGATTAAATCAACAGATTTTTTTATTTTCAAAATTGTAAGTAAATCCAAATTATTTTTACATGACTTACATGTGTACACCATTTTAGAAGTGGTTTCTATATAACATAGTATTTTCATAATTAAATAAAATACATTTCCATCTTTAGCACTCCCCAGGAGAGATGTCATATTAAAACTTCTACCACATATTTTCCAATTTAACGCTGAGGTCAAGGAAACTCCCTAGACTAGCATAACACCACCCACTCTATAAAATGCGAGTGAATCTCAGCATGCTCTCTTGTGGATGTGTACATTAAAACTTTAAAGTATATTTTATGTGTATATTTAGGTGCATAGAAACATATCTTCTCATAATTCTTTTGACATTAGAACTTCGTTGCGTTGGAAAAGTATTCAACAGACTGTTGTCCCTTTGTGCCAAAGTAAAAGAAATTTAATTAAATTTAACTGCTATTCAAAAGCACTGCCGCGCCGTTTTAATAAACATAATAATGATACCAACAATAAATAGAATAAATTAAATTTAATGAGCTAATGATACAATTTCGATTTTTTTGGTGATTTAAAATTAAAACAAAGGAATTGCTAATTGATGGAAATGGGGAAACATACGAATATCTATAAAAGATACTTTTCATCGCAATGAGAGAAGTTCTTAATTAAATTCGTAAACAGTTTTTAAGTGTACAAGCATAATTGCTATAAATGAAACATAATACCAACTAATGAGCGTACATTCCACTTCACTTGTTCAGGAGCACTTATATAGTTTTAAAAAACATTGGATCACATCTAGGGGAAGAGGGCTTCACCATGGTAATTCTGTAGATACTCGTAAAAATGTTGGATTTATTTTTAGAATTTACGCGCGCGTTCAAGGGTTTATTGCTATCCTTATAAAGTTAAGATACAGCGCATGTGGTAGGAAATTGGGAAGAGAAGATAGCAGGTGACAGGATGGACATTGGTTTTAAATGTTTGTGGACTATAATGAGCGCAATTTTGAATTCTTTGTAGTAGGTGCAATAAGGTTTAAGGTACACCTGACCAAACATGAATATTTTACTTGAGCTTGGGCTCAATACTTAGGGTCATTCAACCAGAGGTGGAACTATAAATTTCGGGCCATTGTTGAACTGTCAATATTCAACTATCATTGCGAGTATATTTGATATGTAAAAATAAGGATGTTATTAAATATCCGATACCCATCTCATACTTACTTGCTTAGTTACTTACCTTGCCTAGAACCTGGGCCGGACAAGAGTCTATAGATATTACTATACGAAGGAAAAGGTGGCAGTGGATTAGAGACACCTTACGTCGCAAAAACAACTTCATTGCGAAATATGCCATGTAGTGGAATCCGCTCACCTTGACAGGTAGAACTGCCGGAAGTTCTAGGCAAATGTGTCGCAAAACAATTGATGAGAAATCAAGCTCGTTGGAAATAAGTTGGCGACATGCGGTCGTAGCTAATGTCCTGCCCTTCAAGGAGTATTTAAGTATGTAAGTAAAATCCTGGACGTATTAGACTCTAATATTGAGTATTTGGATCAATCGATTTGTTCCTCGCTGGTACTGTACCGAAACCTTAAGTCCATTCAACGGTTTCTACTCTGATTACGTGATTTTCTGTCAGATTTTCGCTGCAGTTTTAGACCCTAAATATGTTTAATAGAAATGTCGTGAGAGGTTTGCATACTTTATTAACTTTCATAATTTGAATGGAACGTATCCATAGGTATATCATGAAATACTTACTCATCGGAATGTTAGGGAATTTCACCCCTTTTCAGAACTACAATGCACTCAAGAACCACCCCAAATTGCACACTATTAGCCTGAACAATTGCTTTGTAACACATTTAGTTGGCATGTAAGGTTTGAAATAACTCTTCAGTTGAAAATGTCTTAGAAAATCTAGTGTTTCCTCTAGCCTGCCGGATGAATAACTCCATTTATCTCATCATACAAAGAATCCTTCCTAAATCATAACAATAAATGGGAAACTTATATCATGTCACATCACGAAATAGGTCTTGATTGCGAGCAATGACAACGAAACGTGACCTTGTCAAGAGAAGATGAAAATGCATTAGATTTTCGAAAGATGTCTCCAGAGGAGAATTATGGATTATACGCCATAATAAATGCGACACATGGTTGAAAAGATCTCAATGAGATACGTCAAATCGAAAAAAAACTAGTTGGGTCATCTGGAGAGATGGAACGATAGATGGATGCCAAAGATTACATTCGAATGAATGGCTGGTCGAAAGGACGAAATGAAAAAAAGATAAATGTACCTCATATGGGACGTTTTTGATAAAATGAAACCACTAAATTGGACACACATTGTGAGCTATCGATTCCTGAAATGGCCATTACTTGGCTATATGGATAATGAACCAGGTTTGGGTATGTTATTGCTTGTTTGAAACTAAAACGAAAATATTAGACACCTCCGAAACCTCACACCCTGATAGTGGTTGTCAATAAACAAGAAAATATTAAATTTTCTATAACCACTCATGGTAAAATGTCCGACCGAAACCACTTTGAAACTTTTCGCACTCCAACGAAGTACCTAGTGCACTCAAAGTGCACCTCGGCAACAATTTTATTCGAGTGTGTCTCCCTATTATGGTGCATTGATGTAGAAAAATTGAATAAACCCCCATGTCCTGCGTTATTTTAGACACACGGGTGTACATACCTATACATAACTATACTGCAAAGAGCCTAACCTTTCATATTATTCTAACATTTCACTAAAAAAAAAAAATAAATTCGTACCTACATGACCTAATTTAAATATTCCATTTTCTATTTGCAGAAATGAAAAATGATCCCATCAGCTTCAGCAGCATCAGTGCCTCCGCTTAAGGCCTGAAAATCCATTAACACAACGAAAGACAAGGATAAAAGGAGGAAAAGAAAACCGCCAACACACACCGAGCGCCGCGTCAAGTGACACCGACTATGTCCTTAGATCTAATGAATTCCACCGAGAACATTCTGCTAGATTATGCGGTATACAACTTCACTAATGTCACAACGACCACGTTTACGCTGCTGGCGACGCCAGATACCGGATCCAGAAATGGCGTTGCAGTTTCAGTAGCGCCACCACCACCGGCCGCCCAGGCAATGGGGCAGATACAAATTGCTTTGTATGCAATCATCTTTATGCTGGCCATCGTTGGTAATATCCTTGTCATTCTAACGCTGGTGCAAAATCGTCGTATGCGTACGATAACGAACCTATTCCTGCTAAATCTTGCTGTGTCTGATTTATTGCTCGGAATGCTGTGCATCCCGTTCACATTGGTTGGGTCAATGCTGAGAAATTTCATTTTCGGAGAATTCATGTGCAAGATATTGCCGTATTTACAAGGTAAGTACAGGTAGTAGTTGTTACACACGTGCTAAACTGAACATAGTCATTATCAGGACTAACATACATAGTGTCATGCATTTAGTTTATTGATGGTTTATCATGTGACTTGTGATGAAGATTCTAGCGGAAGTAACATAGAGTGGAACCTGTGGTTTTGACGAAAAGAATGCATGCATGTTTGGGTTCGACCAACATTAACCCGCAGGACCTTTATAAGACCGTACGTCAAAGCTGCAATTCAATTTGGTTTGCCAGTGACTACTCTGTCTACTTAGTAATATATTTTATGGACCTGCAACCCTTATCGTACCGAATTCAATAATAAAGGTACATACATACGAGTCGCTAGAGGGGACTCATGGGACCATAAACTATAGAGTAGGGACGATGTCGGTATCGATGAGAAGGAAAGCTTTGACAAAGAGAAACTGTGTGGAAGTTATATATGTACATATTGGCAAATGATATATGTAGGCACTCAAGCGTGCATGTATGTATGTACATATAATTTGGTGGTTGCTGCATTAATATACCAGGACACGTCGGTAGATTTTTTTTAATTTTTTTTGCAGCCTTAAACTCCCAAGGTGGTTCTTCTCATTAGAGTTAAATTCAAAGCAGTAGAGTATGAATTTTAGTAGATGTGTGTATGTGTACAACAAGGAGTCGGTTAGTAGTCGAAACCAAATGCATCCTATATATGTGCATAAGTATGTACATGCCTGTGGTGATGAGAAAATCAATGCAGAAACTGTGCAAGACGGGAGGCTATCCTTTTTCAGTTCACCATGATGACCTATGATCTTTGCAATATAAGTGGTGCAAAGCCTTTCAGTGCTTTAAAGTGAGAGCTAATCACGTCTGATTTGTATGCTTTAAACTGCATGTGCAGGGGACAGATTTGTAGACCGGGATGTGACTATTCTGGTCAGTAGAGTCCTTACTGATATTTTGTCGTCGTGAATATATCATGATGTTTTCATAACGTTTCAGTGGTTTTACTTTCTAATTGATACTCAAGTCCGTAAGAACAGATGTGGTCCAATGCTAAGCTAACTGAGATACACTATTGCCTTACACTCCTTAATGTTGTTCTCCTCGACAATATCATAGTTTTATGTAATTTTTCACAATCCATCCTCTGGCGAGCATCTGACAAACATCTGACAGTATAACAGTCATGGTTAGGGTCATTCAACGAACTTCGGATCTGCATGTTGTTGTTACGGTGACTGCTATAGAGAGCAGAATCAGCGTTTATTCGGATGCGGATTTGTCATACATGGCAGACTTAGGTAGTAAGTTTTAAGCTTTCACCAAGTGAGCGAGGGTCTTATGACAATCGGTACCAAGACTAATATCTGCAATATAAGCCTTATATGCGCTCATGTATGAAAGTTTCACAATAGGTAGAAAGAACATGTCAGGCCAACAAGACCCATACAGAAGCCTGTAGAGATGAAGAAGGAAACCTCGTAGTAGAATCACAGTCATTGCTGAGAATATTAAAAAATTTCTTCTGTAGACTGTATAACGGCGACGACGACCAACATTACACTATCAGGCTGAATGCGCCAGTCAACATAGACGATTATAGTCAAAATTTCCATCCACCTGATCAAAACGAAAAGAGGATAGCAATGGCCAAGCTTAAAACCAACAAGGCGCTGGATCTGTGAATGCCTGAAGAATGGAATCTCAGCGCCATTTGCCTGATCCCTAAGAAAGGAGATCACCTCAATTGCGCCAACTACAGCCGCATTAGTCTCCTTAATATCTCCTACAAGATCTTATCTACCATACTGTGTGAATATCTGCAGCGCTTCGTCGACACCCTGATCGACCCCTATCAGTGTGGATTTAGACCAGGAAAGTCCACAATTAATCAAATCTTCACACTTCGGCAGATCCAGAGAAACCTCTAGAAGTCCAAATCATCGATTTAAAGGCTGCATATGACAGTATATATAAAAATGAGAGCCATATCTAGTTTCGGCATCCCTGCCAAACGCACCCGTTTGTGCAGAATGATGATGAAGAATGCTCGCTGCATTTATGTCAAAAAGGGATTTCGACAAGGTGACGCGCTGTCACCTGATTTTTCTCAACATCATACTTAAAAGAAAGAACCACAGAAAGCACAATCTTCCAAAAATATGTGCAACTATTATCGTACGCCGATAATATTGACATAATTAATAGAACTTAGCGAGTTGTCATCGGTGCGCTCGCCAGTATTCAAACGGAGGCTGCCAAAATGAGTTTATGGGTAAACGAGGACAAAACCAAGTATATGCTGTCAACAAGAAGAGACACAAAATATTGACGAATCGGACAGAACGTCACAACAGACAGCTATAACTTTGAGGTAGTTAGGGACTTTGTCTACCTCGGCTCCGGTATAAACTCTGACAACATTACATCAGAAATCAAACGAAGAGTTACACTTGCCAATTGCTGTTTCTTTGGTCTAAGAAGGCAATTGAGTAACAGGGTGTTGTCAAGAAACACTAAGCAGACTCCATATCCGGATGAAGATATCCTTGCTTGTTTTGAACGCAAAATTTTTCATATAATTTTCGATTCCGTTTGCATTGCCGGTATTTGGGGAAGGAGATTTAACAGCGAACTCTACAAGGTCAGAAAAGTACGCATCAGTCGTCTAAGAGTCTTCGAATCCAAGTAGAGAAAGACCGCGTCTTAGGTGGCGCGCACGAGTAGAAGAGGACTTTGAGTGCGTTACTGGAGGCAGTTAGCTAATTATCGCGCTAACTGGAGAAGTTTGTTGGTTAAGGCCCAGGTCCACCCCGGACTGTAGCGCTATCTAAGTAAGTAAGTAAGTAGGACCTAGCTTCCTCTAAGTAGTCAAAGAAGCACTTTCCTAGATGTAATGTTATCCGAAAAGTGAAGATCACTGTTACTATTCACTATTTAATAATCCTGATCTCATGGCATGCCTCCTTAGTAAGCAATGACCAGAGAGAATATCCGCCGCTATTCCTCACCATGACCTGCTTAGATTCCTTATTTCCCCAGATTTTTTCCAATGTAACATAGGCCGCAAGGTGTCTGTTAGAGAGCCGAAGCGCTCTCGTCTTATTTGTAGGTCAAGTGGTAAAAGATACAAAAATATCTCGAGTGATAGTGAGCTGGTATCTAGCCCAACTCTAAACATTGTTTGAAGATTTTTCTAGGCCTGTACCTGACTTTTGATTGGACATTCTTGCGCATAACTGGCAGAATGCCGTCAAGGTCTGTAGCATTGAAAGGCGACAAGATTCACTACCTCTTCCTCTACCGATAAGGTAGTATGTCTGTGCCTGAGTACCCATTTGATATCGAAATCACTGGTGTACTACTGCCTGGAAAGTGAGTTCCGACTAACGTTTCCAATACTTCCTGGCGTCTTTTGAACCCACGCACCATAAGATTTCTTGATGTAGCTGGGAACTGCCGGGTTTTTGGCCGGCATCTTGCTGGTTTTTAGACTCCCTGATTAAATATTTAAACTCTATCTTACTTTCCATAGATACATATATTCATTCCACGTAATGTCATCCCTACTAATTTTACCCAATTGCAAAAGTGCCTAACTTGTTTCCTCTTAGAGTTTAGCTCGCTATTTCATCATGGAGTTTGGGACCTCTTGGACTCACTTCGGACTGGGATACCTTCTCATATGCTATTTTTATTACATTACAAATATTGCCTACTGTCTTTTCTATATCTTCGGGATTGCCATTGGGGATTGCCTTATCTCTAAGATGTTGCCTTACTCTTTCTTTGTATCTGACCCAGTCCGCTATCCTAGGGTCGTTTTGTTGAAGCTCGCATCCTTTCTTGCCCAGTACGTCGGTCCTTTCGTTCCCCTCTGTATCGTCATATGTATTGCCATAGTTTTAACGCTTGTGCTAAAAATGGGTGGCCTGTTTTGGAAAGCATGACACCTTACCGTTCGCATGGAACAAAATCCAGTCCTGGATGGTAATGGTAGAAAACTGAATGACCTTTCAGAATCACTAACCAGCTCCATTCTTCGATATTCCATCAACCTGCCCACTTCTATAATTTCCTAGGATAGACCATTAACTTTGAACAATAACACGAAGTGGATAAATCGGTAATTGAGCAGAAATATTATTTTAAGTGTTCATTCTCGTAGCATAACATTAAACCATCATATTGTTTAATTTTCATATCACTCACTAAAATGTTAAATGTTTCGTCTATCTTGCAGCCTGTTCAGTATCCGTTTCCGCATGGACATTGGTGGCAATTTCCTGTGAACGCTATTATGCCATCTGCCACCCGTTGCGGTCACGAACGTGGCAGACACTGAAACACGCCTACAAGCTAATAGCCCTGATATGGATTTGCAGCTTAACGTTCATGATGCCAATCGCAGTCCTGAGTAAATTAATTCCTATCGGGAAAGGTGAGTACGTTGATGCATCACACTTTGAAAATGTGCAATGTAGCATTTAATTTTTTTTTCTCTCTCTCTGTTTACACCTTTAATACTATCGAGAAAAACAAATAGGGCGTGTACCTATGTGTATTGATTATTTATTTATCTGCTTTGTTTATTGTCATAGTGTAACATGTGGACTCAATACAACGGGTGTTGACAGAGTTTATTGTGTTCTCTTGATGGTCGTACATCCGGTTCATGTTTATTTGTTTGATACATAGGTGTACACGATAGAGAGGCTTAACTGTAATCATGGGCTTAGGTGGTTGGATACTTTGTTATGTAGATATTAGATACTTATATAAACTGAGTGGTAACATTTTTAGGTACATACGGTGGCTATAGTCAAATTTGTTTGGAGTAGATCAAATGTGTTACCATAAGGACCTTTCAATCACCCTCTTTAGAACCAAGTTGGTTGTTTTAAACCAGTAAAGTCTTCCTCCAATTGCATGACCATCCTTTTATAAGTGTTAACGCTGTAAAATGTAGCCCTGTTCCATTAAAGTAATGAATTTAATTACCCAAACACACGTAGGCAGCTGAGAAAAAGGATTCTAAAATTAGTAATATTTCGTTTACTTTTTACCTTTATTTCGCATCCTATCTGCGAAGGACGTTGATTTGGGATTTAAATAAACTTGACGGGATAATTTTTTTTTATTTTGTTTTTTTAATTTTTGGAACATTATTTTTAGGATTCCGCCATGTAGCAAAATTTAATAGATTGTTTATCCTTTTATCGTGGAAAATTCAAATGTAGGTCATAGACAAGGATAATTCTAAAGTAAAGGTAAAGAAAAAGTAAAAAAGGATGACTGGTTCAAAAAGGGGAATAGATTTTATGTTTTCG
The DNA here is from genome assembly GCA_905220385.1 of Xylota sylvarum. Classification (NCBI taxonomy): domain Eukaryota; kingdom Metazoa; phylum Arthropoda; class Insecta; order Diptera; family Syrphidae; genus Xylota; species Xylota sylvarum. The sequence continues at coordinate 150,524,732 of LR999957.1, read as the reverse complement.
TCAGCTTTCCAACAAAGTACCCAAAGTAAGGTCGGGAGTTGACTTGTCTAATTGATTCACTTACAGACTAAGGTTCCCAAACTTGCACTGAGTTAGTCCTTGAAAAGTTTTACTAGCTCTGAGTAATTAGTTAAGTACGAGACAAGATATGGTGAAAAAAGGTGGGCCTTTGTACGATGGAACATTACTGGAGGTATCAACGTATGGGACATATAGGAAGGAAGGTTGGAGGGTGACTGAATCTCCAGGAGTGCATACTGTAGTTTTATAATCAATTTCAGACAGGAGTGGCCTTCCTGAACCAAACCGTTTCCATGATGGATTTTAGGGTGGTTTTAGGTGGCGTGTTTGCTAGTTCGCTAAGGTCAAGGAAAAATATTTTTCCAAGGATTGTGTATCTAATTCTATTGAGGCTTTGGCATTCACAGAGGAAATGTGTTGAGGTTTGCTCTGCCTCTGCATAGGTGTCTGGTGCCGATTCTCATTCTTCTAAGATGGGCCGTCATTGATTTGTGGCCTAATTCAAAACATTTTAATTCCGTGGAGGTCTGTACTGAACTGAGCGATTTGATTTCCTCTTTACATCGGTTGACCAGTTTTTATCACAACCAATTGTGATGGAAGTTATGGCTTTGATGGCTGCTTGGGATGTCTATGTATTGCTGCTCAGCGTGGATAGGTCCCGGTAAGCTTCGATGATTCCATATATTTCCGCGTGGTTGGGAAGTTTTATGGACCGGGAAATTAGTATTTCCTCTGAGAATTTTCTGGAGCCAGTGACTTTGTTCATCCGTGAAGATGGATATGGAAGTCAGGTTTATAACCTCACCATTTGTCCAACTCTATTTAGAGGAAAATTTGGAATCGAGGTTAAGGCTGAAGTCTGTATAGGGGGTAGTGAGAAGGCGCATTTACGTTTGGCCACATGGTGATGGTGTCCGATTTGGTTACTTTTTCACATCCATTCACGTTTGTCGGAGGCGCAGAGCGTTTTTTACCACTAAATCTTTAGTGAAGAGGTCAAATCCTGATCATGGCTTCCAGGGCGGTGGTAGGTGTTGTCATTATAGCGCTGGTCATACCTATATGCGCTTGACTTTGGATCTTAGTGAGCGTGTTCAGGTTTGTGGCTTGGGGTGGGTCTAACGATGGCGGTGTGCAGCCAGTGGATGTTGATTGGTTTTAGTCTCCATTTTCCGGAGAAATTTTTGCTGCTTGCGTAAAAAGTTGTCGAGGCCTTCTTCAGGTGTTCCTTGTCTGATATTTGAAGCCGAGCTCCATTTAGTCTAGGTGGTTCGAAGTCGTGTATTTTCTCCTTTTTTGTAAAGAAAACTAGGTTGATCTTTTGTTTATTAAGTCCGCAGTGTTTGACCCAGTCATTCAGGGCATTGAACGCTCTTTTTAGCAGATCAACGATTGTGGGCAGGAACTTTTTTGTCACTTATATGACGACGTCATCGGCATAAGCGACGAACCTAACCCCGTGTTGGTCTAATCTTATACGAATTTCGTAAATCACTAGGTTCCAGGTTAGTGGGGATTGCCCACTTCAGATCTAATGTTTCGTGCATTGAGCTTACCTCCTATCCAGTCTCAAAGGATAGAATTCACGTGCTTCTGGTTTAGTGCTGCTTGACTGATTTCAGGTTTACATTGCGCCGTGGCTCAAATGGTTAGTGTGTTGAACTACGGAGCGAGGGGTTCGAGGTTCGATCTCTAGACAGCACCTAAAATTTTTTTCACTGACTCGGCTCTTGCGAGCGTCTGACAAACATTTGAGAGTAAAACTGTCATGAAAAACACAAATAGCCCTTCAGATACGGCATTACATGAAACTAGGCCCTGAGTCCCTGTTGCGCCAAAAATTTGTCCTTAGAGCTCTATAGATTCTATAGACAATTGATAGTTTCCGTCTAGATTCTTGTGTTACCATAGCATCAACCCATACTCGGGATTAGTAGTGTTGAACTTACTACTATGAAAGGTAGGACTCTAGGACTGTATCTGGGTCCACGGACCTTCGGCAGTGTCCTCGCTAGGAGTGATTCTAGTATTGACGCCATTTTCCTATATATTGTCAAGGTTTAGCTTAAATTTCAGGCTATTGTCTATCTAATAACTTATACTGGGATTAGTATTACATACATACAATTCTCTGCAATATTTTTCCCATTATATTCAGTGGGGCGATATAATGAAGGGAATCCAATGGGTTTATTTCCCTTCGTACAGCTTCTATAAAAGCATCAGGTCTTGCTCTTATAGCTACTGCCAGGGCTTCATTCGGGATTCCATCCGGGCCTTGTACTTTGCTATCCGCAATTTTCGTTAGCCTATCTGAACTTGGCGGGATACAGGTCTGAGGCGATGAGTGTTGATCCCTTTCTCACACATCTCTCTATCAAAATCGAGATCCTTTACTTTAAATTCTGTTAGCTTAGGATAATACCGGAGCTTTTTGTTCTCTATCTCGATGATTATAGCCTGCTGGTCGTCATGAGTGTAGTATTCGCTTGTACCTTGAGCTAGAGAGCTACATACCTTGGAGTTTAGCATAACGTCAAAATATTTCATCTCAGATGAGAAATCTATTGTGTTGGCATCTAGCTTCATAAGTAGAAGTAGGGTATACTTCTCTTCCTAATGAACAGGACAAGTTCAGTTTTATGAGCGTCAATACGCATATCGTTCGTTGCCCCACACAGATAGCTCTTTAAGATCAGATTCCATTAGTTCACTAATGGTTGGCAACGATCCTCTGCATAAAGTATATATTTAACTCCCTTTTCCGTAAAGATTCTTTTGTTGATGGTAAGAAGTCAAAGCATTGGGGAAAGGACTCCTTCTTGTGCCATGCCTATTCTTGTCATTTGCTTACAGAGCTTGGCCCAATGTCTGAGTGGATGATCCTGTATTAAAGCATGTTTTCCATACAGTTTATGACTGATTTGTTTATTGTCAAATCTTCCAGGGTTTTAAATATTGTAAGCGCCCTCAATGTAAGGGAACGCCACCATATGTAAATAGTATATCCCTTCACATTCAGTGAATGCTCGCTTTATTTCTCTGACCAAAATATGGAACGCGATTTCCAACGATTTACCTTCAAGATGATGGTTTCCAACTGGGTAGCTAAATTAGAAATCTTTCAATTCAGGAGTCCATCTGAGTCTGTGATTTCATTTTAGTGAACTGTATGCTCTTAATTTATATATGATACACAATACAATGATACCCGAATGAACTAAAACCGAATTCTTAGAAATACTACTACTATGGACAATCAGAAACTGCATATCAAAACCATACTTCCTTATACAAATAAAACTTCATTCGGATGACAAAGGATGACTTTTACACTCCGTTTTCGAATTTCAGCTAAACCCTTTCACCAGAAAGAACAATCTATACAATCTCCATCGTTCTACCTCAATCACCACATTCTATACCTACCTACTGGGACTACTACTAAATCCAACACAACCATTTCTACTTCGAAAACAACACCCAGCGGCATAGAGCTCTATTCACTCAATAATCCTAAAAAATCATTAACCCATAATATGGTCTTGGACTTTCCCAGTCTTCTCCAAAATCCTCTTAAGTCAGCATCATACTTAACCTGGCCACGGTGTGTAATCTCCGCACGCACCACTGGACAACTAATTAAAATTCGTGTCCCCAGGCAAAATGCCATTTACTTATAGCATCAGCTAATATTCTCGCAACGTACCGAGATACATAAAGACCATTTCCGTAAATAGTCCTTCCAATCCCAGTGCAATTATCTGCCCTACCACAAAATTGCTTTGTCCCTTGGCGGATTGGCCATGGTATTGGCATAAACAGGAAAAAGGACTATCACAGTAATAGCCATCAGCGCTGAGGTAACAATTTCCGTCGTTAAATTGTTAAAAAGTTTCTTGTTTGGATGCAAACGTTGCCTATGAACGTTAGTTACAAAATATCATTAAAATAATTTGTTCATGGGAACTGAGCCATTATAATTAATCCCAGCCAATAACAATTTATCAAGTTGCAAATGGTTGCGTTTATATATTTTCTTAGACTATTTGTTTATGGTATTTATTTAAATTAGGGCGATTCTATGTAATGATATGGTGGTTGTAAATTGTTGCACCCACGGCATTGTAGAGCTATTCTACGAACATTCCTTGGTAGAACTTTATTCAAATTTAAAAAAAAAGTTTTTATTAGTCTTTTGCCGTACTGCCTGGTCTATAAGTCTGCTAAGCAAACCCATTTGAATTGGTAAGTAAGCTTCTTGATAGCTTGTCAAACATTTGCTCTCTGCATGACTTTGTGAAATTTACAGAGTTCACTGAGTAGCATATAGACGAATCTGAGTATTACAGATCTGCTAGCTGATCTACTCATATTTAATTACTTGTCAGATCATGCTACGTTAATTTAACATTTTCGGATTGACAAAGGAGAGATACTACTCCTTGATGGCAAGGAAACAGGTTTCCAATGAATCCCCCTGTCTCGACTACATCAACAACCTGTAGATCATCAGCCAACAGTGCGATAAATATTCATAGATCACCGCTTCACTTGTTGTTCATCTATTATGGAAAAACGTTCGATAGTGTCAACGGAGAGTTTGTTTGGTGTGCCTTGCATAGAAGGGCCAGACAAACATAGCTTTTATAGGACAACATACGGTTGACCAAAATGTCAAATTCTGCCTGAAGGAGAGTCGTCAAAGGCGAAGTCCAAAGCGGCGTGCGACAAAGATTGGTCCTTTCACCATATTGTTCTAGCAATGGGAACTGAAACTTCACCGATACTGGTGGATCATGAACCTCCATTAAATGACAGCTGATGTAGAGAGGTAAACAAGGCTGAAGATAGACACGGCCAAAAGTTAAATCATCAGCCTTGGAATCATCAGCTTCATCCTCACAAGTAAGCATTAGAGGAAAACTGGTAGAGAGGGTAGAGTGATTCCAATACCTCTAGAGTATCGTCTCGATCGAAGGTGGAACTGAATAGGATATAGTTAACCGAATAAGCAAGGTAAAATCTGCCTTTTTCATATGTTGTTAAAAATATGGGCAATTAGCTTAAAGATCAAGCTAGCTACGGCTGTTCCGATTTAATGATGAATCTTTGCTGCTATATGTGTGCACAATCACCTAATCGCATCTCCAACGTAGAACTCCATAAGAGAACGGATCAAGATTCCATAGACATCACAATTCAAAGCAATGGATTGAACATATGTACGTTTCGAAAAGGCGATACCTCAATTGCTTGACATACTATGAAACCCACAAACCCAGAACAGAAAAAAGCAGGTCAACCAAAACACATATGTATGTTGCAGAGCAATAAAATAATAGGCACAGCAGCAAGCAAGCCTACAAATAGTGTTCAAAGCCTTATCGGAATTTTTTTCAGAAGTGTTTATTCTCAGGATATCGCGTTAAATATTCTATAGCAATGTGGCCTATAACATTAGGTATTCGGCTCACAACGTCCTGTACCGCGTTTTAACGCCGAAAATAGTATTTGGAGTTGAAACTGGTGTCTTTGGACACCACACTCGGTACTGGCTTTTTTTCTAAATGTTTACTTGGACTTTTTGAAGATTATATGGGTCAAGTGGACGCCGTCATTGTTGATGACCATTTGGGTTCTTTTTATCGCCTTTTCAATAGTTTTGGCGAGAACTTCGGGCGCACACTTGTCGGATATTCTCTTTGGGACCTTCCGGATTCTGTAGCTTGTTCTCACAGACTCGTGACTTTGAAAAAACTACAAAGAAAGAAGCCTTGAAAGTTCAAATCGGACGATCTTGCCGGCCAGTGCAAATCGCCAAAACGAGACACAAGGCATCCTTCAAAATATCCATTGTCGCGCGAAATGTGTGTGCGGTTGTACCACATGTCCCAATTCATCACTTTGCGGCAATAAAAAATCGTTGATCATGCTTCTGTATCGCTCACGCAGTCACCGCAGTCAAAAAATTCGGACCAATGACATCTCCGTCGTAAATGGTAAACCATGCAATGGCTTTGAGTAGATGTAAGTAAGGATCCACTTCAGATAGAAATGGACCTCGTCGCTTATGATGAATTTTGACCGAAAATCGTTCACGTATCAGTAGCTGATGGACTGTCTGCACCTTGTAAGGGAACATCGTTAAATCTTTTACTAAGATGACCTGCAGAGACGAACTTATAATGGTCGACGTTGACAGCTCATCCGTGACATCTTCAGCCACATCGACGATATTCTCGTCGGAACCAGTACTACGAGGCCTTCCGGTGCCTATTCTGTCACGTTCCTGTCTCTTCGAAGCGAATGACTAGACGCCTGAGTGTTTGACCAGTTGGCGTAAAACGGACGTGAAATCTGCGCTGAAATTCACGTTGCGCCAAAATCACTGATGCATCAATCCGTAAAAAAAATAGTCAGGAGTATTCCGCGATGTTGAGGAGTATGGCGTTCCATGTCTTGTCGTCGTATATTCTGCATCTGTTTACTTCACAAATATCAAAACTTACAAAATGGACAGTTGCCGCCATTTGCAAAAGCTATAGCATCACCGGATAGGGTAATACATTTTGGACCACCTTGTATTTTACTAACGTAAACCTGTCGTCAGAGACAAAGTAGTGCTTTATTTTTTTAAACAAATATTTTTATATGTAAATGTCCGGTATAACCTATTTTCAGTTTCATAACGATAGTTATAAGTCTCCATGGATGATAACACCTTTCAGGTCATAGATATGTATATCCTAAGACTCAATTGAACGCCGGTGATCAAAACAGATACGTCCAAATTTGGAACGAAATTCGATATCCACTCCATCCTACCTCCTCGCAACTATCCATCATTTTTGCCTTTTCTTTTCTCGTTTTATTCGTTGTCTTACGAGAGTTGTGGGTTAACTTACTGTTCCTGTTTCTTCTAAGAGGATGGCAAAGCAGGTACCCCGAAGCCAGATGGATTGTCTGAAACAGGAAGAGGCGGACTACCTGGAAATTCAAGCTGAACCTACTTTGAAAGATTTCATCAAGAGGATAATTAAAAGCTCCAACAACCTAAATGTTCACCCAAAAGAAAAGGTCATCAGGCCATCCTAATGTGTATTGTTTGTTTTTCAAATGGACACGTCTAAATTAAATTTATAGCAAAACTTGAAACTCATTTCCATAAAGGGTAGATCCCGATACCCTTACCCTGCCCGAATGTTTACTAGATAGGTACCTTTTGCATTTGTCTTATCCTTTTACTTTGGATCAGTTAATAAGTCCTCCATCAGTTAGATCTGGTCAGGACAGGAAATACGAACCTAAACAGTCACCAAAAAGCACAAACAAACAGAGCTAAACATAGATGGGAGTGGGGACTACTTCAACCCGTGAAAGAGGAAGCTGTCAGAGCTCTGGATGTGATTCCATTTACTCTGGTGGCTAAATCACTTATACCGGAGAGTAAGAGACGAAGTCAGACTTCCCCGACACCAATTGAATATTGGTTTCTTTAGAAATTTGTTCGAAAGTTTGTCTGGTACAGATATATATCCTAAAGTGGTCTCAGTTCTATTCAACTCCTCTCTACCAAGTCGTTTGAAGAAATAATATTCCATCTAGTATTATTCGATTTCAAAAGCAGGAGTAAACTTCACACACACTGGACGCAACATGTGAAAACATATCAATTCGTTGGTGATTCTGTTACAAGGATCTACTATTACATTTCTTAAAACTTCTGAACTTATTCAATAAGTTCGTACTTTCCGCAACTAAATGCGATGATAGGTAGTTTTACTCAAATTCTATATTCCTCTTGGGTATCTATTTACAATGTGCACTTCAAGTCCATTTCACTTTTCAAATTCAATACTTCTGATACAAGGACACTTTTCAGAGCAATGGAGCTGGTGGTTATGCGGATTATGTTTCCTATCACAAGATGGCTTACGAAATTCATCGATGATGTATCTCGCAACTCAGAACCTCACACTGTGCAACAGAGATTAGTAATATGATTTGCGGGTATCAACCCGACAAGGATTGCATATTAATAGCTGGTAGTATTTTAGCTGTGTATCAAATAGGAAAAGGGACGCTTCATTGAATTTAAGATTCAATTCGATGTAGATACACACCAAAAACAGAAGACTGACGGCCATCTAATAAAATTATGAACAAGAGCCGTTTTATAATAATAACCAACATTAATTTCCCAACTTTTTTTATTCCCAGAAAATAATATCCCACTACATTAATGTTATCATAAAATTCTTCTCTAAATCAATATAAAGCCCCACGGCTTTTAATGATACAAGTAAAGAAGAAGCGTTCTCCCATGGTGACGGAGGATTTCTGGAAAATAATATCAAACGAAAATATCTATGTTGAACATCATATTTCTTCTGAAACAATAATAAAAGAAAGAACGCCTTTTGTGGGTGTCATAGCAAGCTAACCGCATCCCACAGGACCAAATGCAGTGGATAAATCACTTGCTCAGCCCTTACAAAACATGATTAATAGAACTGAAGAGACACAAGTCTAATGCCAACTGAATAACCAATGATCCCGTAGGGATGGAAATAATAATTCGCCTGTTATGATTGAGGTGAACAAGGAGGGATTTATTTTTTTTTTTTAATTTTTTTTTTCAAGAACTTGACTTGACTTTTGAGGATTTGAGTGCTAAAAATAGGAGGATACGGTGCTGTGATTCCTTGGAAAAGAAATGATTGCTAATTTTTCTGTCACAGTTCTAGCATGAGTGAATATTTTTTGTTTTTATTTAAACAACTCATTATTAAGACTAACAAGCAATTTGTACATAAATACAATTTAAGAACTATAGATAGATGATTGAAGTAGCTCATCCCCATCGAAGTCACTAGCTACAATGTAGATATTATGCTTTCTGGTGGGGTAAGTTGGTGAACAAAATATAGAGTGTTGGACCCAAGATGCTGCCTTGAGGAACTCCTGCCTTTATTTTCCTGTATTCGGAGTACACATCTTTTTTAATTCTGAAGAAGCAAAGCGTTAAGTATGATTCAGTAATTTCAAAATCCGTTCATGTCAGACTTTGTCAAACGCATGAGCTGCGTCGGAAAAACTAGCAATACGAACCTTCTTCTCTTTCAGAGAAAAGGGGGAATCGTTTCTCCCTTGCTATGGATTCTAGTCATCAACGAAACTGGGAAACAGAGGGGTTAAGATAGTTGCCTATGCAGACGATGTAGTGCTGGTGTCAAGGGTATAATCCTTACCCAGTATCAGCGAACTTTTAGACACTTAACATGTGGACAAAGCATTGGGGCTAATCCCAATTAAACCGAACTAGTGATATTCACTAATAAAAGAACTATACCGCAATTCAAACTAGCTATTGAGGGAGTACTCCAATGATATCTAATAGCACCTAGGAGTCATACTAGATAGGAAACTTAATTGGAACCATAATGTCAATGAAAGAGTTACTAAGGTAGGGATTAGGTTCTGCTTTTGGAACTGAACCTTCGACACAAGGTGGGGGGGACCCAACCTTATGATAATTGTGTGGTGGTATACCGCAATTGTAATACCAATACTCAGTACAAGTCTGGTGGCGAGCCGGAGACAAAGTAAACAATCTTAAGGCAATGACTAAAATACAGAGGCTATTCAAGGAGACCTTGACCCACGGGGTTCAGTTGGAACCCAGATTCTTGCCTTCGGCTCTTTGGCAATTTGGTTCCAGTCTACTGCCTTAAGCTTGGCACCTGGCTAGATTTCACCAATATTGCTGATGGCAGTGATAATAAAATCGACCGAATTTTGGTTGACGCATGCTATTAGCTTTACATAGCCCTGGCGCCAGCCAGCGTCTTTAAAGATGCATGGAGAGTTTGAATGGGTAATACAATCGTAAAAGCAGTTGATCACTCTGCCTTCAATTAGCCTTCATTTCTCATAATCCTTCCTTCATCGTTAGATGAACTTAAGATAGTTTGTTTTGCTTGCTTGAGAACCTTCTTTGATGAGGTCTGAAGTAATAAGATTAAGGTCACAGGAATGATGTAGACTGGCCCTCCTTGAACATTTTGATTGATGTTCTTTAGTCGCCAACTTCTGAAAGGTTGATTTAGTACACACCGCTGTTACATTAGTTTGGCAGTAAAAGCGCAGTCAGCAAAAGCACTATAAATCTGCAAATATAGCTCTGTGTTCCCTTAAAAATGCTATAGAAAGAAGCTGAGGTATGCAAATTTAAATCACATCCTGGCTGGGTTTATCGTTTGCTGGCCTACACTTAAGATTCGGTCGAAATGACGAACGGTTATGAACGAGTCCAAGAAACCTTGACTAAGTCGGTTCAACAACATTGCAAAGGCAAGCTAACACTTAAGCCAACGATGTCTTTAACTCCCAGAAGACATCAAGGAAGACTAACTCTGCAAAATCTAAGTTCTTTATATGTTGTCATTGAGGAGAGGCAGCTATAGCTTCAGCTACCACGTTTGACCACTATAAGCACTCTCGTTTGTCGCAGCTGAGTTATGCCAACAGTTGAGTCGACTGTATCAATTACTGGTTGCCGCGTTTGGAAGGAGAAATTAACACTGATTTACGAATCTCAGGAGGTCTCTATTGCCTCTAACAAACAACATTAAAGTCAATATACCATAGCTAGGGGCTTACCTTGTGGACGTATGACTGCAAAATAAAAATGAGCGACAGTTGTTACCAGAAAAACTATGCAAGGATATCACGCGCCTTTACATAATTTTGGGCGGTATTCAAGAACTTGGTTGGTTTCCATGATATGTTTCCATAACGAATGATGGTGCTAATTAAATATACCAGCCGCATAGGCTTATATCAAGGCCACATACCTACTATAATATACATGCAATCATCTGGTCTTACATTATGATACCTACTTGCGACGAAATTTACGACTTTCGTCAAGGCAATCAAGAAAGGAATCACGTAGGCAATAAATTAAATGTATAATACGCAGTGCCCTTGGTTTGAATGCGAAATATTCAGTGATTGAATGAACCAAGTTTTTGGATAAAATCAAGGCTTTTATATTAATAATAATTCGTTGATAGCACAAGGACCCAATGTAGACTGGAGCAGTCAAAAACATAAATCTTGTTAACAGACCGGGTTATTGTCAGTCGCCAACTTAGGAAATTTGAAAATTTTACGAGCCGACATAAATCCTTACAAAATTTTAACTGACTTATAGTCCTGCTAGTATAATAACTACACACAGGTAGATATTTAAAATATTACCATAATCATCATTAGCATCATTAGCAATCCTACATAAAGTATGTAATAATAATTTCCCGAGATATAATTAAGGATTAGGGTTAGTTCTTATGTAATAATTATTTTATAACACCCGGTCCAGCATTTTAAAGAAAATCTTCTTTCTTTAAAAAAAATTTATACAACAAAAGGTAATTAGCTACCTGCACGGTACTAATTACTTATTTTATTGCACCCCCAATAAAAAAGGGTAAACTCCACATTAGGGTCAGGTAGATCCATAGATACAAGGGTAGTTACAATATAAATTTCGTCCTTTAAAAGCTGAAAAATTTAATTTTCTGCAACAGTTTTCAAAACGTGCTACCACGAGTAACATCTCATAAAAAATTTAAATTAAAATAAATTTAAAAAAAAGTGAACTCAAAATGTCAGAAGAATCACAACAACAAGAAACCTTAACAACATCAGTGCCTTATCAAGTTCTACTCCACCGCAGAGAACTTGAACGTAAGAAACGCCGACACGTTCAACTATCAAAATCAAAGATGGAGTTAACACAAGTTCTAGCTGCAAACGATACAGAGTTCCGGGAGATAATGCAAAAAACCATTGTTAAGCAAAGAATCAAATACGAACTAACTAAGATTGTCTCAGCACTCCGGAAATCGAAAATGAATGGAAAAGAAATCCAAAAATATCTCCAGGAAAATTGTCAAGGACTGAAGGACGAATACAAGAAGCTGCAGGAAAAAACTAGTTCTCCTAGTACATCATCTCCAAAGGCTTAATTCTTTTTATTTTTGCATGTGATTTGAGTTAAAAACAATTTTTGACATAGAATTTCGATATTAGATATTTTTAAAGCGCAATAGAAAACATTTAACATTAACTTAAAGCACCCAGAGGTTGGGAAATATATTAATTAAAGGACAAGAGGACTAAATCAGTGCCAAACAAATATATATACGGACTTATTGGTTAAAAATGTATTTTTTTAGCATCAATTATATATTTCTAAGAATTTTTAAATAAAAACAAAATTAATTTAAACTGAAACATTATCTGTGTATTCATTTATTCATTTTTCAGATTTTACTAATTTAAATAGAATACACAGTAATTTTGTACAGCGGTTCTGTACAAATAGGCATAAATGTGCTGGCTATTCCATTCACAGTGAGCGTGATTTAGGAGTTCTTTTTCACATCGCTCCTTAGATAGACATCAAACAATTTCACAGCAAGAATCATAAAGTCCGAAGCAGCGAATGATAGAACAAAGCAAAACGTTTATGACAACAATTTGTAGCAACATCTCGTTCAAATAGTGCATAAAGGTTTAGGTTATGTGGCTGTCTTCCCTTTACAGTAGGATACACTTGGACTAGCACAGATCCATTGTGTAACCACGCGAGCCGGTTACTTCCATTACTCTTGGAACCATTTTGATTCTAGGATTGTATTGAAATCCCATGAAAACTGCACTATTTACAGCCATTGGTCATCTGGTGCCTTCCTGTTAGTGAAGTAGTTAAGGATTATCTTCACGTGGTGTATTCATTCTGGTCAGAGTTCTCCTAATGCAGGACTAGTTTGCAGAATTAAAGGCATTTTTTAACGTTACTTCTGCGCAGTGTCCACTGTCATCTTTTTCCCAGTATCACTTCAGCTGCTGTATTTATTACCTCTTTTATAGTATCGACGATAGAACCATACTGGTGGTCACACAAAGCTCCTCTGCCAAGGCGATTAGTCTGCGTTCTAGGATTAGTCTACGTTCTAGGATATTTCCGGTTGTATCTAGCAGACATATTGGCCGATATGCCGAAGGTGGCTAGTTTCCTTTGGGTAGCAACACCAGATGCTGGAGTTTCCATGGTTCAGGGAAGTTACCCTCCTCAAGACACCTTTGCATCGTTGCTATAAAAAGATTTGGTCACCTCTTGACGGCTGCTTTGATGGCTATATTTGGAATTCCGTCGGGTCCGGGTGGTTTGTTGTAGGCTATCTTCCTACATGCTTCGTGCAGTTCATCCGGCGTGATTGGCGGGATTTGATCCATGCTCGTTTCCCTGGTGATGGTGCACGGAGTAGATGGTCTACGGATAAATATATGCTCCTAGCATTATTGGGCAGGATATTTGTGGGGATTTGCTGCGCCTTAGCTTCTTCATTACCATCCTATATGCCATACCGCAGGGGTCTAGGCCTGTTTCGTTGCAGAATTGCTTGAAGCATATTGCCTTATTCTCTTTGATGGCCTGTCCGCACTCTATACCGATCTCATTGACAGACAGTCAGTGGCTTCACGAATAGCGTTAACCTCCGCTTCAATTACACTGCAATAATCTGGTAGTCTAAAAGACATGCTTGCGGCAAGACACACTGGCCTCTGGTTATGTATCATTGAACACTCCTTCTATGTCAAAGAAGGCTATCATCGTGAATTCTTTGTTGTCCAGCGATTTTTGAATGATCCCAACAAGAGAATGTAGTCCGGGTTCAACCTGCGATCTCGAATGTACTCTTAAATTGATGTTATTACGTGTGTAAGTATGTACTTATGTAGATGTCCACCAGCCTATCCAATGTCTTTGATAGAAAGGGGGATGGGCTAATGAGTCTGAAATCTGTTGGTCCTGTTTTCCGGTCATAGGTATAAAGACCATTTTCACTGCTCTCTAAAGCTTTGGTATGTAGGCGTTGTCTAGAAAGGATCGGAATAGTTTTATTAACCAGGAACGGAGAATGTTATATGTTGCATTTTCGCTGGGATGCTTCCATTCGGGCCTGACGATTGTATGGAAGGAAGGTATTAATCGTCCATTGAAGCTTATGATCGCTTACTATCTCAGAGGAGAATTATGCGGGGTCTACATATACAAAATATCGGGAGACCGAGACTACAAGCAGAAAGAAAGTATCAGGGAGAACAAAAAAAGACGATCCTAGTGGAAGATCGTTTTTTGGTACTTCAAAAGAGGTGGACCTGTGCCTAGACTTCGTTAGATATCCAAAAACACCATACCTACATCCACATAAAAAAACCTCGCCTCGTCAATGAAACGCAGGTAATAAATGCAAACGGAGTGCAGGTCCAACAAATTACTTAATAGCCTAATTAAGCATTTTTAACTTTAACGGTACCCAAAAAAAAACCCATTTTTCGGTCTAACAACATTTTGCTCCATTGACCGCAAGTAAAAAATTCTAGCACCCATGTGAGGTTTAAAAAAAAAAAAAACATCCAAAACAACCCCTAATATTCCTTTTTCTCGAATTCCTTGTCTAAGGATGCATGTGAATAATGGAATGGTTTTAACTTGTCAACCCCTTGACAGTAGACTTAAAAAGGTCAATGACCTGTTTCCTGTTTGTTGCGAGACAATTTTGAAGGTTTTTCTCCTATTGCTCTACTTTTTGATTGAATACCCTAATATAATATCCTTTAATTTTAATGATATAAGCTTTATAACTAAACACTAATGGGTTCAAGATGGATATTAATGAAGGCGTAGGTATATTTTCTGATTGGTTGGGTATCGTAGAGACGCCCTTATTAGTCTCGTGAAATACTTTAGCACCTTAAAGACTAAGGGTAACATTACATTACATAGACTAATGCTTAAAAGTTCATAATTGCTTTTCTATGTATACATATGTATGTATAGGTTGGCCGAAGAACACCCACCCAGTGTTGTTTTGCTACATCTTTAAAATGAAACATCATTTCATATTTTTTTTTTTTAAAAAAACTTTATTGAACCTTCAAGTTTTTTTCCATTACTTTTTGAAGATAATATCAGCCAAGTAGGCGCCGCTATTGTTGATGACCATTGGGGCTCGTTTTACCACATTTTCAATCGTTTTGGGCGATAAGTTTTCGCAATCTTTTCGATTATTCTCTTTGATACCTTCCAGATTCTGTGGCTTATTCTTATAGTCTCGTGACTTCAAAAAACCCCAAAGAAAGAACTCTGGAGCCGTCAAAGCGGGCGAACTTGCTGGCCATTGTAAATCACCAAAAACTAGACATTAGGCGACCCGGAAACGCACCCTTAAAAATGTCCATTGTCGCACAAGCTGTGAGTTCGGTTGTACGGTCCTGTTGCACCTCCATTTACAATTTATCAATTTGCGGCAATAAAAACTCGTTTATCATGATTCCAGTCACAATAACCGCGTAACCCACAGTTTCCTTGAAAAAATGAGGCCCGATGGCACCTCCGGCGTAAATGGCACTCCATGCAGTGATTTTGAGTGGATGGCTCTTCGTGAATGATACGTGGATTCACAGTGCTCCAGATGTACAAATTTTATTTGTTTACATATCCATTTAGATGGAAATGCGCCTCGTCGCTCATGATGAATTTTGGCCGTAAATCGTTCACTACGTCGCGAACCACAGCGGCGCATCTTCTGTCACTTGTTGTTCCAGTCTGTTTTGAGGCGACCGGCTAAACGGCTTAGTGTTTGACCAGTTGGCGTAGAACGGCTGAGAAATCTGAAAATATTCAGCAGTATTCCGTGATACTGAGGAGTATAGCGTACCATAGCTGGTTTACTTCACAAATATGAAAACAAAACCGACAGTTGCGGCTATTGGCAAAAGTTATAGTATCTTCCGATAGAAGGTGATACATTTTGTAGTCTATTGTGTTCGGATGTCGGTGAAATGTGGTTTGATTCGTGCATGGAGAGTACGATAGGGTCAACTATACCGAGAAGTGAAGCTGCATCGTTTTACTAAGATTCATTTGCGGTTTTTAGTGTTAGATGGACCCTTTTCAGTTCAGTAGGCAGATCCTGAGTTCCGAAGTACGTTTAGGTTCGCGCTGATCAGCTTGCAAAGATGATGGCCATTGTCCAATGTTTTGCCAGTGATGTATATTTTAGCGTCTCTAATGCAGGACCTTCGTAAAGGAAATGCTTGAGGGTTTATCTCTTCGCTTCCCGAGCTAATGCGGGATATAGACCAACCATCTATTTTAAATGTCTTCTGTGTAGTGTGCCCTCTGCTGGTAGCGCTTAGTCATGGCTTTTTTTCCAGTCTTTCCACATGTTCTTGCGGTGTTTTGCAAATGCGCTGCCGTATGTGTTTTTAATAAGCTCTTAAGGTTACTCTTTAGGGCATAACCGTGGACATGTCCATGTTTATTGACTGTCCTTAGTCATAACCTGTTCCAGATAGAATATTTGATTTAGAGGTGGCGTTCGAGAGTAGACTCCCACCCCGGTTGTGATGAAATAGTATTTTCACTTAATAGGTCGCTCGGAGGCCTCACAAGTCCAGAGACCGCCTGTTCGGTTATGTTGGCTTAGGGTTTTTTTTAAGGGAGGTAAAGAATCTTTTAAAGATGAAAGCAAGCCCATACTAAGTAACAGTGCGGGATTTTCACCCACAAAAAACAGCTCCTCTTTTTGCCTTTTTTCCCCTTTCTTCTTGAGTTTTCTGCACTCTGTCATCTTTCTCGTTCGATGTTTTGTAAAAATCACTTACAGCATTCCACATCTCCTGTGATTGTGTCATATATTGAACTACATACTCGGGGGTCGACATTTCTCCCACATTACTTCTCAGCGTTTGTCTCTCGTTTTCGAATCGAGACACGTGCTCCGCATTTTTTTCAGTTTGAGTGCAGTACGGACAAAAGGGGGAGTTATCGTGCTTGAATCTCTACAGATACATCCATACATCCATGCCCACTAAGTAGCTGCGTTGTGTGGAAGTGCATTACACTATGTTTCCGGCTTGTCGATGTCTTAAGGAGTAGGCTAAGGCCTTTACTTAATGCGCTCCACCGTTGATGCCATTTTCCCATCTCCTAAAAACGGGATCCGGAAGTTCTCTAGGATTATCTTCTCTTGACGAGTACCATGGTTTGTTTTACACGGATGTTGAAGGCTCCCTCTACGAGTATACCCAGGAAGACGCTGTTCTTTTTGAGGGTATCTCCCCGATGGTGTGAATTATGTCGGTCGGTTAGAACTGTTTCCACGAACAGTTCCCTTTCATGTAAGCGTGCTGGTTAATCGCATCAATGGTTCTTTAACTCGAAATAAATATCTCAAACACAAACTGTTTTATTTAGGAAACGAAATGAGTTGCTCTTCACTCATTTCCCTTTACTGTCTTATGACTGCAAAGATGGCCTGCGATGCGATGGGGGTTCCTTTAAAGCGCACCTTCTTGAAGTGAAATGAAAGTTGGAATTTTATAAGGCATAAAACTAAGAAATAAATTTTAGTGGTGGGCTAAACGGGCTATACCTATTCCAAAGCGAAAATGAATGAAAAATACCAAAAATATTCATAACCAACAGACATCTTAACGGGTCCCGTAAAAGGATCCCATTTCAATTCAAATATAATGGGGGATGGGTTGACTTCTCGACCATTCGTATAAGATTACATTCTGATAATCTAAGATTAGAAAGGTTAGTGGCAACCAGAGTGGAATAAACTTGTTTGTCTCAAACCTCAGCTATCTGTAGACTTGTGCACATTCTATCGGTAATGGTAAGTCCCCTGAAAATATGTAAATAATTCAAAAATTCCTCACTTGAAACGAAGGACATTCCTCTGCTCGAAATCAACAATTTATTACATTCTTTTACGTTAATGGAACCGAGTCCTGTCGAGGACTTTTATCAGAGAAAAATAGTCACCGCATTAACATCAAAAGCAGAAAATAAGCGTTCAACCAAAACTTGGCCCGTTACTTATCTATTAATAAATATACGAAATGATTACGTTTTCCTTTTTTATTATCCTGCGTTCTTGTTGTACTGTATGTGTTTCCTTGCAGGCCATCATAAATGTCGTGAATACTGGCCGCCCAGCATCAAGCCCTACGAGAAGGCCTACAACATTTTTCTGGATATAATCCTATTAATAATTCCGGTTGTGGTGCTTACAGCAACGTACTCGCTCATATCAAGGACACTCTGGCATGGTATGCGGGCGGAGAAAGTGGCGAAAAGTACGCAATCAAGTAAGTTACATATTTTTACTTATTTTCTTATTCACAGAACGATGCTCCTTCGGCTCTCTGCATAGAATTACTTCTGCTTTAGCCATAGCCACACATAAGTAAACCTTTAAACGGATTAAGTATCTCCCCCCGGGGACAGCAATAAAGTGCAAAGTTTATGTATATATATTTATTTCGACATACACTCACACACACAGAGATAGAGTCTTGTGGTTTGAAATACATAAATTCAAATCCTTGCGCCCTACGTTATTTAATTTTGGTCGGCAAAACTTTTCACATCAAATCGAAACAGAAATCACGCATAATTTAGCGAAATTATAACTCGCGTGGGTTGTGTTCCATCCGGATCAATGGATGGGCTGTGTGGTGGGCTAATAAGGAAGATCTACATACCTCATCAGGCATGCATAATCCTACTCCAAGGGTGAGAGGAGTCGTTTGCTTTGAAATGCTTTTGTAAGAACAAAAAGTTTCGATTTCAACTGAGCCTCCTCCGAGCGAAAGTAATCCCAAAGGGAGATGAGCGTGTGAACTGGAATGCGAATTAGATTGATGAATAATTTGGATTTTGGTTTTTTTCTTTTTTTTTGAAACGAAAAGATGAGAAGGAATGAGAATTATTTTTGGGAACATGATATATTTGATATTTTGCTAATACTGGGCCGGGTGGGGGTTCGCTTGGAGCAGCATGCTGCCACGGGTGTAACAAATGATGGCTATCCGTTGAACGCGTATACTTTGATTACAGGACTTTTATCCGAATGAATAAATGAGAAGAATTCTACGATCTGTTGATTTATTTCGTTGCTTTTGAAATGTGCTGTGCATTTAAGCGAAATTCCTTAGAAGAGTAGAGTCACTTGGAAGATGTAAATTCTTAGTCCTGGAGCATGTCTGGAGGGAATTTCTCAAATGCGTCTTGTGTTTTGTGTACTTTGCAGTCCCTGAAGTCCTATCCTACGCATAGTGTAAACAAAAAGGTACACGTATACATATGTATATGCGAGTAAGGTTAATGTACATAGCGCCAGATAGAAGATTAGGATTTGGTATATACTTTAATTGTTTTTGTTGATCCCTAAGACAACATCGCGTGTGGGGATGGTGTAAGGGTATCAACAATTTGGTAGCAGCTAATTGTCTTGCGTGTCTACATGTTTATTAGGCTCTGTTGACCTCGCAGGAACTTTGACCCTGAAATTCCGGTTCAAATCATTTCATAAGAACAATACGCAATAGTTAGGCAGGTTGTATCTGTCAAGATAATTCAAAGCCTTGTCATCTCCTGTGTGAGTTACTACGAACGGTTGTGTGTCTTTTAGTGTTTACGTCAGACTGGGTTACAAAAAAATATTATCATCCTCATACAGACGAGATTTTGTCAAATGACAAACTAATGGCAGGCGTGAAATCCATTCAACTTAGTTGGGTAATCTATCCACAATGGTGTCGTTTTTCTATTCATGTTTCATGGCGTGAAATCTTTTCAACATAGGAGGGTAATCTATTCAGAAAGGGTTTCCTTTTCTATTCATGCTTCCTCAAGAACCACCAAATCTACAGTGGGTCTCTTTTATATATCCTGGGACCCTGTACAGAATAAAATGCCAACAATTTTCCAGAAGATAAAGTATAACTTAAGGTTATGTAGGTAGGAGAGGTATCTACAACAGCAGTGATGGAGTTAACATTCTGGCTACTACCGATTTATAGCAGTAGCTTATATATAAATCATGTCCCTCAGTCCTGAAGACGTGTCGAAGTTGTTTTCATTCCGAAAGGCCTATTAGCTTGTAAACTGTACTGAAAAACTTTAAAACGTATCTTAGAATATCCGCGAAATTTTGGAGAGCCGTTGTCAAAATCAATCCGTTGTCAAAATCAAATCAAAAGCCTACTTACTGAGACGGTTATTCATAAGCTGGTGCATACGGTGGAAAAGGCTCTCCACTATAAAGAATACACTCTTGCTACCTTTCTGAACATATAAGGAGCCTTTAACAAGATGCTTTTGAATTGCATCCAGTCTAAAAACTAGAATAATTTAGGGAACATTAGGCGATAAACTTAAAAAAAGGAGCTTAGAGGAGGAGCTTTGAAGTTCTGTCCAACAGATGCTCTAAGTGTGATCCTGTACCTGATTCCCCTCAAACTTCATATACAATACTCTATCTACAAGTTACAGCTGTATTGGCACTGTAAAATCTTCGAAACGATTCGAAGAGAATTGGTTTCGTCTTTAACTGACTACATGATACCAAGCTACATCAATGGGTTTAAAGGACTTTAGTCCTAGGTGATGAAAAACATTTAAAGAAAACCTTCAATTTAACAAAATTCTTTTCAGTTAAACTATCTACCAGAAAAGAATGGAAGCGTTATCAGCTAAGTTATAAGTATATACACGGCTATAGTGTACATATGTAGACACGGCCGGTTCAAAGATGGACTACGGATTCATCGCAGGCATCTTCTCTGATCAACTAAATATTTTTTCGTCTCCTATACTCTGCTAGTATTTTCAATGCGGGTTTTCTTGCGATTCGGGAAGCCAGTCATTTGCTGAGCGATCTCCTCACAATATCGCTACCTTTTCAGACTGCCAAGCCATTAATGAGGTCACCACATCCTCTAAACTGGTAGGGCAATGCCATTTCGAAATCAATAACTTAAGTGTACACTCAACATTTACACTCATGAGGCTAATAAGCGCGCTGATGAGCTGCCCGAGGGTCACTAGCGAAAGGAGTCGATATTCCGCTAGGTGCCGTTAAGGGCAATATACATCTTCACTTCCTCCAGCTTCCCAATCACGGGTGCAATAGCCTAAAAACAGAAAGATATGGCCTGATTACAACAAACCTAAGTCAAACGAGCTACTTGGTAAATCAAGACCAAGTATTGCCAGAATTAGAGAAATTATCACAGGCCACTGGCCAATCGAGGACCATGCGGCCAAGCTTGGTATGCCTCACAATACCTTTTGAAGAAGCTCCAAGGATACTATTGAGAAAGACTCTGTACATAATTTCCTTTGCAGATGTTCGGCACTAGAGAGGCCAGGCAATACACCCTAGGAAAAACTTTCTTCGTGGACCTCGGCCAGATACTTGAAAAAAGGATTTGAGAACTAATCCCTTAATTGAACTCGACGGATTGGGTCTAATTTTATATCATTTAGGCTTTGCACGAGTTTTGTTATAACAAAACGGCGCATCCTAGCGCTAATTGGGTTCTTTCTCCAAAGAATCGCCACTACCACCTACTCGGATCACCAATGGATCCATTGTGGACTCTTGTTGTGGAGAAACCTAAATGGGATGAAGAAACACTAGTTATTTACTGCCTTTGTGTTGTCTGTGCGTTCTCCCTGAACCATCCCGAGATTGTTATAAAATTTAGGACAATTATGTTGTGGTGGCTTTCGTTACAGATTGCCCAGGTCTCCGAAATGATATTCGTCTAGTTCTGCCTAGGCTCGGGCAGCTGTGCATTCTTTTGCGTTAGCATCGCCATCTGTATTTAGTGGGATACCTCGGTGGATCGCCAAGAGGTTGTGAAGCTGATAAGTGTGAAGAGCGTTCTTTTAAGTGCTAGGAGTTGCCTGGTTTTTAGTTTTGTCGTGTTTTGTCCAGAGATGAGAGTGTGCTCCATCTCTCTTTGATTAGTCTCAGGATATCCTGATGCAAATACTACGGGGGAGGTAGCAGAAATTTAACCACCATTGCCAGGTCCTTTTCAAACTCCTTTTTACCCAATTGGTATGCCTAATTCTGCCAATTCGTTCTCTGTAGATACAGGTGCATCCTGAACTGCTAAGGTTTTCGCTTGGAAAACACTGCCGTTGTTTGGAAGTCTGAATTTGTGTGGAATTTTGGGTACAAACGAGTAGATTCCGAAACCCACTCCTACATTGATTTTTGACCCATCGGTGTAAATAGAGATTAGATTCCGTTTGCCCAATCCTCTCTTCGAGGGAAGATTGTTTCAATATTTTGGCTAAAGTTAGGGGATGGTGTTAGATAATCTGTATAGGTACCCAGTTGTTCCCATCTCGCAATAGTACGGTGATTCATGTTGCCTTCTTTCCAAAATTTGGGTTGTCTTGTATGTCTCTTCGCAACTGTGTCCTTTTAGATGCAATTCTATTGGAATCACTGTGAGTATGGTTCTAAGGACTCCAGTTCGCGTATTTCTAATGGCGCTAGTAGAAACAATGCAACCTATTCCTTGCATTAAGGGGATTCTATTATGAAATGCCCAATCAGGACGCCAACAGTAATTCGAATATCAGAAGAAATAAAATCCATTCGTCACTTACTATGCATTTGTCCAGCGTTAATCACCAAGAGGAAAGACACTCATGGTAGCTACTTCCTTACGGAACTAGGCGATCTAAAAAACGATGAACTGAACAAACTCCTGAGATTCATACACTTACCTGGGTGGTTTAGTTTAGCCCTTTATTACTGAAATGTAGGTTCTCGAGACTCATTGCTAGTCTGTGTAAGTGAGCCGTTGATAATTTTTCTTTTTGTTTAGGTTGTTTACCTAACCTAACACTGACATGCCATTTTCCTTCAATACTCCAAACTTGAAAGACTCTCTGTCTCGGAATCCCGATTGGAGACTACTTAGAGTGTGTACTCATTGAGTTTGGGGATAATTTGGGTCTTTTGTGACGATCGATGCTGTTATTCTCCAGCAACAGTGGCAACTTATTCGGCCACAATGGCTGTGAAGATCCATGCCTCTACCCATGGATTGTGGAAGTTGGAGGTAATCCAACTGAGGAGGAATATGACTGGTCTGGTTCCATGAAGAAGAAACACCAATGTCGGTAGTTGTAGTTACATCCATCAATTATTCCAGCTCCTACTTGGAAGCAGTCTAATAAGAATCCGAGTATAAGAATGATGTTTATGAGTTGGATCATGCTGTACTAGCTCTCATCTATGGAAAACGAAAGGAGGAATTTAAGAAACGTTTAGATATGCTTGTAAAGGAGTGTAAGAGTTAGGAACCTTTAGGTTTAGGCATGATGTTGCAGTTTCTACTTTCAAATTTGTATAAACCTTACAAAGAACTCAGCGCACAAAAAGGAGAGAAGGAGTATTCGTAGTACAATGTGTCCGAAAGTATTGTAGTACAGACAACGCTTATGTTGAGGTATATTATGCGCCATAATGGGGTTCTCTGTTAAATCCAAAAGCCAGGATAGTAGATCTTCCTAGAGCGTGGGGCTGGTGGATCTTATTCCCATACCTCGTATACAGAACCTGATTTTTAGTTTGAAAGTAGCAATCGCTTTCGGGATTAGTCAAGAAATTACACTGGAAATAAAATTAATTGCACCAAGCACAAAGCCTCGTAAGGCAATCACATCACCAGGTTTTGTGATAACATCAAAAATAAATTATCCCCTCACCACTAATAAATCATTTTAACTACTTCAAATCTCGTACAAGTCCTTCTTAAATTTGTTATCCTATTTTCTCATTTATTTACAACAGCAGACAATTTAATGGAAGTCTTCATCAACAAAAATGGCTCCCCAAGCAATCGTAGTTTCGTCTCGTATCGGGCGACATCGCGTGATAATCTTGCACACTACACACAGTATAGTAATAATTGCCTACAAACACCAGTCACATACAAGGAGTTCTCATACTCAACCCGGAGAAAACACGGTCTTCGGAGGTACGTAACCCAGGACCACTCAATTTACTTCTCAATCACATAATAAACCATCAAAGTTATTGATTATACCAATAACCAATATCTGTACTATTTTTTTTTATCTTCCCCAGGACGAACATCGAAAAAAGCCTTCAGAACAAGAAGCGAGTGATAAAAATGTTATTTATGGTAGTTTTAGAATTCTTCATTTGCTGGACACCACTGTATGCCATCAATACGATCTCAATGTTCAGTCCATCGTTGGTGTATCAAAATCTCGGATATTCCGGTGTGAGTTACTTTCAATTGTTGGCCTACTCATCGAGTTGTTGTAATCCGATAACGTATTGCTTCATGAATCGGGGTTTCCGAAAGGCGTTCTTAAATTTATTTCGGTGCTTCAAAAGATTTCGTTCCCCCAAACGAAAAATCAGCATTGGAGGAGGTGCCACTCAAGAGACTGACCTCGAAATAAGTAAATTGCATTGCCAGCGGATATGTACCGATTCAACGCTGTCGTACTGATTAAGGCCTTACGACGAAGAGACGGAGTGTACACAGTTTTAGACTGCGCCGAGCTGCGTTTATATAAATAGAGAAACACACACACACATACATACAAATAAATACAAACAATATGAATAATTATAATCAATCGTTTTTTACGTAATCTTCCAGTATTTATAGTTTTTTTCTGTTTTGATATTGAATGTGTACAAACCTACTTGTATATTGTATAAAGGATGCAAACCAAACTTTTTCGACCGCAAGTGGTGGCATCTTGTATGTAAATCCTGAACGTCAAGTAGATACTAATGAACTCAACTTCTGCTACAATATTCTTCTTCTAATCGTAGAAGGAGTATTCTCATAGAGTCCTTCCATTATGAACAAAAGACGGACATCTACAGATGAAGTACATATGTGATTCATTCATAGACCTACATACATATTTCTTCTTGGCACCTGTGGAAAGATTTTTGATCTGATCATCGGTGATATACAGGCCTCTGGGGGGTGAATTTTGGGGATACCTACGAAATGTCAAAATTAAAATCCCCAAACTAACAAATCCCCAACTTTAAAAAAAAGTAGAAACAGAGAATCCCCAAATGCAAAGTATCTATGTTATCCCCACCATCATTAAGGAACAATGAAGCGGAGTGGTTGCGGTGGGAGCCGTGCAGTAATTTGGACCTTCTATGAAGGATTTTATGTCAACGATTTGTGTTTGGTGTTGGATTATGTAGCCAAACCGAATTTTGTTATGATTACCGGTGATACACTAGCAGCTAACGTATTATGGATAATGGATTCCTTACGAAATTGTAATGGCAAGCTATCCAGCAGAGAACTTCATTAAACTTTTCGGCATTTCTCGCTAAGATTTCACTTGAAGTCCTAGATTTTACTACATATGTTACGTTAGGTAAAGAAATTATTTCTACTTCTACGAAGGTATACATATGTAGACCCATTGTGATGCTAATTGAATTCATTATTTTTTCGTAACAACAAAGTAAGAGAAAATTTGCATGCGATGTTTAATTTTGTTTTTCTATACAAATTGCAGGTTAGATTGAACGTTACGCTATATTAGGTGCGCCCTATATTATATAGTACGGCTGTATAGGTTGAGTTCGTTATAGATTGCATGCTATACTACAATAAAAATGCAAACTATTAATTTAGTATTTGAAATACTTAATTTGGAACATAGCGAATTTGTGCTACATTTCCTGGCTTTAAATTCATACCTACTACCAACAATTTGTCGGTTATATATGGTTTTATATTAATAGAGCCTTATGATGATGATGAATACAACATCATTCAAATATACTCCACCGAGGATAAATAAATTTCTATAAACGCTCCCTAACAAATTTGTTCAAGTAAAGACGCTGACATATCTCGGTAATCTAAAGAAATCCTTTCTAAGGCTCGAACCTATATTAGTCTTTCAACACCTTCCGGTTATTGCACCGTGGTTTGATTGAAATACATACAGAGAGTAGGTTTCTGAAGTCTAGTGTAGGAGAAAGTAATCTATTGGAGAGTGGTGCACTCCTCCAGCAATCGTCTATGAGTCTGACAATATTGATCATCGTCAGACTGAGGAATTTTTTTTTTTCTACAAATATGTATAAAAAAGCATTCATCATTCACTCATCGAAAAAGTATGGTTTGCATTAAATGTAATATTAAAATTTAAAATAAAAAACAAAAAACCTAATACCCCATGCATTCATCTCAATCTTAATGGATAAGCTTTTTCGAAATGTTAACACAAAATTAAAAAATAAAATAAAATAAACATTATAGTCCTCTTAAGTAAACACTTTTTAAAAGATAATAATTTTTTATATATTTTGAATCTAAATTTATATAAATATTAAAATTAAGAAAAAATTTTAACGAAGAAAAAAAAAAAAAAAAAACAATGTGGTGATATTGAATTTAAACTATTAAGAAAAAAGTAATTATTTTTTGTATTTGTATTTAAATATTGATCTGTTGTCGGTTGGGCTTTGTTTAACTTGGAATGGTCGCACAAAAAAAAATGCTAATTTCTTTATTTAAGTTTGTAGATATATATTTTTTTTTTGTTTTCTTTCCCTTTCGTCTGTCACATTGTAAGTGTGACACAAGGCCCAATTGTAAAGTGGAATAAATAAAAACATAATAATTTAATCAAAAAAGAAATAAATCTAATACAAAAAAAAAAGATTCCTTTTAAAAAAAAAAAAAAAAAAACAAAGCAAAACCAAAACAGAAAAAGAAAAAAAATAAAAAAAAATTTAATATTCTAATAAAACTTCATGTCTGAATATAAAAATTCATCAAAAAGTTTTGTTATTTCTTCGAAGTTTCCCTTTTCAGAATATTTGACCCAAGTCAAAGGTAAATATTTAAATTCGTGGACCGATTGATACATTATTATTCTTCAATTTCGTCCTTATACACACATGCTGCCTTTTTAGAGAAGATAAACTTGACCATCTGGATTTTATACGGGATGGTGGTGGGTATATGGTAAAGTAGGCCCTAGGAGCAGTAAATAATTTAAATTAATCCCTTGGATACAGAGTATCGACAGTGGATCGCATACATATGTACATATGATTTAAAGCGGAATGGTCGAAGACGCATACGAGATACGTACATCCGTATGTACATGTGGACATACTTGTTTGGGTGTACATATGAACCTCTGGTAAGAAATACATATCTAAGTAACAAGTGGTCGGAAGTGTTTACTCAAGGCAACTGTAACAATCCCTTTGAAGTGTAAATCCCTAAATGGGTTCTGACCGAAGGTACTGTTCAAAACGTGAGTTGTTATAGGTACCCTTAGTAGACTGAAGAATGTAAACTTAAATTTTTTTTTAAATTCATCATAATAGAGACATTAGATGCTTTGGTTTGGGTGAACGTGAAAAGGTTCTTTGACCGATGAATATTTAACACACGAAGGGATTACCTAATCGTGTTCAAGGATAAGAAGTGTGAACATGTGGTAAGAAATAAGATGCCTTTTGGTAAATGCTATCTTTCGAATCGTTAGTACGTACATGTACATGGGTATATGAGAGAAAGTTAGGGCTTTGATAGAAGAAGAAGAAGAAGAAGGCACGTGGAGCAGACATCATTAATTTTGGTAAAGCGAATTGCCGTAAATAGATTTACTTATAACGATAATCACGCAAAATGTATGTAATGTCTTTCTGTTGCTTCCAAACAGGAAGATCTTGGTAGAGTAGGATATAAAGGACAGGCTTTAGATTTTAGCGATAGATTTGAAGCTTGTGCAATGCAAACGCAAACAATAAGAGAAGGTCGTATTTCTTTGCAAATCAACATTTGAAAACAATTTCAAGCCAGATTAGATTCAAAGTCAAAGGACATAAAAGCTTACCTACATGCCTGAAGAAATGGTTATGTGTAGTTGTGTGATCTATTGCCGAAATGTAAGAATTCTGTATTTAGAACGGCTTTAAATACAAGGCAACAGCACATTACCATCCATCTAGCAATGGCCACATAAGTAAGTGGAAATCGCAGGGGCTGGACGGTATCATCCCAATCATGCTACAGAGCATTGCAAGCACGATTACTCAAGGAACTATTTACTTACTTACTTACTTAACGGGCTCTCGACCGAAGAAGCAGCGGTTTCCTAAGGTAAGTCTTCGTCGAATCTCCACTAAGTTGTCATTCGTGGAGTTGATATTTACTCCGAGGTAGGTAAACTCCTTAACCACTTCGAAGTTACTGTTGCCAACAGTGACGTTTTGTCCTAGGCGGTGGACAGATGCTTCTTTGTTTGTTGACAACATGTACTTGGTTTTGTCCTCATTCACTTCAAGGCCAACTCGTTTCGCCTCTTCTTCAATTGCCGTAAAAGCTTCTAACACGGCGCGCTGGGAGCGACCGATGATGTCGATGTCGTCTGCGTATCCCAGCAACTGGACAGATTTGTTGAAGATAGTGCCTTCCGTGCTCACACCTGCCCTGAGCACTATCTGTTCCAGCACAAGATTGAAGAAGTCACATGATAGCGCATCCGCTTGCCGAAATACGGTGCATGATTGGAATAATTCAGAGGAACTGTTGCCGAATTGCACGTTGCACCGCGTGTTATCCAGCGTCACGCGGCACAGCTGGATCAGTTTAGCCGGGATCCCGAATTCGGCCATCGCCTTGTAGAGCTCGAGATGATGAATGCTATCATATGCGGCTTTAAAGTCGATGAAGAGATGGTGAGTCTCGACTTGAAATTCATTGGTCTTTTCCAGAATTTGCCTTAGTGTGAAAATTTGGTCGATCGTCGATCTGCCGGGCCGGAAGCCACACTGGTACGTGCCGATTAGTGTGCTGCAGAAAGGCTTCAGACGTTCACACAGTACGTTGGATTTATTTACCAGTAGTCTAATACGAAAACATATCGCACGAACATGGGAGAGCTTAAGGTCGTTTTTATACCCAAGGCAGGCAAAACAAGTCATTGCCTCCATTACACTAAAATTTCGCAGTAGACTCCAAAAAAAAGTAGACAGCAGTAGACTCCGCCTGAAGGAAAAATCTACAGCCCTACACGCCTACACCAAAGGAAAAGGTTTAGAGGCGGCTCTACACTGTGTAGTTAGCTCAATAAAAAAGTTACAGAATACGCCTTAGCTGCAGTTTTAGACATTGAAGGAGCAATGTCAGAATAGACACTCACGAACCTCAATATCTACAATATTTTGGATTGTGTAAATTTTTGAGAATAGACACATAATATTATAGTGGGTACGAAATTGAAAACTTACGCCTGTAGTGCTATCCCTCAAGGCGGATTAATCTCCCCACTATTATAGGTTGTTGCACCAAATCAAGTACTCCTACAACTCAGGTATAATGATGTCAGGACCATTGCTTATACAAATTGTGTCATATTGATGGTAATGGGCAAATTTTTCCCAACCCTTAGTGAACAATTGACAGGTGCGCTGGAGACCCTAGACATCTGGACCAAAAAATGTGAACTAGAGGTCAATCCCCAGAAGACTGCTACTATTTACTAACAAAAGAAAAATTCCTGAGCTTACATTACCTTCCATAGGGGAATCCCGAACCTTAGAATCCCGATCAGCGCCAGATATCTAGGCCTCGTACTTGATCAACAGCTGAATTGGAGGCATAACTTTAATGATAGAATCAAGAAAGCATTCTACATGAAGTAGAATGTTTGGAAAAACCTGGAAACCTAAACCTAAAATTATACTATGGCTGTATACGGCTATAGTAAGATATATTCTGATTTGAGGCTGTCTTATATAGTGGCAGTCAGCTAGTAAGACGACCAAATTAGCGGGTCTGCTTCCACGGGATATCTTCGTTCAAGCCTCGGCTGCTATTAGTGCCCCAGGAATAATTCAGTCAAATGGTCATTCTACGATCCTGACAAGATATCTTGGAAATATACCTTCAACGGATTATTTGACTCCGTACCTAAATTTCAATAGACCTTTCAAAAAAAAAACGTTCCCGAGTAGAGAAGAATGGAAAAACGGTCAAGTTACCAACACGCGTACTATCCTTGTCTTCACATATGGATCCAAAATGGATATAGGCTTTCACTCAGGCGTTCACATCTTTTCTGAACTGCTGGACATATCCAAATTAGTTACGTCTTCCGAATCATAGCAATGTTTGCCAACTCCCAGCAGTGACAATGGTCACCCGTGAGGTAGAAGGCAATACCACAGGAAGATATAGTCTTTTTCATCGACAGCCAGGCAGCAATAAAAGTGATTTCTGCTATCGAGCTTAAGGTTCTTGGAACACAATACAAGATAACGCTCTGCCGGATTCCTGGTGATCTAAAAGATTCCTGTTTTTGTAGTGCATCCGAGTAAAATCCTGCTCCCGTGCATATCTCTATTTTTTAGTCATCCGCGAAGACTGTGATTTCGAAATAGGATTGGGATATTCAACTTAAAGTCATTGTAGGGGACTATATAATATGATGTGGATTTGTACATCCAGTGAATGATGCCCGGTTGCAATCCCCACCTTCTCGCTTATGCATAGAGATCTAGGCATAGAGAGCATTCATTTCTTTCTTTGTCCTTTCTTCAACATTTCTTTTCCAGGATAACTTAGAGTCTAAAACAATGCCGAGATATTTTGCTTCAGATGAGAGAATTATTGTGGTGCCATGTAGTTTTGGTAGGGTGAAGTCGGGTATATCTCTTCTCCTAGTGAGCAGAACAAGTTCAGTTTTCTGAAAATCAACCCCGAAACCATTCTGCCCACACAGAGAGTTCTTTGTGAGCAGATTCCATTAGTTCACTGATTGTTGACAAGAATTTCCCTTTAATCAGTATTATTAAGTCGTCTGTATAAGTTACAATTTTGGTTCACTTCTCTGTGAAGAGTTTTAGAATTTATTTGACGGTAAGGAGCGAAAGCAGTGGAGAAATGTCTCCTCCTTGGGGCGTACCTCTTGTTGTTATTTTCCTCACAGAACTAGGTCAATTATCCTGCAGTTAAGTATGTTTTCAATCCAACGCCAAGCAACGATGCCATAGTTATTCTTACGCATCCAGAGAATTCTCATATTCCCTGACCACAATATGGAGAGCGCTTTCCTTTAAGGTAGGCGTGTTGCGCTTCACATAGGTTATGGGAGCTGATCATTCCTCCGATAAGAAGGTTCTAGGGGTTTTCTTTTGCAAAAACGACGAAAGACTAATTGGCCTATAGTCTTTAGCGTTAGAGTTGTTAGATTTTCCTTGCTGCAGTTGTCTATACTTACACGCATCTTCTTCTGTGAGCCTCCAGGAGGTTGTGGCCGGTTATAATCCTTCTGAAGAGCACTAGGTTAGCACTGTTAAGCGATAGAATTTTTTTTTAATTCTTATTCAGAGCATCTTGAGGGAGTCATTAAACACTCCTCCGTCTCTCTCTATGGTGACGGCACTAACTTTAAATTTGTCAAAGCCATTTCTTCACCATAAGACTCTAGCTTTCTTCCTTCTGGTGGCTCAAAAATTGCTTACAGCTCAACATCGCCAAATCAATTCATAACTCCATCACGTATGTTACCTTTATTCGCTTTTTCCTAGTAGAGTACCCAAACCAGCCAAGTGTTTTCATCCAGAATTGTGAACATTCCCGTCGTTTTCTTTTATTTATTGTTAAAGGTTGAATGGAATACCTTTGAGGAACGCAAGAACGTATCAGACATTCTCTTCATTCATCTATAATAAGTAGACTTCGCAATCAATTGATCAAATAGTCGGCGACAAGATTGATAAATTGTTTGTTCTTCTACTAATGGAAAATATACCAAAGTCTTCTGAGACTTTAACTTCTTCAAGCTACCCTTAACAGTTAAAGAAAACTTTTTTCAAGTTGCATGTTTATTTTCCCAACCCCTTATTCTGCAGAAGACATTTATCCTCATCCTTGTGCATAATAACAACCAAAGAGCATTAAATATGCGTATCTAGTACATGTTTTTATAGTTTGACAACAACCGCTTTTATGTTTCCTATTCTGTGTCACAGCAAGACGTTAAACTGAAAACAGGCACACAGCACAGGTAAAGGAAATTCCCTGAAATTAGACTAAGAGTTAAACTTTTTCAAAACTTTTTCCATACGACTTACGGAAACTTCATCTAACCCAATTTAATTTCCGTCCAAGTGCGACGTCCGAAACATTTCTGCAAATGTCGACCTCATTTGTTCATCAGCTAATATCCCAAGGATACCTGGATAGTTGAAATGGTTTCCATTTCCATTTCAGTACATTTGGGAAATTTCACCTCATGAAAGTTTGTTATTATCCCTCAGAGAGGCATCTTCAGATCCCCTAGATATAGAGGGAAACCAAAAAAAAAAGTATTTTCCCAATCATTTGCTCTACCACACCACACCACACCTTTTTCCTTTCGCCACTCAGACCTTCTAATGGTTACAGGATTTTTTTCCATGCGAATTACTTTCGTTCGGGAACCTGACGTGCGAACTTTAAAGGCAACCCTTCGGGGAAGGCATAACACTTAACGCGATAAATGAAACTAATTTCGCACCACTCGACTGAGACTCAGTGGGATTCAAGCTGTCACACGGCTGGCCCATGTTTACACTTTCATACGAGCCCCGTAAACTCTTAATTAGTTACCGAAGGAGCGCGGTAGGTAAAGGATGCGTCTCTAAACTCAGAAACCATCAGTTCACCTTTAAACTTTGTGTAATGCCTTAATGCCTTCAGTATTTAGTAACGTTAAGTAAGCTGCGGTGCTTTTATCATCACATGTCTGAAGTAATTTTGGGGAAAACTTTTCAAAGTAATTACCAACAAAACCCATGAGTAGGCAGAGCTGGAATGTTTCATATGTGGGCTGGTGCTGGGATTTACTTTGCTATAAAATTAAATGATTGATTGATACGAGTACTTGTACGTAAGTTCGCAGTCCTTGTGTTCAAATTGATACGAGGAAAAATCGAGACCAGGAAGAAGTGATTCCTTTTGAAAATGCCTGCCTTTGACAGTTTATTACATCCTGCACACCTACATACGTTTGCATGAAAGTCACAACAAAACATTGCAGAGCGTCCTAAAAGGCATAATTATTGGAGAAGTAATTACCTTTGATGTGAAGCGAAGGATTAGGCTATTTGCGTATTACCAGTTTTTCAAAATATTGCAAAAGGAATTCGAGATACCTTCTACAACTAAACCGACCTATTTTAGATCTGTAGCTGAACACAGCTATTTTCGACGAACCGATTATAGGCGCCGTACTCAATGACATATTTTAGTGATAGTATGTGCTTGAAGGCTGCCTATAAAATTGCCCATACACGCATTCGTAAAACAGAGATCCATGACATTTACCGTGAGGATGACACTATAAGTCACAAGGTTCTGCAGTTAGGTTGGTCCTTATCTATATTCTCCGGTTGAGTACTCTAAGTTGGGTGGGGGGTCTTCTACCTCTTATGTTATGTATTGTCGCATGTGGGTGTCCACGAGACCTGTACATCCGATAGTTCTATAAAAAGGTCAAGCTCTTCGAAATATGTAGGGAAGGTAACGTATTCATTGGCTCACATAGAACTGAAAATGTGTTTAAGCAGGTCTTAAGCAGCAGTTGCTGAATAGAGATAATATTTCGAGAGTGCTAGTGTAAGAAAGGCGCTTACTATCAGTTAACAAAGAAGTAATCACCCTCCCACTATAGAATAGGAGGTATCAAAAAGCTGAAGACCAACAAGCCCATCGGATCTGATGACTTACCAGTGGAGCTCTTCAAATATGGAGGAAATGGTTTTGGTATGGTGTATGTACCAAATTATTTTTGCAAGTATGGGTCTACGAAAGTATGGCCGATGACTGAAATTTCATCTACAAAAAAGGCGATCAAGACATACGATCAACTATCGAGGCATATTACTAAAGATTTAGGACACCTTACCTAAAAAGTTTTTCAATTGGGACCCTGTCCCATAGATGTGATTCATTTGACATTTCAACTCGTCTATACTTGTCATTTATTGGTGGAACGACTTGTCCTTATTCCGAAGGTCAATAAGCCACCTAATCAACCGTCATCGTGCGTTCAAGCTCGATACAATGGGTAAACTCCTGGAAAAAATTATACAAACAAGACTAAAGGTAAAGATAAACTAAAGTATACCACGGGCCAACAGTAAGGCTTCAGAAAGAAGCGAAGCACCATACAGGCAATAGAGACAGTGTGCGACATTGCGCGTCAAACAATCCCGGAACGAATATAACTAGGAGGGACAAAGCAGTATTGTGCCGTCATAACACTCGACATCAAAAAGGCTTAACTGAGTTAGCTGGAACTGTACAAGCAGTGCGTTAAGTAGTCTACAGATACCTGACTACATAATGAGAATAATTGACAGCTACTTCAAAGACAGGACCCTTCACTCAGACAAAGAAAAAGAGCCAAAGAAGTACAACTCTACGGAAAGAGATCCTCAAAGGTCGGTGCTTGGCCCAGTGCTATGGAAAATAATATATTGTACGATGGCATCCTGAGAATATCGAAGCCGGGCGGAGTGCATGTCATCGACTACGCTGTCGATATTGCCGTAGCTGCTGTGGCAAAAACGCTCAAAGAACTGTCTGAGAAATGTAGCCACATCATCAGAGATGTCAGATCTTGGCTACAGATATCAAACCTAGAATTGGTAGACCACAACACAGAAGCAGTGTTAATAAGCAGCAGTGCAGGAGCTCACTATACATGTCGGTGAGCATACCATCGAGTCTAGCTGCTGGCTCAACTTCAAAGAGCACATGATGTACTCAGGTGAAAAAGCTTCCCGGGGAGTAGCGGCACTGTCTAGGATAATGTCAAATAGACAGCCAATCAAAAATCTGTTAGAAAGCGTGAGTAAATTGATGCTTATGCATGGGCCTCCCATATGGACACAAGGGATGGAAGTTATATCTTGATGCATGTTCAAAGTATGAAACTTAGCAGTTAACTACATAATAAGAAACTTTACAGTCAAAGAAAGCTACATCGCCAGGAATCCATCACAATGTCCCAAAGGGATAGTAGATGCTCCCTGGCTAATGTATCTCAACGATTTTTTTGCAGTCATAGTACCTACATGAGTTCAAATTTTAAGCCAGTAATGTACCGGAAACTGATTGGTAAGTAGATAAAACCCATCCTTGTTGTTCAAGGCAATTGCTGTCAGTTCCACTATCCTTCTTACACCTTCCATATTACCCACTCCCACTTACTGGATTCAAAAATCATACGTTTTCGTGTTCCAAATATAATCTGGATAATCCGACACTTCGATTCTCCAGCACTCTGCACTAAAAGTTCACAATTTTACATTGATGATTTTTTGTTTTCATTTTATACAGGATTTGCAAAATAATACTTCTAGCATTTTTTTTGTTCCACTTTACAGCTTTAGTTTACATTCATGTATAACGATTTTAATTACGCTAGATTACCGACACTACCGGATGTTTACTCGATTACTCTCCACATTTTTTTTTTTTTAACAGGAAACCTTTACAGATATTTGTTGAAGTATTTTAAAATGCAAAAATTCCTATACAGGATACAGGATATAATTACTAACATCCTCTTAATGAAACCCTCAGCACGTCCAATTTAATGAGGAAGAGGATAAACATTCCTCCAAAAGGATAATTGTTAATATGGCGAGTTTAAAAACTTATTCATGTAAAAATATTTTCCATACAACAAAGGGAGCCCACATCGCTCGAGTTAATATTTAATTTAATATTCGCTCTTGAAATATGTAAATAAGTAAATGAAGGTATAAGGATACACGCAATGACATGAACAACAACGATAAACATCAATCGTCATTACGATTGTTATTGTTTACAGTACCTTGGTGGAGAGGAATTAATTTGAATTGTTTCCATTTTTGGCCAATTAAACGGTGCTGTAAAGCAATATGTTTCATTTGACATCAAGGATAAATGAATATTTGCTGCAGCTGTGAACGTTGGCTGTGATGCGTCAGATATTAGTTGAAAAGTCCTTTGAAGTTCATTCATCTTTTCAGTTCAAAAACACTTTAACTGTTTAATGAATTTACACTTACAATCCAGACGCTAAGTAGACGCGGCACATCTCCTTGATTCGGGATAATCCACTTGTGTAAATAATCTCACGTAAAACCTTTTAAGTTCGCTGTCACAGTGCTTATGTCAAACGCAAGCGATGTTATTATTTAAACTGTAAGACAAAAAACATCCTTTGAGACGTGTTACTGAAACAAGGACACACCAAAGGAATCCTGCCATGAATAAGTAATCGTACATAATTGTCGGTGAATGAACAGAACATGCCCAGGGTAAGTGGAAATGCCTGTTTGGAGCCTTGATGTGTGCAAATAGGTTCATTTTACGATTGCAATCAAGTGGCCATACGAGTGTGTCTTTCCCTCGGGGAAATAACAACACAGAGGCGAATATAATAAATCAAGTTTATGAATTCATTTCAAATATATGTAAATCAATCTGAAGAGCGCCTTGCTGTTGTGTCAAGAGGTCTTCTAATGAGAAACACGAGCTGATGAATGGAGAGTCATATTAATGTTGTTCTCTAGAATTTACGTATATTATTTGCTCATAATGGCTATTTTCGTATTCAAATCCAATGTAGTTGGACAGGAGTACAATGATTGATAGGTGATGATTGATTTTATTTGGCTTTTTGTGGAACATGGTAAGAGGAAGGACTATTTCATTGGACAAACATTTATCAATGCAAACTTTTAAGGAATTTAACATATCTATTGGTTGATCCTCCTTTATTTTTAATATAATCGAATACTCTGGCCGCGACCTCAACTACAAATATAGATTCTAGAAAAAATCAGTAGTATATAAGAATCCGCGAAATCCTGGCGATAATGAGGAAGGTTCTTCTCTCATTGTGGACATGGACGAAAGAATATGTCGTTGTCATGAAATTTGTATATGTATATGTCATTTTCTGCACTTTGGAGAGACTATTTTCGGCTTAATTTCCAAAACAGCGCAGAAAGCGGACGGAAACTCGAGTCTATGTCAATGACTTTTACTCAAATAAATTTGCATCCTTCCGTTCTTCTAAGTAGTAGACTTTTTCTCTGATTCAGTAATGCCACCAAAGGCCGGTATCTAACTCATAGAATACTGCGACTTTTGGGAAATGGGACTTCTGATTTATTGCGATTCAGGAAAATACAAAATATAAGAAAACCATCTCTTAGATTTTACACTATCGTGTAACCTGTATTACGACAACAAAGAAGGAGGTGTTCGACTTGGTGTTGTCTAACCGATACCTGTAGTTAATAGGGTTCTGTGTAGGGTTCTGCTAGAAGTTTCCTTGTGAGATCATACGTCTGTACATCGCCTTCCAAATTTAACTTTGCAGAAGAGGAGGAATCGGCGAAAAGCTTACTGGATACTTTTTAGACAAGAGTTAGACAAGTCTCTCAAAAGCCCTCCTAATCTCAGAATGGGACGGCAGGAAAGGATGCTGTTTAAAACCTGAAAAGTATCCTTACCAGCTATTTCGAACTAAAGTGTTCGGTCGTGAAAATTTTCTGCAAATTGCCAGATGCGAGGGGCTCCAAATTGGTGAGAATCAAAAAGTACGACAGAAAACTTTAAAAAATTTGGTATACTGCATTGACCGTGGGAACAATTGAGGCTATGAAATATGTTGTAGGCTCATTCAAAAGCTTAAAATCTCATTTTACCAATGGAGTATACCCAGCCTTTGTGCAAAAGGGTGTAAACCAGTTGTAAAAATACGTCATGGCTATTTTAATTGGCATATGTAGGTGACGTTCTATCTATTCTATTATATAGTACTTGACTCTCAGCGGCAAACTTTTAATAGTTCAAATATCTACTCTCGGGCGTACTGGGATGATGTTGCCGTACTTTTTATCGAGTCATGGCTAGAGACTGCCCGTGCTTACGTGCAGATAGGCTTATATATGATCGATGAATAGTGCACTAGAAGTCGGCTTTCTGTCGTCTGAAAACGTCGGTTTGACTCTTGTCTGAGTCTTAGGAAGAGATCTTCGATGAGATTGCTAAGCAAAACTCAGACGATGATTTCTCAGGATCTGATATAAAACTTTCGTTGGAGCAGGTTTCGAGAGTTTAGAATGAAGATTCCTTGTTAAAAACGATATGTCCAGAGCAGGGGTTCTTACTATCCCATGTTGTTTTATGTCCTCATACAAGTTACGTAGCCAGCTTCAGTTTCTAATGTATGTAGATGATTCTAAGTCTTCAATTTGTCTGCTAAATTATTGCACCAAACAATGTCAAAAAGCTGAAATATTAGTTAGTTTTTAGGCATTCAGCTGATAGTGTATCACATCACATTACAATCTTGGTTCTACAAAATCCAATTGATACATTTTCGGCGTAAAGGATGTTCTCGTTGCTTGTGTTCCTATGGCTACTTTATTTCGTAAAACTGGCGTTGATTTCTACTTGCAAAAGCAGACAATTGGCAGACAAATTTCTTTCAAACTTTAAGAAAGTCACACATGCAGGATCTGAAATGATTTCCATATTCGTCCATATGGATGACCATATAAACTGTGTTGTGTGATAAGTCCGCCTATAGTCCTTTCTGCTCAGATTCAGAAGGAATTTCGCAGATTCAGAAGGCTTCCGCTAGAATCTCTCTTTATGTACCTCCGACTAAATTGTGAAAGTGGAGCCATCAGTTGGCATTTCCCTAGAAAGCAAGAAATCCCTTGTTATAGAATGACTTCTGCCAAGACCCTATTAGAATGTATAAAACCCTCATCATTTTAGTCTTGCTTCACGTAGAGATATGAACTTTTTTTGATGCTGGATTAAAATTTGAAAGCGCAAAGTTTTAGAAAAGACGTAATGTGAAGGAAAGGATTCCACCACAAACTGTTGGATTGTACGT
Organism: Xylota sylvarum; assembly: GCA_905220385.1. NCBI lineage: Eukaryota > Metazoa > Arthropoda > Insecta > Diptera > Syrphidae > Xylota > Xylota sylvarum. The sequence continues at coordinate 150,485,797 of LR999957.1, read as the reverse complement.
ACAAAAGTCGACCACCTCGTTGCACAACTTAACTTACTAAATCCTAGAAATGTGATGTGAATTTTTCAATTGTATTTCAAAGTATATAGAAGTTGGAAAATTGTGGTCAACAAAGTTCTCGTGCGTCAGATATACCAAAAGAATTATGTACCTTGGTTGCTTGGGTGCAGTCATGGTCTGTGGCTATGTATGTATGTGACCATTTGGATAAATGTTGCTGTGTTGTGGTGGCATTTATCCTTTTGATTCAACACATAAGGCAACCATTGGATAAGGTAATTTACCCATATACAGGTGGTGTATATGATGTTAATCGGTTAGCATTTACATTTGTAGAAATGCCAAATGGTTAACAGCATTTTGCTCGCCATAAATACTTCAGATCATAAAAATTAATCAGACGATTAGAAAAATAGATGATACAATATACAAACTCACACCAAGTGTCGACTTTGTTATTCCTTGAACACAATGTCGCATAAAAATGTTCTCGCCTACCTCTGAGTTTCGCAATTGAAATACTTTCTACTTTGACGGAGAATTCAAGATGCGGCATTTTTATCATCCACTTTGCAGCGCTTAGCCAAGTTTATCTCACACACAAAGCACCTACTTAAACATTGAATATAATTCCTCGCCTCAGAGTGGAGTCCAACAACGCCCACGATGATTTGCAGATGCCGGCTAAACACTTCTAATTAAATTAATTTAACAAAACTCCAACAGCAATTGCTCGCGAACTTTTCTCGCAAATTGGAAATAAAATATTTACCAACTGAACCCCGGGCATGGCCCCAGTCCCGCAGCCAGCGTCGAAATTAACTTTGAGTTCGACCCGCTAAACTTTTCCTTTAACATCTGATATTCGCCACCACCACAGAGATACAGTTTTCCATTAACATAAAACATTCCGCGGCTTAAAGTATTTAAATCTATAGACAGTTGCAGGAGAAACGAATATTTCATTTTCATCGTGCTTGTGTCGGAAGTCTAGAGGGCAAATTACATCAGGTTGCCAGCACTTTGGCTGTACTTAAACTACAATGACAGTTTGAGTGAAGTGTCTATACTCCCGGAAGAGAACGGATATATGTATGTAGTTTATTTGTCACGTGGCTCAACCACCGGAAACATTCCTTTCCTTAACTTCTGAGAAGTACCACTTCTTAACTCCACCGCAAAAAAAAAAAAAATTCAAGGAGCAATAACAACAGCCCACATGTACTCATTTTGCGTTTGCAAGGATCAAACGAACCGTATCCACAACTCAGTGCATACGAAGCGAAGCGCCTCCCCAGGTGAAACCAATAAATTAGCTGTGTGCGTCTCGTGTGACTCTTGTTTAGCGACAGGAACCGGAGTGCGTGCGGAATATTATTATTTTATGATCACTTAAACGGCATTACAGGACTTTCATGAAAAACGTGTTATCGTTTGGAAACAGCTTTGCTATGACAATGCACATCAAAAAGCCATGAGTGGTAGATAATTTAGAGTCGATTTAAGGTCGATTACAACCCAAAAGGAAATATTGTGTGGATCTTGAAATTAATAAGCGAAACGAGCAGTGGCATTGAAATGTAATATCCTTGTTGTGATGGAAATCAGATTGTGTTCTATCCACCGGCACCAAACTGTAATTTTCGAAAAAAAGGACACAAAACACATTTCGGGTCCAGCATTTCTGAGAAAAATTTCCTAGAATTCTCAGCACTTTTGAGTATCCAACCGAATCATTTATATCCGTTTCATGTGAAATCGGTATGTAGACGATAGTGACGCAGACTATTGACTATTGAGCCATTACCCTGTTGTATGCGTACCTATTCTTGTAACCAGGACAATCTACTCCATACTGTGTAGTATGTATGCCAATTATAGAAATGGGAATGGATGTGTGTATCTGAGAAGTCATTAGCACCGATTGGTTCCATTACACAGTAAATGGGTGATGGTTAATGTGTGATGAAGTTGGTTAAAGTTAAATTGAAATGTTAAGTGTTAACGTGTCAGTTGATTGGCATAATGAACATCAAGTTTGCGGAATGATGATGGAGTAAACAAACAGCTGATGTAATCTGTTCAATACTGATGCATCAATTAGGAGAAGTACATAGAGGGGCACAGATATATTTTTTTAAGGACACTCTTCATGTCAGTGGTAAAATATAATGTTACATTCAACATCCTTTCATGAATATGACGACTGATGGGACTGCCAATTTTGGGTTCGCATTAACGCATAATTAATGCAGGTACATTATGGTGGAGACATCAGATATCCTAAACGATATTTTTATGAAATTGAAAATTTCCATTAAGACCATATGGTAAGATAAGTACAATCTTTACGACGCTTTCATCAGATCTGCAACGTTGAACCTGAAATCGACTTGACTTGTCTTTGACGCTTCCTTTAAAAGCAGTAATAGAACCTCTTTGAATGATAGGCTGATGGTAGGACCTGCCTTGTAAATCAAAAACAATAGATATAATCCTCAGATGAAAGCTATACACCTTCGGAACAACTTTCGTTCCATACTTAGCGATACGAACTCTCAATTGGCTAGCTGAAGAGGTACACGCGCAGTATCCTTGCACTTCAAAGATGATTCGTTAGGAAAAGATATAATTTCACGAGAGGACAAACGATAGAAAAAATTCAGAAAATTAGAACAGTTCTTAAGGGGCTCCTAACGATAAGGACCTGCAAAAGTACGTGCCCTATTAGGAACAGGAAACACTATTTGCGGTATCATCGGAGGGTTGAGATTTCATTAAGACTCTTGGAATTCACTGGCTTTCAACTTCTGACATGTTTTCCTACAGCTACTCCTCATTAAGTCAATCACAACCGACCAGTTGTGCCATTCTGTCCACTATTGCGAAAGCTTTTCGACCCATTTGGATTGAATTTCACCAAGAGTCGTTAAGGCGAAATGCTTTATGCAGTTGCTTTGGATCCGAAAGAAAACTTGTACACATGGACTGATTCCACCATAACACTCTGCTGGATCCAGGCACCACTTTCAAGTTGAAAGACGTTTGTTGGAAACCGAGTGGGAGAAATTATGCTTCTCACCGACTGCGACATTTGGAAGCATATCCCAACTACAAAACAACTTGAACAAGGGTACAACCGTCTTCAAAATAGCCGCACAGAGAAGGAGAAATGTTCAGGAGATTCGTTCGCCCAATTCATTGACATCATTGACAATGCTCAAGGTCAACTCCTTGTGGTCGACGAAAATATTCTACACAGATGGCGATAGTATTGTGAGGGACTCTTAAACGAACAGTTTCCCCAGCTATACTTTCCAATAGTCATTTCTAGCTGAATGAGTAGTCACCGAACCTACTAAAGTTTCTGGCACCAGTGGACAGAAATTATCTGAAGCATAGGTGCATGTGTGCACCTATTGCGCGCCCTTCTGACAAAACTATACTACAAGATGACCGAAGTGCAAACAACGCTAAAGTCATCCATGGGAGCAGTTCTTTGCATTCAAATGGAGGGCTGTGAGCTGCAGCACGGAATCCTTGTGGTAAAGTGCACCTCGCAGCTAACTATTGAATGGCTTGGCAAAATGTGCCGAAAATTCCACCCATAGGGGCCACTTCTTTTGTCGTCTCTATGTCTCCTTCTGCTGGATTCCGGAAGAACTAAGGTAGACGTTGGAAGTATTGGCGCGCCTCTTTTAAGTAGTAGACCATATAACAGTTATATAAGAACCGTGGGTGCGGAATAAATGCATTTGTGGTTTTGAAGGTGTAGCACTGTACTCTGTAAAGAGTGGTCTGAAAGGCCGAGAGCTTGTCTAATTGTACCAAACTTTCTCTCAGTGACCTAGTTTGGACAATTCTTGGCCAGGATTTGATAGAAGCAGCTATAAGCTACTGGGCGCCGTTGCTCAAGTGGTTAGTGCGTTGGATTACAGAGCGAGGGGTTCCAAGTTCAATCCCCAGACAACACCTAAAATTTCTTGATTTCTAACTTAATTGAAACTTCTCAAATTGTCCTTCGGAAATGGCATTAAAGGGCATTACTGTTTTCTATTCTTGTGAAAAATATAACACGCACAACATGTCTCTTTGGCAGAAGCTAGGCCCTATGTCCTATGGACCTATCGAGCCAAAAATTTGTATTTATTTAGCTGTAAGCTATGACGCGACTTCTTTTTCAAGCGTTGAGTTCTCCAGAATTTGAAATTCTTCTCCTATTCTTATGTTCAAGTCACCCATTAGTAGAACATCCTTCATTTCATTCGCTCCTTCATTTTGGTCGCTGCAAGTTTCCTGCCTTAAGTGAATTGGAATGATTTCAAACTTATCTTTTCCACCAGTTACTTCAATTACATTCCATTGGCAATAGTCCGTTGACAACAGTCTCTTTTTGGTCTGAAGTGTATGTAGAGTCCTTCTGGTGTATTCAGATCCACCGATGGTACGCAGCATACACAAGAAAGCCTCCTATGCTTTTTTTAGTGGTATCCATTAGGCATATTGACCATTAGGACGATAGTTCTCCTGGAGAGTTCTTTCCTTTGGGTAGCACAAATGCTTTGGTAGCCAAATGCTTTATTTTTTTCCAATTTTGCGGAAATATTTCGTCTTCTTTGTTTCTACGAAGAAGTTTGATGTTTTTTTTTATATCTGCCCTTAATGACTTATTCGGGATGCTGGCTATCATTGCGCATGTCTTTTACTCCTCCTCCAAAAAAATTAGTGGAATATCCTGTGGATTGACTTCGCTTATGATGTTGTATAAGTAACAGGTCTTTGGGGAAAAAGAGAAGGGGTACTATAGCCCTTCAATTCCATCATTGCCATTTTGTATGTGGAGCGCCAGATGGCTCTATTTAAACTGATTATCGCTAGTCTAAGGTTGTCCAGATGTTGATGGAAGTCTGCTGTCCTTCTTGGTTGCTGAACTTTGTGCCGGGCTTGTATATTTGTGAGCTCATTTTACCTTTGCACCTCCTCTAGTCTGGATCTGGAGTCTCAGCTTGGTATTCAAGCTGATAGAGTTGATCCAGCATACTTTGCTTTGTTTCCTAACTACTACTACTTCCTAAATAATACGAGTCTGCCTCTCAGCCCCATACATGGATTCGAATTCTCAGGAGAATATTTGGTAAACGCGATAGGTCTGTAAGAGTCCCTACGGTTATCTGAGAATGGAATGAACCTACTGTTTAATGTTGTGTTCAAAAGGGCAATATTTGTTTGAGAAACATTTTTATGACACCTTTACTCTCAGATGCTGGCTCTAGTCACCACCTCTAGAACCACCTCTAGTGAGTATCTGACAAGCATCTGAGAGTAAAGTAAAGCGTCATAAAAATGTTTCTCAAACAAATATTGCCCATTAAACAGCAGGTTTATGGAATCAAATGAATAACTTTGTTGCTATCTGCGAATCAAAGACCTCGAATCTCCAACCAAGTTTCCGCCATTGTTGACTTACGTAAATTTTCTGTTTTATCGGACACACGAGAAGCATCTCGAAAAAGGCCGTGAATTGTGAAAAGAGCTACAGGTATGCATCCAAATGAAACGTTGAGAACTCATTCTAGCGAAGACATTTCTTAAGACCCAAGACCACTAATCACTCATAAGTAATACTATATTTTAACCCGCATTAGCTTGTCATGAATATGAATGAATTATCATGGAAATGCTTCTAAATACTATCCCACTCTGATTGCAAATTGTCCCTTAAGTTAACTGCATTAAGTGCATTAAAGTTCTTAATTGATTACCACATTCCCATTTGGGAAATATATTTTCGTGTTCATCCCATTGGTAATTTTTGAGTCCACATAACATTTCAACACTCCCAGTCGAAATAATTCTGACCGCAATATCTGCAGCACCAAATCTACTTAATGTCCCCGTTGCGTGCAAATCGAGTTTACCAACGAAATTCATGGAAAAATGTCACATGCCTAAAAGTGGTCAACAAGTGACCCAATTACTGGTCGTTTCTAGTTCTCGTAATTATTCAGATTTTGGAAATTACTAACTTCTATTTGTAACTTCTATTTTTAGTCTAACCACATAATTACCAAAAATTATATTTCCTGCATGTGAACCAGATGACTGTGGTGTGTATCTATAAATTGTGACCAGGTCTGTTGGAGAGAACAGTTTTATTGGCCACGAACCACACCTCGGTGATTTATTACCTACCCCTACACGAGACAGATTTGAAATTTTATGACTGCAGTTGAAAGGGTGAGAAAGAACATGGAACTAAGAAAAAATTAAAATAAATTTATATGCACGTTCCGGCAGCGAATGTGAACGACCTGGGAAGGGTTAGGAAATTTAAGGCGAGGTGATGATGGTGGCGTTGACTCGTTGACTCCCTGTGACAGGAACTAGCTTAGTTTTCAAATGTGTGGTGTGACAGGAATTAACAGTTTTTATGGGTGAAAGGGTAAGTTAATTACCATATATTGTCCTTCTTTCGGTCGGTTTTGCAACGATTATGAGTGAATGGATTGCTTTACTATACATAGTTTCTACATATATACATACATGTACCAAACCAAACGAACAATACAGCACGCTACAGACAGACGACCAGACAAAATCCTTACACAATTACAGATGGTTTATTCCATCTCACCAGTAACTCTTTAAGTCTTAGTACTGTCTCGATGAATGGAAGAGATTCTGTTCCAATTATCACTAATCGAGAGCATATTCGTTACAACTTTATCTGGGGAAAAGGTACCAATCTCTACTTCCGGCTTATTCCTCACTGCTGACCATCTGCTACACTTGAAGAAAGTATAATAGACGTCGTCTTTCGGAGAGTCGCCGTATCTATCAGGTTGCGCTCCTTAATGCCCCCCCCCCCCACACCCCCTAATGTCCAGTTAGCAACTGAGTGCGGTAGTAGTTCATTTCGCTGTGTCTCCGCTCCATTCAAGTGGTAACGTAGGGATGCAGCCTCGCCTGCTCCGGTGTTTGCAATGAATTTGCTAAGATATGAGATGGTCCTTGTAGCTCGTTCAAATGGGTACTTAATCTGTTCCTCGAAAGTAAGTTTAGAGTCTAAAGATATTCCTAGATACTTAACTGCTGTTTTACTGGATAAAACTTAAACTTCTTGGCCTTCTCCGAATTCAAGGATGGTCACCATCTATTTCCTAGTTCGAACGACAACTTTCGGTCGATGTAGTAGGGGACTCCTTAACCGTCAACCATAACACAACACTGTCGTCGACTGCTTACTGCTTACTACCGCAATATAAGCTTCTATCAGTCGAAAGTGTGTACTTTACGATCAAATGTATCCGCCATGTCGAGTTTAGCGTTGAGGTTACTGGGAAGGTTTTTGAAATACTTCCCAAGATATTCTACTTAATTTCTGTCTAGGAGGTCGTCGGAGTATGTTCCTATATTTGAAAAATTTGTAGAACTCGGCGATTTCGAGTATGTTTGGGTCTAGATGCTCTGTTGTTTCTACTTCTTCTAGACACTATGCATATCATGCGCTGTACTATAAAAATATATATTGACTTAATCAATTCCTTTTTCTTGCATTCAGCGCTGGCTTTGACTAGAGTCTGAACCATGGCACGTTCACGGACTAAGGAGTAGCCAAGCTGTACTTAATACTTTGCTCCATCCGTCAGCAGGTTCAAGAAAAGTGAGAGAATACAAGAAATTTCCAAATTCGGTTGCTGAACTCGGGTCACTTGTTTGTGTTACAGGTTGGGCTAAGATCACGGAGAATCAGAGTCAATACTTCCATCTATATGTATCCAGATGCAAGAATGCTCCTTGGCTCCTTTCTGAAAACTTGTTCACAACTTTTCAGTTTGTTAACCTCTCAATTAACGAACTTAAGGACAGTCCACCAGTCAAACTTTAAGACTGAAATTCCTATAATCCAGAGACTTGCATTGAATTAACAAAATGCAATTATCCTGAACCACAGTTCACTCCCTCATAGCTTCCAACTATAATACATATTTACTTTTCCAACTCACTCAGAACAGAAGTATCGTTCCGATTCTCCCCAAAGGTTCATCAGCTACACACGACCAAAGAGAAACAAAACTTTAATGTGCACAGCGGAAGCTGAAAAACCCTCTAATCGACCAAGGCATTCCCTGGCTAGACTGGGTATTCGAATTCACTATGTAAGCAAAATCATAATACAATTTACGTTAGAAGGTAACAAAGGGCAAAGGAAACATGCTTACACTTAGTCCTGGTCGTTGGCACTGAATAGTAGGGCAAAAGAAGGATTCATGTGGCGCGTCCTAAAAGCAGCAGCAAACACGATAAAGGGGAGCTATAGTTATTTGTACGGCTATCTCCTTGCTCAAACAAAGAACTTCCAAGGGAATTTAATAAAAGCACGCTGTTTGCGGCTAAACTACGCTGTCACCCGTAGGGCGTGACGTGAGTCCTACGTGGATGGAGCTACATATGTAGGTAAATTTGAGCAATTCCATGCGATTGAATTGGAATGCAGCCCTGGAGCAAAGAAACACCAAAAATCAACTCAACCCCACCCACAATTGGATTATGTTTGAATAAATTTACCGCTTAATAAAAACCTTAATAAAATGAGAGTGTGTGTGCGCATTTTGTTATGAAAAAACCAAAGGCACGTATTTTCAAATATGTTTTCTTTTATTTTTCGACAAATACTTGTCTGTGGGAATCCTCTTCAAAGGATCAGGCATTTCTCTTCTTTCTTTTTGTATCAAGCGAATCAATTTTTATTTACCGAGAATCCTGTACAGTACAAATGAAACAAATGGCTTTCTTTTCTGACTTGGCCTTGTAAGCTGGAGTTCATAATTGGAATTCACCCCTATTCTCTTTTCTGGGGGGAGGAATGTGAATTAATATTGCTTTCCCTGCGTGTTGTCGCAGGAATTTAAGAGAAAAACTAGAAAATTGACGCCTACGCATCTTGCACATAAATTGTGACGGTGGTAGGTACCGCGAATTATTCGGATGAACTCTCTGAATAATGATTAGGTGTTTGCATAGGCAAATTTTACCACGAGTTCTCAAAGTATCTACAGGATGAATGTGTCTGAACTCTGCCCTCTGGCCTCTACTGTCGAAGGCCAGTTGTACTGATCATATTGGCATAATGATGTTTGTCATACAGTTCAAATGTAAGCACTAACTTTTGTATTGTAGGCGAATGTATACATACAAACTCCTCTTGTATTTTACTGAAAATCTGTTTTACATCATCCAGTGTATGACTAAGAAGGCGCTTTGCAAAGTTCATGTGGAATGTGTATTTTCAGAAGAATATTCCAGGAAGTTGAAGTCAACATAAAACTAAAGTTTGATTGAAAAATGTCGTGTAATTGGTGGTTTGTGGGCAAATTACTAGATCTCACTTGCTGCATAATAATTGAATTATGACAAAAATTCTTGTTGATGGTTTATGATTCGCCAAGAGCAGTCTAGGATATCCAACTAGGTTTCCTGAGAAGTACTGTCAATATAATGGTAACTTAGACTAATTGTTAAGGCATTTGTTTACTAGAAAGAAATTCTCTCGATCACCCCTCCCACATATATCTACCTTTAGCCTGTCGAATACATTTGGGTTTGAAGCTTGACTGTAGACTTTCCCACCTACTTACAAGCTGACAATGCGTTTCACTTGGGCCACTTTTCACTTAAATTTTTTGCCCCTCTTTGGCTGGTTCAAGGTGTCACGACCCGTACTGATGATCTACTAGGCTGCGACCTAAATGAAATAGTTCAGTCGCAAAGGGAGTATCCAGCGCCATCCGGACCAGCCTGCCTTACCTGCACAATGCGGATCTCTGTGCAGGACTACCTTGCATCCTCCATTTATGAATGAGAACAGTCCTCTTAAAAAAACCGTCTTCCAGCATCCTGGAAAGTACAGCGGATAGCACTGCTAATTCAGCTACCGCATTGGTTTTGAAGCATGGCACTAGCTTTGGGAGCAACTGCAATTCCCTTGCAACGTGGAAAGCCAGCGGCAACTACAGTGGTTTTATTACCTGGTTCGAACGGAAGTCCAGGAAGTGAGACGCGAGTTGTTAACCCCCAACCTAAAGCTACATAATCAGTGGCAACTAATCATGTGGCTTCGAACTCGCAGCAATCTGTTCTCTCCATTCCGAATGACCTTCATCCCATTCTTAAGTCCCTCTCTATAATTGAGAGTAGGTCCTCGAGCTCACGAAACGTTCCCTCCTTCAAGATAGTATCATATCAGGATCGATGACTGGCTTTTAACTTAATGCACCTTATCCAAGCGATCCCTGAGAAAGAGAGGACACAGAAGCACAAGAGCTCTTTAAATTGAGCATCTAAGCGTATTCAGCTCCTCTCTCCGCCGCTAAGAGATCAAGGGGTGTCATTACCGCGACTATGAGACTCGGTTGGACCTCCAAGATTTGCCATGATTTTGCTGGGTGACGCTGTAACCTTCGAGGCCCGATTGGATGTACATAGATTTCATCTGTTTCCAGAAAGTTGGTCTTAAATCATTTCCAGGTATTTAACTGCATTCTGCCAGATGTGATCACCAGTAAGATCACATCTGGCCGAACATGAAACTTGAATTGTGTCAGGAGAACGATCTCCGTCGTTTCCGTCGTTAGGCTCAGTTCGTTGTCTGTCATCCAAGGAAGACCTATCGAATCACTTGGTTCAGTCTTCTTTCAATGTCCTCTGTACTTCTTGAAATGTTGCTTCCTACCAGAAAGGTAGAGTATCTCCATGCGCAAGATTTCATCAAAGGAGACGTTCCACAAGTCAGGTCCAAATATTGAACCTTGGGCCGCTCCTGCTGTGATTTGTTTTCTGCGAGATTCATCTGTGGTGTTATCAATGTGCGATCTCTGAGGTAGTCCCTAACTATTCGGAAGAGACATCTCTGCATGACCTTGAGTTTACTTTCCAACAAGTCTAGCATACTTCCCCAACTGGCTGAATTGAAGGCGTTCCTTCTAAAGCTGCCAGCACTATAATCTACCACGAATAGTGATTGCTCTGTTGAGCTTCGGTCTGTAGACTTTACTGATTAAAACCAAGCGTTGAATCCTCCAGTTCTTGAGAACAACTGTTGCACATGTCTTGTGTCCAACATACACAATGATTTGTAGGCTTTGCTGATCAAAACGAAGGGTTGCGTCTTCCAGTTCTTGTGGAAAATCTCGTCCTTTAGGCATTGTTCTTCAACCCAAAGCTGCAAATAAATTTGTCTCAGTTTTTCTATTTAGGTTTCACCACTGAGGTCCTTAAGAAACCTGGTGATTGACACAAGGGAGTAGGGAGCGTGACCCACCCATCCCTATTTACAACAAAATAGACCTACTTCTGAGCTTAGTGTAACTTCATCAAGGACCACTCCAAACTAACTAACTACAACCAACGAATAATAAATGTAGTTTTCATCAAATAAGCAGCTGGATTGCTACTTCCATGGAAGACCGAACTGCTTGCAGGACGAAAGAAAGTTGCTTATCTAAAGTAATTAAAACGTAACCGCTAAAATAAAACCTTACAATTTCCATTCCGACCAAGGTAAAATTGCATAGCAGTTTTAAAAGGCTTTTTGTTAAATATTTTCCATTCCCGGAAGACTGCTGCTTTACATCGTAATGCGTTTCTTTCCGGAAGAGTTTCCTCGAGAAGATATGACTCTTCCGTGATGTTAAACAGTTCCGCTCAGAACTACTGCACTGCAATACAAAAGCTTCCCAATTGTATACAATGTCTTCTACGGTGGTAAAATGTGCAAGTGTACCACAAACACAGACCGGCAGGAGGAAAATAACACTAAAAACATTCTTTCCCAACCACATTGAGTTTAATGACATTCACTCCCTTTATTAAGTTCTCAAAGGAAGGAAGTCAATTAACTTTGAAGCAGGTCCTTTCCGAAAAAAAAGAAAAACTTCTGCCCGAAAGGAAACTCAAAATATATTTACTTTTCGTTTTAGTGTTTCAACGGAAGTGTAGCAATGTTTCTGTTATCAAAGTTGTCATGACTGTGCCTTTGAGGGAAATATTTATGGCCCATCAAAAGCCCGTTATATTCTAACTTTTAAGTCCTTTAACTCATTTCTGAAAGGGAGGCAATCATTTTTGTTCTCGGTTAAAACGAAACACTTTTTTTTTTTAGAGGATATCGTTCCTTGAAAAGCATAATTTTATATCAAAAATTCCATCTGTCTTCAAGGACTTTTGTTTGCAACTTCGATGATGAAGTAGATTGAAAGTAGGAGTTGATGACATTATTGCTGACTACAATCGAGTGGTGGTTTATAAGAAAGGTGACCCAAGGGTTTGTTAAACTATTGAGTCCGTCTGACACGTCTAGACTATAGCCATGGGGGGTTTGGTGAGTTTAAATCATCAAGAAATTGAAATCAAAATGCGCAGTTTACAATTTTTAAGGATTAATCGTCTGTCGTGATTGTGAAATCTCTTTGTAAGAGGATAATGCTTGTTATATTTCTCGATATAAAGCAAAAACAAGAGGATTATAGGGGTGTTTTCACCATTCTTGATATAAATAAAAACGGATTATTTGTAACTCGAAAATTTGTAAGTCTCAGTCCTTTTTTCGCAAATGAACTCTATTGGAGCAGAGTGCTCTTATAGAGGACACTCTGAAAAAAGTGCTCCAAAGGTGTGAGATTGAGTGCTTTTAATGGTGATGACAGCTCTCGGCGCTTGATTAATTGACTAAAAGTGCCGCCACCGTGGTAGTTACGGTTCGATGTATTCACTTTAGTATTTTACGAGTGTTCCAATCAAATATTCAACTTCAAATATTTTTGTTTTTATTTCTTAACTCCGGCAGATCAATAAATTTTTTTGTTTTCCCTGAGTATTAATTTGTGCATTTCAAGCTTTCAATAATCTGGCAGGGTTTTAATGGTAAGTGCTTTTGTTTTGACCATGATCAATTTTACTTGCTTTGATTTCCAGATTGAAATTCATTTAACAATTTTTGCGAAGGGAATCGAACATGCACCTGCCGAAGTTTAGAAAAATCATATTGGTCAAACTATGAAAAAGTTCGCTAAGATCGGCGTAGAAAATAACCCCTAACTAGAGCAGTCTTCGTTGATAGGTCCAGATAGGTGCATAATAGGTAGAGGATGGTTTCCTTCTCTACAGCCACTACTTCTTCCGAACGTATAGTATCTTAGCCCATCAAACATTATTCTGATCTGTGAACTCTTTAGCATAACCAACTCGTACAACGCTTCTAATCCCGCTTAGGAGAGTTCTTTTTCGATATACATATTAGACTTCGATCCATTCCCATCTGTCGATGTGTACATGTAGCTTGAGTCATACCCAGGGTTCACCATCCAAAATTCTTAGAGCCCTTAGATACCCTTTTTGGCAAGATCATCAGCCTTGCAGTTACGCGTAATATCTCTTTGGCCTAGCACCCAACATATGTAAGTGAATGTTGAACTGCTTTGTAATATCCCAAAGAGCAGTTCAAATATGCCTTCAAAGTGAAGGGGCACGATTCCAGGGATTCAATTGTCGCTTGTCTGGGAACAAATATGCTAATAACCCCGACAGATATTGCATTAAACTGCAACCGCGACAAGGTTCTCTTGATCCCCATGACTTACGTCTGAAAAACGCAGCAGTGATCTTGATCTATAAAGTGAAAATAAATACTCATATTGAGCTGTTCAGAGAAGTCACAACTACCATCCAATGTGACATCATTATCCCATTCACTGCGGGCATGGATAGTCGTTTCGTAGTTACAGTCCACTTTGGGTGGAGTGTGGTACATGTTTTCACGAGAATCAAGAAGTGGACATCATGCTAGGTTAACCACTGCGAGGCGGCACACTAGCAGTCATTTGTTTGCTGGATATATCTTTTAAATAGTAGTTCTTAGTACACCGCTAATATACCACATACATACATATACATATGTATATAGATTTTTGCAATTTGGGTAATTGAGTGAGGTTCACTAAAGGTTCACTTAACAAGAGGTGTTATTTTAAATTTTCCGCCAATGTTGAACTGTAAACATATAACTGCAAAGACTTTTGATAAGTACTATTAGGTTATTAAATATGGATCGATATGCACTCACCCAACTTGTTCATATAGTGAGAATTCACTGCAAATATGGTGAAAATATCTCGGATACGTTAAGTAAAGTTCGTACAGCTTTTGATCATATTCAAGCACCATCTCGAACAGTTACAGTGAATTTAATTGATAAATTTGAACGTTTCGGACAGGTTAGTGATGTGAAAACTTCAGCTCGTGTTTGTCCCGCAAAACAAAGAAAACTCTCACATTTGGGGGTCCGAAAACCCAACAGAAATAGTGGAACAACCTCTGGTGTTGGTGTTCCTGTTTCAGTTAATGGATTGCATTACCGCACGATGTTGACTGACTTTTTCTTACCTGAAATTGATGCTATAGACGTGATTCGTATGTTCGTTTGTTTTTGTGCTTAGGGGAATGTATCATATGTATCACAAAGGGCACTTGAATAAAAATAAATTCCATTCCAACTCATCTTTGAAAAAAGAAAAACTAAAAAAGAAATTCCATCCAGATCAGCACACTTTGTAGACAAAAAAAATACGTTAACACAATTAAATTACAATCGAACAATTTGCAAGTGCAATAAAAAGTAATCCACTTTTCTAGCGAATGCAATAAACACCTACCATCGCTGGTAATTGAATATGCTTGTTGCATTATTGAACATCGAATTCAGTTTAAGGGTTATTTGAAAAGTTTTGCACTGAATACTGCATAAAACAATACTTTTCACTTTGCACAGCTTGGTCGTTATGTACAAATTCTCTCTTGTTTTCGGTTTTGTCGATTGCATTTTGATTTTGATTTGTCTGGATTTAATTCCCTTAATATTCCATTTATTTATAAAATTATTTTTATTTAGGAATGCAAATAAGTGCAAGTGTAATGGTTTTTGCGAAAGTTAAGAACCCTTGTAAAAATCAAAAATAATGTAAGAAAATAAAAAAAAAAAAAGATCATAAAATACGACTTCTTTTGTTCGAAAGATAAGTGACTATTATTTATAATATTGCATCATTGCACTGAAAAATATTAATTTAATTTCATTGTGGTTAGCATTTAAAAATAATAATAATATTATGTACAAGATGTCAAGTATCCAAAGTAAACAGGACTTTTCAAAAATCAGATCAACAAAAAGTTCTTTTTGCGCAAACACATATATTTATTTACGGTCTTAAAGCATGAGTATTTTAGATCATCGCCCGGAATGTGTTGCAGGATGTCGGTACAAGCCTATTAGATGGCTTCTACGTCCACAAAACGTTTTCTTTTCATCGGCAAATGCTTTTTTTCTGAAAAGGAAAGGTCGAATAGGACAAATACGATGCCCAAAACGCTTTAAAACACCAAGATACAATTCTGCATTAACGGTTTGACCCGGTGGAACCAACTCTTTGTGAGCAATGCCCTTGAAATCAGTAAAAAGCAAATCAGCATTGTCTTCACTCTTGACTCCTTCTGCCAGATTTTTTGTGTTTTGCCTCGTCGGGTGCACTCCACTCGGCAGTTTGGCGCTTGGTTTCTGGATCATATTGAAAACACCACTGTCTATCTTTTCAACCCTTTACACAGCAGTAATTAGTCAGCTACTAGAACAAGCAGCTATTGGAAATTTATGTTCATCCTTGATCTTTTGTACAAACAGTTTTATTGTACGCAAATGGATTATTATTATTTCAAAGTGAAAACAAATACCTACCCTTCTATTTTTATATGTACGAGTATAACCATAAAATGTCACTAACAGACCAAATGGTGTTCTGTAAACAACTGAAATTATTTGTTTGATATTTTGATGGCTTTCAAGTTAAATTGATTTTTGTAATTTATTTTGAATTTTAGTGCGACTTGGTCTCACGTCATTTGCACGGAATTTCTTTACTAAGAAAATAAATCTTTTAGCTAGTGGCATTGCGTTGGATTTCAAGAAAATCCAAGGAATTGTTGTATTAATAATTTTGCCAATAGCAGCGTGTATAAATAAAGTTTTATTACAAGTCAATTTGAAACAAGCACAACTTTAAGTAAATTGCCAGGAAAAATAAAGTTAAGGACCTAGTTAAACAGAATTATTAGTTTCATAAAGTTTCATATTTTGTCCTGTGCCAGAAGGCTATTCTGTGTATAGGAGATTATGTGCAAAGAAAGTCAAATGGATTAATGTGTTTTATTTTTATAAATTTAATTTAATTCGAGATAGACCCTATAGAGTACGCATGCGTATAAATTCGTGATCAGTATTAAGACGGTTTAGCCAAAACCGGCCGTGCGTATGTTAGTACTTTTTGGCCTTTGAATTTTGAGCTAGAGGGACAAAATTACATGTCTTTTGAGGAAAGCAGTACAAGTACTTCACTATTTTACTCAAAATAAAAAAAAAAAACCAAATATTTAAAGATTTAAATTATTTACAATTCGCCCATACATTCCACATCAAATTTTTGGGGGCGTTTTCATTAAAAAACCGATTTGGATGATATATTGCATGTAACACCCTCATATTTTGCATCGCTTCACCAAAAAGAATTTACACTAGCAGCATCCTGGACATTGAAGGGGCCTTCAGCAATGTATACCTCAAATCAGTCAGAACAGCGCTAGACCAGACGCACGTGAATCCTTTCCTGTTGGACTGAATAGATAGAACACAAGAAACAATAAATCTCAATTGGGCAGTCGGCAAGCACATGCTGTCGCCTCGAGTGGAACCCCCTCAAGATGGAGTCATATACCCGCTAATATGGAACCTTTACAAAATCCTTATAATATTAGACCAAAAAGAACTTAGGGGCATCGCGTATGCCGATAATATCATCATATTAGCGACTGAAAGGCGACAAACAGCGCTAAACGCCCTAAATAACTGGACCAAACGGTGCGGATCTGGCCTTAATGAACAAAAATACAGCCCTGTTGTCTTTACAAAAAAAAACTACTGTTTAATGCCATTTCCGAAGGGCAATTTTTATCATATTTTTTGTTTTTATTTGAGAAGCTTTTTCATGACAGTTTTACTCGGATGTTTGTCAAACGTTCACGAGAGGTGGGGCTGTGAAAGATATTTTTGGTATCGTCTGGGGATTGAACCTCAGACCTCTCGCTCTCTAGTCCAACGCACTAATAACTTGAGCTACAGCACTCGAGCTGAGATCAAACGTAGATTAACTCTTGCCAATCGCTGCTTCTTTAGGCTGACAGGGCAATTGTGTAGCAAAGGCCTCTCTAGAACAACTAAAGTAACCCTATATCAGACCCTAAGCATCCCAGTCCTGCTATACGGCGCATAGGCATGCACTATGTCAAAAATGTATGAGACCACTCTCGGTTGTTATGAAAGAAAAATACTTAGGGTGATTTTATGGTCCCGTCTGCATAGACTGAGAGTGGAGAAGAAGATACAATCATGAGCAGTATGAACTATATAGCGACATCGACCTAGTCAAATGAGTTCGAGGAAGACCTCGCCTAAGGTGGCGCGCTCAAGCGGAAAGATACCTTAACCAATTTGGTGTGTGAAACTGGACACAGCTGATTAAAGACCGAGCTGACTGGAGATTCTTGATGGTTGAGGACCAGGTCCACGAGTATTGGTGAAGTTTATATGAGTCGATATTTCACCGTTGTGTTTGATACGCCATTGTTGCGTCCAATCTTCAACTCTATTCACTGCATTCTCCACCTACTCTGTTGCTTTCATGACACATTCATCTGTTACTGTCATTAGCAAAGGTAGCCATAATCGCACTAGTATCTAAGCGGATGTCACTGGTATACAATACATACAGGGTTGGTCCAAGGACATTTCCTTGCGGGACATTGTTTCGATGTTCACTAATTCTGAATATTCTTGATCGTAATGAACTCCGAAAAGCGGATATGAAATATATCGCTGCAGTATTTCATAGTATTGTTTAGGAAAGTTCTTATATAGTTTGAAGTGAAAGACCTTTATGCCAAAAGGTCTTGTTTTTCTCTCAATGCTTTATCCACTGTATTTGGTATGATTTTGCTAAGTCAATAACAATTTCTCGAAAACGTCTGTCATTATTCGTATAAGTTATCAGTTTGGGGCTTACCATGTTTCGGTATAACAATTAGCTATCTTTCAATGACAGGGGACATATTGTATTTTGAAGCAAACATTAATTAACTAAAGTTTTTTCAAGATTGCAGTTGGCAGTTCTTTGATTATATGAACAGTAATTAAGTCGTACCCTGGTGCTTTTTTGTTAGAAAGTCAACACATGCTTCCTATTTTTCCAAGCGAGACAAAACAAAATTCCGTTTCGTCTTCTTTATCGACAAACTCAAAATTTTTTTGAGTTCATTGTTAACATGATTAAAGAAAGCCTTATTATCTACGTACCTCGTAATGTTCACTTTATACGGGGTCTTCTCTTCTATAGGATTTACTCATTTATTTCGGCGGAGTATTTTGTTATAGTCCCCAATGGGTGTGTTTTGCATTAAAATCACCACCAATAACAAAGTTGCATTCCAATGAATTTAAAACTTCCGCATAGTCCTCTTAAGTTGGGGAACAACTGGGTGGACTATATTGCTGGTGGGTATATTGCTGCCTTCTTAACCCCTTTTCATTTTAAACCGATACTTATTGTTATTGGTCCAACTTGCATTTTTTAATTTATTGAATTTGTCTTCTTCGTAGTGTTTCAAGTTTTCTTTAATAAGTATAACCCGTCCTCCCATAGCTGTGTCTTATGGATGCGGAGCATGATAACATAAAAAGTTTGCGATTTTAATATGAAAACAGTATGTATGTATTTTAAAATAAAAAAACAATCTTCCCTGTCGATGGAAATCACAGAAGGAGAGACTTTATTGGGATCACCAATGCCCCATTGTGTGCTTATACATACTCGATACTTGTCACCATCAAGTACACCATTTTCAAAGAGAGATTTATAACCCACGGCTTTAAAGTAAAGATTAATCGTTATACAACACGTTTTCCTCTGTATGAACATTCAACTCTATGCCAATGGTGACAACGATACAAAAATGAACCAAGTGCACAGTCAGCATTCCGTGTTTTGCTTGGCTCATCGATGAAAATGGACGTAAACGATGTCACTGTAGTGCCAGTTTCATTACGTATTCCAAATGCGGGAGTATTTTCAAGTATTTTTCTCTCTGTGTCGCATAGCTACGGGAGAAATGCAAGACATTATGAACTACTGTGTATACTCGTACATAGGCCCTTGATAAAAAATATCATTTTATTCCTCGTGTTATTATTATTTTTTTCTTTTTTAAATACCCCGAAGTATTTATCCTGCGAAGGTAGTTCTCAAATAAATGTTGTTGATGCAGATGACTGGAGTAAGAGCTTAAAGACTGCAATTCTTTCCAAAGTGTCTTAACCACCCTCATCATATCTACAATCTTATTTGCATAACGATACTGAATAAATTCGTTCAATATTTTATTTCTCTTCTTAAAGGTCCAATTAAAATATTCAGGGTAAGTCAAACAAGTGCAAACACTCTGTGTAGTCAAAAATACTTGATTTTGCATTAAAAAGTCATGATTATGTTTACATTTAGTTTCTAAACCTCTAAGGGGAATGTATAAATAACAAAATAAATTCCAAAGAAGAGATTTAAACCTAGAGACCGTGTGAAAGCTGAATTGGAAAATGAGCGGGTTAGACTCTGAAATGCTCGAGCAAGGGAAAGGGAATGGATTAACCTCTTAATAGTTCAATAGTTTAACCACTTGTTTGACTACTCCTAAGCATCTTACCACCACATACAGTAAGATTAATCGTTTCCTTTCATTGCCTCTTATGGCAGGTGGTTCTGTTGAAGCCTATTGAAGGCATAACACCAACCTCTACAAGAACTATTGAGGAGTGCAATGTAACAAAGTCTGATTCTCCTCCTTTTGAGACAATGTTTAGGACTCTCAAATATAATTTTGGACAAAGCTCGGACGTGGTGACTAAAAGGAGAACAAACTTCTTCAAGGTATTAAGTAGTATGAAATACAATAAATCACGACCTAGGAGTGCAAAGTTCTCGTGACACAACACAACAACACAATAGTATGTATGTATATATCGCTAATGTACAATGTGTCAGTTATACTCTCTGGTAGTCCTTTGATTTTTTCTTAAAAATCTAAGGATCCAAGAGTACAGCTACATATATCAATCGAAAGTCTCAGCATACATTTAGACATTATGATCGATACTGTAATGAAAATTAAGTCAGCACGAAATTATGGTGCTCCAGCATGGAATAAAGTCTATCATCCTCCGCCCAGGTAGGTACTTTAAAATCTTTAAGTTAATAAGGGGAAATAGCCCAGGTATAGCATTTCCATTCGCCTAAAGGTAAAAGTGCTGCCGAATTTTAAATTGATCACAACATTGGAATAAGAAGTGGCGCCATAACTGGAAGATTCATTTCCTTTCGCTTCCTTTAAACTTCCGTCAAAACGGTTTCTTTAATTCCCCCATAGGTGTGCTTGCCTTTCCATCGTACATTGGATGACTGCACATGAAATGGAAATGTATCTACGCATGTAGGTATACAATTAAACTGAATTATTGACATCACATCTAGACACCATCGATGTTGGCAGCTTAATTATTTCAATTAAATGAATTTCTGTCAACAAGTTAAACAATGAATCAGTCCTTTATACTCGTATTCAGTAGTGGGAAAGAGTAGCAGCACTGTGAATTCATTATTCAAATCATGAATTGCATTTAAACCTTATTAATTTCCGGATTACTTTAATTGGGTTTTTAATTACTACCACAAATAATTATTCTACAGCCGATTTAATTTATGAGCTTTATCATTGTTATCGGTAATGTGAGTACTTAGCATAGCACTTGAATAGACAATGAAATGAAACAAAAAATGCCTATCATCTGGAAAAACTTCAATTTATTGCCAAAAGATTCCAATTGTTTTCTTTCACATTCGATGTACAACAGTTTTCTCGGCAGAAATGTTTTCCAAATTTGGTATAGTGCTGATGTATGTACATACATACATATGTATGAACGACAGACGAATTCCTTAATGCTGTCTTTGCATACCAATTGTGCACTAAAGCCACTCGTATCTGCCAGAATTATTTGGGATTTTTTATATTTCGAGTGACATCTAACAAATCACCTTATAGTGCTAGGATTTGCATTCAAAGGAATAAATGAAACCGTTTTGCCTCTCGATTGGAATGCTTGTCACATCGAAACAGTTCCATTTCGATATCAGTTCTTCCTCTATACTAGTTGAAACGTGCCCTGAAAGCTTATAAATAGAAAAGAACATCATCAATTGAGCACGCAAATCTGTGGATGACAAGAGATTCAAGGCATATCTCATCTAAAGATACACCTGCTATTGCCACAAAGGAATGATGAATTGGTATTTGCTAATTGAAAATATGCAGACAGACGGGATATTCAGTAGTACAATTGTGGATAAGTATTTCATTGATTTATTATTTGTATTGACAATCAGGTTAAGAATATAATCCTTATAATTAGATTAGGTTAGGTAAAGGTGGCTGCTAGCTATAGCAAGCGCACTAAGACCAGTGATAGGTCTGTTGTGGTACCACATGAATAATATAATTCTCAATACCTACTCGTATATGAATACAATTGGAGATTTTAATCAAGTGTTGTAGACTTATAAGTTCACGTACCCGAACGCATCTGACCATAGGGTCTGCATTGCTAGTAGAATAAATAGTCATCCTTGATAAACGACTTAGCTGAAATTCTCATATCAGGAGCCCCACCGAGGGCGCCACTAGGGTCATGTGGGCGTGTAGATGCCTTTACGGCACAACTTGAACAATAATTCAAAAATTATACATTGGATGTCTAGAATGATAGTGAGAGCTATTATGACGTATGCCGCCATAGTTTTGTGACCGAAAGTTGTTGAACGAACAACGGCAACTAAGCTTCAGAAGCTCCAGGGAATTTCTTATCTCGATATTATGGATGCCACGCATAGCATTAAAAGCTGTTCTTGGGATTTCTCCCCACCAATCGATTGGAATACGGCCACTAGATGCGCTTATAAGCTGCAACTAGAATACAAGTATAGACCAGGTGACCATGTGGAACATTTAAAAATTCTTGACACAATTCCCAAAAAGAACACGTTTCGTACTGTCCCCTACATCATGGTCAGGGAAAATTGTTTCGGTAGGTTATTTGAGGTAGAAATATGGAGTCTAATGGTGTAAACTGGTCAAAGGATGTTCCGGCACTAGATCACAGAGGTCTGGTCTGGTTCACAGAAGGATCAAAGATGGAAACAGGAGTTGGAGCTGGCATCTTTAGACCCAACACCAAAGTTTCGATACCTAAGGGGATTTTGTCCAAGGTTTTCCAGGCTAAACTCCATGCCATGGAGATATGTGCTTGGATAAACCTTAGTAAAGGTATTAAGGCGCTGGGATATATATCTTTTCAGGTAGCCAGATAGCACTTAAAGCGCTGTCGTTCATTTTAATGAACTCGATATCAGTTGAATGGTGCTAGGATGCACAACAATCTCTTGCTAAACATAACAGCGTTAAACTCGGTTGGTCCTGGTCATCAAGGAATTGCAGGCAACGAATCAGTAGCTGAACTAGCTAGGGCTTGCTCAGAATCGGAACCTGAACCCTACTGTGATGTCAACTGTGCCACAGCGCTAATAAAGGATTGGTTACACAAATTTCGTTTGGACCACTGGGAAAATGTCTCGAAGTTGAGATAATCCAAGCGATTAATCAGGTCTTATTCCTACAAGGAAATCTTTAATCTAGACAAGGATACTATTAGAAAAAGGGTAAGCTTTCTCACAGGTCACTGTGGTCAGCAGTATCACCTAAACAAGCTCAATCTGTCCCCAGAAACGGAATGTATGTTCTGCGCTGTGAATGTCCAGCATTACATTGGTTAAGGATACTTATTTTCTATAAAGAAATATATTCGTCAGCGGAGTTGAGAAATTTTGCTGCTAAGGACGTACCATCCTTCATTAGGGAGGTGGTATGACTCTTGGTTTTATCATACCCTAAGTGATACAATAGATGTTTTAGGTCTCAGTGTCAGCCATATGGGCAAGGATCTACAAAAAAAATATACACATAGCTCAAAATATAAAATTATTTGGTCTGCAAAATGGATAAAGTTGTTCCTATTCTGTCGAGTTCATCGGCCCTGGAATATCACTATACACCGGCACCCAACAAAGGTTAAGGCTCAGCCATCTCCGTGAGAGACGATAGGCAGTCTAGAGCTACTAGAGAATTTATGTAGATCGATTCGAAGGAGCAGCTATCAACCTTGGCTGTCTGAAAAGATACGGATGTCTCTAACGGACATCACATTTTTCTTAAGCCAAGATAAAACTTCTTTAATCCCCATAATTTGCGCTTGGAGCACGCTACAATGATTTGGAAGACGGAATGAGAGTTTAAGATTAAAACTGTCAAAGAAAACTCTTCCACTGACTCCGTCTTAAGGTTTTAAAGAGAAATTATGATAGCTTATTTGCTCTGAAATCTTTTGGACTGGAGTGAGAACATTTGCCAATATCTTTCCTTTTCGGTGGAGATTAATCTGAACTAACTGCAGCATGGGGGCTACAATTCGGCAGGTAAAACTCCACCACAATGGAATTTAGAGCTTTCGAGTCTGAGGACGATTCGTATAGTTCCTCCTCTCTCAAAAGCGGCTACAATTTGTTGAAATCGTCATCCATCCGACAATTTGTCTTCATCGACTAGAGACGGATTCTGGTTAAGGAATGAAGCTTGGGATTTATCGCTCTCCAAAGATGGAAAAGATATGGATGGCTCGAGGTCATTGGATACAGGAGTCGGGTTCACTTCGTCAACACCTTCAGTCTTCAAAGAAGCTAAAAAATTGCTCCATTGCTCAAGTCACAATTGAAGTCACTGAATGCAAAAATTATTCGGAACATTCAAAAGAATTATATTCAAAACTGATTGCATTCTCTCACAGCTCTGCCTTCAGTAAACCTGTAACACAGATATGTTTTCCTCTAAATCCAGACTTTAGCGTGCATTATATTGTAGAAAGTCTACGTCTTTAATGCGGAATAGCATTTGAAATATCTGGTGCCCATGTATTGTATCTAAATTCAGTGCCAGAGCTTTGCAATCAACGAATATAAAATCGCAAAAGTCTGTGGCCAAGAATCAAACGTTAAAAAGATCAAGTCATGCTTAAAGAAGGTTATGACAGATACTTGGTCAAAAAGGACAACTTTTCCAGTCTGGTTGACTATAAGTAGATCCAGCAACACTTGAGTACATATTTGATCTATAGATACATCCCATTATTATCCTTCAATTTTGAATTATTTTCAAAGAACGATATCGAGACGCATCAACTCACAGAGATGTCTGCTCGTGTCAGACGGTGTTAAATTATTTTCTTTTTAATTCAATTAACTACATATATACTGAATACTCCACTTTTACTGTCAGTAGGTTATTTATCTGTCCTTTGTACCTCAGTATATGTACAGTCCCTAAAATCGTTCTTTTAACCAGACATCGATATAAATAAGACTGTTTTCCACAAGGTCATCAATTTGGCTTATAACACACTGTATTGCGTAAAAGAAAATTGTTTCTTGTTTTCAATTCCAATTCATTAGCATATCGAAATCCCTATTTAACTTGAAGATGAAATTTTTCAAACTTAAGTGTCCCCTAATGACAGTATTCTTTCGTTTAGAAAATAAGAAAGAAAGTTTTATTAGGTTTTGCTGCTATAATTTAGGATTTGTCCTGTCAAAGGTGTATTTATTCGTTAAATGTATTTAAAGTAGAGAAACAATCAAAATAAGATCCTTGAAGTATCTTCTTGGCATTCATAGCTACGCTTATATCATATTCATATAAGACTAGCACAAGCATCTCTAACTTCCGGCAACTGTTGCAGGAAACGCGTACACTTCCAGAAAACATTTTTCATATCCACCATCTACTTTAAAAAAGGACTTTCATTATTTATCTAACAAATTTAAATTCACGACGAACGCAAAAGCTCCCATTTCTCTCCCTTTAGAGCATCAAATCAATTAGCTCGTTCACGAATATCCGAGATTCCTTTCCGCCCGTAGACCGAGGAACAATAAATTACTTGTGTTGTGGAATTTAATTTTCAGGGAATTTCGAAAATGTTATCATTTAATTGATCAAAGACAACAGGAACGACCAAGGTGAATGACAAGAGTCTTAAAGTCTTATTTATATCGTAAAAATCAATGAGAGGATGTTGGCCAAGGATAGATGATTCTATGAGGAAATGCATTGCACGTCCTGTAATGATAATGAAAACACCCACATTGAAAATTTAACTAGATTTAATTAACGTTCTGATTGGAGTGGAACTCATCTCGCTAAAAGTATCTATTAAATGAATTGCAACAGAACGAAAAGGAAATGAAATTGTTAAAACAGATTTTTCTTTTCTATGCTTATTGGAGTGAGCTAAGTACCTACTCTCAATGGGAAAGAGTTTTACCTGCGCGTGGTAATCCTTATAGCGCTATTACCTTCGTAGATCTTCTACTCTTTGAATGTCAATCTAATTAAATTCACAGCTTCAAAGTGTTAATTGCAAATGGATATGTTGTATCCCAGTAATGTTACCACAAGTTTACTTAAATAGGTGCCCTGAGAGGGCGTTACTCTCCATCTTACTAAGTTAGGGCGTTACTATCCATCAACGAGTATTAATACGAAAATGTGTAGTCAATTGAAAATAAAAATGTTTCATATGCTGCCTTACCCACACCAGTATCTATGTCTGTACATATGTCCTTTTAATAATTAAACTAGGGACCATTTCTTGTGAAATAACTGCACGAAACAAAGTTATAGCAACAGATGGCAGTTACAATTGCTCTTATACGTTACACAACTTTAATGAAAAACTTTTCAATACGGTGCGGTACCAGTCGCATGTAGTTGGATCGATTAATAGCAAAAACTGGTATGGAAAGGTTATAGGGCAAGGTACTGTAGCGTACGATATACATATGATATGATATCTATTCTATAGAGGCCAGTATAAATTAAATGAATAAAAATTTGCCACAAAAGGCACATATGAGGTCGTAGACAGTTTTATGCAATGATGTGGAAACCCATTTTGCAATTCTAGGAATTAATAACCGTATTGATTGATTTTTTTTTGTGCACTCGGTAGGAAAACAAGGGTCATCCGACCAAGATATGCATATTGGCAATAAATCCCCAAAAAACACAATTGGTACTGTTCACAAACAAGAGAAAAATAACGCAGTTTGAAACTCTTCCTGTTGGAAGAATTCCCCTCAGAATCTGGGACAGTTCCAAATACTTGGGACTAAGTATTGGTGGACACTTGGCATTTGAGGGCCACGTCCCAAAATCATCTTGTGCATGTATAAGGCGTCGTGCCTCAAGTGGTTAGTGCGTTGGACTCTGGAGACAGCTGGAAGCTGAACGTATCAGGCCACACTAGGATCTGTCCGGAGTACATACATATGTAGGGAATGTAACAATAACAGACTACATGTTGCCTTATCTTGACTTTATTAGACCATTTATAATCCTCTATCCACGTAGAAGGAACAACAGAGAAATACCAAGCACAGAAGTTTATACTGATGGATCCAAAATGGACATCGGATCCGCTAAATCAGTCAGTCTACCGAAGTACAGTAGCGTTTTCAAAGCGGAGGTCGTAGCAGTGACAATAGCTGCCCATGAGACTGTGATTAAGGCAATATCACGTGAGGATATCACCTTTTTCATCGACAGGCAAGCAGCAATAAAAGCGATATCTGCTACAGGAAATCGAAGCTTGTGAAGTGCTGTCGAGAAGAGCTTAAGGTTCTTGGAACACATCGAAAGGTAAGATTCTGCTGGATCCCTGGTCATAAAAGCATACCAGGGAATGAAAGAACTGATGAACTGTCTAGGAAAGGATCCGCATTTGACCTGGAGTAAACCGATATCACGGTGAACATCCTGCCTTGAACACTAAGCACGAAACGGGAAATAAAGCTCTAATGAAAGCAAATACGAGATGGTGTTCTTTCAGCACATGTGCTTCAACGAGAACAATGCGGCCTCTATGTAATAAAGGTAGAACCGACAGGCTGACACAAAAAGAAATGAAATCCCTATCTCAGAGGAGTGATTACGGGACACAGTACTCTGCGGTATCACTTGAAGAAAATAGGATTCACCAATGAAGATTTTTGTAAAAGATACGGTGAACCTCATCACCGTCCAAGAAGACAATTCCTGTGTCACTCCCTAAGCCTTTCCCACCTAAGAAAGAAATTCCTGGGAGGATACTTCTTCGAGAATAATGAAGAATTGTCCGACAAACCGATGAACAACTTCTGCAGCTATATTAAATCGACAGAATGGTTTGTATACCAGGCGCAGTATGTAGCATACATTCCAACTTAAGCTACTATTGGTTAGGAAATGCTCCACGAGCTAAGGGGTACACATTTCCCCCCTGTGGGCAACACAATGGGTCTATAGCGACCTGAGTGCGGTGAAGAAGGCTTTCTCTCCTCTTAGCCAACCCAACTACCTGCATTTCTTGAACCTATCATTATAGAATTGTGTCGACATTCAACTATCAATGCGATGGCTTTTGATGCGCACAAACTAGGAGGTTATTAAATATGCATATCAAGCGCCTTCTCACACAGCTATAGTGAATTAAATCGATAAACCTGAACGTCTCGGGCAGGTTAGTGATGTGAAGCCCCCAAGTCGTGTTCATTGTTCTGCCAATGAGCAATGACCAATGGGTCAGTAAGTTGAAGGATAGATGTAAGTTCAGGTCCGCCGAGAAAACGAGTAAATTTTCGGTGTTGGTCCACTCAATTCTTGGATTCTTGATTCTCGGCAGTTTCTTAAAGTTGTGCTCCGGTTTTAGCATTGAGATGATATATTACAGGTATCATAAGTGGAGGCGTTGGCTGCACGCGAAATACTTGAGCACGCTTTTTATAACATTTGGAGGCTGTTAACGAAATGCAGTTTAGGGTTGTACTCTTAGTGCCATCTAGTTGATTTAAGGGTTCTTCGAATCTAATATTAGCCCCAAGTTAGGCGTTAGTCATAAGATTGTGCTGTTGGTGATCCCCAATGGATATTATATCAGTTGAACACCGTGGATGGAAACAACTACACCGAAAAATAATCGATCCATGGTTAATAGCAAAAGTTCAATACAAGCCTATTGCACCCATTGGTTACCACTGTCCAATTGTTCCTGTTTTCTTTATCAATTTGTATACTTTCCTAGAATCTCTGATTGGTATGTGCAATCATTGAAAATG